>CM061542.1:220690980-221353793 GCA_030864215.1 Capsicum pubescens | reverse complement strand
GACAAGAAGTGAGGGGACTTAGTCATCCAATCCATGATAAACCAAATAGAATCAAACTGATGAGGGGACCACGTAAGACCCGTAACAAAATCCATATTAAACGCTTCCCATTTCCATACGGGCAACTCAATCTCTTGAGACAAACCACTAGGCCTCAAGTGCTCTACCTTCACTTGCTGACAAACCAAACACTTAGCCACAAAATTGGCCACATCCCTCTTCAAGTTATTTCACCAATAAATTTCCTTTATGTCATGATACATCTTCATTGAATCAGGATAAATAGTGTACCTCAACTCTTCTGCTTCAGCCAAGATCCTCTATCGCAGCTTATTGACATCAAGAACACATAAGCTGCCTTGGTACCTCAAGATACTATCGCCACCAATCTCAAAAGCCATCACCTTATGGTAATCCACACCAACCATGATCTGCATCAAGATAGGGTCCAAGACCTATTTCTCCTTCACCTCCACACCAAGAGATGACTTTTCCACCTCTTTCACAATAACACCACCTTTCTCAAATTTCAAGTGATGAATTCTAAGATTATCTAAATGGTGAATATCCTTCACTGGTCCTTGCTTTTCCTCATCTATATGAGATAATGTTTCCTTAGACAACCCTCTATGAGCATCATCAACTACATTAGCTTTACTTGGACTATAATGGAGACTCATGTCATAGTCTTTAAGCAACTCAAGCAATCTCCTTTGCCTGAGATTCAACCCCTTCTGGGTGAACACACACTGCAAACTCTTATGGTCTGAGAAGATGTCAACATGGACTCCATACAAATAGTGATGCCAAATCTTCAAAGAAAAGTCCACAACCAACAACTCTAAATCATACGTCAGATAGTTCTCTCATATACCTTTAACTGCCTAGAAGCATATGCAACTACCTTACTATACGGCATCAATACAAAACCCAGTCCCACCCGAGATGCATCACAATAAACAATATAACCATTTGTACCTTTGGGTATAGTCAAAATTGAAGCCGAAGTTAACTTATCCTTCAACTTCTAAAAACTACGCTCACAAGCATTATACCAGAAAAATTTACCTTCTTCTGAGTCAACTTAGTTAATGGGGAAGCAATAAAAGAGAAGCTTTCCACAAACCTCCTATAATAACCCGCTAAACCCAAAAAGCTCTTAATGTCGGTTAGAGTCGTGGGTCTAGGCCACTTCTTAACCATTACAACTTTTTATGGATATACCATGATCCCTTCACTAGAAACAACATGACCCATATAAGTCACAACATTTAACCAAAACTCATATTTAGAGAACTTTACATACAACCGTTGATCTTTTAAGGTTTACAACACAAGGCAGAGGTAATCGGCAAGATCCACCTCACTTTTAGAATATACCAAAATATCATCAATAAACACAAGTATGAACAAATCCAAGAACCGATGAAAGACCCTATTCATAAGATCCTTAAATGATGCTGGGGAATTAGTCAAACCAAAGGACATCACCAAAAACTCAAAATGACCATACCGAGTTTAGAAAGCAGTCTTAGAGATATCCACTTCCCTAATCTTTAACTGATGGAAACCCAACTGAAGATCAATCTTGGAGAAGTACTTAGCATCCCGAAGCTAATAAAAGAGATCATTAATCCTAGAAAGCGGATACTTATTCTTCACAATCACCTTATTTAACTGGCAGTAATCTATACTCATCTGAAGGTACCCATCGTTCTTATGCACGAAAAGCATGAGAGCACTCCACAAAAACACACTAGGGCGAATAAAACCCTTATATAGAAGTTCTTTCAACTACTTCTTGAGTTCTTTCAACTCAGCCAGAGCCATTCTCTAGGGAGGGATAGAAATAGGATGAGTATCCAAAATAAGATCAATCCCAAAATCAATTTCCCTATCAGGAGAAATACCAGGAAGATCATCAAGGAACACCTCGGGAAATTCACAGACCACAGGGACAGACTGTAAGGAAGTCCTTCAGATCTAGAATCCTTTGAATGCACTAGATGGTAGAGGCACCCCTTAGGTGCTAGGGAACTACCTTACCATTCGATCACTGGTTCATTAGGGAAGTGGAAACACACCCCTTAGATTCGACAATCAAGATACGCATAACATGAATGTAACTAATCCATCCTCAAAATCACATCAAAGTCTAACATGTCCAACTCTATCAGATCTACCAAGGTCTCTTTACCACAAATCGACATCACTCAACCTTTATGGACTCTTCTAGCCACAATAGAGTCACCCACCGGGGTAAACATAGAAAAGGGATCTGGAATACACTCAGGATCAAAACCAAAATGAATATCCATATAAAAGGTCATATAAGAGAGGGTATACCTAGGATCAAGTATATAATATATTCTATGAGAGAAAAGTTTGAGCATACCAGTAACAACATTAGGGGATTCCTCAGAATCTTGGAGGGTGGTAAGAGCATATAGATGGCTTAGACCAGTGCTGGAGCTAGAAATAGAAGTAGCACCCTTTGGTGTAGGAGCTGATGAAGTAGCAACAGGGATCTTATTTTCCCCAGAAGCAACCCTAGAGGGTCAATCCCCATGCATATGACCAATATGACCATATTTAAAATACTTGTTCCTCCCTTCTTTACAAACACCAGACTGCATCTGACCACAAAACCTATAAAGGGGATATGATGGAGCTGACTGGCCCCCCTGTTCCCTGGGACTAATACTATTCTAAAAATGATGATTTTTTGATGGCTTTGGATAATGAGAACTAGCCTTAGAGTAGGAACATGAATTACACTGTTTCTTCTTAGACCATTTTCCACTGTCGCTACCACACTGCTGCTGACCTTCATCCTGATCTGAATATCAAAACTTCTTATTTTGCCTTTCACTCATCTTTGCTTGGTTCTTTTTTCCTTTTTCACTTATTGCATACACACCACAAGTCTAGAGATATCCATATACTTGTTCAACAAGGTGGCCATGATTTACAAGATTAAATCATGGGACAACCTGGAAGAAAACTTTCTCATTCTATCCCTCACACTAGACACTAATTCTAGAGCATATCACAGCAATTGATGAAACTTCTAGGCATATCCTTTACTATAATCCTACCTTGCTTCAAATTCATAAATTCCTTATCCTTTGCCTCCCTAAACTCCTGAGGAAAGAAACGATCAATAAAAGTACTAGAGAAGTCATCCCACAAAGCAGACTCAGCATCATCACCCCTATACTGGTCTCATTTCTCATACCACTAATATGCCATATCCTTCAATTGATAAGCAGCAAACTCCACACCTTCCACATCAACAACATACATCACACAAAAAATCCTTTTTATCTCACTAATGAAGTTTTAAGGATCTTCCTCAACTTTAGAACCAGTGAAAGTCAGAGGACTCAACCTTACAAATTGACCAACTCTAGTGACCTCAGAAGATGAGGCAACAGAAGCAACACGCTTAGTCTGAGAGGCCACCAATTGGGTAAGCAAATGGATCAACAGGCAAAACTCAACATTAGACACACCAGCCTGAGGTGCCTAAGGAGGGCTAGGGGAACTGATGGAAATCCACTAGGGCAATCAGAAGCAGTGCCGTAGATCGGGTCTAAACTACTTGAGTAGAATGAGCTCCGTATACATTTTCCTCACATAGGACAGAAAAGTTTCTATGAGCATTAGATCTTCTGGGAGACATGATTAGAAAAGTGAACACACGGGAATTAAAAGAGATTTTAAGATCTTAGACTCTACAGTATGAAATAGAACAAAAAGATAGGGAAACATTCCTAAATTCCTTGTAGCCTCTTCCTTATAAGTGTGGCGTGCTACACACTCATAAAAGAGACTCTACTTCATATGACTTTGAGGACACCCAATGACTCCAAACCTAGGCTTTAATACCAACTTTTCCACAAACTAAACCAGGGCATGGCTGTGATGGGCATCTCAAGTCCAATAAGGACCAGAGACCACCCCTGTACCAAACCAAAGAGAACATAATACCCCTAACATCGAATGAATCCCAAGCATATAACAAGATAGCATAAAATAAGCTTATGGAATTTAAGATATGTCTATAGCTGATAAGTGACCAAAAATAACCAACCAACATCACTACCCAAGTTTATGGTAATCTATAAATCCTTTTAACAAAACAAAAATCAATAAAGTGTCAGGACATGCCCCTGACCCTGATAATGAAAATGACAATATTAATGATAAGGTAAACTCTCAATTCTATTCTAAGAATGGAAACTGATAAAATGACTAAGTCTTTTGGAGAATAGAAGCTCACCACTTAACCACTAAAGACTGACAAATCGAGACAATCCACCTAATACTGTGCAGAAAAAGTAAAAGTATCTCTAGTGCTTGTATTACGTGGGGATATTGTGTCTGGAGATGGTTAGTGGGTTGAGCACTAGAATGTAACTACAGGTCATATGGAAACTCGTAATGACACATTATGACTCATTACCATGAGTTGTGGCCAAGATCGCATCACCCGGCACACATACTATTGACTCTATGACTTATATCATATAACTTATTAGGGGTCTCTATGACTTGTATGTTCCTAGTCATCACCAGGACAACAAATCTTTAAACATATACTGGTTTGACTACGGTTGGGATATCACAACTCGTAATGAATCCATACGACTCCTGGTGAGCCACTAGTACTCGGAGCAAAAAACTTAGCCACACACACTGGTCAGGCTATAATTTAGGTCCTTCTAACTCGTCAGGACTCATTACGACTCTTAAAGGTAGTTGTAGTTAGGTAGTTAGGGTAGTGAGGATAAAATTTCAAAATTTTTAAGGAACAAAAATTTGGGGTGTTACATGATACTACTTATGCTTAAGACATTTTAGCTTTTAGTATTATTCATGACTATGATAAGTCTGCTTATACTTAGCATGCATATTTTAAGATTATGATATATGTTCATTTTACTTATTACATTCACCCTATATACTTCGTACATTTCAGAAGTACTGACCAAATATATATTTATGTGATTATATTATTTCATAATATAGGTTCTGGTGTTTGTCCTCAATAGTACGATTAGCCATGATCGCCACCTCCCACTTCTCATCTATTGGTAATTCCTCATGTTTCTAGGGCCAAGACTATGGTTACTTCCAGATTTTTAGCTATTAATAAGTTCAGACTTTATGTTTTTCTTTTGAGTCAGGTTGGGTTTGTCCCAGTGGCTATTCAGTATGTTTAGAGTCTTGTCAAGACCTATTAGTTGTCTTCTTTTGGACATTCATTCTTTTAGTTGATGTTTTATTTACTTTGTTTTATTGAGATTGGATATCCAACTGAAATTTAGCTTATAAGTTAAAGTTTCTACTTATGTTTATGTGAATTGGTTTGATTTAGTACTAAGTGCATACCATGGGTTAACTTCAGGGCTACTTGTAGTCCTAAGCACTATGTGACGTCCATGGGGTAGTTTTGGGGCGTTATATTTTCAATTTTAGCTCAAATTCAGCATTTCACTATTGTGATATCATCCTCTAGTCTCGATTCAAGTCCGACACTTATTACCTTTATGGATATTAATTTGGGTTGAAAATCTGGTAGAGATCGATAAGACTTAGGATTATAGCCAAAAGAGTGTTAGGTACGTTTATCATACATTGTCTTATTTTGTGTTCATTATTGTTGTTATTTCATCCTTATATTAGTGTTACTCCTTTCTTGTACCTACCGTGCTTATGGGGGTTTGATTGAATTTATTTCTTCTTGCTTATGCTTTCTAGGCTTATAAGGGTCCAGTTAGTTTATAGATAAAATTTTATTTTTATTTTTGAATTACTTCTCATATATATATATATATTACTTCTACTTGGTACAATCTATTATTTCTATTTCTTCTTTTATTATTGAATTTTTTTATATCCTCATATTTTATTCCTGCGTTTACTGTAATTTAGCTCAGTCGGTCTATAATACCTACTCAGTATTTGTTATTTTGGTACTCATATTGCATTTCTACATCCTTTTTCCTGATGCAGATCTGAGTACTAGCCAACACCATTGACGACATCCTCAGGTTGTGCTGTTGTTCAAAGATAGGGTGAGCTTTTAGAGCCCGAAGCTGATCCTCCTACTTCTATTGTTTGATAGTCTTATTTGCATATTATGAGGCTGTGGTGTATATTTGACATTGTCTAGTACTCTCTTTTTATATAGTAGCTATTACATTGACCTTACTAGGTGTGGGGGAGACTCGTTTTGTATATTTTGTCCTCTTACCTCTACTGTATAGTATGTTCATATTTATATATTATTATTTTCGTTGCTTTGTGTTTCCATTGCTTGCATATTTCTGTTATTTTCTTGTCTTCCGCTGGTTAGCCTATTACTTTTTATTTCGGGCTATGATTTGGCTTACCTACTGGTGGTTTAAAGTAGGTGTCATCATGACTTGAGGAATTGGACCATGACAAAATGCCTCATAGTATTATATATTCCTTTGACGGTATTTGTCATTATTGCCAAGATATTAACTAACTTATTCTCTTCTTTGCAAATATAGAGCATCTTGAGACTATCTAGGCTCAGAGGTGGCACCAGCAATCATCCAAAAGAGAAGAGTGGTGCTCGTTAGAATTGCATTGCAGATTCACAACTAATCTTAAATAATTCTAACGCACACCACTCTTCTCAAACCTAAAAGAACAAGAATCTTGGAGACCTAATCCTTGACAAGAAAATAATAAGGACGAAATTCAAAGAAAGCATTATTATCAAGACTAAAGTTTTAGACAGAGAGAAGAGGTTTAGTGATACTTGGAACTGAAGGATATCACTTAAATATAACGTACCATTGGAAGCATTGACGAATGAGGCACTACCGCCGTTATAAATTGACAGTCCTTTCCCATTACTAAAATATTGGGAATTTATATCCCTCTACGTGATAAAAGCTAGATAAATCAGGGCCAACATGGTGAGTATGACCTATGTCGGGGAACCAATTTTGAGTGAACAATAAAGGTACCTTATGAGTGAGATGCACTGAGGGATTGATGGTATGATTATAATGCTAGAAACATATGGGCACAAGATGATTTGTGCCATTATAGATTTGGCACCTCGACCTGCCATCATTAGTGACATTCCAAGGCTGGCCATAATTGTAGTTTGATGAACCAGTGTTGTTCACATTTATAGAGGAGGAGCCACAACCACCATAATCTCCTCATCCTTGAAATGAACCATAATCACCACAACCATTTTGAGAATATTGATTGTTTGATTGATCTGAGGGTGGTGATCTCTAGACAAAATTGACTGTTGGAGTAAAAATGGTATCAATTAGTGAGTTGGTAATATGGAGAAAAGACAGAGATGGCCAAAATATGAATTCATGATTTAACAAGAGACTAAGAAACTCTAAATAAGTTACGAGTGTTAAGGTTATAATGGCACCTACCCCAAACTAAGCTTGGGTAGGTAAGTCGAACACCTAAAAAGATAGATTATAGAGATAAATAATAAAATCCAATACAAGACCTCATAAGAAAGTTGGGACACATATAAGTAAACACAATATTCAAAACTGAATGAAATACTTCAATCTCAAAATCAGATGTCATGAGTAAAGAACACTAATACTAAACAAGAGTACAAAAATATACAAGCATGTCCCTAAACCATAAAGTATAAACGAAACAAATAAGACGAACTATGAAATCAAGCCCCTGATGAGGATCTAGTCCATTCTCCAAATCAATCTCGATCATAATATGATCTTACACTCTATGGGTCACACTAAAACTAGGATCTCCCAAAAGAGGATACAGAAAGTAGGAATGTATATGGTCCACTTATACTTAGTAGGTATCACAGGCCGGAGCAAAACAAAAAACTAAATAAGATTACTATGAGCATGCATCCATATGTATATAAAAAAGTTTCCAACAATGGCTCAAACTTATCTCCTAACAATTCTACAAGTAAAATATTTGTATAAGAATAACCAAACACAAATATATAAGAAAAGACTAAATACACAATAGCAAACCATAAATAGAAGTGCAAATGATGCACTATAATATAGTGGGATGATATGAAGTAAGCCACTGCATGACAGCCATTGGACGATACCTAATATACACCTTCTGAGCATAAGCTTTCAGGACAGAACCCATGGGGGTTTACAACCCATATACTTTTTTAATCTTAATCTCATATCTGATTCAACCTTGCTGGCAGGATGCTCAATCTAGGGTTTTATAAAGTATCTCATTTTCCCCCCCAAAAATAGTGTTTCTCTGTGATACCAATTCCATGTATATATATGAAAAAAAATGAGGATGCATTTTCATTACAAAAAAATCATATAATGAATCAATTCTATAATGGTATTAAAGAAGCTCAAATCTCCTCACAATTTAATAAGTCATGATATAAGCCATCGTATGGCATCACAGTAATGAAGAGTCATGTAAGACGATAATAATATCTTTTCAAGCCCCTAGTCGAGCGTCACAATAAGGATAGATAGAAATTAATGCTTAAAAGTCCAACATCAACTCCCATTGGGGTATCACCATAATAATCTAGCAAGTTAATAATAGTATTCACGTAAGCCCCCACATGAGGCATCATGAGAATAATAATCTCTCAAGTCAATAATAATATTCACATAAGCCCCACATCAACAACACAATGAAATAACTATCTCAAAATATGAATCTCATGATAAGGTCTCCAACCTATGACATACTTTACATGAATGCTTATCTATCCACCATAGTTTAAAGAAAGTTAAGTCATAACTATCTCAGAAAATTGAATCTTAAGCCTGGGCCCTTCAACATAAAACCTTTCCTTTATGTGCAGCTTTAGAATGGAGCAAATCTATCAAGAATTAATCTACATATCAAAGGAGTCTAAAGATACCATATTAGATACTTTCATTCCAGGTCCAAAAGTAGTTCAAAAATTGACCCCAAAGGAAGAAGGATAAAACCAAGTTTTATTAAAGAATTAAAATTTTCTTACTTCAAAGAGGCTAAATATGAAAACCCAACAAAAAAATAAAATAAAATTAAAATCGATGTTGAAATCATTAAATAACTATTTTCTCACTTTATTGGATGAAACCCCAAAATCCAAGTTTTAAAGTTGTTTTTGAGATAAAATCAATTGGTAATGATTGAAATAAAATTTAGAAGTTTACCTAACCATTTTGATCTGTCCTATTTAAGGTCTCAAAGTCCAAAACTGATGAAAACTGAAAAATAAGAAATTTATTATTCAGGTGAACAATGACCCGTGATCGCGACCTAACATATGCGATCACGGGGTCAACTATTAACCATGACTAAAATGCTCATGCAATTATGGAAGGATCCACGTGACCGTGTGCCTACCTGACCCAAATCTCACAATTTCTGAAACCACCACATGATTGTATTGTAGGAAGACTTAACTCTTCGTGATTGCAACCTCTAGCCTCGCGATCATAATGAGTAAATGCCTGGTGTACCAATAATAGGACAAGTTTCAAAATATTCTTAACGGACCCTCGGGATCTGTTTGGTGCCCTACATAATAAACCAATAATGCTACTATGCTAATTTTGATGTTCTAGGCTCAATGAAACCATCATATTTATCAAAAGAGGTTATTTTCAATAAGTTAGCCTCTAGGATCTCTTTAAGCTAAATTTGACTAGTTTCTCGTCTAATAGGTCAAAACTTAATATAAGGGGTCAAAACCCAAACCTACTATGCTACTAACCTAAAATCAATATTTTGAATCTAAACGAACAAACAAAATCACCATCCAAAACTCAGATCTTAAAGTATTGACCAAAGTTAAACTAATTACTTATAAGGCTACTCAAAACCTCAAGCTCACTCAAATTTCTTAAGAATGCTTTGGGGACCATGTCAACCATACCTCAAACTCATAAATAATAGAGACTATTAAAAAGGAAGAAATAGTCATAACATGACAAAAGTTAAAGTTCACAACAAGGGTTGTTACATGAGCAAATAAAGTTCTTACAATGTCATTAAAGTCAAACCTTAATTATTTTATCATAAATATTAAAATCAGAGGCATTCAATTGTCTTCCCATGACACAAGTTCATTAGAATGAAGTTTGGCCTTTTGAAGAATTTGAGTAATAATTAGATCATTTTGTTTCAAATTTTACAATTGAATATGCAAATTAAGCAATCTAGTATTTGATGGAGAGGATAAGAACGCTTCTAAGACATCCAAAATCTCTTTAGATGTTTTTAGGCCAATAGCGATAAAAAAGTTTCTTTGGAAAGAAAGACAATCAAGAGACTTATGATAAGTTGATCTTTTTATGTCCAACCTATGTAATATGGATTCATCTTAGAACCATTTGATACTTCAAATAGATTCGACATAGAACCATCTGATCCTTTAGAACCATCTGATCCTTCAATAAAAATAAGAGGTGCAAGATAAGACTTTGATCCATTAATAAAACCATAAAAGTTTTGCCCCTAGAGGAACATTACGACCGTGTCATCCAAAACAAATAATTTTTGGATGTGAGATTGATGAAAAAAGTGATGGACATGGTTAAGGAGATTTAATGAAGAAGAAAAGGATGCAGATGATAAAGAAAACATTGACTCAGATACCATGCCGGAACACAACTAATAGAATATAATACAAAGTTGGATGATTAGTTTTACTCTATTTATACACGATTGCGACATTCTCTCTCCCTCTCCCTCTCTCACTCTATCTATCTATCTATCCATCTATGTATGTATGTATGTATCTATAAATCTATACACTAGTACTTGAATACATGCATCTCAAGTTTAATCTATTTAAATTATTAAAATATATATAAATTATACTCCATCCGTCCCATTTTATGCTACACTCTTTTTTCTAGTTCATCCCAAAAGAGTGTCACATTTTGATATGCTTCAAGTAAATACTCAAGCTAATGGCTAAATACTCTCCAGTAAACAACAACAACAACAACAACAAAAATATCATCATCATCATTATCATCAGTAACAATAATAATAATAACAACGATAACAACAACAACAATAACAACAATAAAAATAAAAACAATAAGAACAACAAAAATAACAACAAAAATAAGAACAAGAACAACAATAAATAATAATAACAACACAATAAAAACAACAACAACAATAGCAATAGCAGTCTGTGTAACACACCAATTTTTTGGAATCAAAATGCCACATAGTGCTCATGATACAGAAGGACCACAAACTAACCCTCGGTACCTGTAATTGAGCACTGCATAATATACTAAAATAAATGTGGAAAACTGGCAAAAACTTTTCATAAGTTTCAAAACATCTAAAGTACTCAAAACTAAAAAATGAATACTAATACATCTTTCTAAAAACACTGTAGCCTGAAAGCCTCTAAACTTTCTAAATAAGGAGTTGAATGGACAGGTCCCCAACTAACTTCGTCTACTAAAACAAACTCAATCTAACGTAATACTGAAATAAGAAGCATCCTTGAATGATGAGGACTCAATTCTATGTCCACTGCTACTGAATAAGTCAGGACTGCTAAGAGAGCTTTAGATCTCGTACGTCTGAACCTATGGTGCAAGACACTATAGCACATAAATGTATGCGTCTGTACTTTAAATGTACTGGTATGCTAGATGAGGTAAGGCTGAATGCAAGGGCTTATGAATGAACATTACTTAATTAAATAACATGAGAATACTGAATAGGGATATATGCATGAATGCACAGACCAAAATTGGAATCGTAGTAACACTGAATACGAGCTCTGAATACTGGTTTCTGGATACTGACCTATTGATGACTGGGTCTACTAATACTTATATCTGAGTTTACTAAATCTGGAATACTGAATAACTAAATCTACTCATATTAATAACTGAGTTCTGAGCTTGCTACTATCGATTGACTAAATTTGAGAGAAAACCTCTCTAATGGATGATCTCTGAATCTACTAATAATGATAAGGAATGATTGTATCTGAGATCAGACCTATCTAGCAGAAAATCTCTAAATCTTTTAGTACTGATATTTATTAGCTTTATGTGAGACCAGGCCTAAATAGCGGGTGGTCTATGAATCTATGAAACTATCTAAGTTCCTTACTAAGATAGATGACTGTATTTGACAGTTCTAATTTCTGAGTTCTGCTTTGAAGACTGATACTGAAACTACAACTGTGGGAGTTCTCACTTAACCGACATGCCCCAAATCTAATCTAGTAGGGTCCAACCTGTAACCCCAGCTGGAAGGGTGTCAATAGCATGCCACGGGTAAAGACACAACTATGGTCAAGCATCTCTAATGGGTGGCCCTGAACAGGAAGTCAAGCCTAAGGCATCGGGTGACTCCTAGAAGGTAGTCAAGCCTTAATCTAATGAGTGACTCCTGGTCCTGCGCTGGCTACACAGTTTTGGATTTTAAGGACTGATACTAATGAATCTGCCTCTCTAACAGGGAAGCCATCATCCCTGCACTCGCTCTGTGCTAGTTTCTAATCCCAACTGAAAGACACTAAATTAATTTTAAACTGTATTAGATTGAGCTAAATCTATTACTGATCATCTTACTTGACTGATCTGACTGAGTTCACTTGATTCCGTTGTCTGACGAAACACTTTAGAATTTTACTTTCTGTCTGAATACTATTGAGTTCTGTAACTTACTGAGCTTTACTAAAATTTAAACTGAATTCTGAATACTATTGTGGTCCAAACTAGATACGGAGCTGAGTTAGACTGATACGGAGACTGGGTTGAACTAGTACTGAGATTACTGAATTTTCTTAAGTTCTGTAGCTGACTAAATTCTACTGATCATAGCACGACTGAGATTATCTTGAGACTGACTCGGCTCTATACAAGTAGCTAACTTTCGGGGATAAATGCCCCTAGGACTTGATAGCATAAATAAATAAGATAAGACCACACTTGAATATCATGACAATGGACTTTCATTCACAAAACAATCAATACAATATCTCATCAATCACTTGAATGTCATAAACATGTAAATGTATAGGGTATGCATACTAATATCTCATAGTTGTTCAATAAGAAATACACATGGATAAGAATGCATGCAACTTATCATAATGCATTCACTAAGGTATTTCAACAAACGCTTGGTATGCACTAGTTATCACATAATTGGGGATTTGATGCTTAACATACTAAAAAGGCACTATTCTCTTTACTTAAGCATTCTATCAAACATATGGGGAGCATGCTTTGGTTATACCACAAATTCTATACTTAATTATCATGAATACATCAATATCATGCAACTTGAAGGAGTTTTATCATGAAATTCATATAGTAGGATCAAAGCTTGGATCTTTGAAATGAAATCATGAATTAAAACTCATCAACAACATGAACTTTAATTTCTATTCACAAAAATCATGACAATCTCATAAATATATAATCTTGAATTTAGAAAAAGATTCTTGAACTTCTTGGGTGAAAGAAACCTAAGAATCAACATCTAACATACCTCAAAAGCTTGAATCTTGAAAGAGAATGACTTTTCTTAAAGGTTCTGGAATGGGAATCTTAATTCTTGATTACCTTGTGGAGAGTGTTATGGGGTCTTGAAGTTTATTGAGAAGAAACCCTAAGTTTGTTCTTGGGAACAAAGACGGTTAAGAGTTCTTGAAACTAAATCACAATATCTAAGTACGTGTTTTTGGAATTTTAGGTCATGGGGGTAAGGTTTAGGGTGAGGAAAAAGACCAAAATACTCCTACGAAATCACTTCCCAGTTGCTAAAATTTTTAGCTGACGACCAAGGCTGATAAGCTGTCAGATCTGTGATAGCCCGTCAGCCCAGGTTGTCACCTGGGAGCTGAAATTGATGGGTTTCTATCTATGTCTGACGACATGGGCTGATAAGCCATCAGATCTGTGATAAGCCGTTAGCTCATGTCGTCACTTAGTTACCAGGCTGACATGCTGGAGTAAAATGGGTATAACTTTTTGCTCCGATATTGGATTTGGGCAAAATTGGTATAGTTGGAAAGATAATTCAATTATATAACTTTTGGTGGGTCCTGATCTCAAAAATTCATAGTATAATGAGATATATTCTTGTTTGAAGTTGACTATACCAATATCCTTCCCAAGAATTCAATCGGTAAGGAATGTTTTGATTCGTCTAATAGATAGGATGTATTTGAGGACTTAATATACAAAAAACTTGATCATAAAACTACCAAATCACTAGAATTTATTTCTCATGATCTTGAAGCATGGTTCTACCATTGGTTGGGAATCTCGGGGTATTACAATATCTCCCCCTTAGGAACATTCGAATGTCACTTGTTAGACTAAGAGTACTAATCGGCTTACTTAAGGGATCAGAACATCTAAAACATGAATATGCAACTGGAACTACTGATATTCTGAGTTCTTATTCTGAACATGCATATCTGATGCATGGGATACACGACTGAAACTATTGATAAGCTAAATTCTCCTAATGAACATGCAAATCTGATGCATGGATTATTGACTGAGTTTCTCTCATGAACACATGACTGAATAAACTGATGAACTGAAATTTTCTACTGAACATGGATATCTAATGCATGAATATTTGACTGAATTGACTCTTGAAAGCATGACTGACTATGCCATGATAACTGATGCAAAGCTTGTAATGAGAATTTGAGCATAAAACTGAATGGGTTTAGGAATTGAAAACATCAGGGAGTTATAGTGTATCTCCCCCTTGGTACACTATGTCCCTCTAAGAACACTTACTTCACCGAAGTACTTGAGAAAACTGAGGCGATGCATAAGTCACCTATGAACTGGTTCATAAGTAAACGTCTGGGATCTGAATCTAATGCATGATCCATGAACTGAGTTATACTCGTAACTAATAGAATATTCTATCTTGGAATAGTTACATGCCTGAGATTTCTGATAGCATGATTAGGTTAAAAGATGATAAAACAATCTATGAGAATCTGACTGTCTGACTGCTAAACTGACTTGCTGGCTCTACTAACTAACTCATGCTGAAAACTTATACTTAACTAAAGTACTTCTTCTGTACTATTTCTACTATACTCTCCACCTTAGCCTCAAGCCATCATCGTAAGTCTGTGAACACTTTACTAAACTATGAACTGCTAGTACTATCTCCTGGGATACAACTCTTAACTCTCTTTAGTCTCTGCAATCATCATCACATACTTACACTCCTTTCAACACATGCTTGTATCACTAACACATTATCTGCTTCTATTCCTTTATAGGCTACTTATACTACCTCCATACCTTAATACTTAGTTTGAAGCCCATAAACTTAAATTCTCCTTGTACTGTTCAAGCCTACTAAAATCTCTGAAACATGTCTAGCCACTTATACATCAACATAACATCCGCTACTATCATGGGATGCTAATATCACATCTTTTAACTTACATCCACACCTTCATACTTAGTATAAAGTTCACCAACTTAAATTCTTCAAAGATTTCAAGCTTAGTTTCTAAAGAATAACATGAATATCCACAAATCTTTAATAATCTTGCTACTCTCATCCTAGCCTTCAAATGTCACGTCTCTTAAACTTATATTCTCCCCATACCGTGAGGATCACCACTATACTCACATAAATAACACATATAACATCTAATTACTAAACTTAAACTCTTGCATACATTGTTTCAAGCCTACTGATTCACCTTTTATACAACTAACCCCATAAAACGTACTCTGCCCAACTTTAGACAACACTATCCTGAAACTATCTGTGGGGACTGTCTGAGAAAGCTCTATCTGTAGGACTTTGGGCTTCACTACTTCTGTTACCTTAAAAGTAAGGTAAAGCTGACATGAATGGAACATGATGAGAGTCCATATAAGTTTCTTAGAGAGCCTTTCTAAAGCACGCTCAGAGACATGAAAGAAGGGAAACTATTTCTATAAACATCTTATTATCTCCTATACATAAATGTAGCGCACAATACACCCATGCACAAGACTCTACTAGATACGGTTTTCAGACTCCCTAGGACACTATTGAAACTTAGACTATGATACCAAGTTTTTAACGCCCTAATTTTATGGAACTGGAACACCACATGATGCTCATGATCCCGAAGGACCACAAGCTAACCCTCTGTTGGTACCTGTAGCTGAGCACTACATAATATACTGAAATAAATATGAAAAATTAGTGGAAACTTGCCATAAGGTTCAATGTCTAAAGTACTCAAAACTGAAAACTAAATACTAATACATCTGTCTGAAAATACTGTAGCCTGAAAGCCTCTAAACTATCTGAATAAGGACTTGAAAGGACAGGTCCCCAACTAACTCCGTCTACTAAAATAAACTGAATCTAATGTAATACTGAAATAAGAAGTATCCTTGAATGATAAGAACTCACTGCTACATCTACTGCTCCTGACTGAGTCTGGACTGCTAAGGGTGCTCTGGATCCCGTACGTCTGAACCTATGGTATAAGACACCATAGCGCAAGAAAGTATGCGTTAGTACTTGGAATGTACTGGCATGCTAGATGAGGTAAGGTTGAATGCAAGTGATTATGCATGAACATTACTTAACTGAATAACATGAGAATATTGAATAGGGATATATGCATGAATGCACATACCAAAACTGGAATCGCAGTAACACTGAATACGAGCTCTGAATACTGCTTTCTGGATACTGACCTATTGATGACTGGGTCTACTAATACTGATATCTGAGTTTACTAACTCTAGAATACTGAATAACTGAATCTAGTCATATCAATAAATAAGTTCTGAGCTTGCTACTATCGACTGACTAAATTTGAGATCAAACCTCTCTAACGGATGATCCTTAATCTACTAATAATGATAAGGAATGATTGTATCTGAGATTAGACCTATCTAGTGAAAAATGTCTGAATCTTTTAGTACTGACACTGATTAACTTTATGTGAGACCAGGCCTATCTAGCGGGTGGTCTATGAATCTATGGAACTATCTAAGTTCCTTACTGAGATGGGTGACTGTATTTGACAGTCCTGATTTCTGAGTTCTACTCTGAAGAATGATACTAAAACTACAATTGTGGGAGTTCTCACTTAACCGACATGCCCTAAATCAGATCTAGTGGGGTCCAACCTATAACCCCAGCTGGAAGGGTGTCAATACCAAGCCACGGGTAAAGACACAACTATGGTCAAGCCTCTCTAATGGTTGACCCAGAATAGAAAGTCAAGCCTAAGGCATCGAGTGACTCCTAGAAGGTAGTTAAGCCTTAATCTAATGGGTGACTCCTGGTTCTTCACTGGCTATGCAGTTCTGTAGTTTAGGGACTGATACTAACGACTCTACCTCTCTAATGGGGAAGCCGTCATCTCTGCACTCGCTCGGTGCTAGTTCCTAATCCTAACTGAAAGACACTGAATTGATTCTTAAACTGTATTAGACTGAGATGAATCTGTTACTGATCATCTTACTTGACTAATCTGATTGAGTTCACTTGATTTCATTGTCTGATGAAACACTCCAAAATTCTACTTTCTGTCTGAATACTATTGACTTCTGTAACTTACTGAAATTACTGAAATTTGAACTGAATTCTGAATACTATTGAGGTCTGAACTAGATACGAAACTGAGTTAGACTGATACGAAGACTGGATTGAACTAGTACTAAGATTACTGAATTTTCTTAAGTTCTGTAGCTGACTGAATTCTACTGATCATAGTACGACTGAGATTATCTTGAGCTGAAATTGATGGGTTTCTGTCTAAGTCTGACGACATGGGCTGATAAGCCATTAGATTTGTGATAAGCCGTCAACTCATGTCATCACTTAGTTGCCAGGCTGACATGCTGGAGTAAAATGGGTATAACTTTAGGTCCGGTATCAGATTTGGGTGAAATTGGTATAGTTGGAAAGATAATTCAATTATCTATATTTTGGTGGGTCATGAGCTCAAAAATTCATATATAACGAGATATATGCTCGTTTGAAGTTGACTATACCAATATCCTTCCCAAGAATTCAATCAGTAAGGAATATTTTACTTTTTCTAATAGATAGGACGTATTTGAGGCCTTAATATACATCAATCTTGATCATAAAACTACCAAATCACTAGAATTTATTTCTCATGATCTTGAAGCATGGTTCTACCATCGGTTGGGAATCTCGGGGTATTATAGTGTGACTTCTTTTATTCATTCTTTTTTTCACATTTTTTTCTTTTTATTTTTCCACCGCACCCAACCTTACTATATTTTCTCTTATATTAGCCTTATTTATATCCACTTCACATTATGTATCCTATAATAGCTACCCTTAACTTAGGAGATTTTCCTGAGTTGAGGTGAACAATGTCTAAGAAGGACTAGGGACACAATAGGTTTATTGTAAGACAAATAGAAAGGTGAAGGTGTAACAAGAAAAATAGGATATAAGGCAAAATTGAGATTAAGGGATACTTATTCACACATAAAAGGTCATTTAGGTTAATAGAGGACTAATATAAAAAATGGCCTATGATCTTTTCTTAAACGAATATCCTACAACCTAGGCAAGACTAACCGAGAAAGTTTTGGATTCAACATTCAAAAGGAACTAAGTAGTATCTCACACACACATGACACATGGTTATTTCACAAGCTACTACCTATCCAATTTATGCAATTGTTAGTTATAATTAGCATATTCCTAATCCTAATGTCATAACAAGATCTACAATTATTACATATATATACATATCGCATAATTCTAAAACAAATTTTTGGGGAGGCATCCCTTTTCTAAAAAATCAACAAAAGAACATGCCAACTGCCCTAGATACTAAAAAATCTCCTACTTACATAAAACACAACACAACATGAAACAAAACACAATATGACATAAAATTAACCTAGATATACCAATTCTACAACCATACCATGGCCAACAGGAAAAGAAAAATGACAACAAAAACCCACGAAAGCTATGTATATCCTACCCTCAACTAAAAGACTGTGCACTATCCCTAGTGCATGTAAATAATGTAAAGCAAGGAATAAGGACATACTTGGGATGCACTAGGCATTTGTATCATAATCATCCCTGTGTGGGCGTATCTCAACTAATGCAGGTGGTGGTGGCGGTGCACTACTAAAAAATGTTCCCGCAACTAGCTTGACATACCTCTATATCTTAACAAACTCAGTATCTCATGAATCACATGTGGCCTATCTTCGAGCCTGATCATATGGTACATCAAGATCCTTTAGCTCTACCTCTTTACCTCTGTTAGTCCCAACTAGGAAGACCATCTCCTCATCCTCCACAAACAAGTCAAATTATCTAGGTCCATGCAGAGGTACCGACTGAACAACTAGAGGTATAATTGGAGGGATGGCCAGAATGTTGTTGCTCTTAGTGAGAGAGAATATCTCTGCCCGTAGTGTGTCCACCTACTCTCTACTCTTACTTAAATTGGGTGCCTCAATGTCACTGAATTGGCTGACACTCGGCCCTCAAAAGAATCTATACAAGCATGCACCTTAGCTAAGAACTCTAACATCTCAGCCTTGTGTGCAACCTATAATTTAGTCTCTATTGCCTCAAGTATCATCTGTACCCAAGGTGTGATCTACCCATACAATAATTCCACCCCAGCCTCAATATCCTCTAACTAGGTGGTGGTATCACTCTGACTATCTACTAAGCTCTACAAAAATTCAAGTGATAAAAAAACAATACATGTAGTAGTAGCTATAGTAGTGAGGTAAGGGGGCACTACAGATCTACCGACCAGCTCTTATTTGGAAGTCGAGGCTAAAGTAGATGTGACTGGGGTCCCCTCACCCTGTGTGCTCATCTCAGGGACTCTCTCTGTCCCCTTATCTCAAAATCTATACTAATACTAGCATTAGCTCCATTTCTATCAGTAGGCTCCGCAAGAACTAATGGGCCTTCAGAATGGGTCAGAATCACTATCGGAGGCGTATAGGTCTGCTGTGCAAGGACTGAGTTTGTTAGATCCTTGATCATACTAGTTTGGTCAATACCTATTTCCACTACTCTCATATTAACACCCAAAGTCTCTGGTACACCGGCCTCATCACATAACATCTGGACCAGACAAGAAAGGGCAGTGTGGTCATCTCTCCAAATACCTGCTCATGAAGCTCATATATGATGATGTCCATAAAGTCAATATCATAAATAGCCTCCATTCTTGTAATCAATGATACACCATCCGTTGTAAGTAAGTTATCAACTGTAGTCGAACGTAAATGATAACGCATTACCAGCTACTAAAACTTTATGGTGAAGTTCAACACTGCTTTCTTAATCACACTTTACCAAGGTCCATCCAAACCAAGAGGTGAAATATTATTGGTGATCCATCTCACTAAACCTACCCTCTCATTCTCATGCCTAGCCTCTCTCATAGTGAATCTATCATGCGCTAATCTCAATCGATGATCACACTTTACTGTAGACATATGGGTTGTATAATTCTAGGCTAAAAAGAACTTGATGGATGGATGCTAATAAAATATCAACCATGACCTCTTTCACAAGCAACTACTCTAACTAGGGCTGCTCTGGATGTCTACTACCTTTAGGTATAGTCAAAGATATTATGGCATGGTAGGAGTCATAGAACTCCCGCCCTAATGCCTGGATATATGAACCTAGGGGTCTAATCATCCACCCCAGCTGATACCTATCAAATGGAGACTACAATAATGGTACTCTAGCCAACCCAGATAACTCAATTTGTCTCTCTTCATAAATAGCCCTCTTGGGCTAGCCCATCTCGATCACAAAGCTGTCTCTATCATAAAGTAGTTGTAACCCCCCTGCACACTATCTCAGGCTAGCCTTATAAATAGGCTCTACCGAGATGTGAGTAGGGTTGGAGGTCTAGGCTATCAGGGCTGGAGGATCCTAGTGGGATATATGTGCTATTATCTTCTCAGACTAGGTACTATAAAAGATGGCTTGGGAATTGGTAGGTACTATAAAACATGGCTTGGGAATTGGTGCTATGGACTCATCATGGGACCCTTCCTTAGGCTGGGGGTCCTATGTAGTTAACAATGGAAGTGACTCAAACTCTACCTCCTCCTTTTTCTCATCCTCTCCCTCTTCAAACTGGGAGAGTATAGAGGTGATATCATAACTGACTTTTTTCTTGGCCTAGGTACTGGTGTACTAATCTTTGACTGATCTCCAAACATAGTAAAAGTAGGCCATCTGCCCCATTATGAATGATCTACAAGTTGTACGCCTAAGGTAGCTTTAATAATAGCCTCAACCACAATATATTTCTGGGATCTAGTTTGTGGCCGCATCACTCTGGTCGGGGATTCTTTGGTCGAGGCAATCAAGTACTCCTACACCAAGCCACTACTCTCGGAGGAGTCTTCCCATCATCTCAAAGGTCTTACTTTTTTCTTTGAAGCCTTTGGTGCTATGTGTACCTAAAAAAATAAATGTTAGTATCCGAAAGATAGTGAGGGACTGCAATCTTGAAGAAAAACTTTAAAAATTTAAAAACTTTAAATTTTCCCTTAATTTTACATCCCTATAACTTATACTCAGTCTCAACAAGTCCAATATTTGCATGTAAAACTAGAATCTGCTTTTCAACACAAATGCGACATATGAGATTCTTGGTATTCCTCGACCTATTCAATTTCACTTCTATTTCGGGCATGATCATCAAGTTTAATTCAAGAATAATGTACTACTTTAAGATTTTAGGCTGGTTCAAGGCTCCTACAAATAATCTTGTTGATATATCCATAATTTGCATAAAAATAAACATACCAACTCGCTTGTTTTTAGTTTAGCACAAGATAATACTATTAGAGCCAATAATGTTACCTTTTGTTTGAAGCAGTGTTTTGGCCTTTTATCATGTGCGAAAAAATGAGGAAATGGGAAAATTTGAATTTGAGATAAAAGCAGGAATTTTTGAGTTTTGAGGGGTTAAAATTGGATTAAGGGGGCTTAAATAGGTCTAAGGGTCCTTATTAGGGTTAGGTGAGGTTGGGGTGGGCCCAGATTCTTAAACAAAACTAGGCCCAAAATTGGACCACTTACGACACCACCTACGAACTATAGGTGGCCCACTAAATTTTTTAAACTTTTTCTGAAATCTCTGGACTTTTTATTCTGACACTAATTATACTACTTATGAATTTATAAGAGGTATTTATAACTTTATAAGTAGATTCATAAGTTCAAGTCTAGAAAATCACCAAAAATCCTCAAAATTTCCTTTTAACAGTCAAAGAACAACTTACCTATCTAGGTGGGACTTATGACCTTTATGAGTTTATCACAAAGTATCTTTACCTAGAATATTATGAGTTAATCAAAGTATTACAGAAATACCTTGGGTTCTGGGCCTTGTAAATTCTCGAGTCTTGAGTTTTCTGGTCATCATACGACTTACCATACTAGTCGTATGGTATGGGTTCGGGTCAGGTGACCCAACTCATAAGGTGTCTAGTGTTTGGTGGTTGGGTTTTTATTATGGTCATGAGTTAGTGGTGAAGAGTCGTATGAGAATTATAGTGCCTAACGATTTATTGTCCGGTGTCTAGCCTTGATGTTCTATTTAGGGTACGACTTGAAGGGTACTTGTCGTATAATGATGGTACGAGTTAGGATAAGGAGCTGTATGTTGGATAGAATGTGGTGTACAACTTTATGGTCAAGTTACGAGTCGAGGGTACCACTTGTATGGTGTGGATATAATTTGAGGGGTCCAATCGTACCCACCTGCAGGATTTTTTATAATTTAAGTTGGGGGTATTTTAGATATTCCCCTCTAATAACTCCTTATGATCCCATGAGATAAAACACATTTGGAGGCTTTCTTAACCTATTATTCACAATCAAACACTCCCAAATCTCTCTCAAGTTCTTGGTTAAAAAAAGGCTAGGGTTTTCTTCAAGGCAATCAATTAAGGCTCTAAAGGGGTGGTTTCTCTCTGTCTTTCTTATTGTCCAAGGCATGTTACTCCTCCCTCATTTTTAGTTCAACTAAAAACATTTTTTTAATGAATGATTTTCATGGTGTTATTGTGATAATGTTTGGGTTTTGAAATATATATTGAGGTTTTTTTGTTATTCTTGGTTGGGTAATGTTTTCTTATAGTTTTCATGTTATAATTGTGGTTTGAAACATATGGTTGCATGGGAATGGTCAATTGATACTTGATTTTGGTTTTGGAAATCTCATGCCATCAACATGTTTGTTAAAATGTCTATGGGAATGCTTTTGTCACATAGTTTGACTATTATTAAATACTTTGCATAGCATAATATGGTAATGGAACTTAAATTGGTTTGGTTGATTTTAAATGAACTGGGAAGGCCTTGGTGGCCATAGATTTGGTTTAATTGGAAATCTTGTGGGGTACATGGGAATCCCCTAAGACTTGGCTAATGACATTGCTTGTAAGCTATAGTCAGTATGAGGATACCACTTCATAATTCCTTGATAATTGACTCTTGGAATTGGTAGTTAGTTTATGTGCTAAATATTTTAATTAGGCAATTATGATGGGTTGTAATAGCTAACCGCGAAGGTGTGAGTCCGATGGACGGACACTGGAAACTCATGTTTGCCGACATGAGGGTTGGTCATGCTAACCATATGCTTGTGGGGTACACAAAAATCACCCAAGTTATACTTGTATATATGTATCAAAGAGGGTGAATGGTACATGGGAATCCCCGGCCCATATGATATCTCCGATTCATTCAGCTACACGCATTGGGGTCCATTCAGGGGGTAACACTGGACCCATATAGACCGTCGGTGGATTATGATGGTAAAGCTATACAACCTAGGTTAAAGGTTTTAAATGCATGCTAAACTTGGTTCTATTTTCCCGTTATGGTATATATATATGTATGTTATTGCATATGAATATTTATTTTGATTTTGAATAATGGCATTATTTTATCCTTACTCTTGAGTATATGCTAGCGTTCACCCGCTAACCCATCTTTGGGTATTATATCCCTATGCATTGCAGGAACCGGCCATACTACTCCTCCTACTCAGTGATCTTATATTCGGGAATAATTTTGTGTTGGACTGAAGTAGTGAGCTTCCATACTCTGAAAGACTCCATTTCATGTGATGGACTTCCTTTCATACTTTTGATTATTTCTTGGACTTTGGTTTTAGCTATGGTTGGGGGCATGTCATGATCGGATGTTCTTTAAATTTGGTTATAGGCTTTGTGTGACTACTATAGGCATGAGCGGTGTTGGTATTAGTGTTAGCCTTGGCATTGGTATTTCTATTGGGGATGACACCAATTGGATGATTGGTTAGATGTTTGGATAGTTATGGTTATGAACTTTTCTAAATGCCTTTCAATTATAATTGTTCTATCTTGTCATATGTTTGGAATCCATTCGACATAGGGTACAGGGAGGTTATGATTGGGTCTTGGGGGTGGTCTTCGGTTCGGGTTGGACTTGAGGCCCTTGACACGACTAGGCCCTAGTTTGGGTCGTGTAAATTACCATGTTCTAGGCCATTCCTTATGCTGTTGTACCTATGAAAAAGAAAATAAATTGTGAACACTAAAATAGTGGGTGGCCTCCCATCCAGTTCTTGATTTAACGTCGTGGCACGATGTGGCTAAGTTGGTTACTCAGACTTTACCAACAAGCCCATGGGGTTTCCTCTCATGTAATGCTTGATTTAACATCCCTTCACGACGTGGGTACCTTGATTACTTAGAATTCATCAAGGTACCCAAAAGAATAACCTCCAAGATCATTAACACAATGAATAACCAATACCATTCTTATGTAGTTGGCATCTTCATAGTTCTTCAGACGTTGATTGTGACTTTGTAATTATTGACTCTAAACTTAAGCTCCCCCTTCTCCATATCAACCATCACTCTACCCTTGTCTATAAATGGTTTTCCTAATATGATGGGCATCTTGAAGTCAACCTCACAATCCAAAATGACAAAGTTAGCTGAAAAATGAAATTATCAACTTTCACCAACACATCAAGTGATATACCCATGGGTTTCTTTATTCTGTGATCTGTATCTATAACTGAATAGTAGTTGGTTCTAAAGGGATTAATCCTAATAGCTTGAAGACAACCAATGACATCAACCGAAACCAACCCTTATACATTGACTCAAAATGTAGCTTCCTGAAAATAGTAGTTGGTCTAAGAATTTCCTGTGCAACTCATTCCAAGTGGTAATTGATCCTCAAGGCAGTTCCTCTAACCATAAAGAAGCTTCTCTAGTCAATGAAAAAAGAAACAACCTTAATATGAGTGACTCTTGATCTACCCCAGGTATGGTGTATATGTGCAAATCCCAATAAAATTAGCAAGATGCATATTTGTGTCATCCGTAGCCAAACCCAAAAACAATCCTTTTAGATTTAAGATCTAAATCATGGTTCTGGTTATGTTAAACTTAACACCTGGTGGCAAAACAGGAGGAATGATAACTCCTATTTCTGTTGGCTCAACGTATCTCATATCCTCCTCATTATCATATGGCTGTAGGTACTGGTATGCTGGGATCACTTAAGCTTGACCACCTCAAACTTTATCTCGATTATCGTTGAGTGATGCTCAATAATCAATTGTTGGCCTCTGCCTTTCCAGCTTTGCCCCCTGAGCTATACAATGGGCCTCACCTTCCCTTCTTTGATTATTAGCTGCATTTTCTAACAACTGCTTCATTTGTTGAGCAGTAATATCCTGAACTCTTATCGAAGGTGGTGGAGGCACAACATTTGGATCATCCCAAACCCCTTTAAGATGGATGCACATACTTATTTCGTTATCATATGATTAGGCTGTTAGATTCTATTTGTGATAGGATTTAGTAGGAGTAAGGGAATGCCTTGACTCCTGGTGTTAGGCATACATCGACATACACCCATCTAAAAATAAAAAACAAAAACCTGAAAACTTCAGCAACTTCAATTAATAACTCAACACTGTATTCCCCGGCAACAGTACCAAAATTTTGATCAACGCCCAAACTATACCTCCAATTAAAGATAAAGTGGTCTCTGCCAAGTAAAGTATCCCAATTTAGGTGGGGTCGAACCGACAGGGAATATGTGGACTTGTCTATTACTGGAATCAATGGACAGTACTGAAACTAAATAGGAGGTTTATAGTTGTAAACAGTAACCAAACTCAAAATATTTGGTTGTAAACAGTTAGAGACAACTGGTCTTGTGTTCCCCTTGACTTCTAAATCAATAGGCTTCTCGTGCTTAATCCAACTATCAAACTGCTGTGCATGTAGAATCTAAGAGTGTCTCCTTACTAACCTTTGCCTTGAACTCCAGTTTTAACTATCTCCTCTCGATCTCAAGTTGATTAGATGTAAGTTAATCGTCTTAAGTAGATAATGCAGATAAACTTATTTTGGCAATTAAACCCAAATCACTATTGTGATCTCCTTTTCCCAATATCTACTTCCCTCTCAGGTTCATAGTGCATACATGCTGGATCCTAACATTTTCAACCGTTAAGAAAGCAATAAAATCAAAGAAAACCACAATGCATGCAACAATAACTATCTAGAAGGATTGAGCACTTCCTCTACTTTATTAGTCAGCCAGGGTTCCCACAACCCTAGCTAAGGGAATTAATTGCTCACGGTTGTGAAAAAATCAAAGGAATTCATAATTAAAGACATTCAAACAATATCACAATAATCAACGGATAAAACCCAAAGTCTTTAACTAAATAAACAACCAAAACCAATACAAAACAATCCCAAGATCAAAATTGGATCCTGGAATCAAATATATGTATGTAAGTATCAAGAGTGTGTAAGCTAATCAAAAAAGTCAAAAGGGTATTTATAGAATAGAAGGAAATCCTAGGAAACCATTCCTAAAAAAAGATAAAAACCGAGGTCGGTGGCCACTTACTAGGCCACCTATGGGACGTAGGTGGCACCTACGGACCATAGGTGGTCCCACATAGGTTCCCTTATGGATCATAGGTGGCACCTATAGGCCATAGGTTTCCTCCGTAAGTGACAGGGTCTTCTATTCTGAACTTCTGAGTCTCTAGATCTCACTTTCTAACACCTACTTTGGAACCTATACCCCGTAGGTAGTACATAAGGGCTGTAGGTGCCCACTTCAGTGGCCCAAAGCCTCAAATTTCACTCTTTTCTTCTAGAATAGATCCAAAACCTGATTTCCTACAAAACATAACATAAAACATATCGTATCTCAGAAAACAACCTAAGTAACTTGCATATTTTCATTGTTTTAATCATCGAAGTGCTTTGAATCCATAGCACATCACTACTCTACCATTAAATCATTTGCAATTATAAATAAGAATCTAATCTAGCCTAGGATGTGCTTCACTTCAAAAGTAAAAACTTGCTCAATCATACTTATCACTTTCACCTAAAAGT
This sequence comes from Capsicum pubescens, assembly GCA_030864215.1. NCBI lineage: Eukaryota > Viridiplantae > Streptophyta > Magnoliopsida > Solanales > Solanaceae > Capsicum > Capsicum pubescens. Next base: position 221,326,326 of record CM061542.1, on the reverse strand, counting down.
AGTCAGGTCTCTATGTTACTAATATCCTCCCATTATAGTGTATTTCAAAATTTCTGACATGCTCCCAACCTCAAAACATGTTTTTGTCTACTTGGTATATCTTATTCACCTTTACCTTGGTCTCTAATAAGACTACCAACCCTGTTGATTGGCTATTGCAGAGGAGTCTTACCTCCTTCTGCTTATTGGGGTTGTTGAGACCCCTCACATTTCAATAGATGATGTTATTCATTCCCATAAGTGTGACAACACTACCTTTTTCATTTATTTTACCTTCACCATTTACCACCTTGCTAAGTCCTGCTTCTGTCAATACTTAAAAGGAATTACTGTTGTTGATATGTAACCCCTGCTTGTGCAGTTGATATTTCTTGTGCACTGTGCACCGGTGTGACCCAAACTCCATATGTTGATCCCCTTGTATCCCCATATTTTTAAGACTGACCAATATCACCCACCTTTTGTTGTAAGGTTACTATGCTATCTCCATGTTGTTGCACAACCTTGGTAACGACCTGATCTCCGTGCTTTTGATTTTCCTCATGTTTCCTTTATGCTTCTAGGATTTAGTTGTACTCTTCTTATTTCTGCATTCAACTTCAGTGTGACCATACTTTTGACTACACTTGCATAAGGAAGGTATCCAATCACACATGACCCTCATTTCTACAATGATCGCTTTCTCATTCCTAAACCATATTTTCTCAGGAAAAATTAAGTCCATTTCCACTTCAATTAACATTTTGCCAAAACTTAACCCGACCTTATTTACTATGTGTTGATCCACCATAAAAGGCTTACCAATCAAATGACAATCTTACTAAGCCCTTTAGGGATCCAGTATTAGAAATCCAACCCTGGAAATTTTACCCAAATAGGAATTGTATAAAGTTCATCTCAAGTGAATTCCATGTCAGGGCTCCAAGCCTTGACAATGAGCGGTTTGTTATCAAAATGGTATATACCCATCTGAATTACTACATTTTCCCTTCCTCAGACTCAAACCCTATAAGCACTATGCTATTTTTCAATATTGATATTTTGTTAATACCATATTTAGCCCATTACCACTAAATATATCCATTCATGAATGAGAATGGGGGGTGAGCCCCCTAAAACATAGCCACTACAACATTTCTTCGATAGTCAATTTCAAAGATTATATCCTTGAAGTTAATTTCATATATCTTCGATTTGCCTTTTCCTAATGGAGTGACTGCAACTTAAACCCAACATTAGTTAGCTTCCCAATGTCAAATTTGTCACAAATGGTTCCTTTCTTTATTGCTTCTTCCATTACTCCAACCTCATTGCTCAGCAAAAAGTAGGGCTGCTACTTCTTCTTCTGCTATCCTCAACTCTATCGCCTTGGTTTCTAATTAGAATAGACCAATTTCTAGGGCTTTCATTGTTGTTGGAAAAAATTCCTCAATTTGCTGACTGCACTAGAACATTAAGTTTTGGACTATTCCTTCTAGTGTTCATCTCGATATCTTTGTCCTCAATTTTATTTTTATGAGCTGTCATCTTCTGCTTGTCGATACTTCATCCACTCGAGACCTCTAGTTCATGGACTCTACCACTCATCATAGATCTGGTTTCCATCACCTTTTTTGTTCTAGTCGTCTGCATATTAGTGTTCTTCCTCACATTTTCCTAAGCCATTAATACCTTCTGTGAAGGTATTCGAGCCCTCTTCCCCTTAGAAGGTGCAAGTTAGTAACCCTTCCCCAAGAGAGAAAGCCATTGAAAGAAAACAATAAACACTGGAAATTTAAGAACATAAAGTTAATATGGAAGTAACTTTCAAGACAATAACATTAGTCCCAAAACTGGGTATTTCATAAGTAAAGCAATAGTAGTAAACATGACCATTCCAAGACTCAGTGTTGCATGTACAAAAGTTTACTAATATAAAAATACTAAGTCTAGTGTATCATTGTTGAAAAAAGTTGTAAAGACATAAAGTAATGATAGATGAATCCAGGCCCAATCTTCCAATCCAAAAAGCTCACTACAATTTTGAGTCACAAATATTGTGAACGATTAGAGTCAACGAGTGTAGCTAGTACCAAGATTTCGATAAAAATGATGCTACAAATGTGATATGAGTATAGAAATACAATTACTCAGTAGAAATTACTAAGCAAAGGTAGCAACTGTATTGCATAAAGTATATTAGTAACCTTACATTAAAAAAAGTACCAGTACTTTAAATACCACAATAATTAGAGGCAATATAATAATTAATAGTATGAAATATGATGCAATCAATGACCAAAGATCCTACCATTATAAATCCAATCACCCTAGATGCTGTATTGTGAGGTGGGACTCATGGGGGACTCCCATTGTCCATATACCCGCCCACAATTTTCCTTAATACATATTATTTTCATCCTACTAAATCAATAATCCATGAGAATGAATAAGTATGCATGACCGCAGTAATAAATTAAGTATAAAATGCAAAAAGTATTTAAAAGTGCCTTTCTCAACATAGGAACATAGGTTACAAGCCATATCATCTGATAATTATGTCCTCAACTCATGTCCATAGGCCATACTTCCTTATACAACTCAACAATATTATGGTTTATAAGTCTCAAGCCATTTACTGGCTAAATTCCCCTTTTAAATACTACAACATTAAATCTTCTCATATAGTACTTCAACCTAATATATTTTTCCCAATCCTATACATGCTTTGCACAATAAATCACCACCCAAGCTGAGAAAAAATAAAGCCAAATCTACCTCAAAGATAAAACACAAGCCACTAATTATTGCACAATGGTCTTGCCCTTCCTACAGTATCAAAATGCTCCCAATCAACATAAAAGATAATTAATGTGTAAATATAAATTCATTGATACTCATATTGCAACATAAAGGTCTAGGTCAAAATTGGATCAAAAAGTCAACCCTGAGGTCTATCACTAAAACTAAAATTTTCTTCTGAAATTATGTTACTCATGTAACAAGGAACTCAAATCTAAAATTTTATCAAAAATAGTGTTTGAATTGACCCTTAAATCATCAAAATTTAATTCAAAAGATTTGGGGTAAAACCCCCAATTCTCTCCCCCCCCCAAAAAAAAAAAACTAATTTAAAATCAAAGATAAAATAATGGAGAATTTACAAAATAGTAATTCGGATCCTACCCCCTTTTGATTACTAGGAATGCACACTAAGAATCATCTAAATCTGAGCTTTGAAAGTCCAAAAGTGGTGGAACAAAGTAAAAAGGTTGCAAAATCCCATATTTTTGTTATTGAACCATGCTTGGAAAAATCATGATCCATTAGTGCAAAAGACAAAATCCCAAGCCTGCGAGACTGCATTGAGGTAGCATGATATCACCCATGCTGTACGATTATGCTTCACCCTCGCCTGCCTATCAAATTGCGCTTACCCAATGATATTGTGTTTCCTATCTGCCAATCTTCTTGAAAATCCACTCTTCTTATACGATTGTGCATTAACTAAACATCAAAAGATTTATGTGTCTTATAATTTTGGTTTCAAAATCCAAAACTCATTAAAAACCATCCAAACACAAATCAATAATATATAGCAATAACAAAACATATTCTGGACCTTTTGGAATCATCATATCTCCGTTTCAAGGTCATGTTGACTAAATGATGGCCATGGTCTCCAACTTAATTAAACTCTACAATTCCATCCAAGGATCCAAATCACTCTCTAGCACCTTGGTATCCTTGCAAGCTATCCACCTAAGTTGCAAATGACCCTCTAGCCTAGTGAAATTGTCAGAACTTGAAAGCAACCTCATTTACCTTAAATGTTGACTTTGGTCAAACATTATAAGTTGTTAAAGTTCTAAAATTAAATAAAATCCCAAAAAAACATCCATTTACCTTGAGTACTATGCCACCCACCGTTGTCACAAACAATAAACCAAGGCTTTAGGGAGCGTCAAATAGGAGAAAACAAGAGAAAATCATAAAATGATTTTAGTGTCGTTTCACTATACACTACTAAAATACATGTTCGTACTCAAATACAAGGAGATAAAAACATACTCGAATGCTTAAAAAGTTAGGGATATCTACTTTGAGATGTTATCACCTTGGACTTTCCACTAGATAATGTCTCTACTTTGCCTTCAGAGATGTTTTCTCCTTGGGACTTCAAATTGTGATTTTTCTTATAGGATTATACACAAAGGCTAAATTCTTGTCCAACTATATTGTGTCCCATTGAATTACATGAAGTTGTCCAATAATATTTTTTCCATATATACATACAAACATAGGATAAAAAACCTTAAAGACCTGGAGTGCAACAACCTGTATAGTGACTTTGACTTTTGGTATATTTCAACTATTTTATCCCTCTCTGTAGTTGCACTATGGTATATAGGTCTACATGTGTAGGTATCATGACAAAAAAGTCAAGGTCATAATGGTACCTACCCCATCCCCATCCTGGGTAGATAAACTCAACACCAAAAGAGATAAATATGCAAAAAAAGAAATAAATGAAACCAAAATACAAGACATAAAAGTGAAGTCAGGCGAAATATATATATATATATATATACACACATAAATACACACACACACATACACACCACATCCGAAGCTGAACAAAATATAACTCAAATCCCAAATTCTAGTTTCATGAGGAAAGAACACTACTAAACTGATATAAAATTCATAAATACATAGCTTTGTATCAAAAAGTAAAATAAAGACAAGATAATTGAAATGAGGGAGGCTGGAACAGGCTCTAGATGGAGATCTCACTAGTACTCAGAACAACATCTACACAACATGATCTCACGCTCTATGTCACACACTCGACCTTGGATCTGCATTGAAAGGGTATAAAAATTAGGAGTGAGTACAGTCCACTTGTAATCAGTAGGCATCATAGGCTGACCGAACGAAGTAAAAAACTTAACATATAAAGGATACTATGAGAATACTTCTACCTATATATGAAAATGTTCCCAACGGCGACTCAAGATGTATCGCCTAATAATTATACAGGTATAATAACATCATACGAATAACCACACAGAAATATATGAAGAAAGACTAAATTACACAACAACATACACATAAGAGAAATGCAAATAATGGAATGTCTCAATATCACCTCGTATACACCTTTCGAGCATAAGCGTCCTGGATAGGATCCATGAGGGGTTCGCAACCTATATACTATCATAATCTCATATATTAATCAACCTTATCGACACATCCCTTGGTCAAGAAATTTTCTAAAGTATTTTATTTTCATTCAAAAATCAGTATTTCTTTGTAGTACCAATTCCATGAATATGGATGAATGATAAGGATGCATTCTCGTAACCAAATAATATCATGATGTGAATCAACTCAGTAATGGTGTAAATGAGCTCAAATTTTCTCAAATATTAATAAATCATGATATAAATCATTGCATGACACCACATTAATAAAGAGTCATGTAAGACATCAACAATATCAATTCAAGCCCCAACTTAGGCATCCCAATAATAATAAAGGAAAATAATGCTTAAACAAGACTAATACCAGCCCGTGGACAGGCATCACAATAATAATAATCTCTCAAGTCAATAATAATATGCACAAATACCCCCACATGAGAAACACAATAATATAAAAATCCAAAAGATGAATTTCACAATAAAATCCCCAACCAATAGCATTCATTACATGAGTGGTTAACTACCAAAACTGACTTAAAGATAATTAAGCCATAACCTACCTCAAAAAACTAAACACGAGCTTGGACCCTTCAACATGGAGCTTTAACTTTTTGTGTGGTCTTAGAATAAAACCAATCAACCAAAAATGTATTCTGCATGTCAAGATGAGTCTAATGATATCCATCTTAGTTACTTTTGTTCCAAGTCCAAAAATAATTCAAAAACTGACCCTAGAATAAAAAGGTTAAATTTGGAATTTTATTGAAGAACTATGTTTTTCATACTCTAAGGATTGTAAATAAGACAACGCATAAAAAATGTGTTGAAATAAAGCTTGGAATAGTAGTAAAACTATTTCCTCACTTTATTGGGTGAAACCCTAAATTTCAAGTTTAAAATCAAAGTTTTAAAGATAAAAACATGATTTAATCAAAGGTGAATGATCAAAAGTAGTTTTAGAATCTTACCCAAGTTCAAGTTGATGAAAAACCTATTTAAAATCTCTTAAAACACTTCTCCCCAAGTCCAAAAAGGGTGAAAAAGGACAAAAACTAGAAAAATGGAGTTTATATACTATTCAAGAAAACCTTCATCACATTCGCAGTCTCTTTGTCACGTTTGCAACCAAATTCAAATTTGACCCTTCATAAATGCAAAGGACAGTCCGAGTTTGTGATGACCTATGTTCTAAATCTTCGTGCTCACGAGACCACTACTACGATAATGATGAATAAAAAAATTATTCTCCATAAATGTGAAGAGGCTCCCACAAATGCAAAGAAGGAGAGATGGCTGCACTAGAAACATCAGTTCAGCTAAGGAAAAAAGAAAAAATCCTTCAAATGGATCCTCCTGAGTATTTCGGTGCCTCACATAGATAACCAATAATTCTAATAGACTAATTTTGACCTTTCAGAGTCAATGGAATCATCGAATTTATCAAATGAGGTGGTTTTAACAATTTAACCCTTGGGAACCTTTTTAAGTTATTTAACTAGTTACTCATTTAAATACTTAAAACCCAAAATAAAAACTCGAAAACAAAACCAACCACACTGCTAATGCAAAATCAACATTTCAGATCTAATGAAACGATAAAATCACTATCTAATATTCAGATCACATAATATTGACCAAATTTAAACTAATCACTTTCGAGGCTACTCAAGATATAAACCTCACTCAAATCACTTCCGAATGCTTTGGGGACCATGCCAACCACTTCCACAACACAGTAAAAATTTAAAAATCACAATAAGGGTTGTTACATTATCCACCACTAAAATATGTGTTCGTACTTAAATAAGAAAATAAAGAAAGTACCTGAATCGACAAAAAGCTAAGGGTATTTACTCTGCATATCGGACTCAATCTCCTACATAACCTCCTCAATGGGTGATGTCTCCACTGAACCTTGATAGATTTAATATTCTTGAATTTGAACCTTTTAGTCTATTTGTCTAGGATAGTAATGGGTTCCTCCCCAATGGATAAATTATTATCTAATCCAATTGAATCCTGTTGGATCACATGAATATCATTTATACTGTATCTCTTCAACATAGAAACATGGAATACGGAATGAACAACTTAAATATGTGGAGTCAGAGATAGCCTATATGGCACATCTCCATACTTCTCAAGAATCTCAAAAGGCCCAATAGATCTCGAACCACTTTTTTCTTAAATCTCATCACAACTTTCATGAGTGACACCTTCAATAAAACACTCTTATGAATCATGAAAGTAACATGGTGATCTATGATTTTGTAGCACTTTTGACACTTAAAACTACAAAAATATGCAGTTACTTAGGCTGTTTTATTAGATATAATGTGGTTGGGTTGTGTTTTGTAGGAAACTAAGTTTTGGGAGCTAACCTTGAGAAAAAAAGAAAGAATTAAAGTTTTGGATCACCTGCATGGGAAATAATGACCCATAGGTACTACCTACGTGGCGTGGATGCCAGAACAAGTGTCAGAGGATTTAAAGACAGAGATTCAAATGCTGAAAAAAATAGAGCATGCTACCTATTATGGGCACCTATGGCCCGTAGGTGCCCGTGCAAAGTCCAGAAGGTTAACGTTTCAAAGGGTCCTACAGATGTTTAGGAGTTTGGAACCTACGTGGGGCCACCTACGGCCCGTAAGTGGCCACCGACTCTGATTTTCCTCTTTTATTTAGGATTGATTTCCTAGGGTTTCCACATATTCTATAAATACCCTTGTGATGCTTTTTAGTAATTTTATGCACTATTAATACTTACAAACATATATTTGATTTTGAGATTCAATTTTGATCTTGGGATTGCTTTGTTTTTATTTTTGGTTGAATTTTTAATCTTAGACTTTGTTTTTTCGTCGTAATTTATTGTTAGATTGATTTAATTCTTTCAGTTATGAATTCCATTATTGTATCCCAACGATGAGTTGCTAAATGCCGTAGCTAGGGTTATAGGAACCTGCTGAATAACAAGGTAGAGGAAGTGCAACGTTGATCCCAACCAATCTTCTTGCATGTATTGTGATCACGTTAGTTTAATAGATTTCTTAGCAGCTGTAAATGTTAGGATCCTTCCTATATTCACTACTTACTTCAAAAGAGAGGTAGAGAGTACGAAAAGATGACTGCAACAGTAATTTAGAGTTAATTATCGATATAAGATAATTAGCCTTATCTGCTTAAGCTAATTAGCTTCATCTAATTAACTAGAGACTCAAAAGGTAATAGTTTAGTTGGGATTTATGATAAGGGTTAGTGAGGCGACACTCTGAGACTCAAAAAGTAAAGAGTGAATTTCACTAAGGCGTTCACAAGATGATTAGTGATAAATAACTATTAGATTCTACATGCAAGATATTAGGATGGTTCGACGGAGCACGATAAACCTATTGAGTTAGAAAGCCAGGGGAACACAGTCCTAGTGTTAGTTTTAGATTATTTACAACCAAAAGCATTCGAGTTTTGTTACCTCTTACTGTTCAGAGCAAAATCCCTCGATTTACTTTCGATACTTTTCAACAATCTTGAGAGATAGTTCCATGTATTCCCTATGGGTTTGACCCCAATCTGAGTTGGGTTACTATATTTTGCATCGAACGGTTTATCTTTTATTGAAGGTGTAGCTTTAGGAGATATCAAAATTTTGGCACCGTTGATGGGGAATAGGTGTGATTGTTGATTAAAGTTGTTGAAGTTTATGGGATTTTGTTTTCTGCTTTTAGTTGGGTGTATATCGGTGACACGACCTAAACCAGGGCCTAGTCGTGTCGGGCATCTCAAGTCCAACCAGGATCGTAGACCACCCCCAATACCCTACCAGAACTGCCCTGCACCCTATGTCGGATGGATTCTGAACAATAACAAGATGAAACAATAATAAATTAAGGATATTAAGTAAAGTTTATAATCATAATCCAACTACCTTAATCAAATATCCAACTGGTGCGAACCCCAATGCCAATACCAATACCAAGGCTGACACCAATACCAATACCACCCACGCCCATAGTTGTCAGACAAAGACTCTATCGAAAATCAATAATATTCGGTCGGGACATGACCCCATCCATATCCAAAACCAAACCAAGGAAATGATAAAAATAAAATACCTCTATAGCATGAAATGGAGCCTTTCGGAGTATGGAAGCTCACCATTTTAGTCTGACTCAAAGCTGTCCTCGAATTCAAGTCACTGAGAAGGAAGAATGGCAGTATGGCCGGCTTCTGCATCATGTGGGGATACAATGCCCAAAGACAGTTAGCAAAGTGAACTCTAGCATGTACTTAGAGATAAGATACAATAATGCAGTAATTCAAAACCAAAGTAAATAACCATACAATTACATTGATACACACACACACATATACATATATATATATATCATGAAGGGATAGAAAACCGAGTTTAGTATGGATTTAAAACCTTAGCCTGGGCTGAGTAGCTTGGCTGTCCTAAAATCACCCAGGGCTATATGGGTTCATCTTTCCTTGCTGAAAGGGCCCCAGTTGTGTTAGCCGCCCGATCGGAGAAAAGAACCTGAGATGACTAGTACATCTCCTAGAATATAATGTGTGACATCATGCACACGATCACAAAGACCACCCTTACATGGGCAAATGTGAGTTTCCAGTGTCGGTCTCACCGAGACTCCCATCTAACACGACTTTGCTACTTGACGCTTTTTAAGCCCATATTAAAACTATTTACATATTCTAACCATATACCATGGAGTCTTTTGTTTAGGCATTAATCGTTGGTATCGTCATATCAAAATTAGAGCTTGCAAGTCTATCCATTTATACCATATCAAAACCATTAAACCAAGTTGACTCCCAAGTTTCAAATTAAACAAAAACCATGTCCATCAAGCCCTTTCTAAACCATTTAAAAACAACCAAACCAATTTAAGTTCCATTACCATTTATGCAATGCAAATATTTCAAGAATAGCCATACTCTGTGAAAAAATCATTCTCATTGGCATTTTAACAAATAGGTTGAGGGCACATATGTTACAAAACCATAACCAAGTTATTTGGGGAAAATCCAAAGGACCTTTAAATCCATTTACCATAACCATGGACTCTACAATGTCAAAATCATATAAAAAGCATGAAAGAGACATCATTAAACCATGAGAATCATTATTCAACCATGAACATCCAAAACCCCAAACCATTATTTCAAACCACAACAATATCATGAAATTCATACATTAAAAGTCATGCTCTTTGTAAAATAACAATGAGGGAGGAGTAACATGCCTTAGACACCAACGAAAACGAACAAAATCACTATTGAAAGCCCTTAATTAATTGTCTTAAAAAAACCCTAGCCTTTTGCTTGAAAGAGAGTTGCGAGAGATTTTAAGAGTGTTTGATTAAGAATAATAGGTTAATGAAGCCCCTTAAGGTATTTTATGTTGTGGTATTAAAGGGAGTTACAAAGGGGAAATATCCAGAATGCCCCAAATTTAAAACTGGAAAATTACCGCAGGTGGTTACGAGTCGACCCCTTGACTCATCACTACAACATACGACTCATACCATAGAGTCATCATCAAGCCAGTGAGTTGGAACCCCATACACTGTCCACCATACGACTCCCTAAACCCCACTCGTAACCAGACCATACGACTAGTATGGTCCAATTGTACCCAAGACAAAAATCACAGGGATTGGACACTAAAACATACGACTCGAGCTTACCACTCGTACCTTATCCTCACTACTCTTAGTGAGCCACTCATACTTAGAGCTAACTTAAGTCACTAAGTTATTGATTTGGTTAAGGGATTGACCAAATGAACCATCACCACTCTTCATGACCCGTACCCACCAAATCATAACCACAACAAAACCTAACCACCAATCACTAGACTCCTTATGAGTTGGGACACCTGGCCCGTATCCACAGTATACGATTCATATGTAGAGTCATTACAAGGACAGTGAACTCAATGCTCAGGAATTTTTCCAAGGGCCGAAACCCAGGGTATTTCAATTCTACCCCGCTTGGATCATTCGTCCTCGAATGATGGGACAAGGCAGTGACTAGCATTATTAAACCCCAAAAACCCCTATGCTTACCTTTGAGACAGAAAACAAATTACCAAGGCACTCAAAATCCACTCTTACCTTTAACTAAGTTAGAAAACAAAGATGTTAAGAATAACATACACTTTATGCATGAATTTCCAGAGAAGAAAATAGGAATGGATACTTGGACTTCATGTCCTCTTCTGCTTCCCAAGTAGCCTCTTCCACCTTGTGGTTCCTCCATAAAACCATTACCGAAGCTACATCCTTAGTCCACAACCGATGAACCTAACATAAAAAATCTTCACAGGGACCTCTTCATAAGATAGGGAATCCAAAATACCAATATCCATGATAGGTATAATCTGCGATTGATCAACCACACACTTCCTCAATATAGAAAAATAGAGTACCGGGTGAATATAGCTCAAACTAGAAGGCAACACAAAATCATACGCAACATTGCTGACTCTTTTGAAAACCAAGTACGGACCAACATATCGAGGACTAAGCTTTCCCTTCTTCCTAAACCACATCACTCCCTTATGGGAGACACCTTCAAGAACACCCTATCCCCAACCTCAAACTCTAACTTCCTTGATTCACATCCAGATAGGAATTTTGGTGACTTTGGGTAGCTTAAAGCCTATCCTGAATCACCTTAACCTTCTCCATGGCTTGGTGAACCAAATCTGGTCCAAACATTCCCGCCTAACCAACCTCGAACCACCCAATAGGAGACTACCATACAAGGCCTCAAACGGTGCAATCTCAATACTAGAGTGGTAGCTATTGTTGTAAGAAAGCTTTATAAGAGGAAAATGCTTAACCCAACTACCACCATAGTCAATCATGCAATTTCTAAGCATGTCCTCAAATGTATGAATTGTCCTTTCTACTTGCCCATCCGATTGTGGGTGGAAAGCAGTACTAAGACTCACCTTAATCCCCAAACCTTTCTGAAATAATCGCCAAAAGTGAGATAAAAACTACATACCACAATCAAGATGATAGAAATAGGTACCCCATGCAACTTCACAATCTCGTGGAGGTACAACCTCGCATAATCCTCAACCGAGAAATTAGTCCTTACTGGAAAAAAGTGAGTAGACTTAGTCATCCTATCTACGATGACCCAAATCGAACAAACTAATTTTGAGTTCGAGGGAGACCAGTAATGAAATCCATATTGATCACTTCCCACTTCCACACAGGTAAAATTTCTTGATACAATCCTCTGGGCCTCATACTCTCAACCTTCACTAATTGGCACACCATGCACTTAGCCACAAAACTAGACATATCCCACTTTATATTGATCCACCAATATATCTCCTTAAGATCATAATACATTTTCATCAAACTAGGATGAGTAGCATAGCATGACTCATGCACCTCAGCCAAGATCCTCTATCGCAAACCATCTATATCAGGAACACATAACCTCTCTAGGTACTATAAGGTACCATCACCATTAATATCAAAGGCCATCACCTTATGCCCACCTACATTACCTTTGATCCTTATTAAGACAGGATCCAACACTTGCTTCTCATTTACTTCAGCACTAAGAGACAACGTCGCCACCTCCTGCACAACCACACCACTATTCTTAGAGTCCAAGAGACTAACTCCAAGGTTAGCAAAATGGTGAATATCTTTCACCAACTTCCACTTTCCTTCATCAACATGAGCTAGACTTCCCATGGACAACCTGCTAAGAGCATCAACAACCATATTTGCTTTACCTGGATGGTAGTAAAGAATTATGTCATAATCCTTGAGCAACTCAAGCCATCTCCTTTGCCCGAGGTTCAGTTTTTTTAAGTAAACACATACTGCAGGCTCTTATGATCAGAAAAATATCCACATGCATGCCATATAGATTGTGACTCTAGATTTTCAATGCGAACACCACAACTAATAACTCCAAGTCATAGGTCAGGTAATTCTTTTCTTGCACCTTCAACTGTCTAGAGGCATAAGCTATCACCTTGCAAGATGCAACCAAGCACCACACGGGATGCATCACAATAGACCACAAAACCATCAGTCAAGGCTGGAGCCGAAGTTAGCTTATTATTCAAATTCTCAAAACTAACCTCACAAGTGTCGGACCACAAATACTTTACCTTCTTCTAAGTCAACTTAGTCAACGAGGCATCTATAGAAGAGAAGATTTCTACAAACCTCCTGTAGTAACCAGCTAAACCTAAGAAGCTCCAAATATCAATTGGAGTTGTGAGTCTAGGCCACTTCTTAACCACTGTAACTTACTGCAGATCCACCATGATCCCTTCACTATAAATGACATGACCCAGAAAAGTGACAATGTTCAACCAGAACTCACATTTTGAGAATTTGGAATACAACTGCTATTCTTTCAGGGTCTGCAATACTATATAGAGGAGATAAACATAATCCACCTCACTCTTTGAGTACACCAGGATATCATCTATGAATACAATGACAAACAGATCCAAAAATTGATGAAAGACCCTATTAATCAAATCTATGAATGCCGCTGGGGCATTGGTCAACCCAAAAGACATAAGTAGAAACTCAAAATGCTATTACCGAGTTTGGAAAGCACTCTTAGGGATATTCACCTCCCTAATCTTTGACTGATGATACCCAGATCGAAGATCAGTCTTGAAGAAAAACTTAGCACCCTAAAGCTGATCAAATAAATTATCTATCCTTGGAAGAGGGTACTTATATTTTACCATCACCTTATTTAACTACCGGTAATCAATACACATCCGAAGGGAACCATCCTTTATAATAACACCGGTACACCACACGGGGACACACTAGGATGGATAAAATCCTTTCTTAAAAGATTCTTTAGTTGCTTCTTAAACTCCTTCAACTTAGCTGGATCTATTCTATATGGAGGAATAGAAATATGACAAGTGTCTGGAATAAGATCTATTGATAACGCTCAATCTACAGCTCTCGTTTGAGTGTAAAGCGGTCGTTAGCAAATATAGAACCCAACCTGGGTTGGGTGTCGATCCCACAGGGAATAGCTTGGCCAACAAGTAAGTAAAATTACTAAACTTTTGGTGCAAGTCTCGTAAGAAGGGGGGGATTCTTGTTTTGGAAGTAATGTAAACAAAAGCTGAAAATAATAAAGTAAAAAGAGAGAGATTGTTACGTTGGTTGTAAACAATGAGAATTGAAGCGTTGGGGTTATGTCCACCTTCTGAGGTATACGTCTCTATTGGCTATGAGTGTGTAGGATTCTGTCATGCAATTGCTTATAGAGGATTGTAGTCGATGGTAAATCCAAGCGTCTCTCGACCTAAAAAAGGACTATTTCACTTTAACTCTCTCGAGCTTAAAGCGTATCTAACGGTACGAATTCTCCAAGAGGTTAGTCCAGTTACGACACTAGCTTTTTAATAGAAAAGGGTGTCCTACTACCTTGACATTATCTCTTTTCCAGACAAATAACTTTTCTCTCGAACAAGTTAAATGTTAGACTGGCGTATTCTTGCGTTTGCAACCACAAAGAATGTAGATTAAGATGAAGAGAATAATGATATAAGCAATATACGTGCCTCGAACTCACAAACTCACAGCAATAGATAGTATCTCATACGGCTTCCATAACCCCAATAGAGAAGTTTAGTTACCCATGAATGCGAAGGAAATCACGATTGACATTGTTATTATATCACGATATTGAGTAATGGCGTGTAGATCAAGTGATAGGCGTGAGGCGTGATTCCTTAGCAAGTAACGATTCTCTTGTTGTGGAATTTAAGAATAGAAGAGTAGAAGAAGAAAAATAGAATTAATGGAAAGATTAGAAGAGTTGTAGAGTAATAGAATTGAATTGTAAGATGAGAAGTTAAGAAGATGTTTGTAGTGGAAGATGAGAGGGATGGAAGAAAATTAATTGTTGAATAATGAATGTCTGATTTATTAAAAATCTCTAGCATGATAGGGTATTTATAATACCCATATCCTACTCCTACTAAGCTAATGAAATAAATAACCAAATCCTACTAGACTAATGAAATCCTTAACCCAAATGTACTAGGTTAAGGTAACATTATCATAATCCACATAAAATAATGAAATACATAACCTAACTGTACTAGGTTAATGTATCATTGTCAAAATCCAGCTTTGTGTCTGTAAGTCCCCAAAGTCTTCAGAATTGTTGTTTTAACCCGGGACAGTTTTTCCATGCAACAGTTTTGGTCCTTTAGGCGTCCCACTTCCTTCTCCTTCGTTCGTGAGCTTTCTTTTGCGTCAAGTTAGCCATAAAATGCTGTATTTTGCATCATTTATACCTGAAACTTTCCTAGTCATGTTCGTTAGCTCATTTATGGGAAAAAGGACTAAAAGTGCATGAAATATATAATTTGTTCTCAAAACTAGGCTAAAATATGGGCAAAATATATTGATATAGGCGTGTAAATCCGCCTATCATCATCTATCCCAAAATCAATCTCCCTATCGGGAGGAATACCAGAAAGGTCATCAGGGAAGACCTTAGGAAATTCATTCACCACCGGGATGGAATGCAGAGAAGGACCCTCTGAGTTAGAATCTTTAACTCAGACCAAATGATAGAGACACCCCTTGGAGATTAATTTTCAAGCTTTAAGATACGATATGCACTTCCCCTTAGGAGCTAGGGAACCACTCTTCCATTCAATAACCGGTTCATTAGAGAATTTAAAGATGACCTTATGGGTTTGACAGTCTAAAGAAGCATAGCACGAGTGTAACCAATACATCCCCAATATGACATTAAAGTCAACCATATCTAATTCAAATAGATCCACCAGAGTCTACCAACTATCTACAGATACCACACAACCCCTATACACTCTTTTAGAAACCACAAAGTAACCCACCAGGGTAGAAATAGAAAAAGGATAAAAAACATACTCGGGACCAAAACCAGAATGCACATCCACAAATGGGGTCACATAAGAAAGAGTGGACCCCGGATCTAGTAAAGAATACACATCATGAGAAAAGAGTTTCAATATACCAATAATGACATCAGGCGATGCCTCGAACTTTTGGCAAGTTGTGAGAGCATAGAGATGATTTTGACCAGATTCGGAGTCAGATAGTGCACCCTTTGGTGCTAGAGCTGAAGAAGAGGCAACAAGAACCTTTTCCCCTCAGAAGCAACCTTACTAACAGGAAATTTTCTAAATATGTGCCCATGATGACCATGGTTGATGCACTTGTCCTTTCCTTAGTCACTATAACCCTGATTTAATCGACCATAGAATCTGCAAAGAGGATATAACAGAGCTAAATGAGCCCTAATAGCTTGAGATCAGGTACCTGTGCCCTAAAGTTATCACCACCATAGAAGCGCCTATCACCTGATGAATTTGGGTAGAAAGCACCAGCTGTGGAGTAAACCCAGAATTGCCCCACTTCTTCTTGGGATATTTCCCACCATCCCTGCTACTCTGAACTTAAACACCACCCTACTTAGAGAATCTGAACTTCTTGCTCTGCCTCTTCCTGTTTTTTCTTTTCTTTTTCAACTTGCTGCATGTACACAACCAACCTAGAATGTCCATGTCCTTATTCAACAAGGAAACCTTACTCTCTAAAATCAAGTCCCAAGAAAACCTGAAAGTGAACTTTCTCAGTCTAGCCCTCATGGTAGAAACCAACTCTAGAGCATACCGAGATAATTGGTGAAACTTTAAGGCATACTTCTTAACTGATATCTTTCCTTGCTTTTGGTTAACAAACTCATCTACCTTAGCTTCCCTCAACTCCTGAGGAAAGAAATGGTCCAGAAAAACACTAGAGAAATTATCCCATAGGGCTGATTCAACATCGTCACCCCTAGTCTGTTCCCATTCCTCATACTATTGGTCTTCTACCTCTTTTAATTGGTACGAAGTAAATCCCACACCCTCCACATTGGTAGAATGCATAACACAGACCATTTTTTCCATCTCATCCACAAAAGCTTGAGGATTCTCCTAAACCTTAACACCAGTGAATATAGGAGGATTCAACCTCATGAACTGGCCAACCCTTATGGCCTCAGAATATAGAGTAACAAAAGAACCATGATTGACCTAAGATGCTACCAACTATTCCAACATATGAATAGACTAACGAAACTCAACATTTGCCACATTATCCTGAGGAGCTCGAGAAGCGCTGGAGGGAATTGGTGGAACTCCAGGAGGACAATTAGGAACTGTACCCCTATATTGGGTCTGGACCCCATAAGTAGAATAGGTCTCATCAACATTGTCCTCGAGTAGGACAAAGGAATTTCCATGAGCTTTATATCATCGAGGAGGCATGATCTAAAAAGCAAACTAACAGGAATTAGAGAATATTTTAGGACCTTAGATTCTACAGCTTGAAATAGAACACAAAAAAAGAGAAACATTCCTAAATGCCTTGTAGCCTCTCCCTTATGAGTGTAGTGCGCTACACACCCTTCAAAGAGACTGTACTCGATATGGCTTTGTCAGAAACCTAATCGACCATGAACCTTGGGCTCTGGTATCAATTTTACATGACCCAAACTAGGGACTAATCGTGTCGGGTATCTCAAGTCTATCCAGGATCGGAGACCAACTGCAATACCAAACCATAAGCGCCCTGCATCCTATGTCGAATGAATTTTGAACATATAACAAGATGAAACAATAATAGTTTAAAGACATTAAGTAAAGTCTATAATCATAATCCAACAACCTCAATCAAATATCCAACTGGTGAAAACCCCAATGCTAATACCAATACCAAGGCTAACACCAATACCAATACCGCCCATGCCCTTAGTTGTCTGACAAAGCCTCTATCCTTAATCAATAACATCCGGTCGGGACATGCCCCTGAAAGTAGCCAAAACCAAACCAAGGAAATGATAAAAATAAAATATATCTATAGCATGAAATAGAGCCTTCCGGAGTATTGAAGCTCACTACTTAAGTCTGACTTAAAGCTATCCCCGAATCTAAGTCACAGAGCATGAGGAATGGTAGTATGGCTGGTTCCTACATCGTATGGGGATATAACACTAGAAGATGGTTAGCAGACTGAATGCTAGCATGTACTCAGCGATAAGATAAAATAATACCAGTAATTCAAAACCAAAGTAAATAATCATATGCAATCACATACATACTTACATACACATATATATACACACACATACAGACATGTATATATATATATATTATGCTGGGATAGGGAATCGGGTTTAGTATGCATTTAAAACCTTAGCCTAGGTTGGGTAGGTTGTCCGTTCTAAAACCACCCACGGGCTATATGGGTTAAGCTCCCTCTGTTGAAAGGGTCCTAGTACGTGTTAGCCGCACGATCAAAGAAAAGAACCTGAGATGACTAGTAAATCTCCCAAAATAAAATGTGTGTTATCATGCACACGATTACTAATACCACCCTCACCTTGGAAAATGTAAGTTTCCAGTGTCGGTCCCTCGAGATCCCCCCCTTCCATAGCTTTTCTACTCGACTCTCTTTAAGCCTATATTAAAACCATTTACACATTCCAACCTTTACCAATGAGTCTTTTATTTAGGCATTAATCATTGGCATCATCATACCAAAATTAGAGTTTACAAGTCTATACTTTTGTACCATACCAAAACCATTAAACAAAGTTGACTCCCAAGTTTCAAATTAAACCAAAACCGTGTCCATTAAGGACTTTCAAAACCATTTAAAACCAACCAAACCAATTTAAGTTCCATTACTGTTTATGCAATGCAAAGATTTCAAGAATAGTCATACTATGTGACAAAATCATTCTCATTGGGATTTTAACAAACATGTTGAGGGATCATATGTTTCAAAACCATAACCAAGTTATTTGGGGGAAATTCAAAGTTCCCTTAAATCTATTTACCATAACCATGCACTCTACAATGTTAAAACCATATTAAAAGCATGAAAGAGACATAATTAAACTATGAGAAATATTATTCAACCATGAACATCCAACACCCCCAATCATTATTTCAAACCACAACAATATCATAAAATTCATACATTAAAATACATGCTCTTTGTAAAATAATAATGAGGGAGGAGTAACATGCCTTAGACACCGAGGAAGATGAAGAGAATTACTCTTGAAAGCCCCTAGTTGATAGTCTTGAAGAAAGCCTAGCCTCTTTCTTGAGAGAGATTTTAAGAGTGTTTGATTGAGAATAATAGGTTAATAAAGACCCTAAATATGTTTTATGTCATGGTATCAAAGGGAGTTACAAAGGGAAAATATCTAGAATGCCCCCAACTTAAAACTGTAAAATTATCGTATGTGGTTACGAGTTGACCCCTTGACTCATGTCTAAAACATATGACTCTGACATGACCTAAACTAGGGACTAGTCATTCGGGTGCCTCAAGCCCCAACTGGGACCGGAGACCACCCCCAATATCGAACCATAATAGCCTGTACCCTATGTCAGATGAATTTCAAACATATAAAAAGATAGAACAATAAGAAATCAAAGATAATAATAAAATCCATAACCGTAACTAACCCACAATATAATCAAATATCCAACCAGTGTTAGCCCTGAGATGGGTTAACGGGTGAACGCTAGCATATACTCAGGAATAAGGATAAAATAATGCGATTATTCAAAACCAAAGTAAATAACCATATGCAATCATAAACATATATACATATATATACCATGTCATAAAGGTAATCAGATTTAGCATTCATTTAAATCTTTAACCTGGGTTGTGTAGCTTGGCCATCCTAAAACCTTCTATGAGCTATATGGGTCCAGTGTTACCCCCTGAATGGGCCCCAGTGTGTGTAGCCTCACAAACCAGAGATATCATAGGGGTCGAGGATTACCGTGTACCCTTTTCCCTCAATGATACATATATACATTTATAAAATTAGGGGATTCTCGTGTACCCCACAAGTATATGGTCACCATGACCGACCCTCATGTCGGAAAACATGAGTTTTCAGTGTCCGCCCATTGGACTCACACCTTCACGATTAGCTATCACAACCCGCTATTATTGCCTACTTAAAATCCTTTAGCACATAACCAAACCAACAAATCCAGAGTTAATTTCTAAGGCATTATTAAGTGGTATCATTATGCCGACTATTGCTTGCAAGCAATGTCATTAGCCAACACTTAGGGAATTCCCATGTACCCCATGGGATTTTCAATCAATCCAAACCATGGACATCAAGTCCTTTCCAAGTCATTTAATTCAATCAAACAAATTTAGGTTCCATTACCATATTATGCAATGCAAGGTTTTCAATAAAAGTCAAACTATGTGAAGAAAACATTCTCATTGGCATTTTAACAAACATGTTGAGGGCATATAGTTTCCAAAACCAAAATCAAGAGACAATTAACCATTACCATGCAACCATATCTTCAAACCAACATTATGACATGAAAAACAATAAATAGAACAAGGGATATCATCATCCAATCATTAGTAACCAAACCCCCCAACATACATTTCAAAACCAACACAAATCCACAATAATGCCATGAAAATCATTAAGTAAAACATGCTTTTAGTTTGAAATAACAATGAGGGAGGAGTAACATGACTTAGATACCAAAGAAGATAGAGAGAAACCATACTTGAGAGCCTTAATTAACCACCTTGAGGAAACCCTAGCCTCTTTTTGAAAAAAAGAGCTTAAGAGAGATTTAAGAGTGTTTTGAGTGTTTTAGTTTTGGGAATAGTAGGTTATTGAAGTCCCAAGAGTGTTTTAAGTCACGGGGTCAAAAGTGGTTAAGAGGGGAAATGTTCGAAATACCCCCAACTTAAACTATAAAAATTTCTGCAGGTGGGTACGATTGGACCTCTCCACTCGTACCCACATCATACGAGTGGTACCATCCAGTCATACCCAGAAAAGAAAGTAAGACATCACACACTATCCACCACATGACTCTCCTTGCCCCACTCGACCCATATCATACGACTAGTACCTATAAGTTATATCCAAGATTGAATCAAAGAGGTTGGATACTAGATAATGTACGACTCCACAATACCACTCGTACCCTATCTTCACAACTCATAATAAGACACACATACTCAGAGCCAAGTCAAGTCACTAAGTTTAAGATTAAGTGAAGGATCAACCCAATGACCCATCACTAAGTTTCAGATTAAGTGAAGGATCAACCCAATGACCTATCACTAACCATACTACCTTTACCACTAAATCATAACCACAACAAAAACTTGAACACCAAACACTGGACATCCTACGAGTTGGGTCATCTGACCCGTACCCTCACCATACGACTTATATGGTGAGTCATATAAAGAACAGAACCCAGGGTGTTTCAATTCTCCCCCACTTGGATCATTCATCCTGGAATGATGAAACAAAGTAGTACAAGAATGATTAAACCACCAAAATGCCTCTATCTTTACCTTAAACTAAGTTAGAAAACAAAGATAGCAAGGAAGTCAATCTTTTCTTTAATAAAGTTTAAAGATAAAGACATTAGGAAGAACTCATACCTTTCTCATGAATTTATAGAGCAGAGAAATGGAATGGATACTTAGACTTCATGTCCTCTTCTACTTCCCATGTAGCTTCTTCAGCCATGTGGTTCCTCCATAGAACCATTACCGTGGCCACATTTTGGTTTGCAAATGATGAACCTGCCAATTCAAAATCTAAATAGGAATCTTCTCATAAGATAGGGAATCTGAAATACCAATATTCTTGATAGGCATAATTTGCGATGGATCACCAATACACTTTCTCAACATAGAGACATGGAACACCGAGTGAATAGAGCTCAAACTAGAAGGTAACTCCAACTCATATGCAGCATTACCTACCCTCCTCAAGATCATATAAGGACCTACATATAAGGGAATGAGTTTCCCCTTTTTACCAAACTGCATTACTCCATTCATGAGGGACACCTTCAAAAACATCCTATCTTCAACTTCAAACTCCAAATCCCCTCACCTCACATCCACATAGGAATTTTGAAGACTCTGGGAAGCTTTAAGCCTATCCCAAATCACCTTCACCTTTTCCATAGCCTAGTGAACCAAGTCCGGGCCAAACATCTCTGCCTTACAACCTCAAACCACCCAATAAGAGACCTATATCTCCTACCATACAATGCCTAAAGTGGAGCCATTCCAATGCTAGAGTGGTAGCTATTATTATAGGCAAACTTTGTAAGAGGCAAATACTCAATCCAACTACCACCATAGTCAATTACATAAGCCTGAAACATGTCCTCTAATGTCTAAATAGTCCTTTTAGCTTACCCATCTGACTGCAGGTGAAAAGTAGTACTAAGACTAACCTTAGTCCCCAAACCTTTTTGGAATGACCGCCAAAATTGAGATAAAAACTGCATACCATGATACGAGATGATAGTAACAGGTACCCCATGCAACTTCACAATCTCATAGAGGTACAACCTTGCATAATCCTCACTCGAGAAGTTAGTCCTTACTAGCAAAAAGTGAGCCAACTTTGTCATCCTACCCACGATGACCCAAATCAAATAAAATTAACTTCGATATCAAGGAAGTCCAGTAATGAAATCCATGTTGATCACTTCCCACTTCTATTCAGGCAGCTCAACTTCTTGATATAATCCTCTAGGCCTCATGGGATCAACTTTCACTTATTGGCACACCATACACTTGGCCACAAAATTAGCCACATCTCTCTTCATATTGTTTGACCAATATATCTCCTTAAGGTCATGACAAATTTGTCAAACTAGGATGAAAAACATAGCGCAACTTATGCTCTTCAGCCAAGATACTTTCTCGCAAACCATCAATGTCGAGAACATATAATCTCTCTTGGTACCGCAAAGTACCATCACCTTTTGCCCACCTAAATAACCATTGATCCTAATAAAAACAGGATCTAACATCTACTTCTTCTTGAATTCAGCTCCAAGAGATAAACTGCGCCATCTCTTGTACCAACACACCACAATCCTCAGAGTCCAAGAGGCAAACTCCAAGGTTAGCAAAATGGTAAATGTCCTTTGCCAACTCTTGCTTCTCCTTATACATATGAGATTTACTCCCAATGGATAACAGATATTGCCCAAAACTAACCTCAATAGAAGTCTACTGTGGTTGATGTTGATGCCAAATATAGTAACACAACTAGGTTGGGGTCGAACCCACATGGAAGATACTAAATAATTTCTTGACTTGATGTAATCCATGAGCAGTACAAAAAAGTAAATGGGGTGAGTTTTGTATCAATTGCAAGTAGTAACCAAATCTTGAGTTCTTTTGAGTTGTAAACAATAGAAGACGAACACTAGTCTTGTGTTTCCCTGGCTTCTCAACTCTGTAAATTTCTCATGTTCAACCTACCTATTCTGTTGTTCTGTATGTAAAGTCTACAAGATATGTATTATCAACTATCTTGTGAAAATAAAGATAAATCTCACCCTTTACCGGTTCAGTCTCAGGGCTTCACCTTATTTCTTCTTGCTACAACCTCAGTTCACTATCACCTTTTGAGTTTAAGTGATTAGATGAGATATCGGGGAATACAAGATGGAGATGAATCCCAAATCACTGTCCTAATCTTCTTTTCCCAATCACAAGCTCCTTTGTAAGAATGAATGTAAATACAGGATAACTCAAGCTTCTGCAACAGCTCAGAGATTAATTATTGCAAAGAATATTAAGATACATGCATAAACCCTAGAATAGATGAATATCACACTTCCTTTATCTAGATAATACGCCAAGGTTCCCACAACCCTAGTCAAGGAGATTAGCTGCTCACGTTCATTCAATATTCCATGATTATCAATGAAGAAGACATGTAATTAATTGTACAAGAATAAGATGAATAAACTCCAAAAAAGGAAAGGTAAAGTTATGTTGGTACTCAGTACGACTCGGTCTTCAACTTGTACCGGTAATATACGAGTCGTACCATGCCTTATCGTATCTATTGAAGTGTCAGATCTCTCCAAGCTTCAACTTTCTGTTCTTCATATGACTTTATCTTATGAGTCGTACTTGAGTATACAACTCGTGTCTTATTTTCATATCCACCTGGGACTTTTTTCCTTCCAAGCTTTGAACACTGGTCTGTGTACGACTTCCCTATATGAGATGTACTTAGACTTCTGACTCGTATACTTCTGAGATATTA
The DNA here is from genome assembly GCA_030864215.1 of Capsicum pubescens. Taxonomy (NCBI): domain Eukaryota; kingdom Viridiplantae; phylum Streptophyta; class Magnoliopsida; order Solanales; family Solanaceae; genus Capsicum; species Capsicum pubescens. Next base: position 221,301,937 of record CM061542.1, on the reverse strand, counting down.
ACTTTTGATGGTAGATTTAGAATCTATTGTGCTTATGACTTCTTCATATGACTCATATCCTTGCTTATAACTTGGATACTTAAGTTATATCTTCTCCATATTTAGATTCTTAGTTTGGATTTAGGTTTTGTTGTGCTTACAAGTTATCTTACGAGTCGTATAGTGAGTTGACGACTCGTTAGGTGACTCATCTCTTGGTCAGACTTGGTCTTTCCATGTCTTTTCTTCTATTTTCATCCCAACACTACTGTAGACCTATTTTACCTGAAATAAACACAAAAGTGCATCATATCCACTAAAACAACCTAAGCACCCACATAAATTCATGGTTTTAAGCATTGAAAGTGTCGTGTTTCCATGACACTTCAATACCATCAACTTAGACTTTTGCGTGTCCTCAAGAAAATAATAATTAAGATCTATAATTCAACACAATGCTTAAACAAGAAGATCATAAGATACCCATGACAGTGATTTTGAATTCAATTTTCTCATACATTATTTCCCTCTCCTAAGTTCACTTTTCAAGAATCAAGCTGTGTATAACAATTCAGCATACGACGAAACACGAGGGAATCCAATGATGGTATTACATTAGTTACAGACAATCAAGCATCAACACAAGCTAAATCAACCAAATATATTAGTAACCTAACAACACAACCCCTGCACGCTCATAGTTAAATAAATTTCTTTCACTTAGCTAAGATTAATTAATCGATTAGGGATATATCAAGAAACACTCTCTCTCACAAAGAAGTATCAGCGGTGTATACAGAATACCATAGGCCTTCCTATATGCTCTCTTCCTAAGTTTTCAGATAGTCAAAGTAGGATCACTAAGGGACTTTATTCGGCTTGTAATGTAGGTTAAGGGCTGGAATGGTATCTATTGGGATTTATTTAGTTCCTATGCCTCCTTGACACTATGATAACTTATAGGGTTCATACTTATCCAATTTTTTTTGCTTTATTTCTGCCCTTAGTTCTCCCCCTTTTACCTTTAAATCACATTTAGACTTAGGCCAGGTATGATTTTCTCGCTTTATTTTATTTTTTCCTTTATTTTTCTTTAAGCTTCTTCTTTTTTCTATTTATTCTTACCACACCTTTCCTCTATCATTTTTATTTCTACACATCTTTCTTTATTCTCATTTTCTCCTACGCACCCCTATAATAGACACCCTCAACTTAGGCAATTTGCCTGATTTGAGGTGCACAATGTCCAAGGAGGACTATGGCCAAGTAGGTTTATTGCAGAAATAGGAATGTGAAATTAGTTTATTAAATAAAAAATGGTCACTTAAGGCTAAAATATTTGGATCAAAGGGATTCACACTTATTTGGTTGGACACTTAGGCTCAAGTGGACTTACAACAAAAAAGGCCTATGATCATCTCCTATTTGACTCACCTAGACCTATATAAAAGCAACCAAGAAAGTTCTAGATTTCTCTACACTGAGAACTCAGTAGTACCTAACACACACTCACACCGGGTTGTATTACTAAGTTCCACTTATCCAGTTATGTAACTGCTTACCCAAATTGTTCTATCCCTAATCCTAATTTCATTATCAGAGTCACAATAATTTCACACACATATATATATAACACATCACAAAATATTTTAAGAGGGGTCTCAAATTTTTCAACACAATTTCATTACACACAAATTCAGCATAAAATTTTTAAATCAACAGAACCATTTTTAATCAACAAAATCATTTCAAATCAACAAATGTTTCCAAACTCCTGAATCAATTCCCAATCACAATTCATTACAAATATATTACAAAATCTCTCAAAAATCAATAAAAATAATCTTCTTCCATAGGTGTCAATTTTCTCCCTATCTTTGCACCTTGTTAGCACCGAACCTACAAGTCATAATAGACTTTTAGCTACTAAAACTTTTAAATTACTCTAAAAAATTTAGAATTAGATATATCCCCACCCCAACTAAAGATCCCTGCACAGTCTCTAGTGCTAAAAAATGTAAAACAAGGGTGAAAGGTCATACTTGGGAACTCAAGGTGCAGACTCCACAATATTAACAGGTAGGCCCTTAGGTTGGGTCCCACTGTCATCAACAATCGTCCTATCAATCGAGACTAAATTAGAAACACTAGGCAGGGGAACTATACCATCCTCCTCAGCATCAATCACAGGTAGTCTTAAATCACCAGCTCTAGTAGCCATTTTATAGACCCTTATCTTCCAGAACTGCTCATCCTGAATGCTGTCTTCCCTAGCCCCTTTCTTGGCCTCTTTCTCTTCACGCTTTACTTTTTTCTTTCTTGCTTTTCTGCTCAGGTTTTCTCTGCTCTTGGTTTCAGAATATCCTAAATATTAAGAACATGGATAGTAGGCACCACTGTCTCAATAACTGGCATTGGAATCACCGATCTATCATACAACTCATGCACCATCCCTTTTATTTTGGCCACCTCAATATTTGTCCCTATAATATCCAGCATTAGTCCACCACTCAACTATCGAGTAATCCTTAACTCAAATGCATCTAGCCTGCCCTGAAGCCATCTGTCCTGGGTTACAAACTTTGTATCAAGCCATGGCTTGATGCCCCCTTCCATGTGACCCACTTTTGCCTCTAGAATGGCTATCCTGGTCATTACCTCTATCCATAATGCCTGCGAAATCATCATAATTCCAGAAGGCATACCTCATGGCCTGGGTGGCACAAATTGTACTGGAGGGGCACTAGTAGTACCTAACATCTGACTTCATAGTTTCTCTCTGCTCACCCACCTCAACTATCTCAACAGTCTAAGCCTGACAGCTCTGTCAGAACATATTTTCCATCAAATCAGCTGTCTGCCTTGCCTATCGATCTAAAGGGCTGGATGCATCTCGAATCAGGCCTAAGTCAATAGTGTTCATGGACTTTAACATCTCATTGATACCTGGGAGTTCTTAGACTTCTGTTATCAAACATATATGCGTAATCATGCAGGGGTAGGCCAACAATGATTTTTTACCCCAAATGCATGGTTTTTCATTTCTCGAGATAAAAATTCTACTACATCAAACTCACAACCAGCTATGAAGCCGACTATCATGGCTGCTCGAATTGGACTTATACATTATCTCCTATAGTTAGACAAAGTCGATGTCGGTCCAATGTCTACCATGCTTTGCCCTTAAAGTTTAGGGTGTTCTTCTCAATCTTTTGGGAGACCACCTTGGGGCCTCTTACAACCCATACTACATTCTGTCCGTTTGAAGTTATATGATACATAATCTATCTAAACAAAATAATTTTTTCCTCCGAACCCAATATCCTCTTGGTAATCTTCCTCATATCTTCCATTCGGTAGTCCATCTCCCAGTGTGTACCGAAGCCTGATACTCTAGTCCGTATCAAAATCTCCCAGTCATATGTGGGGAAATATCTACCCGCACTCCCTAAATAATAAAGGAAGTAATCGGCTCACCACCTTTACACAACTTGACCTTATGGATATTATCTTTGAAGTTCACCCTTGTACGCCATATAAAATTTTCAAACAAGTACCTCACTGTATTTTTTGAGCATCCTCGTCATCCCTTCAAATCCATATTATCTAAAGTGCTCCTCGAATCCGGGTAACTCTGTCATCTCAATAGTCGTTAACCTCTGCTCAAGGTGTAACACCCGTCTAATTTTTCCACCCCAAATTCTGCTCAACCCACCGTTAAAAGTTTCCTGCATACCAAGGTACCCCCATTATTCAATAATAGGCATTGGACCAGTGGTAATTATAAGTTGGAGATCTTTTCTATTGATCGGGGTGTCATCAGCCTCTTCTATACTATAGGAATTTTTTGAATTAGCTTCTGCGTACTTGATTCAACATCATTATTTGTATCAGTATCAGAGGCTGGTGGTGTATGTAGAGAAAAGACAGTTGGTTTTTTTCTCTTCGAGCCCTGTAGAGGTGGTGATTCCTCCAGGGGTGCAACCTTATTCCCCTTGTCAGTCTTTTCCCCTTTTGGGGCAACCTTACCCTTTGTTGAGTCTTCATATAGCTCACTACTTCTCTCGGATGACACATCAAATTTAGAATTAGTGGTCTCCGAGCTAGTAGCCGGTGCCCGCTTATTACCCATTTTAGATTGTTCGGATGAAGATGTGTTCTTCGGAGGAATTGTGCCTAGAAGTACACTATCATTAGTAAGGGAGTAAATAAAATAAAACAAAAATTTGAAACTAAAGTTCAGTGTGCATCTTCAGGTAATGGTATGAGTGGGGGGTACTGATCGTATCGACTAGGTACGACCCATATGAATGAGTCGTATGTTACACAGTACATGAACAGGTGTTCACTGGTCAGCTTACAACTCCTCCTAACCAGTTGTACCAAGAGGGTATGACTCGTTACCAATAGTTGTAATCTGATTAGAAATATTTTATATAATAATATATCTTCTAGATGGGTACGACTTCAAAAGTACGCATTGTATGATATGGATACAACTCGTGTAGGCAAGTTGTATCCATTCCAAAACTTTAAATTTGATTGAATTCCATGTTTTCAGTGGGTACAAGTCCCGTTATGACCCAGTAACCCGTGGGTATGAGTCATAAGGGGTCTTGTATCTACTGTAACATAGAAGTCTAACTTTAAAGTTTGACTCCAAATCAAATTCCCAAAATACCCATGACAATTTTGCAGTAATATCAATCAATTTTGGAAAAAATAACATAAAAAGTCACTACCCAAAACCCAATCCACCCTAACTCTCATTTTTAACCTAAAACCCAAGAACCAAGGTTCCATAATTCAATTATCAAGCAATAGTAACTCAAAGAAAGTTAGAAACCACTTCTATTTACAAGTTCAACTTGAAATATCAAAGGATTTACGTTCAAAAACTTACTTGAATAGATGAGAAAGTATTTTTCTCAAGTTTCCACTTGTTCTTTGGCAAATTCATGGTTAAATTCATGAAAAATGGAGAATTTGAGCAAAGTGGTAGTTGATTTTAGTTGTATTCAGGTGATTTTTTGCTTGTGGAAGCTTGAATTTAGAGCAAAAATAAAGGTGGATATGATTTTTTGTTATCAGGTTCCCGACGGGTACCCTTCTTTTTATTTAAACTCAATTTCTGGGCTGGGTTGACCCACGATCCTGACTTGGTAAGCTTAGGTACGAGTTCTATGTATGACTCATACCCAGGATTATAGGTTATTTCTTTGCCTCGTATAGACCTAAAACCTTACCTGTGTTATGGAGTCAATATGATTCAAAGTGATGAGTCATACCTTGAGGTTATGACTCATTTTGAGAATCGTATTCATTCCAAAAACTTTTACCTAATTTTGCTTAGTTTCCCAGGTCCATACGAATCCTACTCATGAGTCGTATTGTATAGATACGACTCATAAAGAGTCCGTATGACCAAAATTTTGAATATTTTTGGTATATTCTGCACTCCGTTAGCCCTGCACACTGAACAAACAAATGACCCCATAAATAAATAAGTACAAAAATAGAGGTTGCCCTCCACGCAATGTTTGATTTATCATAGTGGCATGACGTGGCTAAGTTGGATACTCAGATTTTTCTAACTAACCTCATGGGTTGCGTCCCATGCAGCGCTTGGTTTAACATCGTGGTACGACGTAATTTCCTTGGTTACTCAGAATTCACCACGGTAATTTTAAAAATTACATCAATTTCCTTAGTGTTACCCATGTAGTTTATTACTCTTTTCCCATTTACCTTGAACGGAGTTTCACCATCCCTCTTCAATTCTAAAGCACTATATAGAAACACCCTAAGCAAAGTAAAAGGACCATACTATCTTAACTTCAACTTACCTAGAAACAAGTGAGGCCTTGAGTTGTAGAGCAATACCTGGTCACATTTCTAGAAGATTCTTTTCTCAATTTTGTGATTATGATGCAACTTTATCTTTTCCTTGTAAAGTACAGAACTTTCATATGACCATAGTCAGAATTCATCCAACTCATTCATCTTATTCAATCTTGAGTTGGCTGTATCTTGCCACTCAAAATTTAGCATTTTCGAGGCCCAAAGTGCTTTATGTTCAAGCTGAATAGGCAAGTGATATTCCTTGCCATGCATTAGCTGATATGGTGAAGCACTAATTAGAGTCTTGAATGCTGTCCAGTAAGGCCATAATGCATCATCTAACATTCATGACTAATTAGTCCTATTGGTATTCATTGTCTTCGCCAAGATAAACTTAATTTCTCTATTGGACACCTCAACCTGTCCACTAGTCTATGGATGATAAGGTATTTCCACCTTGTGTTTCACTCCATACTTCTCAAGCAGACCTTTGAATAGACGATTACAAAAATGTGACCCATCAACACTAATGATAGCACGCGGGTTGCCAAATCGAGAAAATATATGATTTTTTAGGAAAGCAGTGACACTATGTCCTTCATTATTGGGAAGCACAACTGCCTCCACCTATTTAGATACATAATCTACAACCACTAGTATATTCTTCATGCCAAACAAACTCACAAAATGCCCCATGAAATCTATACCCATACATCAAACAATTCTAATTCTAAGATATGAGTTATAGAAAGTTCATGGCGTCTAGAGATATTACCTTATTGTTGACACTGATCATAGGTAGAAGAAAAATAATGTGCATCTTTGTAGATATTTGGCCAATAATACCACATTTCAAGATTTTGTGGGCTGTTCGAGTTCCTCCATGATGACCTCCAACTGGCGAAGAATGAAAAGCCTTAAGTATACTCATTATCTCTACCTCAGGTATGCATCTACAAATAATCCTATCTGTACAAATTCTGAACAAATAAGGCTCATCCCAAAAAAATTTCCTTTCCTCATACATAAATTTCTTTCTGTGCTGAAACAAAAGATCTTCTGGGATTAGATCACTTGCTAGATAATTTACATAGTCTGTAAACAATGGAATTAGATCTTAGGAAGCTGCTAATATCTGCTTATCTAGAAAATTATCATCAATCTCCAACCTATTTGTAACTATCTACATATCTTTCTCATCTAGTCTAGATAAGTAATCCATAACTTGATTCTCTGTGCCATTTCTGTCCTTTACTTTGAAGTCAAATTCTTGCAACAAAAGTACCCACCTAATAAGCCTAGGCTTGACATATTTTTTATCCATGAGGTACCTTAATGCTGTATGATTAGTGTGCACAATCACCTTAGTCCCAAACAAGTAAGATCTAAACTTTTCAAATGTTAAAACCACTGCTAACAACTCTTACTCCGTCACAGTATAGTTCTTTTAAGCAAGATTGGGTGCCTTACTAGCATAGTAGCGGGGTGAAGGATCTTTTCTTTCTGCTGGACTAGTATAGACCCTAAGGCTAAACCACTCACGTTATACAGGATCTCAAAGAGTAAGGACCAATCAGGAGATACAATAATAGGAGTAGTCACTAAATTCTCTTTCAGACATTCAAAAGCCTTCAAGCAAGATTTTGTAAACTCAAATTTCACCTCTTTCTTAAGAAGCCTACAAAGAGGATTGGGTATCTTGGAGAAATCCTTGATGAAATGTCTATAAAACCCAGAATGTCCCAAAAACTATGAACACCCTTCATAAAAATTAGTGGAGGTAATTTCTCAATCATTTCAATCTTTGCTCTAACTATATCAATACCCCTTTTTGAAATTTTATGCCCAAGCACAATATTTCTTTATCCATAAAATGGAACTTTTTCCAATTAAGCACCAACTTGCATTTTCACACCTTTTAAGAGCATTCACCAAGTGAACAAAGAAGTCATCAAAAGAATCATCGATGATTGAAAAATCATACATAAATACTTCGATGGTGTCTTCTACCTTTTCAGAGAAAATTGACATCATTCACCTCTAAAATATGGCTGGAGCATTACATAACTCAAATGTCATTCGTCTGAATATGAAAGTACCATAAGGACATGTGAAGGTGGTCTTTTCTTGATCTTCAAGTGAAATAGTAATCTGGTTATAACCTGAATATCCATCAAGAAAATAGTACCATCCTCTGCCCTTTAATCTATCTAATATTTGGTCCATGAAGGGCATGGGAAAGTGGTCCTTCTAAGTCTATGCATTCAATTTTCTATAGTACATACATACCCTCTATCCTGTGTCTGGTATTATTGGCAGTAGCTCATTCTTCTCATTAAGCACAAAAGTAATACCACCTTTCTTTGGTACATATTGTATCGGATTGACCCATTTACTATTAGAAATAGAATACACTACACCACCATCCAACCACTTAATTATCTCTTTCTTCACCAGCTCATGCATATTAGGATTGAGTCGGTGCTGATTCTCTATACTTGGAATACAGTCCACCTCAAGTTGAATTTTATAAGTACATAATCCAGGCAGAATATGCATAATATCTGCAATTGACCAACCTATGGCCCTCTTAAATCTCTGCAATACTGATAATAATGCTTCTACTTCTGACTGTATTAAATTAGCTACAATAATAATAGGCAAAGTGTTTTTGGCCCCCCAAAATACATATTGCAAATGAGAAAAGAGGTCCTTCAACTCTAAGATAGGTGGCTCCTCAATGGATGCGCAAACAGGTAGGGTAGTTCTATTCTTCAAATCCAAATCTAGCTTCTTTGGTGCATAAATATAAGAACCACTCCTATGAAGTGCACATACCATCTCTCCATACACCTCAATGCCATTACTATCATAATTCATAAACACGTCTGTAAGAGCTTCAACACCTAACCTCTCTTCAATAAGAACTGCAAAATCAGAATCACCATTCTAAAAAGTAACTACATTAATATCATGGAATGAATCTATCTCATCATTATACACATCAATCACTGATATTACTCTCAACTCATTAGGCTACTTCATAGGTTTGCATACATGTCACTTATTTATTATTGAGTCTCAACATTAGATTTCCTATCTCTAGATCAATCAACATCCTACTTGTAGCCAAGAATGGTCTTCCCAAAATAATTGGGACTTGAAAGTCCACTTCACAGTCCAAGATCACAAAATCAACAAGAAAAATAAAAGAAGCCACCTTCACCAGTACATCATATAGAATATCATCATCTTTTTCACTGTTCTATCTGCCATTACTAGTCTCATGGTAGTTAGTTTGAGAGTTTCCACCCCCAACTATTTGAATACTGCAAAGGGCATGAGGTTGATACTAGAACCCAAATCACATAATGCTTTAGTGAAGTTGAAAGATCCAATAATACAAGGAATGGTGAAAGCTCCAGGATCCTTATTCTTCTCTACCAATGATCTAGTAATACAATACTGCAATGATGAATATTGTCGACTAGCTTATAACTCACTGACCTTTTCTTGGTGATTAAATCTTTCATGGATTTTGCATATCCTGTCATTTGCTCCAATGCCTCTACAAGTGGTATGTTGACTGATAACTCCTTTAACATGGACAAAATTTTTTGATACTTACCCTCTTCTCATTTCTTTTGCATCCTTTGAGGAAAGAGATGAGGAGGTCTTAGAATAGGCTTCAACACAGTCTTCTAAACATTGTCTTTTTTGTTGTCCTTTTTAATACTGATCTCTATATCAGTAGGATCATTATCATTTTTGTGCTCATTTGTATTGGGAGCAGGTGGGTCTATTGTTGTTTTACCACTCCGAGTGGTAATGGTATGGTAATGAGATTTATTATTTGAATTCTAGGCTGTGTTACTCAGGAGAGTGCTAGGCTGTCTCTAATTTACTGTGGCTGATATCTGACCAAATTGTTGGTCCAACTATTTTGTTTTCTGTAGCACGTGACTCAGCTTTTTGGTTTAGCCCGGATAAGTCTTCCTTTATATCTTTAAGATAGTTCTCTTGACTCTCTTGCCCTTTGATTAGTTTTGACAAAAGTGCCTCCATTCTAGATTCTGAATCATGATTACTTGGTGGAATATATTTGTTAGTCTTCTCCTTGTAGCCATCTTTGCATCTCTAATCACCATCTCTCTCTCTTATTCTATCTCGATATCTGTCATTATAATAGTTCTGACCTTGATTCCCTTGCCCTTGGGAGCGGAAATCAGCCAACCTACAATCAAGATACTTTGCTTCCTCTCCAGATTCAACCTTAAAAGTTTTGAAGCAGATGCGTGAGTCCCAATTGCATTTACTTTCTCAGCACCCATTGCTACAAATTATTCAGTAGAAGCCCAATATCCGTCCGAAGTTAAGCAACCTCTTATGCAACCAACTCATTATTCTTTCCATAATCACCAGTTGCTCATATCTATCCATACCAAGATCAACATCTATAGTATGCCATCCTCTATTGGTTACTGAAATATCATCTAGCATCTTTTGTGCATAATCCTACCGAAGTCGCATAAATTCACCTCCTAAAATAGTATCTGCCATTTCTCTCAAACTGATATTTAGTGATTTATAGAAGTTTTCTAGAAAATTTAACCCTCTGATTCTATGATTAGGGACCATGCTTATCTTCTTTTTGAATCTAAACCACACCTCATACAAGGATACTGCAGGAAACCGTCTTAAATTATAAATTTCATCTTTCAACTATAGCATCCTTGCAGGAGGGAAAAACCTTCTAAGAAACTATTTTTGCAACTCATACTAATAAGTGATTGAACCTCTCAGAAGTTCTCCCAACCACAATGATGTTTCTCCAATAAGCGAAAATAGGAACAACCTCAACCGCAAAGTTTCTTGGTCTACCCCTAAAATGGTATAAGATGTGCAAATCCCAGTAAAATTAGAAAGATACAGATTCACATCATCAATTACTTCCCCTAAAAATACACCCTTGAAGTTCAACAGTTGGATTATAGCACTAGTAATATCAAACTTCACATTGGGGGGTAGCGGTGGAGGAATAGTTGCTCCTGTCTCAGCCGATTCAAAATATCCCATGTCCTTGTATTCTTCCTTATATGGTCGCAGAGGCTGATATGTAGGGATCACTATAAATCTACCTCTCTGAACTTTATCACCCACTTGTCTTGGCTGAACAAGTTCTCTATTCTGAGATCTTTGAGCCTCTTAAGCTAACCTAGACTCTTCATCTTCTCATCTCTTTTGCTCTAGAAGTTGTTGTGTCTGTATATTTGCAACATTTTACGGATCAAGTAGATTAAGCAGGTTTCCGTATTTGGATCAATAGGTGGAAGGTCTTGACCCCTAGCAGGGACACTATCACGAACTTGTTCGGCCATTTTTCGTGGTGTTTGAAGAATTTTTTCTGGCTCTGGATCGAATGGGAGTAAGGGATTGCCTTTTCTCCAAAATTGAAAATAAAACCCGCGTACTTCACCAAAATAAATCAATAATAACATCGTATTCCCCAACAACTACACCCAAATTTGATGTCTCCTAAAACTAACTCCAATAGAAGTCTTCTGCGGTCGATGCCAAATATAGTAACCCAACTAGGTTGGGGTCGAACCCATAGGGAAGATACTGAACAGTTGCTTGATTTGATGTAATCCATGAGCAGTAAGGAAAGTAAATGGGGGAAATTTTGTATCAATTTCAAGTAGTAACCAAATCTTGAGTGCTTTTGAGTAGTAAACAATAAAAGGCGAACACTAGGCTTGTGTTCCCCCTGGCTTCTCAACTTCATAAATTTCTCGTGTTCAAACCACCTATTCTATTGTTTTGTATGTAAAGTGTACAAGATATGTATTATTAGCCGTCTTGTAAACATGAAGATAAATCTCACCCTTTACCGGTCCTGACTCAGGGCATCACCTTATTTCTTCTTTCTACGACCTCAGTTCACTATCACCTTTTGAGTTCAAGTGATTAGATGAGATGTCGGGGACTACAAGATGGAGATGAATCCCAAATCACTGTCCTACTCTTGTTTTACCAATCACAAGATCCCTTGTAAGGATGAACGCAAATACATGATATCTCAAGCTTCTGCAGCAGCTCAGAGATTAATTATTGCGAAGAAGATTAAGATAGATGTAAAAACCCTAGAATAGATGAATATCAGACTTCCTTCATATAGATAATCCACCAAGGTTCCCACAACCCTAGTCAAGGAGATTAGCCGCTCATGTTGATTCAATATTTCATGATTATCAATAAAGAAGACATGTAGATAATTGTACAAGAATGAGATGAATAAACTCCAAAGTCTAGAATTGAATAAATACCTAAAATCTCAAGAATAATTGTAAAAGTATGTAAAAGTATTGTAAGAATGTGTAACCTAATAAAAGATAAAACCTAGGGTATTTATAGTATCTCAAAATGACATAGAAATCCTAATAAAAATGGGAAAGGTAAAGTTATGTCAGCACTAAGTACGACTCGATCTTCAACTCATACTGGTATCATTTGAGTCGTACCATGCCTTCTTGTATCCATTCCAGTATCTGATCTCCCCAGGCTTCAACTTTCTATTATTTATACAACTTTATCTTATGAGTCATACACGAGTATACGACTCATGTCTTGTTCTCGTATCCACATGGGACTTCTTTCCTTCAAAGCTTTGAACACTGGTCTGTGTATGACTTCCCTATACGAGTCGTACTTAGACTTTTTACTCGTATACTTCTGAGACTTCAACTTTTTATGGTAGTTTTAAACTCTGTTATGCTTACAACTTCTTCATACGACTCGTATCCTTGCTTACGACTGGGATACTTGAGTCATATCTTCTTCATACGTAGATTCTCAGTTTGGCTTTAGGTTCTATTGTGCTTACGAGTTATCCTACGAGTCGTATCGTGAGTTGATGACTCATTAGGTGACTCATATCTTGTTCATACTTGGTCTTTCCAGGCCTTTTATTCTATTTTCATCCCAACACTACTGTTGACTTGTTTTACCTGAAATAAACAAAAAAGTGCATTATATCCACTAAAACAACCTAAGCACCCACATATATTCATCATTTTAAGCATCGAAAGTGTCGTGTTTCCACAAAACATCAACAACCTGGTAAGAGCATTAGCAACCACGTTAGCTTTACCTATGTGGTAGTGAAGACTCATGTCATAATCCTTGAGAAGATTAAGCTCTATCCTTTGCCTGAGATTAAGATCTTTTAGACTACACACATACTGCTGGCTCTTAAGATCAAAAAACATGTCCACATGCACCCCATACGAATAGTAATGCCAGATTTTCAATGCAAACACCACAACTAATAATTCCAAGTTATGAGTCAGATAATTCCTCTCATGCACCTTCAACTATCTAGAGGCATAAGCTACCACCTTGCCATGCTGCATCAGAACATAACCCAGTCCCACACGAGATGCATCACAGTAGACCACAAACCCATCAGTGCCTTTAGGCAAAGTCAAAATTGGAGGCGAAGTTAGCTTATCCTTCAATTTTTCAAAACTACCCTCACAAGCATCTGACCACAGGATCTTTACTTTCTTCTGAGTCAACTTAGTAAACGGGGCAGCTATAAAAGTCAAACCCTTCAAAAACCTAACCAACTAACCCAAGAAGCTTCGAATATCGGTTGGAGTCATAGGTCTAGGCCACCTCTTAACCACTGTATCCTTCTATGGATCCACCATGATCCCCTCACTAGAAATAATATGACCCATAAAAGTGACAACATTAAACCAAAATTCACATTTCAAAAATTTGGCATACAACTGCTGCTTCTTCAAGGTCTACAATACAACACGGAGATGATACACATGATCCACCTCACTCTTAAAATACAATAGAATATCATCTATAAAAATAATGATGAACAAGTCCAAAAATTGACGAAAGACCTTATTCATCAAATCCATGAATGTCATAGGGGCATTGGTCAAACCAAACGACATCACTAAGAACTTAAAATGCCTATACCGGGTATAGAAAGGTGTTTTAGGGATATCCACTTCCCTAATCTTTAACTGGTGGTACTTGGCTCGAAGATCAGTTTTGGAGAAAAACTTAGCACCCTGCAACTAGTTAAACAAATCATCTATCCTTGGAAGAGGATACTCATTCTTTACCATCACCTTACTCAACTCCCGGTAATTAATTCACATTTGAAGGGAACCATCCTTATTACGCATGAATAACACCGATGCACTCCATGGGGACCTACTAGGATAGATGAAAGCCTTATCTAAAAGATCATTTTGTTGCTCCCTGAGCTCCTTCAACTCAGCTGGAGCCATTATATATGGGGGAATAGAAATCGAACAAGTGTCCAGAACAAGATCAATCCCAAACTCAATCTACCTATCAGGAGAAACACCAGGAAGGTCATCAGGGAAGACCTTCGAAAATTCATTTACCACTATGACGAAAAGCAAAGAAGGACCATCCGAGCTAGAATCTTTAATCCAAACTAGATGATAGAGACACCCCTTTGAGATTAATCTCCGAGCTCTAAGATATGATATGAAATTCCCTTTAGGAGCTAGGGAACCACCCTCTCACTCAATGACCAACTCATTAGGGAATTTAAAGACAACCTTACGAGTTCGACAGTCTAGGGAAGCATAGCACGAGTGCAACCAATCCATACCCAATATAACATTTAAATCCACTATATCTTCAAATAGATCCACCAAATTTTCTTTACTACCAACAGATACCACACATCCCTTATAGACTCTTTTAGTAATATAGAGTCACCTACCGGGGTAGAAACAAAAAAAGGGTCCAAAACACACTTCAGACTGAAAACAAAATGTACAACTATAAATAAGGTCACATAAGAGAGAGAGGACCCCGGGTTAAGTAAATTGTACACATCATAGGCAAAGAGTTTCAACATACAAGAAACAACATAAGGTGATGCCACAAACTCCTATTAGGTAGTGAGAACATAGAGACATTCTGACCAGGGCCAGAACTAGATGGTGCACCCTTTGGGTCCGAAGATGATGATAAAGAAACTATAACCATGTTCTCCCCTAAAGAAACCTTATTGAAAGGAGATTTTCTAAGCATATGCCTTGGCTGACCACAGTTGAAGCACCTATTCCATCCTCATCTCAGAAACCTCAATGCAATCTATCACAAATCCTACAGGAAAGATATGATGGAGTTAACTGGCCCCTACTAGCCTGAGATTAGGTACCCTATGACCTGAAGTTGTCACCATCATGGAAATGCCTTTCACCCGATGAATTTGGGTAGGGAGCACTAGCAGTCGAGTAAGATCCAGAGTTTCCTCACTTCTTCTTGGGCCACTTCCCACCACCCCTTCCACTCTGCTACCGGCCACCACACTGCTCAGAGAAACTAAACTTCTTGCCCTGCATCTCCTCCATTTAAGCCTGCTTCTACTTTTCTTCCTTTACTTATTGCATGTACACCACCAACCTAAAGAATATTCATGTCCTTGATCAACAAAACTACTTTACTTTCCAAAATCAAGTTTTAGGACAAATTGGAAGTGAACTTTCTCATGTTTGCCCTCATACCAGAAACAAACTCCGAAGCATATCGCGATAACTGGTGAAACTTCAAGGCATACTCCTTGATTAACATCTTACCCTTCTTCAAATTAACAAAATCTTCCGCTTTTACTTCCCTAAACTCCTAAGGAAAGAAACCATCCAGAAGAGCATTAGAAAAATCTTCCCATAGAGATAACTCAACGTCGTCATCCCTTGCCTGATCCCATTCCTCATACCATTGGTGCACTACATCTTTCAGCTGATAGGTGGAGTATTCCACACCTTCCATATTCGTGGCATGCATAATATGAAAGATCTTTTCCATTGTATCTAGAAAACCTTGAGGATCCTTTTCAACCTTAACACCCATAAAGGTTAGAGGGTTCAACTTCTTGAACTGGCCAACCCTTGTGGCCTTAAAAGATGGAGTAATAGGAATACCACGCTCAGACTAAGTAGCTACCTACTATGCCAACATATGAATAGATTGACAAAATTCAACATTTGTCACTTAAGCCTGAGGAGTTTCAGATGGACTAGAGGGAACCAGTGGTACTCCAGGAGGACAATCAGGAATTGGCCCCTAGACCGAGAATGGATCCTATGAGTAAAGAGTGTCCTATCAACATTGTCCCCAGTTTGGACAGAGGAGTTTCTATGAGCTTTAAATCATCCAGACATGATCTAAGAAGCGAACAAACAGGAATTAGAGAAAATTTTAGGACTTGGACTCTATAGTTTTAAAATAGAACACAAGAAAAATAAATATTCCTAGATGTCTTGAAGCCTCTCCCTTATGAGTGAGGTGCGCTACACACCCTTAAAAGAGACTTTACTCGACATGGATTTGTGGACTCTTAAGTGAACATGAACCTAGGGCTCTAATACCAATCTGGCATGAATCAAACCATGGCTTAGTCGTGTCAGTTGCCTCAAGTCCCAACCAAGATCGGAGACCACCCACAATACCCAACCATAACTGCCTTGTACCCTATGTCGGATGAATTTCAAACATATAAATAACTAGAATAATAAGAAATCAAAGACAATACTAATATCTATAACCATAACCAACCCAAAATATAATTAAATATCCAATCGGTGTTAGCCCTAATACCAATACCAACGCCAAGGATGACACCAATATCGATACTGATTATGCCTATAGTAGTCATACAAAGCCTCTAACAAAAAACAAAGAACAACCGATCCAGACATACCCCCGACCAAAGCCAAAATCAAATTCCAAGAAATAACCAAAATTATGAAAATATATCCATAGCATGAAATGGAGTCTTCCAAAGTATGGACGCTCACCACTTCAGTCTGACACAAATGCTATCCCCAAATCCAATCACTGAGCAGGAGGAGAGGTATGGCCGACTCCTACATCGCGTAGGGATACAGTGCCCGAAGATGGGTTAACGAGTGAACGCTGGCATATACTCAAGAATAACGACAAAATAATTCAATTATTAAAAACCAAAGTAAATAACCATATGCAATCACATACATATATACATATATATTCCATGTCGGGAAAGGAAACCAAGTTTAGCATGCGTTTACATATTTAACTTGGGCGGTGTATATTGACCGTCCTAAAACCACCCATGGGCTATATAGGTCCAGTATTACCCCCTGAAAGATCCTTAGTGCATGTAGCCACACTAATCAGAGATATCATAGGGGTTGGGGATTTCGATGTACCTTTCGCCCTCCATGATACATATTTACAAGTATAAACTTAGGGGATTTTGGTGTATCCCATAAGTATATAGTCACCATGACCAACCCTCATGTCGACAAACATGAGTTTTCAGTGTCTGTCTATTGGATTCACACATACACGATTAGCTATCACAACCTGCCATTATTGCCTAATTAAAAACCTTTAGCACATAACTAAACCAGCAAATCCAGAGTTAATTTCCAAGACATTATTGAGTGGTATTGTCATACCAACTATAGCTTTCATGCAATGTTATTATACAATATTTAGTGGATTCCTATGTATCCCATAGGATTGACAATCAATCAAAACCATGGACACCAAGGCCTTTCTAAATTATTTAATTCAATCAAACCAATTTAGGTTCCATTACCATATTATGCAATGGAAGGTTTTCAATAAAAGTCAAACTATGTGACAAAAACATTCTCATTGGCATTTTAACAAACATGTTGAGGGCATATAGTTTCCAAAACCTAAATTAAGAGATAATTAACCATCCCATGCAACCACATGTTCAAACCAACATTATGATATGAAAAACCATAAATAGAACATGGGAAATCATCATCCAACCATTAGCAACCAAAACCCCCAATATATATTTCAAAACCAACACAAACCCACAATAATGCCATGAAAATCATTAAGTAAAATATGCTTTTAGTTTGAACTAATAATGAGGGAGGAGTAACAAGACTTAGATACCAAAGATGATGGAGATAAACCACTCTTGAGAGCCTTAATTGACCACCTTAATGAAACCCTAGCCTTTTTTTAAACCAAGAGCTTAAGAGAAATTTAAGAGTGTTTGATTTGGGAATAGTAGGTAAATAAAGTCCCAAAAGTGTTTTAAGTCATGGGGTCAAAAGAGGTAAGAGGGAAAATATCCAGAACACCCCCAATTTAAACTATAAAAATTTCCGTAGGTGGGTATGGTTGGACCCCTCCACTCGTACCTCAATCATACGAGTGGTACCACCTAATCGTACCTAGAACAAAAATTTAGAAATCACACACTGTCCACCATACGACTCTCCTTGCCCCACTCGTACCCATTCTATATGAATAGTACCCATAAGTCGTATCAAAGATATAATTAAAGGGGTTAGACACTGGAAAATGTAACGACTCCGCTATACCACTCGTACCCTATCCTCATGGCTTTTAGTGAGCCACTCATACTCTAAGATAAGTCAAGTCACTAATTTTTAGATTAAGTAAAGGATAAACCCAATGAACCGTCACCAACCAAATGACCTGTACAACTAAATCGTAACCACAACAGAAACTTGATCACCAAACACTAGACATCCTACAAGTTGGGTCACCTGACCCATGCCCTCACCATACGACTCATATGGTGAGTCATATAAAGAATAGAAGGCTCAAGACTCAGGAAATTTCCACAGGCCAAAACCCAGGGTATTTCAAACTCGTACCATAGAGTCATCAGCAAGACAGTGAGTTGGACCTCCATACACTATCCACCATACGACTCTCTAAACCCTACTCATGACTAAACCATATGACTGGTATGGTCTAATCGTACCCAAGATAGAAACTAAAGGGATTAGACACTAGACAACATATAACTCAAGATTACCACTCGTACCCTATCCTTACGGCTCTTAGTGAGCCACTCATGCTCAGAGCTAAGTTAAGTTAAGTCACTAAGTTATTAATTTGGTTAAGGGACCACCAAACTAACCGTTACCACTTCTGATGACCCGTACCCACCAAATCATAACCATAACAGAAACCCAACCACCAATCACTAGACACCTTATGAATTAGTCACCTAACCCATACCTATATCATACAACTCGTATGGTGAGTCATTATAAAAATAGAGAGCTCAACGCTCAGGAATTTTTCTAAGGTCCAAAACCCAGAGTATTTCAACTGGTATATGCCTAGTACAAAGAGTAGAGGCAATACCTTAATTCCACTTGATCTTTAATAAAAAAACTATATAGTCAAATTGTAGGATGATTAAATACATATGAGAAGGTGAGATTGAAAGGGTTCAGAATAACCCAAATAATTTGCCTTCCTCTCTGCCTGATGAAGTTTAAAACATTATTAATCAAACCACTGAGTAATTATTAGCAGCAGCTGCCAACTAGAGGAGGAAAGAAGAAGCCTAATATATAGTCTAGAAGGCATAGCTAGTGAGGCAAAGACAAATACTTGATCATCAAACAGACCTCATAGAAATTGAGATAGAGATAGAAGGAGTGAGGCTTAAGTAATATTAGCATATCAATACTTACCTTCATATGATGATCCAGAGTAGGACTTGGGTTACATTGATCCTACTGAGATAGGAGCTATTATTTTATCTTCTTTTCCACTGGGTCTGAAGTTTGACATTACTAGTGCTATGATCCAGCTCTTGAATCTAAAAGGTATGTTTACAGGCTTGCTAATAGACAATACCAAAATGCACCTTACAAACATCATTGGGAGTTGCACTACATACACTATACTTGGGGTAAGTCTGGAAGCATTTAAACTCAGGTTGTTCCTATTTTCTTTGATCAGCGAAGATACATTATGGTTGGGGGAGATTCCTTAAAGATGAACCACTTCTTGAAGTGAGTCACAGAGGTAGTTTTTAGACCATTTCTTTTACTATCTAGAATGCTTCAATTGAAGAATGAGACATATAATTTCAGGAAGATACACTTTGAGTCAATATATGAGGCATGGTTTTGATTAAAAAAAAGCTGATGATGGTGCCTAACCATAAGATTTCAGTGTAGATCTTTCTTGGAATCCTATTTGAGCCCTTAACACTAGTTCAAGAGCTATGGCAGATATTATTACTGGTGGAGCATTCATACATCTATGTTGGGAAGTAGCATCAAAGATTTTAGACCATATCTCTCTCACCAACTAAGAGTGTTATACTCAGAAGGCGGAGAGAAAAGCTGGCCCTTATGCCATTGGTGCTTCCAACAAGCACAAAGTTATTGATAACATAGTGTCATAAGAAGTTGATCAACTAAGGACGTAGGATAGGATATTGACAAAGCAATTCATGATGATAAATTCTAAGAAGGTGAATGTAGTAGGCTCAAAAGGTAAGCCCTCTAGTTCATACGATTCTAATTTAAAAGAAGAGATAAAGTATCTAAATAGAGAGTTAGTGAGTTTTTGAGTAAAGAGGCAAGGAAACAAAGATCAGAACTATTACAAGGATAATTACAAAGCTAGAAGAAGAGAGCAGGATGGTGACTGGAGATGTAAGGATGATTACAAGGTGAAGGGTAGTATGTATGTTCCACCAGGTAGCTGTGACACTGAGTAGAGGATGGAGGATATGTTATCTATGCTAGTAAAGGGTCAGAATAGTTAGGAAAATTACCTTAAGGAGACTAAGGAAAACATTTTAGGGTTGACTTAAAAGGTATAATCGCATGCTACTATGATAAAACAATTAGACCAGTAGTTTGGAAAAATGCCTGCAACCTTGAATTAAAGGCAGTCGGGCACTCTTCCAAGAAATATAATTCAAAATATTAAAAATAAAGGTCATTGTCTAGCCATCACCACTCGGAATGGTAAGAAAATTGTTGACCCCCCGTGCCTACTGTTGATAATACAAGGAAGTTATAGTGCTAAGGTTGATGATATACCTAAAATGGAGTTGGAAAGGTCTACAGTTATTGATTATGATACTGAGAAGGACAAAGGTAAGGGAAAGGTCAATGAGCCTGAAGTGAAGACAATTCCATGACCTACCACATATTTTTCTCAAAGGTTAAAATAGAAGAAAAAATAAGGAAAGTTCAAGAAGTTCACTGCTATGCTAAAAGAGTTGAGCTTGAATATCCTTTTTCTTAAGGTTCTTAAGTAGATGCCTAGATACACCAAGTTTATGAAGGAGTTGGTGATAAAAAAGAGAGTAGTTAGTTTTGAGGATGTCAGTGGGTTGAAATATTGTAGTGCGATCACTTGTCTATCTTTTGGAAAAAAGAAGGGCGATCTTGGAGCATTCACGATTCCATGCACCATTGGGACATCCAGGTTTGCCAGAGCATTGTGTGACTTGGGGGACAATATTAATTTGATTCCGCTAGCTGTGTTCAAATAGTTGGGCTTGAGAACTACAAAAATAATGACTATGATGGGCTTGAGAACTATGGAACTAATGAATATGCAGTTTTTAATGTTAGACCGTACAGTGAAGAAACTCGTGTGCATATCATTCAATGTTTTGATGAAAGTCGACAACTTTATTTTTTTGGCTGACTTTATTATCTTGGATTGTGAAGTTGACTTTAAGATACCCATAATATTAGAGAGACCATTTACTGACATGGGTAGAGTGATGGTAGATATGGAGAAGGGAGAGATCAAGTTTATATTAAATGGTGAGGTCAAATTCTATCTTCAAAGAACAATGAAGCAGTCAGCTGAAATGAGGGTGGTGTCGGTAATACATTTTATTGATGACCCAAGAGGCCACTCCTTTGGTTACCTTGATGAATTCTGAGTAATCAAGGTACCCTCATCGTGCCGCAACATTAAATCAAGAACTGAATGGCAGGAAACCCAGGGGATTGTTGGTAAAATCTTATTAACCAACATAGCCACGTCGTGCGGTAATGTTAAATCAAGCACTAGGTGGGAGGCAACCCAATATTTTAGTGTTCATGTTGTTTTTCTTTTTCTAGGTGTATAGCTTAAGGAGCTTCCTAGAACATGGTAAAACATTGCTAAATTTAGAAAAGTCAAGTTTAGGGAACCTATTGACCTACACATGGAGGTCATAAGTCCCATTCTAACTTGGTAAGTTGCGTAATTAAAGTCAAATGGAAATTTGGAGGAATTTTGGGAATTTTTGAATAATTACCACTTTTGACCCTGTAATTAATGTAATAAGCATTAGAACACAAAGTTTAGAGGGCTAGAAAAAATAGTGTAACCTATGGTCTGCCACCTATGGGCTGTAATAGCACCTATAACTATAAATGGCCTAGTAGGTGATAAAATTTTTTGGAACCAATTTATTTTTGAATTTTGGGCCTACCCATACCTGACCTTACCTAAAACTGGCCTACCCTCTCTTTTAAAAGTTTAAAAGCTTATCATTAGGCCTCATTATCCCCAAATTTCTAACTCCTTCTAAAATTTAAACTCTTCAACTTCCTCTTAAATTTTAAGCTCTTCAACTTCCTCTTAAATTCTATATAAGGCAAGACTTATCCCTCAGTCCATCACTTGCACACATAACAATCTTCTAGGGCTAGGGTTTCTACACTTACTTTCAACTTTCAAAATAAAAAAAATTAAGGTAAACTTCTTGGCTCTTATGAGTTGTGTAATATTATATTGTCATAGAATAAATGAGTTGGTACTTGAATATGCTTGAAATTATGTGAAACTCAAAAGTTCTTGTTTATAGGAGCCTAGAATAATCCAAAAAATTAAAATTAGGGCATTGTTCTTGAATTAAAACCCTCTGATAATACCCTATTTGGAAGTAGAAGCTGAAAAGATTGATGAAATCCTAAAGTTTGTGAGCCTTACTCGTGTTTTGGAAATTGATACAAGTGATATGTGCATTATTGGACTAGAATAGGCTAAAGTTTACTTTATAGGGATGTAAAATTTAGGAAAAAATTAAAGTTTAATATTTTTGATTATTCTTCGAATTTTGAACTCCCTTATACTCTTTTAGGCACTAAAACTTATTTTTTCTAGGTACTATGGCATCAAAGAAGTAAGGACCATCGAGGCAACGATGAATCCTCTGAGCATAATGGCTCAGTAGAGAAGTAACCAGTTGCCCCAACTTGAGTAGTGGGCCTGTGGACTAGGGACCAAAGATAAGCCACGACTGAGAATATTATTAGAGATACCTTGGGCATTCATCTGCTAGCACGGGCATAATGGGGCACTCATCTCATATCTACAAGGGTTGGATCCTAGACAACCACAACCATACTAGTTTCTATGCTGAGGATGAAGTCGGCTAGGACTTTACCCCATACTCTCCCCAGTCTAAGAAGGTAGAGGAGGCTTATGTAGAGGAGGGAGTTTGATATAGAAAAGAAGGAGAGTACACATGACCCCTGGTTCGAGAAGGGGTTAGATGATCAGTCAGCATTAACAATACCCTAGTCTGATAAGGGCACTACTCATGTACCACATCAGGTCTCCTCATTTACCACACCATCTATAAATCTCCCTATATAGGATCCTTAGCCTCTCAATTCACCATATGATAATCTAGCTTCTAAGTTTACACACACCTCGATGGTGCCCATAGATGAGGTAAACCTGAGGTGGTGTAGGGAATGAATGCATCTGATTTATGAGAAAGACAATTTTATTATAGATATAGGTCAACCTATAAGGTATGTTTAGGATGAGAGGAGGATTGACTTAGCAGGTATAGAAGGGTCACCATGCCTCCAGGCCGCATTTGATCACTACCAGCTGGGGTGGATGACTAGACCCCATAGTTCTTATAGTCAGCCAGTGGTTCGCGAGTTCTATGCATCCTATGCCACCACAGTTGATTCGAACACAACTAAAGGAAGTAAAGGTGCAGAACAACCCTAGCTATTTAGGTTGATTTTTCAGCGGCGGCCATCCACCATGTTTTTTGGGCCTAATTATGTAGCCTCGGTATCTACTGCTGAGTGTGACCAGGGATTGAGGTTTTCATGGGAAAGAAAGGTAGTGAAGGATGCTGATCATATAAGACAAAGGCTAGATTCATCGAGATAGATCGCCAACTTTATTTCTACTTTGGGAGATGATGCCCCCAGGATTGAGGGATAAGAGAGATTAAGAAGGCGACGTTGAATTTTGCCATAAAGTTCTGGTAGACCGTGGTTTATTTATAGTTATGTTCAATTATTATGAATAATTTATTAAAATGGACTGAGCTGCATTGATTGAGAGATCGATAGCGAGTTATAAGATTAAATTTGCAGCTATTATCAGGTATGAGTTACTTGAGAGAGAATGTAGGGTTTTGACCACTTTGTCCTTCCATGGACTCATTCAGAAGATGTGTGATGAGGTAGGAGTTCTTTAGATATGAGTGTTGATAGGAGATGATGCCAGGGCAAAGGGAGATTAAGAAGGTGGCATTGAATTTGCCATAAAGTTCTGGTAGACCATGGTTTATTTCTATTTATGTTCAATTATTGCGGATATTTTCTTAACATGGGACTGAGATACATTTATTGAGAGGTTGATAGTGATTTATATGATTGACTTTGCATCTATTATCAGGTGTGAGTTACATGAGAGAGTATGCAGGGTTTTGACCACTTTTCCCTTCCCTGTCTCATTCAGATATTATGTGATGAGGCATGGGTTCTTGATATTTGAGTGTTGATAGGAGATTAGAAGCGGTGATATTTGCATAAACAAGTATGATCAAGGATCCAACAAATTCATTCCTTTCCCAAAGAGTTCATGTGCCTCCGCTAGTGATTCCAGCTTAGTCTGAGGGGTCCTCAATTTTGACAAAGCATATTGATAGGCTAGAGATGGATGTTGATAATATGGGTGTTCATGCTGAGTTCTAGATGGGTGGTCATAGACATGTGCTTGAGATGAGAACTATAGGAGAGGGGGCCTCCACTACTTCTACTTTAGCCTCGGCTTTTACTTTTGAGCCAATTCGGGTATTTTCTCTGCCCCCTCATCCCTTGCTATAGCTCCAGCCATAGGTTTAATAGCAGTACCATGGGATTTTTTACAATGCTTAGTAGATCTCCAGGATGTGACTACTCCTATCTTGGAAATGTAGATATAGAGATGGAATTGCTGTTGGGCAGATCTAACCTTGAGTTTAGAAAACATTAGATATGACTGAGACTAGGGTACGAGCTGCACTCCTAACTAAGATGTTGGAGATCACTACTGAGTTTCATACCCGTATAAATGCTTTTGAGAGTCGAGTGTCGACTTGATTCAGCTACATGGAGGCTCCTAACTTAGGTGAGATTCAAGAGAAGGTGACCACATTGCGAGCAGAGGTACACTCTGTTATTAAGAGCTAGATTTCATCCATCCCTCATGTTATCCCCTCATTTGATCAAATGGTGGATCCACATGGTCCTAGATATTTTGATTTATCCATGAAGGATGATGAGGTGGTCCAAGCTGTTGGGACCAAAAGAGCTCAAATGGAGGATCTCAAGGACCCCTCTATTCCATTTGATCAGGCCATGGGATGGGCCACCAATGATTCTAGGGCATTTAGAGTGGATGATGAGGTGATCCAATCTGAGATTTCTGTCAGTGCATTTTCTAGTCATACCCCGCCACCAGCATCATTGGCACCTTAGCCAGTTAACATACTTTTGGAAGGGGATGAGCATAACACGAAGAGCATAATACAAACACCTAGTGTGTCCCAGGTATGTTATCATTCCATTGCATTATATTTTTTCATGAACTGGGGACAATGCATAATCTTTTATTTGGGGGTGAGGTATACCACAATCGTCATGAGTTTTTGTTATTGTGCTTCTTTTCCTGTTGGTCGCGGTATGGTTGTAAAACCGGCATGTCTAGGGAAATATTGTGTCGTAATATATTTTGTTTTGTATTGTGTTGTGTTTTTGTATATCTAGGAGATTTTTGAGTATCCAAAGCAGTTGATGTATATAGTTTTGAATTTTTTTTAAAAATGATACCCCTCTGAAATTTTTTATTTTGAACTATGTGATATGTATATATGTGTGAACATTGTGAATCTCGTTATGACATTGGATTGGGGCATGATAATTATAGCTAACAATTGGATGAATTGGATAGGTAGTAGCTTGTGATGCAACCCTGTGCCATGTTTGAGATACTACTTTGTTCCCTTTGTATGTTGAATCCAGAATTTTCCCAATTAGTCTTGCCTAGGTCGTAGGATAGGCAGTTGGGAAAGGATCATAGTCCATTCAAAATAAGTCCACTTTTAGCCTAAATCAAATGTGAATAAGTATACTTTGATCCTTATTTTGATCCTGTATAGACTATTTTTCATGTTACACCTTTCACCTTCCCATTTTTGTTACAATGAACCTATTTTGGCCCTAATCCTCCTTGGACATTGTGCTCCTCAACTCAGGCAAATCACCTAAGTTGAGGGTGGCTATCATAGGGGTGAATAATGTGAAGTAGGTATGAAGAAGGGTAAATAAGAGAAAAAAAAAGTAGGACAGGGTATGGTAGAAAAAAAAAACAAAAGAAAAAAAGAAAACAAAAAGAAAGAAGAAAAGAAACCACACCAAACCTGAATGTGCAATAAAAGAATAAAAAAGGATAAATAAGGGTGAAATAGAAGAAAATTAGTTGATAAGTTGACCTCCAAAGTAAGTTTCTAAGGAGACTTAGTCACTAAATAACCATATGTACCATACCAACCCCCAAGCCTACATTACAAGCCGAGTAAAGTCCTATAGATCTAAACGCAACTGTTTGAGAGATAAGGTAAAGAAAATAAGGGAAAGCCTATGGTATTCTGCACATATTGATTGGAACTTCTTTGTGAGTGTGAGTGTCTCTTGATACATCCCTGCACTGACATACATGGTTTCATATGAGTGATTGGGACTTCTTTGATGCGAGGGCACATGGGTTGTGTACCTAGCTGCTAAGTTGTTTGTGTGGTGTAACTTGTACATATGCATAATTGTTTATTTCTAATGTAATTCCATATATTGATTCCCTTATGTCACATTGTTGTGTTTCATTTATACACACAATTGGTTTTAAATATTAAAATTGAAGGGGTGGGGTGGGTGGGTTAATGTAAGTTGATGATTGACTGCCGTAGATAGCTTAGGTTTCTCCTAGTTAAGTGTCGTTGTTTTGTTTAGTTGTGTTGTGTTGCTTGAGGACATGTAAAAGTTCTAAGTTGAGGGTGTTAATGTGCTATGATTTTATAGAACTTTTGACACTTAAAACTATGAAAATATATAGTTACTTAGGCCACTATGTAGATATGATGTGTTTTGTGTTATGTTTTGCAGGAAAATAGGTTCTAGGAGAAAAGAAGGAAAAATTGAAGTTTTGGATCACCTATGTTGGAAAATATGACATGTAGGTACTACATACATGGCATAGGTACCAGAACAAGTGTCAGAGGATTGAAATACAGACATTCAGAAGATGAAAAATTGGAGCCTGCTACCTACGATGGGCACTTACGACCCATAGGTGCCACCTACAATTTGTAGGTTCCAATCCAAAGTCTAGAAGGTTGAAGTTTCAAAGGATCATTTGAATGTTTGGGAGTTTAGCACTTACCTGGGGCCACCTATGGCCCGTAGGTGCCACCTACGGCTCGTAAGTGAATCTGTAGGTTGCCACCGACTCCGATTTTCCTCTTTTGTTTAGGATTGGTTTCCTAGGGTTTACACGTGTTCTATATATAACCTTTTGATCTCTTTTAGTTAGTTTACACACTCTTGATACTTACAAATATATATTTGATTCCAAGATTTGATTTTGATCTTGGGATTGCTTTGTTCTTGTTTTTGGTTGAATTATTAATCTGAGGCTTTGGGTTTTTGTCATAAATTATTGTGAGATTGATTTAATTCTTCCAGTTATGAATTCCATTGATTTTTTGAGCTATAAATTATTTAGCTAAGGTTCTCACAACCCTAGTTATATAATAAGGTAGGGGAAGTGCAACGTTGTTCCCAACTAATCTTCTTGCATATATTGTGGTCATCTAAAGTTCAATAAATTTCTTAGCGGTTGCAAATGTTAGGATCCCACCTATATTCAGTACTTACTTCAAAAGAGAGGTAGAGAGTATGGAAAGAAGATCACAACAATAATTTGGAATTAATTATCGATATAAGCTAATCAACCTTATCTACTTAAGCTAATTATCTTCATTTAATTAACTAGATACTCAAAAGGTAATAGTTAATCTGGGATTTAGGATAAGGGTTAGTAAGGTGACACTCTAAGACTTAAAAGTTAAAGAGTGAAATTTGCTAAGGTGTTCACAAGACGGTTAGTGATACATAACTTATTAGATTATGCATGCAAGATATTGAATGGTTCAATAGAGCACGATAAACCTACTGCGTTAGAAAACCAGAGGGAACATAGACCTAGTGTTCATTTCAGATTGTTTACAACCAAAAGCATTTGCGTCTTGTTACCTTTTACTGTTTAAAGAAAAATTCCCCATTTACTTTCGGTATTACCCAATGATTTCAACAAACTTAAGAGATAGTTCCACATATTCCTTGTATGTTCGATCCCAACCTGAGTTGGGTTACTATATATTGCATCGACTGCTTTATCTTCAATTGGAGATGTATCTTTGGGAGATATTATAACATTACAAACTTATCAATCCACATAGCTCTTCTACCTACTTAGGGAAGACGCAAGCCTCTATTGCATCAGTTTTACTCAATCTATCGAGTCTTTAAACAAATTTATGCTGCAAGACGTAACTTCAAATGAATCAAACCATCCTATGGGGGTTCTACACCTCCACCAATACAAAGCCTCAAAAGTTGCCATCTGAATATGGGATTGTTTTCGACCTTAGGAAGGAAACTAAGGAATTCAATCAACCATCAAAATACTAAACTAAAGAATCTATGGCGATGGGAGCAACTTCTGTAAAGGCCTTCACTAAGCAAAAGTTGAAAGAAAAAGTTCCAAGTCTTTATTTTGTAGGAAAAATCTGCTAAGGAAAAGAATTGGTCCAATGACAACCAATTACTAGAACACATGCTCGAAGCATGTCCTTTAACACATGAATGTTACACTCTATCTGGCCAACTTTTTGAGGGTAAAAAGTTGTGCTCATCTCAAGTGGAGTACCTAAATTACTCTACATAGAACTCCCAAAGTAGAGTTTAAACTAAGTACCTTTATAAAAAATAATAGAGATAGGTACACCATGTAATTAAATAATCTCTTGAATGTATATCTTAGCTAACTTCTCCATATTATAAGTCACCTTCATAGGTATAAAGTTTGCTGATTTAGTCAACCTGTCTACAATCACCAAAATTGAATCGAATTTCCCAAAGTTGGGGGTAGACCAACAATAAAATCCATCATGATTCGCTTCTACTTCTACTCGGGAATAAGCATCATTTGTATCTACCACCTAATTACTGATGCTCATACTTTACATATTGATAATTTAAACACTTGGCCACAAAATCCTTAATGTCTTTCTTTATACCACACCACCCATATTATTATGTCAGGTAATGGTATATTTTAGCCACTCCTAGATGAATAGAATACTTCAAAACATGAGACTCCTCCAAGATCAGTCAATCTATCCACTAACTCTCAACAAACAAATATGAACACCAATCCTCAAAACACCTTAGGAATCAAGAGAGGCCATCTTTGCCTCATTACTAAACACTTTATCATGAATCACCCTCAATTTCTCATCATTAAATTGAGGATCTCAAATATTTTCCATTAGTGAAGATCTAGCCTCAATATATACCAAAACACATTTAAATGTCAAAATATCAAGTCAAACTAACTGGTTAGCCAAAGATAGATTGCTTAAGGCTAAAGGTCGCTCCTGTACTAAAAGTTAATCAAAACTCCCCACACTCACCACCTTCCGAATAAAGGCATTTGTTACCTTATTAAACTTTCCCAAATGATAAGGAATAGTGATATCTTAATCCTTAAGCAACTCTAACCATCAAAGCTATCTCATATTAAGATCTTACTTAGTGAAAACGTATTGAATGCTATAATAATTTGAGAAAATCTCACAATTAACTCCTTACAAGTAGTGTTCCCATAATTTCAGCATAAACACCACTACGTCTAACTCAAAATCATAAGTAGGATGGTTATCATCATGTACCTTCAACTGTTGAGAAGCATAAGCAATTATGTTACCCTTCTGCATCAACTCACCACCCAAGCCAGCTCTAGAAGTATAATGACCCTCACAGTCATTTTACTTTTTTTTTCATACATTCTCAGTGTCTAGAGTTTTTTTATAACTACCCCAATATGACTTGCTAGGACTGACATTTTAGTTTTTGGGCAATTCTTTGAAAATTTTAGTGATACCAAATATATTGTGGAATATTTAATCTAAATTGACATTTGGTAGAAATATAATTTATTAACCTTCTAAAATATTTTTGACATTGATAAAATTCTTTAAGTTATGATATATTTACATTATTTTATAATAGTTTTTATAGTCTATCAATATTATAAGCGGAGATAGTAAATCTGGACATATTAAAATATTATAGTTATATAATAGAGATTTTATTGGAAATAATTTTCTATTAATTATGGTATATTCAAAGTATGATATTTATTTTACCACGAACCAATGCAATAACCAAGTATACACGAGAATGGAGTGAGATTAAGGGTGAGGTGGGTGGGTGGGGGGTTCGCCACTTCCACTTCTATGTAGAAGTGGAAAGAAGGGGCAACATGATTTTCCCTTACAAGTGGTCTACCAAATGTCAATTTGTGACATTATGCAACTAATATATTTGATAAGTTGCTTAGGTGTTTGCAAATGACCTTAGTCTCTACCACCAAGACCATACAACTATATATCAACCTATATTACTCTACTTCCCATGTTCTTAGGAGTTTAGAAACAATAAAGAGATAAATTTGATGTTATTTAATTGTAAGAAGGCAACACAACTAGTGGAACCATTCCTTTACACATTTTTTATGGAGTTTCATGGAGGGAATTTAATGGGGCACTATTCAGAGGCTTTTTGGAGAGGTTTTTAGCTTTGGAGTCTAGGTAGGTTAGGCTTACCATATCTTTAGATTGAGCTTCTTTATGGAAATTGTGTACTATTATGCTAGTTTAGGACAAGTACTTATAGTTTTCATATCATTTCATACATATATCATGCCTTATTTATCTGGTTAGGACCCCATTCTAGTAAATTTTGGTCCCTTATATTTTAGTATAATATAACTTTTATTATTTTAGAACATGGAATTAAGTTGCAACAAATTGGATTCGTTCCTTTATAATTAGGATATTTGAATGGTTATTTAAAAATATTTTAATTATTGTTTAGATTTAGCATGTACTTTATTTCTATCATTAATTATGAATTTTGGTACCACATTGGCCTTGGTTATGGTATAGTTTAGGTTTTAATTTTACAGTTGGGTATGGTTACTATGAGTTTCGGTTCAAGTTCGACAGCTGGTTATTATGACTTGGGAGTTCTAGTACCAGTTATGATTGTTTTGGGAGTTGTGGTTCCTATGAGTTACGGTTCAAATTCAGCATCTGATTATGAGTTATGTTGTATATCATATATGTTGCCTCTCGTTATTACCCACTATTTTCAATTTGAATTCGGCACATGGCCTCTTGTTATTATCCACCACTATTGGTTCAAGCCCGGTGTTTGGCCTTTCATTACTACCCACTGATGCCGATTTAAGCTCGGTACATATTTTGAGGATTACTATGGTTTCTTGGGATTGGTTTAGTTATGAATTATTTATGTTTAATTTCTGTTAACACTTCTTATATGTCCCACTGGCTTATGGGGCCACTATTGGGTTAATTTTCTTCTTTAGTATGCCTAGCAGGCTTATGGAGGCCCAGTTAGGTTATGTTTTACTTCCCTTTTATTACTATTTTATTTAATTTTTGTATTTCTTATACTTATTCCTTTATCATATTTTCATAGCTTGATAGTTGTTTACCTTTCTATCCCTATTTACTATTGACTTAGATTACATCCTCACTTTTTAGTTATACTTTTCCTATATTGAGATTAGCTGATTGATGATGCCTACTGAGTACCTGTTCTTTGGTACTCATACTATACTTTTGTATCTTTACCCTGATGTAGATCTGAGTACTAGAAGCCGACATTGACGTGATTCTTACTTTTCAGTACTAATCCGAAGTAAGGTGAGCTTACTGTCGTCCAAGGATAATCTTTCTCTGTCTATTCTAGTTTAGTATTTTGTACTCGATATGGCTTGTATATATTATTTATTTTTTGATTCTGTCTAGTACTCTGGGTGTCCTTTTAGTAGTAGCTCTAATACCGACCTTACCAGGTCTTGGGAGGGATTCATTAGTATATTTTGATCCTTTTCCTTCTCTTGTTTGGATATACTTTATATGTTTCTTTATTTTGTTTTTCGATTATTATTACTACTATTGATATTATATGTGGTCTTTTCTGGTTTCTGTCCATTCGCCTGTTACTTATTATTCTAGGCAATGGCTTGACTTGCCTACTGTTGGATAAAATAGGTGCCATCATGACTTGAGAAATTAGGTTGTGATAGCTTGGTATCAGAACCTAGGTTTCATTAGTATTATTTGTACTAGAGTCAATGTTTAGTAGAGTCTTCTGGATCGATACAGAGATGTTTGTATCCTATCTGCGGGAAGCTATGAAGCATTTTTAGGGAAAAATCTTATTTTTTGATCCATTTCTATGTGTTAGGTCTGAGTTGATTTGTAATTTTTAATGGTTTACTCCTCACACAGATGGCTAGGACGTGAGGTTTGGGAGTTGGGGATCAGGACCCCAAACCCACTGCTAGAGTTTTGGTTAGGGCTTGAGATCAACCCAGAGGTCAAGGGTAGGATAGTCCATCAACCTTAGTTCAAGATCACTCCAAGTATCCATCACCTAATCCTGTCATAGCTCCAAAGATTGAAAGAGTTCCAGATATTCCGCCACCACAGCAGCAGGTGGGCCAGGGGAAAACCCAGGCTCCACCTATTTTTATATCCTCTTCGGTGCTTCAGGATGCTTTGGTACAATTTTGGGGTTAGTTGGCAATCCACTGGCTGAGAGAGTTTTTCCAGTAGAACAAGATGGTGTTTATTTAG
The DNA here is from genome assembly GCA_030864215.1 of Capsicum pubescens. Lineage (NCBI taxonomy): Eukaryota > Viridiplantae > Streptophyta > Magnoliopsida > Solanales > Solanaceae > Capsicum > Capsicum pubescens. Next base: position 221,268,984 of record CM061542.1, on the reverse strand, counting down.
GGGCATATCCTGCGACAGTGATGCCTGAGGTTGAGGTTCCGTAAGCACCAGTAGTTCGACAGTCGATAGTAGCCCAACAGTTTCTATTGGCTCCACCTAGGCTAATTTTTGAGATTGACTCCACCGAGATTTGTCGGGACCCTAGAGGAGGATGCTTATGAGTTCCAATCTAGTTTTAAGGAGTGGTTATGGAATTTGGGGTTGGTTGAGTCGCGAGAAGTGAGCTTTGTTTCTTATCGTCTAGACATAATAACGAGGAGTTAGTGTAGAGGTTATATTAATCCTCGAACTATTGGGTCTACACCGGTGACTTAGACTCAATTCTCCAAGGCTTTCTTGGGGAAGTATATGCTTTGCATCATGCACGAGCATCTTCGAGATGATTTTTCTGCTCTGAGATAGGGTTCTATGTATGTGGCTGAGTATGAGGTGATATTTTATGAGTTACCCAAATATGCCATCATGATTCTTTCTATGAAGTATAAGAGGATTCAATGCTTTATTAGGGGATCGAGTTTGTCACTTCGTCGGGCTACATAGAGTTTGGTGACTTTAGGATAACCATTTTCTGAGATTGATGAGCATGTTTATTCTATAGATGAGATGGATCGTGAGTCCCAAGAAGGAAGTGGTAAGAGACCTTATTACCAGGGTAGTTACAGTGGGAGCCACCATGGTTCTCAATCATAGGCAGAGTGTTTCATGGTAGGTCCCCCCAATATTAGCCTTATCAGCATCCAGCTAATTCAAGCATTTCTTTAGATATCAGAAAGGGATTAGCCCAATTATAGTGGTTCCAATGGTCAAAGTAGTAGTCAGCCATAGAAGGGTGTTCAATCAGGATCATAGACTCGGGGTGGTCATTCCAAATTTGCTGGACCTTTTAGATAGAGCAGGGTGCTCGAGGCATATTATGAATGTAGGGTTGTTAGTCACTTCACCCGTGAGTGTCCCCAATGTACGATGATTTACCCTTCGGTTTAGATTGCACAACTTATTATATCAGTGCCGTTGCTATCCAGGCTTCGGATAGGCACCTAGTCCACAAGAAGGTAGAACAGGTGGTCGAATAAACACCTATTCCATTAGTAGACAGGGTCATTTGTATGCTATACCAGGTAGATCAGAGGCTGGGGCTTCAGATGCTGTGATCATAGGTATGATTTTCGTATGCCATCAACTAACTTTCGTGTTGTTTGATCCTGATTCCACATTTTCATATATTTCTATTTATTTTGCATCGCAGTTGGGTTTTTGTTTGGAGTACTTATATATACCAGTGTATGTAGATACCCTCATGGGTAATTCTTTAATAGTGGATCATGTATATTAATCTTGTTTGGTGACTGTTTGGGAGTTTGATTCTCAGATTGAACTTATTGTTCAAGATATGGTAGATTTTGATGTGATTCTAGGCATGGATTGGCTATCTCCTTAATATGCAGTCTTGGATTATTTTGCTAAGATCATTACCTTAGTCTTACCTGGCGTACCTCCGGTTATGTGGCAGGGTTCTATTAGCCATATGCTGATGGGATTATTTATTACATTCGGTCTAAGAGACTGATATCAGTGGTTGTGAGTCATGTTTTGCATATGCTTGAGATGTTAGTGTTGAGAGTCCAACACATGAATCCATCCCTGTTGTTCGCGACTTTTCTGATGTGTTTCTGACCGACCTACTTGGCCTTCCTCCTGAGTATGATATCAAGTTTATTATTAACCTTGAGCTAAGAAATCGACCTATTTTTATGGCTACTTATTGTATGGCTCCTGCTGAGCTAAAGAAGCTAAATAGTTAACTTCAGAATCTTCAAAGTAAGGGTTTTATCAAACCAAGAGTATCTCCTTGGGGTGCTCTAATTTTTTCGTGAATAAGAAAAGATGGCTCCATGCGTATGTGTATTGACTATAAGCAGTTGAATAAATTCACAGTGAAGATTTAGTATACTATACATCGTATCAATGATTTATTTGACTAGCTTTAGGCTGGAACTGTGTTTTTTAAGATAGATTTGAGGTATGGTTACCATTAGTTGAGAGTTAGGGCTGCGAACATCCCTAAGATAGCCATCAGGACTCGTTACAATCATTATGAGTTCCTAGTAATGTTTTTTGGGTTGATCAATTCTCTAACAACTTTTATGGATCTGATGAATTGCGTGTTCAGACTGTATTTGGATTCCTTCATGGTAGTTTTTATTGACAACATTCTGGTATATTCAAGGAGTAGGGAGGAGCATAAGCAATATTTAAGGACTGTGCTCCACACTTTGAAAGATCATCGTCTTTGTGCCAATTTCTCAAAGTATAAGTTTTGGCTTAAATCCATTCCTTTCTTAAGGCACGCTGTGTCCAAGGATGATATTATAGTGGACCCAATAAAGATTGAGGCTATTTGTAGTTGGGCTAGGTGTACATCACCTACTGAGGTTCGCCATTTTATTTGGTTGGCAGGTTACTATAGGCAATTCATTGAGGGGTCTTATTCTATTACGACCCCTATGACTAGACTGGCCATGAGTAAGGTTTCATTTTAGTGGTCTGTGAGTTATGAGCTGAGCTGAAGCTCAAGGAATTGCTTACTTTAGCTCCTGATTTGACTCTTCTAGTTGAGAGCGAGGGTTTTACTGTCTACTATGATGCATCTAGTGTTGGTTTGGGGTGTGTTCTGATGTAGCATGGCCATTTTATTACATAAACATCAAGGTAGCTAAAGGTGCATGAGTACAACTACCCTACCCACAACTTGGAGTTAGTAGCAATAGTGTTTGCTCTTAAGATTTGGAGGAATTTTTTCGTATGGGGTTCATTATGATATGTTTACTGACCACCATAATCTTCAGTATACTATGATCCAGAAGGAGATTAATTTAATGTAGCATAGATGGATTGAGTTGTTGAAGGACTATGATATCTCTATTCTCTTCCATTAGGGAAAAGAGAATGTGGTAACAAATGCATTTAGCTAGAAGTCAGTAAGTATGGGTAGCTTAGCCTTCATTTCAATTTGTCAGTGGTTATTGGCTTTGGATATCCAATCCTTAGATAACTTAATGGTCTGTCTTGATATTTCTGACCCTCGAAGGAACACTGCCTGTGTTGAGGCTGGATCTACCTCATTGGAGAAAATTTAGGGTCACAATTTATAGATAACAGGCTTCGTAACATTTGAGATAAAGTGTTGAGAGGTGATTCTAGGAGGGATACCTTAGATTTTGAGGGTGTCTTGGGGTTTGATGATCGTATATGTGTTCCATGGGTTGGAGATTTCATCCAGTTGATTCTTTATAAGGCTCATAGCTCTAGATACTCTCTTTACCTTGGGACAACTAAGATGTATAAGGATTTGAGGTAGCATTATTGGTGGAGTGGTATGCGAAAAGATAAGCAGGGTTTGTGCCTCAATGCCTTTGTTGTCAATAGGTGAAAGTAGAGCGCCAGAGGCCTGGTGGATTGCTTCAGTAGGTACCCATTCCCGAGTAAAAGTGAGAGCTAGTTACTCTGGATTTCGTAGGTGGATTGCCTTGTACTTCCTATGGTTTTGATAACAGTTGGGATATTGTGGATCGATTGACTAAGTCTGCACATTTTATCCCCATTCAAGTTTCCTATAGTGCTAAGAATTTAACCCATGTTTATAAATTTAGGAGATGGATTACCTACATAGGGTTCCTATGTCCATTATTTTAAACTGAGGCTCTCAGTTCACTTCTATCTTCTAGAGGACATTTTAGGAGGAGTTGAGAACCAAGGCTGACCTTAGCACAACCTTTTATCCCCAGACTAATGGGCAGTCAAACAAAACTATTCAGATCTTGAAGGATACGTTCTGTGCTTGTGTGGTATATTTTGGAGGTCAGTGGGACCAATTTCTACCATTGGTAGAGTTTGCATATAATAATATGTTTCACTCGAGTATTTAGATTCTCCATTTAAGACATTGTGTGGTAGGTGATGTTGATCTCCTACTGGTTGGTTTATGGCTTTTGAGGCTAGGATTCATGACATAAATTTGCTTTGTGAGTCATTGGATTGAGTTTGGGTGATTCAGGACAAGCTTCGATTAGCTCAGAGTAGATAAAAGAGTTATACTGACCGTAGCTATCATCAATTAAGGTTCCAAGTTGGTGATAGGGTCTTCCTCTAATTTTTGCCCATGATGGGCATGATGAGGTTTGGGAGAAGGGGCAGGCTTAGCCCCAGGTATATTGGACCCTTTGAGATCTGTAAATAGTTGGGGATGCAGCATATGTGTTGGCATTGCCTCCTGCCTTCTCATCCATCTACCCAATGTTTCATGTATCTATGTCGAGATAATATATTCTAGATGAGTCGCGCGTGCTTCAGTGAGACTCGATTCAGTTGGACGTGAGGATGGAATTTGTAGCGGAGCCTGTGTCCATTTTGGCTAGAGATGTCAGACGGTTGCACTCCAGGACATTTTAGTGGTTGAGGTTTAGTGGCATCACCATCTAGTAGAGGAGGCTACTTGGGAGACTGAGCGTGATATGCACACCCAATATCCCTACCTGTTTGGTGGATGTTGTAATGACCCTCACAATTATTTTCCTTGTTGTCATACATTTTCAGTGTCTAGAGCTTTTCTATAACTGCCAGGTCATTTATGACTTGTTAGGACTGGCAATTTGTTTTTTGGGCGGTTTGTTTGAGAATTTTAGCGATACCTAATAAATTGTGGAATAATTAATCTAAATTGGCTTTTTCTAGAAATATAATTTATTACCCTTTTAAAATATTTTTGATATTTATTAAATTCTTTAAGTTATGATATATTTATATTATTTTTAATAGTTTTTGTAGTCTACTACTATATTGAGCAGAGATAGTAAATCTAGATATATTAAATTATTATTATTATTATTATTATTATATAATATAGATTTTATTAGAAATACTTTTTTATTAATCATGGTATATTCAAAATATGATATTTATTTTACCACAAACCCACAAAATGATTAAGTATATACGAGAATGGAGTGAGATTGAGAAGGGAGGGGGGTTGCCACCTCCACTTCCACGTGGAAGTGGAAGGGAGGGACAACGTGTTTTTACCTTACAAGTGGACAACCAAATGTCAATTTGTGACATTATGTAGCTACTATATTTAGTAAGTAGCTTAAGTGTTTGCCAATGACATTAGTCTCCCCCGCCAAGACCATGCAACTATATATCAACCCATATTACTTTACTTCACATTTTATTATGAGTTTGGATACAATTAAGAGATAAATTTGGTGTTCTTTAGTTGTAAGAAGACCAAACCTTTCCTTTACACATTCCACGTAGAGTTTCATAGAGAGAATTTAATGGGGCACTATTCAAAATCTTTGAGGGGCTTTTACCTTTGGCATCCGGGAAGCTTAGGCTTACTCTATCTTTAGATTGAGTTTATTTACGATAATTGTATACTATAATGCTAGTTTTGGAAAAGTACTTGTAGTTTGCGTATCATTTGATATATATATCATGCCTTATTTATTCGGTTAAGACCCCGTTTTAGTAAATTTTATTCCCTAATCTTATAGTATTACATAGATTCTATCATTTTATGACATGGAATTAAGTTGCAAAACATATGATTCGTTCCTTATTAATTAAGATATGTGAATAGTTATTTAAATATATTCTAATTACGATTTACGATCAGCATATACTTTATTTTTGTCATTCATTGTGAATTTTGGTACCACTTTGGCATTAGTTATGGTATGGTTTGGGTTTTAATTTTACAGTTAGGTATGATTACTATGAGTTCCGATTTGAGTCCAGTATCTAGTTATGACAATTTGGGAGTTCTGGTACCGATTATGGTTGTTTTGGGAGTTGTGGTTCCTACGAGTTCTGATTCATGTCCGGCATCTGATTATGAGTTCTGTTGTATATCATATATGTGTTCTATTATTACTTGAATTTGACATATGGACTCTTGATATTATCCAACACTATCGGTTTGAGCCCAACATCTGGTCTCTCATTACTACCCATTGGTGTCGGTTCAATCCCGGTGCACATTTGGATATCTAATGCAATTTCTTGGGATTGGTTCAGTTATGGATTATTTTCATAAAATCATCTTGTTCGTCCCACCGACTTATGGGGGCACAGTTGGGTTAATTGTCTTCTTTAGTGTGCCTTGCAGGCTTATGGGGGCCTAGTTAGGTTATGTTTGATTTGCCTTTTATTACTGCGTTATTTATTTCTGTATCGCTTATACATATTCCTTTATCGGATTTGTATAGTTTGATAGTTGTTTACCTTTTTATCCCTATTTACTATTGACTTTGATTACACCTTCATATTTTAGTTATACTTTTTGTGTATTGAGCTCAATCGGTCAATGATACCTACCGAGTACCTATTGGTTTGGTACTCATACTACACATGTATCTTTACACTGATGCAGATCTGAGTACTAACAACCAATGTTGACATGATTCCTACTTTCCATTACTGATTCAGAGCAGGGTGAGCTTGCTGTCGTCCGAGGCTGATCCTCCTCTATCTATTCTAGTTTAGTCTTTTATACTCAAGATGACTTGTATATATTTTGTACATCTTGGATTCTATTTAGTACTCTCGGTATCCTTTTAGTAGTGGCTCTAGTATCAACCTTACCAGGTCTAGGGAGTTGTATATTTATGTCCTTTTCCTTCTCTCGTTTAGATATACTTTATTGTTTTTTTTCACTTATTAATACTATTGTTGTTATTATATGTGGTGTTTTATGAATTCTGCTGATGTCGCCCAAACTATACCCTCCAAGAAGATACAATGTGGTTGCTGTCAGATTATAGTAACCCAACTAGGTTGGGGTCGATCCGATAGGGAATACGTCGTTTCTCGAAATTGCTGAAGTAGCTGAAAGTGCAGGAAAGTAAATGGGAGATTTTTAGTAATTAATAGAAGTAACAAAATTCAATGCTTTTGGTTGTAAGCAATATGAAGCAAACACTAGGACTGCGTCCCTATGGCATCCTAACTCAGTAGGTTTCTAATGATCAATCCAACAATCTCACCACCATACATGCAAAATTTGACAAGATAGGTTTTACCAACCGCCTTGTGAACGTGTTGGTAAAACTCACCCTTTACCTTGTGAGTCTCAGGGTGTCGTTTTACTCACCTTTGTATTTGATTCCATTTGAACTATCACTTTGTGGTTCTCAAGTTATTAGATGAGGGTTCATTGCCTCGAATCACTATTGTACTATTCATTTCCCAATCTCAATCTCTCTTGTGAAGACGATCTCGAATATAGACAGGTTCTTTGAGTTGGCCACTACTAAGAAATTGATTAAACTGAAGAAGATAACAATACAAGAGTAAATAATGATCTAGAAGAACCTCACACTTCCTCTACTTCATTATTCTACTAGGGTTCCCACAACCTAACTAAGGGAATTAGCCGCTAATAGTTGTTTAACAATCCATGGAGTTCAATAAAGAATGCATATGATTAATCTCACAATAGTTGACAAAGAAAACCCGAAGTCTCGAATTAATTTATCAACCAAAAACTAAGAACAAGAAGATTCCAAGATCAAAAGTCTATTTTGAAATCAATATATGTTTGTAAGAGTATAAAGTGTGTTATCAAATAAAAGAGTATCTCAAGGGTATTTATAGTTTCTCAAAATAACAAAGAAACCCTAACCAAAACAAAATAGGAAAATTAAGTCTGCAATGGTAACGCCTTTGGCAACAACGACTCTTTGTTAGCTCCGTTGCCTTTATTTCTCGCTTAATGGTGATGACTCATATTCAGATTGTAAGACACCGCAAAATACTAAGCTTAACTCAGTCCTTTAAAGCTTGTTAAGGGGTCCCAAACTTAGAAAACTTTAGCTAAGTATTCAGACTTAGTGTTATTTTATCCTTCATAGGTTAGCGACTCTATTTCACGACCCTCATGACCTTAAAGTAATGATATTTAGGTTGAATCATGATCAGGAATGTCAGTAGGTGTTCTCGGACAAGTTTCAAATTTTTTTAACTTCGTTTGAAACACATTTGAAAGCTTAAACCAGTGGATCGACGTGATCTCGATGCACCGCATCGCCCATCGCGTCGATGAGTATTTTTCCCCAGCTCCCATTACAAATTCCAGTGAGCCAATGCGGACTGGACGTGGCATGTTGGCAATCGCGTTGATGCCAATGATGCTGTGCGTCGGTCTACACATCACTAAATTAGTTTTCATTCATTAAAAAGTCGCGTCCTCAAGGGTAATTGGGTCTTTTCCCACCTTATTTCAGCCCCCAAAACACAAAATTATGACCCTTTAGAGGCAAAATCCATTCATATTTCTCAAAATTTCTCAAGAAGAAAACCTTAGGATCTCTAATTCAAGATTCAGCCTTCAAGAACACTCCATCATTCTTTGCAAATTTGAATACCAAGGTATGTGAAGTGTTCATCCAAGGGTTTCCTTCCACCCTTGGAGTTCAAGAAACTCTTTCTAAATACAAGTTAATTGATTTCATGGATTTCATGTTGGATCTTGAATGTATTAATGATTATGATGTTAATGGTGATCTAATTCCATTATTTGTCCCAAGTTTTATGCAAACTAGTTTAATTGTGAATTGAATTTTGTGAACTACATGTCAAACTCTTGAATTGCAAGTTGAATGTAGAATCCATGATATTACTACATGTTTATTGATATGTGAAAAACCCATGCTCCCCAAGTGTTTGTCAAAATGCTTATGTGATTAGACTAGTCCAAGCATAACATGTTATTGTGTGATTTCAATCTTGCACAAGCTCATGTATAACAAGTGTTTGACAAAAATGTCTAAGTGAATGTATTATTAGCAAGCTAGTACCATTATGCTACTAAAGTCATGCAATAATTTACTTTTCATGCTATCGAGTCCTGGGGGTATTTAATACCCAAAAATTTAGCTATTTACCTAGAGCCAGTGTCAGTTATAGAATAATCTCAGTCATGTCATGATCAGTAGTACTCTCATCCAGTTACAGAACTCAGGAAAAACTCAGTAGACTCAGTATCAGTCCAGTTCAATTCAGTATTCAGTTCAAACCTCAGTAAATTCAGTCAGTTAATAGAATTCAGTACTATTCCATCAGTCAAAGGAACTCAGTGAACTCATTCAATTTAGTTAGACAGTATAATCAGTAACCATTCAGTCAAGCCTAGTATGAACTACGAATCAGTTCAGTGTCTATTCAGTTGGGAGAAGGATTCAACATCGAGCGAACCCAGGGATGAGGGCATTCCTGCCAGCAGAGGGTTTGACCCTTAGTAGCAATCCCTACATTACAAAACTACATAGACAACGTAGGTTGAGATATCTTCCTTCCAGAATAGGGTTAATACATCTCATATGGGTTTTCCTGCCAGTGAGGGTTGATGAAAGAGCTTCCTGTTAGAGAAGGTTAACTCACAGTTGTCTTTAACCATGGCACGGTACTAAAACCTTCCCAACTGGGGTTAAAGGTTGGACCCCAATCTATTTAGAAAGGGGTATATCGGTTAGAAGATTACCTCCCACAGTCTCAGTTTCAGTTCCAGTCTCAGTATAGAACTCAGTTCAGTTCTACAGAATCAGGACTGTCAGATACAGTCACTTAGTTCAGTATGAAACTCAGTATAGTTCCACAGAATCAGGACTATCAGATACATTCATTCAGCTATCAGTTATACAGTATCATTAAACTCAGATATCAGTAAATCAGTAATTCAGAACTCAGTATCCAGTGTTATCACGACCTTAGTTATAGTTTACGTATTCATGCATGTCTCTGATTTAGTTATACTCATGTTATTCAGTCAGTATTGTTCATGCATATGAACCCATGCATCTCAGCCTTTTCACTTAGCATACCAGTACATTCAAAGTACTGATGCATACCTTTCTTTTGTGCTATGATGTCTTATATCATAGGTTCAGACACACGGGCTCCCGATCATACTTAGTAGCCCAATCCATCAGCAGCAGACTAGTGGTGAGTCCTTACTGTTCGAGAACAAATTTATTATTACAGTATTTCAGTACTCAGTTTATTTCAGTAGTCAGAGTTAGTTGGGGACTTGTCCCATATACTCATTGTTCAGACAGTAAAAGCTTTTCAGACTAGAGTATTTTCAGATAGATGCTCAGTTTTAGTATTTATTTCAGATTTGAACCTTATGGCAAATTTCTGCCTAATTTCTGCATAATTACAATATTATTATTCAGTTATTACAGAAGGTATCAGTCATGGGTTATCTTGTGGTCCTTCGAGACTATGAGCACCGTGTAGCGTCTGGGGTATAGACTCGGGGCGTTACACAGATCCTATGAGTTGTTGGCTGCAATCATTATCACTCTAGTGGATTTTCAGCTATCAGGACTTTCTCTCTATTGTCAGTACGAGTCTTCACAATAAGTTGTTGGCTGTCATAACGACTTATGCCATCCTTCATTTCCGCTGGGCTTCAACTTGACCATCTTCAACACTTTTGCAAATTCACTATGAACAACTCCTCGATATAACTGGTTGGCACTCCTAATGAGCCGTGGTCAACCTATATTTCACTCTTTGAGCCAACAACCTTTACTGTTGTCACCATGACTTGGGCTAAGAGTGGTATAGTTTTATAACAACTTGTATTCCAGACAAAAACTTTGATTCTCAGAGCTTTTTCATCTTATTTTGATCCAACTCACTTCCAACCTATTTTCCTTGCAACATACACATAAACACATATTATATCTAACAAAATGGCCTAATTATTTGCATATTTCCACATTTTAAGCATCAAAAGTGCCATGAAACCATGACACATCAATATCCTTAACATAGAATATTTGCATGTCCTCAGAAAACAAAACATAACTAAACACAATACGGTGCTTAACCAATAGAAACCTAAGACACCAATTGTAATGACCCTTTCGGTCATTTTTTATATTTTTGCTTATCTTCACCATTAGGGATTCTCCATAGCTTCCATAAGCTATTTATGACTTGCTGGGATCAACGGTTCGATTACCGGGTAGTTCTTTTAGTTCTTAGAACCAATTCCCTATTTTGAAGTCTTTGCTGATTCTAAATGGCCACCAGGTGAAAACTTCAATGAAACAATCTCGAATGTAAATTTTGACTAGGCCAACAGATCTGGAATATCGATTTTAGGCTAGGTAGACCTTTTGTTTGGGTCATAGTACATTGAAGCTCATTTTGACCTATGTCACAACTCGATTCACGATTTATCATAGCACCTACTAAAACCCACCAGTAGGTAAGCCAACACCATAGCTCAGAGCTAAGAAAATGGAATACTTTGGTAGAAACGCCCAACAAGGGTCACAATAGATGAACACAATCATACACAATAATGTTCCACCTTATATAATCAACTGCAGATACTAATCCCATGACCTGGTAATATCAGTACAAGAGCATCTAAGTACGAATATTGGAAATACAACTCAAAGTCTAAATAGTGATATACATTCATCTTGAATACAACAGACTGGATAAGGATAAGAGGGAAAAGGGAAACTCAATACTCTAAGAGCTCACCCTGTCTCCGAATGATCAACACTACAACTCAGCGGCACCAACTAGTACTTGGGTCTACACCAAAAAGTGTAAAAGTGTAGTATGAGTACCAAAACAATGGGCACTCAATAGGCATCATCGCCCGATAAAGGCTAAATTATGATATATAGATGATATAAAGAAAGATAAAATCTCTAAGTCAAGGTACAAAATCAAACCTGATTCGTCTTCGTCATTACTGGATAAAATAACAAATCAACTAGAAAAATAATATGACATCTCATATAAATACATACCAAAACCGTCATATAACATGAGTAATCGATCCGAAAGCATAAAGAGATGTATATACAACTACAACCATATAAATACCAAGTTTAACACGCATAAATCCATTTGAGCATAAAGTAAAAGAACCCACCATGACATACCATACCATTGGGAAGTATACCCAAAAGAATATAAAGTAAAAAACTCATCACGACATCCCATACCACCGGAGAGTGCATCAATAGATCAAATCACGTATCAAGATATATAACCAATATCTCATTATCCATGGTTACCGCAATTCCAATCAACATTCATTTACCAAGATCCATAATCATCATCAATCACCATAATTGAAATAACATATATTAGGGTAATCATGACCATAGTCATATAGCCATTTAAACATATATGATATCGATACACTCTATTTAGTCATTAACTAACCAACACTTATCATAATTATTAGGCTACTAATTCACTAGTCCTTATAGGATATCTAAGTATGGCCTAACCTATTCTTTACATAAACCTCAACCATGAGTTAGCACTAACTATTATTCACTAAATAGCCATTTTCCACACTTAGCCAAGAGTCACTACTAATCCATAAACACCATTAGACCAAAGCTTATTCCTAATTATTATAGGCGCGCTAGTCATTATATAGGAGAAAGTTACATATCATCAAATGCACATATCTATGTATCAATAAATGCTTCTTCTTACTATCTAGCATCATAATCTACCTTTACTCATTTAACAATCCAACAACATTATACTTAGTAATCAATACCATTAATCATCATCAATGCTCACCTATTATCACCATTGACCACATAACAACCACAATAGCTAGTTATCACATTTTAACTAAGATGGTCCACTATCTAGCATTCTAGACTTCTAGTCATCAAGTAAAATAGTTACTTAGTAGTCAAACTAGTTACCACAAAACTCATTTAACTAGGTAATATTCCTTAGTTAATACCTTTATTCAAGACAAACATACCCACTAGGTGAATCCTTATTTTTACACAATATTCCACTTGCCAAATAGCCTTAATTATTTATTTGGAATATTCTATTTCTACTCACCATTTAACACTAGTGAGAACTACACCACTAAACAAGTGACTAGGATTGAAGAATTATAGCTGACATCCCATGGTTACATCACATCCTCTTCAAGGCACACACGGATATAATCATATAAAGGCATAATCACACATAAACATATATATGCATGTTTACCATACATAACATCAATATATCCTCTGGATATAATGGGTATCATAATTTACTCAATAAATCCTTTAGATGTACTAGGCATCACAATATCAATAATATATCCTCCGGACTTTCTGAGCTTCAACATATCATCAATATATCCTCCGAGCTTATTGGGTATCATCATAACACCAATATATCCTCTAGATGTATCAGGCATCATAATTTTATCAATATATCATACAAACTTACTAGAAATCATCATACCATCAATAAATCCTCTAGACTCACTGGGCATCATCATACCATCAACATATCCTCTGGACTTACCGGGCATTATCATATGATCAATATATCCTCCGGATTTGCTAGGCATCATAATAGCATCAATATTCACATAGCATCAATATTCATCATAACATCAATATATATATATATATGTATATATATACATATGTATATATATACCCAAATCACTGACAAGTACAAGCCCCATAAATAATAGAGTAAAAGAGAAGCAAGGAAAGACATATCATAGTATCACACCATTCATTATCAATACATGGTGTGAGAACTCAATACATTATTGGGCTTGACATGATTATTAGCATGGTAAATTACAACTCATGGTTATACTTTCTCTATTCTCTCTTATTAGGCATGATTCATAATACTAGCACAAAAGGGATTTTTCGGCACAAACATAAGTTTAGTCACTAGGATTGAGCATAATATAAGTAATGACATAATCCTAGGCTCACATAGTAAATTAGCATATAAGTCAAGTAATAGCATAACCATAGGTTCAATTCACATGGCTTTCCAATGCTATACAAGTAATGATAATAAGATAATCAATCAAGTATGCACATTCTTTCCAATTCAACGCTACAAATAAGCCACTTACTGAGTTTAGCCATCATATTATCAAAAGCATATTCTAGGCATTCAACAAGTATCTAAGTCACTAATGAAGCTACATAGTCGAAGCTTAAGGCGGGTCAAGTTTCGCTTCAAATATCCCAAATTATCTTCTCCAAGTCTAAATTCTACCCGAAATTAGAATAAGTTATCTAAATCATGTCTCAAAGGTTTATCAATCTACACTAGTTCTATAGGGCAATTCTTCCTCAAGTATTACTCTTAAGTCATCCACAACATCTAATGCCAATTCCATAACTTGGCATATCTAGGTTAACTAACTCTTAAGATGATTGAACTAGAGAAACTAGAGTATTCTCATTATATTCATGAGATAACAAGCCCAAATAACCAAGGTTCTAGACTATGTGTCAAATATTCCATTTAATGTATTCAAAAGCCTAAGTGATTTGACTAATCCCAAACATAACCATCTACTATTTCAACATCTAAGACCCCTCCCAATATTAGCACAATATCACAATTACACTATAATAAAGCTCAATCTAACATAAGTAAGCCTAACCTACCTAGAAAGCAAATATAGCTCACGAACCAACAATCTTTGCTTTTTCTTTCCTCGAAGCTTCTTCCACGAGCTAAGCTATCAACAACATATTCTATGCATTATTATGAAAATATTAACACCCATATTGCACCATTGTGCTTCGAGTCCAAAATGATACTAAACCCCTCCAAGTGGGTCTTACATATAGAAAATGAGTTTTTGAGACCAACCAATTATTCAAATACCATTAGGGAGTTATAACCCTCAAGAAGAAGGTGAAAATGAATCACATTTGGGGCAAAAATCAAGCCTCAATCCATTTGGGATTTTGGGTCAAACAGTCAAGAATTCAACATTTAAATTAAAGGATTCATACCTTAGATTCAATGTTAATCATGATTACATAAGTTATTCAAGCTCCCAATCAGAACTCACGACTCAATTTAAGGTCTACACTCTGTATTAGGGTTTTGGGACTCAAGAAAATGGGGAAAATTACCAATTCTCATCCAAGAAAAGAATTTAAACAGTCCCATCCCAAGACCTCAGATAGTGAGATCTCTCACCCATGTGTGCCTCAATCGCAGCATCACGATCGCACCTATGACTCTGCAATCGTGGTATCTTGCTGCACTTGATTATGGACTAAACTAATTTTGACATTTTGGATGCGTTGACAAAGTTAGATTTTCCATCTGAGGCTGTTTAGATAAAATATGGGCCCTACACCTGAATTTCCAATTTATCAACTTTCTGGCCAACTGGCGAAATATGTTCAGCTGTAGCAGGACCCAAATCAAAGGTCTACCCAATGTAAAATTGATATTACAGAGATACTGGTGTAGTTAAAATTTACATCTGATATCATTTTATTAAAGTTTTTGCTTGATGACGATTTGGAACCTACAAAGACTTTTAAACGGGGAATTAGATCTAAAACCCAAACGAACTGTACAGTAACCAAACTATTGGTTCCAGCAAGTCATAAATAACTTGGGGAAGCTATGGAAAAGATTTAACAGCAAAAATAAGTAGAATCATGAGAAATAACCTGAAGGGTCACTACAACCTATTGGTCAAAAAGTGTGAAAATCAAGAATATGGGTGTCGGACCCACATTTGGTCGAAACAAGCTCTTATGGAAAATACGACATTGCCATCGTATACAGAACATTATTTTTTGTCTTGGTGGACCCTTGGTTCAGGTACGAAGGCTCTCAAAATTATTTTGGGTTATTGAGCGGATTTAATGAAAAATGGAACTATAGTTTTGGACCCCACTTTTTTTTGAAATGATCTCGGATGAAAGTTTTTATTATTCAAATGGATTTGAAATATGGTTTACAGTCAAATTTCACGATTGAATCATATTATTTGGGTTTCAAATGAGTTTCGAAGGTCAAAAATAAGTTTTTAACTTTATTATCAGGGGGATATCACATCTCTTTGCCGGGGGGGGGGGGTCTATAAATGAACCCTAAGGTCATGAATTTGGGAAGTTTTCCTTCATATTTGAGAGCGTAAAACGTTGTGTGGGTGACTTAGGAGCTTGATTATCATCTATTATTGCAATTAGCATCCAGATTAAGGTAAAATTTCATCACTTTATTGATGAATTTCTTAGTTCTTGACCTAAAATCCTATATTCACTTAGGGCTTAATTTTAGTATAAAATTATATTTGTTTGCACCCATTTTTTGAGGGTTATGATCCCTTAAAAATGTGGGAGTGTTGGGTTAGCCTCGAAAATGCATTTTCTGTAAGTAAGACCTACTTGGGTTTTTTGGTATCATTTTTGGACACGAAGCACAATAGTGAAATATGGGTGTTGTTAGGATCATATTGATGAGTAAATTATGTTTTTGATAGCATGATTACATTTTGGGGATTTTGAAGTGAAGTCGAGCATATGGTGAATAATGTAAGGTTTTGCAGTTTGGCTTTGAGGTAGGCTTCCACCTACTCTTCATCGAAGATGATGTATGTTGTGTATGACATGTGAATATAAATGTTAGTTTTGATTATGAATAAAATAACTTAGTATTGATTATTGATGTTTGGGGAATTAAATGAGGGTTTTGGTCGTAAGGTGGAATGTTTATGACCCTTTTAGAACCCTATTGCCTTTTTCCTAGAACAAGCTAATTTGTAGAATGGATATAATAGTATGCTAGGTTTGGGATGTGGTTTATGTGCTGGAATCATGATTAGTATGTTTAACATTAGTTGGGATATTCTAGTGAACTTGAAACCATAAATTGGTTAGTGTACCTTAGTTGGGCTATTCTAGTGATCTTGAAATTGTAATTTGGGTGGTGTTGGCTTAAATCCCTATGTTTCTAGGTAAAGTTCATATCTTAGGATTGGTTATGGCTTACTTGATATCTAGAAGTTGAACTAGATACTTTAGCCTAGTTTGGGGCATAGCTTGCCTAATTATGAAAATTAAGGATTAGAAGTGGGATTTTGACCCGCCATAAGCTTGGATTTATAAAGTTCCATCGAAGACCTTAGATTCTTGTTAAATTATTTGAGAATGACCTTGGGATCATGTTGTCTAACCATGGTAAATGAGTTATGGTGATAATATTTGAGGTGACATATATGGTTGTTGACTACATTATCCTTAATGCTATGTGTAGCTATGGATTATGCTATTAATTAAGACCATGACTATGTTATCATTTTAATCATTGACTAGGATACTATTTTGGGCTTTTGACTATGATATTACTAATGTTATACTTGGTTTAGTAACTAAACTAGTGATAAGGCTAGAAATCCCTCGTGTTGCTAATATTGTGAGTGATGATACTAAGGGCTCGAGAAGGAATATTTATTAACTATATGAGAAGATATGCTACTAACCATGTTGAATCTGATAATGCATTGTAATATTCATGTTATATGAATTCACATATCTATGACTAAATTTTTTCTTAATGACGAATGATGGGTTCTGAAGGAATGCTCTTCATTGCTGCTCTTTTACTTTAGCCCTCGTGGGGCTTGTCATTTACTTTAGCACTTGTGGGGCTTGTCATTTACTTTAACCCTTGTAGTTCTCTCACTTTACTTTAGATCTTGTGGGGCTTGTCTTTTATTACTGGGCCTAAGGCTATGAGTACGATGTTGTGATTATTCCAGACATATTATTGGGCAGAGGACCATGTTATGATATTGGTTGGATATCTAAAAATATTTATCCTTGTAAAGGATACTATTGTAGAATATGGATACATATATGTTTATGTTTCTTATGATTTCATTTACTAAATATTGGAAATGACATGCATAGATTCGGTACATTCACGATTATTATATTGGTATTGATGTGATCCTAGCTGAAATACAACCTTAACACTGTTGTTCCTAAATAAGGGTTAAAACCCACTTTTTACCATAATAATGGATTTCTTTACTATAATAATTGCCTACTAAATAGAATATTTATACCTATTAAAGAGGTTAAAAATATTGTTTAAAAATTTGACCGAGACTGATTTTGATCTATGAATTAATAATATTATTTACTCTGATCGTGAGATATTCTGACCCTTTCTATAATTTTACAATGATCTAGTCCCAAAGATCATTTCGGGCAACAAACTTTTGGATTTACACTCTTTTAGCCTTGGCTTGAGTCTGTGCACCTATTATATATATACATACACATGTATTGATGGTTATGCTTATCTTAATACCCGGCCAGACTGGAGGATGTTGTTATGATGATATTGATACTATATAAGGCCGAAGGATACTGTTATGATGATACTGATACCCGTCAAGGCTAGAGGATATTGATATAATAATGTTGATACTCAGCAAGGTCAGAGGATACTATGATGATAATGTTGATACCCGACAAGGACGAAGGATGTTGTGATGATGATATATATACTCGATTCGAGTTCAGAGGATGTTTATGATATTGATTGTGTACCTTGCATTCATTTTTTCATGCGTATAGCCTATCACCAGTATGTGCCTATGTCTATTAGCTGATATGGAAAGGTTGCATAGACATGGGTGGTGACTATTCCTTGTGTTTTTATGTGTGAATTATGCCTTTCGAGCCTAGGACAATGAGGGAAACATATAGGCTCGGTTAGGTATTTGGTTGTCTGGAATAGAAGGTTACTCGTGATGTTATTTATATTGTTATTATCATTTTTATGATCATTATTATGGCTCATTTATGTGTCACGACCCGAGCCTAGGCCCTAGCCGTGATGAGCATCCCGAACCATGAAGGCCCGGAACACCCATTCTCTATCTGGTTATCATGCACAACATTCATAATCATAATAAAATGCGTAATTGAAACTGAGTACGGAAAACATGGTCAAGTTCTGCAACATTTCTGAATAATACTATCTGACATCAGTCTGCGAAATCTCTACTAAGAACATAAACATCTGTCTGAAAAGAAACTGGGACAAGGCCCCCAGTAAACCAAAAACATAATAAATAAGATAATGTCTGACATAATTAGGCCTTCCGAATAATAGAAGGCTCACCACTGTGAGATCAAGTCTGCAAATCTGAGAATGTCTACTGAGTAGCTGGACCCCTAGACTGTGCCTCAGAACCTAGAAGGAGGGGGGGTCAGCACAAAAGTACTGGCACGCGAAGCAATCGAAAAAAATAGTATAATGGAACATACATATATATATATATACATATTAAGTGAAAGCAATTTTTCATCAAGACATCATGTATAAAACTGTTTCTGAAAAATACATGGGCACTTTCTGAAAACATGTAACCTGTCTGTTCATTTCAAATCATGATCTGTGTTTTACTTCTGAGTTAGGTGGTATTACCCTACAAGTCTGATATTCCACGGGCTGTATGGAATCCGCCATTGACTCGGCGGGGAAGCCCCCAACCCAAGTGTGCCGCAAGGGTTGGAGTGTCTGAGTCTGATACGCCACAGGACATTTAAGTCAGCGCATAATAGTATACCCGTGTCGGCAAACCACAGTTTTAGGAAATGAGTCGCTTGAACTCAAGCCCTCTTCGGGGAACCACCTAACATCTCTGTATGCCCATTTTAACCTTTTTTGTACATGCAACATTCTGAATGTCTAAAATCATGAAAGTCTGAAATGTCTGTTAGTCTGAGTCTGATATGGCATTAGTCTGAGTTGGTATCTTCATACCAAGACTTGCAAGTCATGATTTTTCTGAGCCATAATGTATTAAGCAAGAGCTTTCATTCAAAACATAGTTTAGACCACCAAAACATGTAATTGATGTAAAGGATTTCATATTCCGAAACTTAAAGTTCAATTCATGCAGAAATTTCATCAAACACCTGGTGGTCAAATGTCTTTAGCAAGTTCATGTATTCAAAATTGAAACACATTCATTCATATATGTATATAAACTGTCAAATCGCTTTGGAGATGGTCAAAAGACCAAAACAATGATGTTAAAACATCTTATACATAAATATATATACATAATTTAAAACCCCATTCTAAAACATGATTTTTCTATGCCCATGAGAATTTAGGAAAACCCCGCGTACCTTGTTCTCCACGAATTTTGGGTGTCTATCGAAGCCTACGTCGAGAGGATTCCAAATCTGTAATTTGTTTCACGAACCCGCGGTTGAATCTTGAGTTGCTTGGGTTTTAATGTTGAAACCCTAGGGAGAGTTCTTGAGCAATTTTGGGAAAAGTATGTGTATTATGGTGTTTGAGGGATTAAATCCCGTGTTGGTGGTATATATAGGGGTGGAGGATTACCAAAATACCCCTAAGGAACAATTAAGGTCAAATCTGTCCCTCAGTTAACAGTTTGGTAGACTGGAGTAAATCGATTATAACTTTTTACTCATATACTCAAATTGGATGAAACCAACTGCAATTGAAAGAGGACTCGAAGATATTTTGTTTGATATATTATATCTCACACATTTCATTATATACAGGGAGTTATGATCATTTGAAATTGACCCTGAAATGCTGAAAACTGGGCAATAGTCTATGCGTTTTGCTACTGTTTTTAAATCCAAACGCAGCCTTAAGCGTTCCGAAAAATTCTGAAACTTATACGAGATGTACTATGAGATTTCCAGATCATAACACAACTTGAAAATCTAAAAGAGGATGTCGGGAAGGTTGAAAAGTTGTATCCCGAAGATTGCCAGCTAAAATGACTCTAAGTCCTCATTACACTTAGAAAATTTTTCAAGTTTTTAAGTCTAAGGGCACTCTATTAAAGGCTAATCCATGCACGACTTTTACAGGGTGTTACATTATGACATATTGGTTAATAATTCGGTATCAAGATTTGAGGTATATTTTTGGCCTTTTCTATTTTACGATTTCATTATTATGAATGATTATTTCATGTCTAGCCATGTTGATTAGAAACCCTAAGCATGATAGTATTATATCCTGATAGGATTATAATGAGGCCTTAAAACAAAGATATGATGATCTAGGCTGTGCTTTGAGATGAACTTGTAGCTATCTATCTATTGCTCTCTCTCTATATATAGCTATATGTAGATATAGTATTACCGTATATCCTTTCCTTTATTTATTCAGATTGTATATTCATTCCTTGGCCTTGTATATTATTATATATTATTCTCCTCTCTTTATTCATATATTGGTAAAAGATATACGGTATAGTTTTGAGACTCTTAAGTATGGCTGGAATAAGATAGTTCTCCCTTATTACTTACATAGCCTTATTATGTTGTTGGTCTATTGGATATGAATAGGATAGTTGTTCCTTATTTTCTCATTGACTTGTTATATGATTTCAGGACTCTAGGGTGTATTTTCCTTTCTGTTTATATGTTGTGTATATATGCTTTATCTTTGGAGCTCAGTTGGCAGTTACCTACTAAGTACCATTCATTTAGTACTCATAGTATACTTCTGCACCCTGCAGATTATAGTATGGGTTATTTCCATTGATGTATGCGTAGTGTGGAGCAGTCATAGTTCATAGATACAGAGTGAGCTCGCAACATTTGGAGTATTATTTTCCTCCATCTTATGCATAGACTAGTTTCTATATTGTATTCAGAGATAAGTTATATAAGTATAATTTATTTCATCTATTCCACTTTTGTACTCTTATTTTATTAGAAGCTCTTCTATTGTACCACCAGGTTTTGGGATTTATTCATATATTTGAACTTTTGTTATATTTATTATACATTCTTTCCTTATTCTATTTAATAGTCTGTTACTAGCCGTTTTGGACTACGATTTTTGCTTGCGTAGAAGTTGGTTATAGTAGGTGCCATCATGACCGAAGAAATTGGGTCATAAAAAATTGGTATCAGAGCCTAGGTTTCACCGATGAATTAGTACAAGAGCTCAGTGTTAGTAGAGTCTTGCAGATTGGTACAGAGACGTCCATAACCTATCTTTGCGAGGCTACAAAGACATTTTAGGAAATTCACTTCTTGAATCTTTATCGTGTGTTTGCATTTATATGAACCTAGAACACATCTTTTAACTCTATTCTATCCCTTATAGACGATGCAAGATGGGAGATAATGTGGAGAGATGCAGACGAGACTACAACACGCATTGTCAGAGTTTCAGCACAATTTCAAACTACAGAGTAAGAGATGGATGTTAAAGATCTTCAGTGTTAGCCAAAGGATTTAGGGCCAATTTACACTCCAGTTGAGCTCATGACTACTTCAGCCTTTGAGGTTCAACATTGGGAATCTGGGTCATGATGTAGATCCCTTTTAGCCATAGATGTCATTTAACTCATCGAGCAGTTATTAGACTAGAGTTGGGTATAGTGGTGTTCATTAGGGTTCTTTACTAGTTTTGAGTATGAGATTGTATTTATCGAATGGGACAGAATTATTCCTATGCGATATCTTTTTGAGCAAGACATTGGTGCATGAATTATTTAAGGTTTTGCATGGCCACTCCATTTGGAGTCTGAGAACTTGATAGTAGCTGAGTCTTTCTTCCCTCAGGTTGTTGATTATGAGAGGACCATAGAAAGCATGTATTAAGACTAATGGAAATAGAGGCAAGAGGCATGTCATCAGTTTAGTGCTATTGGTATTTTATCCGGGATTAAGGATCCTTTTAGTAGAGTTCAACTTAAGTTGCAGCGTATCAGCTCTATGCAGATAGTATTTCAGACTATGGGTGGGTCTCAGATTAATCATGGTGATCATAGTGTCCAGATTTCCCAATCAGACCATATAGAGATTTTCGGGATGAGTCTTTAGGCCGTGGCAACTATTTTGGATATTGAGGGGCAGTATCTCATAGTATTATAGAGATTTCGCTCAGTGTCAGTTGGCCAGCTATTATGGCCAAGCGCACACGCAAGTGTACATGGTCTCATCAAGTAGTAAAGTGGCACTTTAGAAGCCAAGTATCAATCCTACAGGGACTCGTTTTAACAACTATAAATTTCAAGTTTAACGATTGAGATTAAAGTGGTGCAAATGTGACAAAATGAGTTTGTGAATTATGATTTAAAAGTAAAATAAATAATACGGAAAAGTAAAAGTATTGTACAATCAATGACGATAAACCAGGGGTTAAAGAACTGTGAACAATCATACTATGCTAATGAACTTCATTCATTAGATTACTTATCTTGGTTGTTGATTTGTAGGGTTTATCATATGATCATGGTCTCCCGGCCTCTAATCGTTTACCTTACTTGGACATTACAACTACATAATTGAGAGAGAATGTAATAATCCAATTAAATGCATGAAGCTATAATCCTACATGCGAACCAAGAAAGGCTTCTAGGTATATCCCTATCCTAGGTGCTAATTCAAATTCCTTATTGTACAAAACAATAAGAACCTTACTCTAGTTATCCTCATGTTCTATCTTCTTATTCCCCCTTTTGAGATCACAAGGTCAACAATATATGTATTATAAGATTAGATACTCCTTAAAATATTTAAAACAATGATAAAAAAACAACCAAATATGATAATCAATCCAAACAAACTCAATTCAAAGCAAAAGTAAACATGTTCTTGGCCCTAACCTCGGAAAAAGGGCTTTTAGCCATTCATGGACATAGTCGTAATCAAGATAATTAAATACAAGATAAAATCCATTAAAAATATAAATTAAAGGAATAAAAACCCTAATTTAAGTATTTTACATCCCCTTTCCATGTTTCAAAGCCGTCCAAGGTCCCTAGCATAAAGTACAAGTGTCCAATTTATAGGAGGACAAAACTTCTGATTTTTACACTGGGCAGCCTCGCAGGGTTGATTTACCATGTATAGATGTGATATGCACCCTTATTGTATATAAAAAATGTTTGAGGTCCCTTAGGAATATCCTGGTTTATGGTACGCACCATTTGTCCTTAGCATTGGTACGCGACATGCCCTTGACATCCAAGGTGTCCAATTCACGTCAAGTTGTGTCTTGTGCTTTCGTTGATCCATTCCAAGCCTTTTTGTGTTGTTTTAACTTGATTTGAAGATTTTATATCCTTAATATATCATCATAATAAACTCACCAAGAATAATATATCATTAAGCACAACAAATTAGGGCTCAAAACAATACAACATCCAAGACAACGAACTAGAAACTTAAGCTAAGAATACTAGTTTTGCTCCGTTTGATCTTTCACTTAGTTTTGACTCTTGGCTTGATTCAATTTCCCTTTAAGAACTATCAAAAAGTTTTTATACACATAATTATACAATCATAACATTAGGAACTCATTATTCACATTCAAATCCATGGTGATCAACTAGAACAACACCTAGCTCAAGCTAGCAACACTAGTTTTCTCATATGAACTTGAAATGATCAATTTGATTCCAAACTTGTTTGAAATGCACCTTAAACATTGTTATAAAGTACTTAAACACTTATATTCTCATTTATATAATCATTGTATCATTAATACCACAATAATTCCTCAAAACAAAGCTAAATAAGCCCGGATAACAACACTGAAGTGCATAAATCCTCCTCAGATCATCACCCTACACTTAAAGCCTTGTTCATCCTCAAACAACTCTTTAATATAAGCATCATAAGATGAGGTGACTCCATACTTCTACTACAATAAATACACTCAAACTATTACTGCAATGACTACACAAAATGCAATTTTCTATGCTAAGCATGTTACACACAATTGAAAGTTCAAGAATACTACTCCAAGACATTCTAGCCTCAAGAATTGACTCAAACATTTGGAAAACTCATAATATTGATCACTAAAATACATATATAATTCACCCAAAATTCATCAAACATCTTCCCTCACAACATGAGAGTTACCCATAATCATTCACATAAATGCAATTTATCACAGAATGGGTACAAGAAACAAATTACTCCCATTCTAAAAAAGAATTCACAAGTTACACAAGATGAACCATAGGCTTTCACTTACTATAGTAATCTACTAATATTAGAATGTTAAGATTAGGATCAAATAGGTCTTTACGGGTTGTAGTGTCAGCTAAGGTACGGGTAGGAACTATTTTGGCCAGTAATACTAGCTATCTTCTCTAAGAGATTTAATACATCACAATATACAATTAAGATCAATACTAAACAACCAACTCTTACCTATACTACCTTCACATATCTTTTGTTTTACCCCATCTCATTAAGATCATTAACATACAATATGATGGGAGTATATTCTAATACTTCATGATTCATTTTGAGAAAAAAATTCTTTTCACTCCCAACCACTACACATCAACTTCACACACCAATAACCACTACTTTGGGGCTTTACTTTCACCTTTTCTACTCTTATTTTCAAACTTCTTATGCAATTAATTTTACACTAAAGCGCTTAGGAGTTTTGGATCAAATTAAGGTCTATCAAAGAAGGGATTAGGCTATATATAAGGATACTAAAGAATAAGCTAAAGACTTAATGGGGTTAACTAAGATTATGCACAAGGTTATGTCAAAAGAAGGTATGAAACATGGCTATCAAAGAAATGCCTATTTCATCTCCTAAACCCACTCTTTATTTCGTTTTGCACACACACCAGACAATTTCTAGCATCAAATGCAACAAGGAATATACAAACAACCTCACACACACATGACACATGCTCGATTCATGTAGGATCCTCAAAGACTCTCAACCAAACAATAGCATGAGTTCAACATTAAGACAAGAAGAACAAGAGTCATAATCATGAGCCTAGGAGTCTAGAAAGTAGAAATTCACATAGTCAACATGCTTTTTACCATCAAAATATTTGCATCGTCTAATAAAAAATAAAACCAACAAGATTATCTCACTTATTCCTAGCACAATTTTTTAAATTTACCCCAAAAATGGGAATTTCCCCACCCTACATTTAAAAATCTACTTTATCCCCAAAGTATACTTTAAATGGTACAGATAGAAATACTCCTTGAGGCCTCTAGGCCTAGATAATAGCATATTTATACATCAAGAGGGTCCAAGGACCCCACACTTTGTCTTTTCCATGCTCTTTAGCTCAGGTTTTTCGGTACTCAGACTTCCCATCAACCTGTGACTCAAAAAAAACAAAAACTAATGAAGTAAAAACTAAAATACTAAAAATAAAACATACCTTAACTCGGGTTACCTCCCAAGAAACAGTTGATTTATTGTCGTGGCATGACCCAATCAACTTTTTCCTCTACCTTGAGAATATAAATTTCACCCCCAACTCCACATCCATCTTTTTGATTCACTCATAGGGTGGTGATATAAAGATTAAGGATCCGAGTAATGGATGGTGCATGGTAAACCACTAGGACTTAAAGTGAGGTGTGTTTTTAAGTTGCTTAGCTTGTGCAAAATCAAGAATATAGGATTTCTGTTCCTCTTTTTCACACTCTCCCACTATTTTAGATGATTCCCCGTACAAGAAATTATCTGAACATAATGTAGAAAAGTTCTTTGAATGAGGCCCAACCAATCAAGCTTCAAAATTTACATTATCCAAAACACCCTTACTTTGATTCACCTTCTCGATTTCAGTCTCAAAAGAATGATGACAGTTGAATGGATAAAATTCTTGTTTCTGTTCCACAAATTGGATAGTATCCTTCTTATATTTTTCTTTTATTAGCATTTGTGGAAAAGGTGGTGGTGGTATCTCCTTAACCTGTTCAACAACTTTAGTTATTGAGTACTCAAACTTCTTCGAATTATTAGCAACTTTGTCTACAACTGGTTGGGGGGTCAACTCTGCATCTACCTCCTTAGTTGTCTTTTGAGCATTGCCCACAAATATGAATGAATCAGGATTATCCCAACATATATCTACAGAGTGATATATATTTCCACAAACCACACAATAACTTGTGGTCTTCTCCACATGTTGGAAACAAGTAGGTCCCCTTCAAACACTTCCATCAAAATCTGGACAAAAATCCTTTTGGTGCGGTCCTCCTTAAAAACAAAAAGAATCATCATCCCTCAAAAACCATCTATCCTAGGCTGCCATGTCAAGAAGTTTAATAACATAAAGTAAAAAGAAATAAAAAAAAAACTACTAAACTATGTACAAGTCAATAGAGATAAACTAAAAATAATATAGTTGTCTAATTACAAGTCCCCATCAATGACATAAAAAACTTGTTGTACCCAAGCGCACACGCAAGTGTACGTGGTCTCACCAAGTAGTAAAGTGGCCTTTTAGAAGCCAAGCATCGATCCCATAGGGACTCGTTTTAACAACTATCGAATTTAAGTTTAACAATTTAGATTAAAGTGGTGCAAACATGACAAGAAAAGTTTGAGAATTATGATTTAAAAGTAAAATAAGCAATTTGGAAAGGTAAAAGTATTGGACAATCAATGAACAGAAATCCGGGGTTAAAGCATTGTGAACAATCATACTACTCTAATGAAATTCATTCGTTAGATTACTTATCTTGGTTGTTGATTCGTAAGGGTTTATCACATGATCATGGTCTTCCGACCTCTAATCATCTACTGAACCCGGACATTACAACTACATCGTTGAGTAGGGATGTAATAATCTAATTAGATACATGAAGCTATCATCCTACATGCAAACCAAGAAACTCATTTAACTATATCCCTATCCTATATTCTAATTTAAATTTCTTATTTTATAAAAGAATAAGAACCTTACTCTATTTATTCTTACGTTATATCTTCCTATTCCCCCTCCCAAGATCACAAGATCATCAATATATGTATTCAAAGGTTAGATACTCCTTAAAATAGTAAAAAAAGGATAAAAAACAACCAAATATGATAATAAATTCAAAAAAACTCAATTTAAAGCAAAAGTAAATATGTTTTTGGCCCTAACCCCAGAAAAGGGCTTTTAGGCACTCATGGACATAGTCGTAATCAATATAATTAAATACAAGATAAAATCCATTAAAAAGCTAAATTAAAGGAATAAAAACCCTAATTGAAGTTTTTTAAAACCCCTCTCCAAGTTTCAAAGCCGTCCAAGGTCCCTAGCATAAAGTATAAGCGTCCTATTTATAGAAGGACTAAACCTTCGATTTTTACACTAGGCTGCATTGTGGGGTTAATTTACCATGTATAGATGAACGACACACCCATATAGTGTATACCCACTATTTTGGGTCCCTTAGGAATCTCCTGGTGTAATTCATGCACCATTTGTCCTTATCTTTGGTCCACAACGCTCCCTTGACATCTAAGGTATCAAATTTATGTCAAGTTGTGTCTTGTGCTTTCGTTGATCCATTGCAAGATTTTTTGTGTTATTTACACTTGATTAGAAGCTTTTATACCGTTAATATATAATCATAATAAACTCACCAAGCATCCTATATCATTAAACACAACAAATTAGAGATCAAAACAACACAACATCCAAGATGATGAACTAGAAACTTAAGCTAAGAATACTAGTTTTGCCCCTTTTGATCTTTCACTTAGTTTTGACACTTGGATTGATTCAATTGCACTATAAGCAATATAAATTTTTTTTACACACATAATTACACAATCATAACATTATGAACTCATTATACACATCAGAATCCATCGCGATCAACTAGAACAACACCTAACTCAAGCTAGTAACACTAGTTTTCTCATATGAACACTAAATGATCAATTTGATTCCAAACTTGTTTGAAATTAACCTTAAACATTGTTATCAAGTACTTAAACACTTATATGCTCATTTATATCATTGTTAACTCATTAAGCACATAAGAAGTCCTCAAAATAAAGATATATAAGCCAGAATAACAATATTGAAGTGCATAAATTCACCTTAGATCACCAACCACTTGAGATCAATTTATTTTCCCGCTATTTTGATGCTTTCAAAGTTGATATAACCACAGGTAGATCGACTATTGGTCTAGAAAGTGTCCCTGGTATTAGATTTCTAGTCATTTAGTTTATTCATATCAGCCTCGTGATGTTGTGGCATCTTCAGTTAGAGATAGTGAGATTGGAACCTTAGTTAATGATTTAGTTGGTCAGTCCAAGTTGGACCAGTTCAGATTTATTTTCCCTATGCCCGTTAGTCGTGTGATTGTGGATGTCACCATGATTGTTGTGATTTTATTTCCTGCATTTATCTTTTATTATGTATATTGGGGTTTTTCATATCCATTTATTATTATATGACTTGATGAGTTTATATTGATTATTATGTTCTTTGTTATTGAATTCATAATTATATGGACTACTCTCGTGGTTTATTTCTTTTAGTAGTGGATGGAGTAGATCTGTGTTGAAATTTTTCCCTATGAGTGTAGATTTTAGGTTCGAGTCCTATTTACCTTCATATATTAGCCTTATTGTGTCCCTTGAGTAGTACATGATATAGATGTTTATTTTGGTACCGCTTATTCATTATATTGATGTTTATATTGCTGTTACTATTGCTACCACTACTTGAGGTTATTGATATTATTTAATATTATTGCTTGATGTAATTGATTCTCATTGGGTAGGTATATAGACTAGTGTTGTTTGGCTAAACTTTTATTTCCTTGAGATTTCTATTTAGTGGCTTGAGTAGATATAGCCTGATTTGGTAATTTCTTTCCCCTAGCATGGAAAGGTTGACTGTGTTCCCTCTTGGTTAGGTATGTTAGATTGATTTGGGAATGTATTATGATATCGAAGGTAAGTTGACCTTTCATGGTATTGTGTGGTTCTTAAGTTGGAAATTTAGCCATATTACCCGCTCTCGAGTTGGGGATTCTTAGACTTGCCTCCGTTGTTCTGAAAGCTTTTTTTTTGGCTATCCCTTCTGATATAACCCATTTATGAAGTTGGACATTTTGAGGTTCATTCTTCATTTGTGGCTATTTCATCATTCGATAGAGATTTTGATATTTATGTTGAGATGCTGTGAATTTATCTCTTGGATTTGTTGGGTCCATTCCCTTGTGATGGTTTCTCCTTATTATTAGTGTGGAGATTGGATACTTCTTTCTTATTATGATATGGTTTTTTTAGTAGAGTTGGAGAGTTAGAGACAGGTGGCCTTTCTTGTGACAGCTTCTTAAGTTGGCAGATTGGAAGTTTTTTATCTTGAGTTGTTGATTTTATGGTGGTGTTTTAACTTTGACCTTGGTTTTGAGATCAGTATATTTCTTCTTTGATGATGTAATTCTTGGGTGGATTTAGGAAATCCCCATTTCAGAGTTTGTACGGCCTAGTGAGGCTTGGTGGAATGTTTCTCCTTGATGATATGTGCCTACGGCTACTTTTGACGAGATGAAGTATTTGATTGATTAGTTATTGTCTAAAATTGCATTTCTCTGAGTTGCTAGAGTTTTGCCATTACTAGTATGGTTTGCACCCTTGGCGAGTTTTTGAGTATATATTGATAGTTCATGCTCTCTAGTGAATATGAAGTGGGTTATTTGTATTTTCAGCTAGAGATTTATCCTTTTGCATGATTTCTATTTTGTGGTTGTATTTTGTACCCTCTAGCTGATATAGAGTTGGTTTCTTATGTTTTTAGTCGACGGTTATCCCTATGGATATTTTTTTTTAGATATGTCTCAACTGTGGCTTGGTATGATTTATCTCAAATATGTCAAATTTGGATACTAAAGTTGATTTGAATGGTTGGTAATGATATAGGCTTATTAGTTCAGTTTTGACTTAGAGCCTTAGAATAGTGATTTGGAAGTTGTAATAAACTTAGAGTATGAATGCCTATCCATCTTCAGGTTAATTTGGATAGTTGAAATCAAGCGATTCAGCCTCGGTATTGAGATTTTAGCTTGGCGTTGTAGAGCTTAGATGCAACTTTTATTGGGACTTATTTGAGTTTTGATTTCATTTATAGGTTGGTTGATCCAACTCTGTGGTTTCCTACTGGGTCTTCTCGACTTCTGATGGATTGTAGTTGATAATTGTTCAAATGATAGCCCTCAGACCCAATATTGGTTCTCTTAGCTTTGGCCTCGAGTTTCAGTTTTCATTGGACATTTAGATGATATACTCAGTGGGAGTAATATACTCAAGTTGGATTCAGTATGGCTTCATTCTTGGAGGACGAGACATCCTGGAGCAAAATGTTCAGAGATGAGTAGTTATGCCTTGATCCTTTGGGATTTCAGTTTGATTTTTATCTGGACAGGTTGCAATATTGGCATCAATTTCATTCCTTGATTATCTCTATTTGTGTCCCCAAATAGTGCCTTATGATCTTAGTCTCATGATTGCCATATGGACTTTTAGCAGATTAGCTTTAGTTCTTTGAGTTCTCTATGATGAGATTGCACAAACTAGACTCAAGTGATTTTCCTCATGGTTTGGATAGGATAACAGGTGTAAGATGGAAAAGGATAGTTATATTTGGATTTGGAGACGGTGGTATGAATCATGTCTTGGGATTGTTTTTGGCTTGGATAACCCTTGGTTGGATTATGCTTATATCCAGATGGTATTATTAGGCTGTGGTTCTATTTATGTGCATCAACCTGTTTGGTTCGGTTGGAGTCCAGTTAGTGGTTGCAGTCAAGTTTTGACTGTTTGGAAGTGAAGTGAGAGTGCTGGTTAAAAAAGGCATACCTTTGGAAAAATTCCTTAGAAGCATTTTCTCTTTGTTTAGGTTATCTAGGAATCATGCTCGGAGCATGCAGGCCTAGTACCTCATTTTTTCAAGATTTTGAGACTTTTTCAATCCGTTGACTTTCAGGAACGAAAGTCCTTTTAGTAGTGGATATTGTAATGACCCTTCCAGTCAAATTTCATATTTTTGCTTATCTTTGCCTTTAGGGCTTCTCCACAGCTGCCACAAGTCATTTATTACTTGCTAGGATTAACGGTTCGAATATTGGGTAGTTTATTTGGCTTTTAGAACTAATTCCCTATTCTGAAGTCTTCGATGGTCCCAAATGGTCATCAGGAAAAAACTTTAGTGAAACAATCTTAGATGTAAATTTTGACTATGCCAACAGATCCAGAATATCAATTTTAGGCTAGGTAGACCTTTGGTTCGGGTCCTAGTGCACCTGAGCTCATTTCGACCTATAGGTGTGAAAAGTGGGAAAATTAAGAACATGGGTGTGGGACCCACATTTGGTCAAAACGACCTCTAATGGAATATTTGAATTTTTCATCACGTCCAGAACATCGATTTTAATCTTGAGGGACCCTTGGTTTAGGTCCCAAGGCTCCCAAACTTATTTTTGATTATTGAGCGGATTTTATGAAAAATGGAACTATAGGTGTGGACACCACTTTTTGCCGAAACAATCTCAAATGTAAGTTTTTATGATTCCAATGGATTTCAAATGTGGTTTAAAGTCAGATTTCTCTATTGAATCAGATTATTTGGGTTTTAAATGAGTTCCGAGGATCAAAAACAAGTTTTTGACTTTGCTATCTGGGGGATGTCATATCTCTTCGCCGGAGGATCTAAAAATAGACTCCAAGGTCGTGAATTTGGGCATTTTCCCTTCATCTTTTAGAGCGTAAAACCCTAAATGAGTATGATAAATGAAAATTGAGTTGTGTGGGTGACTTAGGAGCTTGACTATCATCTATTATCGCGATTATCATCCGAATTAAGGTAAAATTCATCACTTTATGAATGAATTTTTTAGTTCTTGATCCAAAACCCCAAATTCACTTAGGGTTTGATTTTAGCCTAAAATTAGCTTTGTTTGCACCCATTTCTTGAGGTTTATGATTCCTTCATGATGTGTGAGTGTTGGGTTGGCCTCGAAAATGCATTTTCCGTAAGTGAGACGTACTTGGGGGGTTTTGGTGTCATTTTTGGACCTGAAGCACAATAGTGCAATATGGGTATCGTTAGACTCACATTGATGAATAGATTATGTTTTTGATAACATGATGACATTTTGGGGATATGAAGTGAAGACGAGCATATGGTGAAGAATGTAAGGTTTTATAGTTCGGGTTTGAGGTATGCCTCTACCTACTCTTCTTCGAAGATGATGTGTGTTATGAATGGCATATGATTATGAATATTAGGATTGATTATGAATAAAATAACTTAGTATTGATTATTGATGTTTGGAGAATTAGATGATGGTTTTGGACATAAGGTGGAATGTTTATGACCCTTTTAGAATCCTAATGCCTTTTTCCTAGGTTAAGCTAATTTGTAGCATGAATATGATAGTATGCTAGGTTTGGGATGTGGGTTATGTGTTGGAATCATGATTTGTATGTTTAACCTTAGTAGGGCTATTCTAGTGATCTTGAAACTGTAATTTGGGTAGTGTTGGCTTAAATGCCCATGTTTCTAGGTGAAGTTCATATCTTAGGATTGGTTATGGCTTACTTGACATATAAAAGTTGAACTAGATACCTTAGCGTACTTTGGCACATAGTTTGCCTAATTATAGAAATTAAGGATTAGAAGTGGGATTTTAACCCACCTTAAGCTTGGATTTATATAGTTCCATCGAAGACCTTAGACATTTGTTAAATGCTTAGAGAATGACCTTGGGAGCATGTTGGCTAATCGTGGTAAATGAGTTATGGTGATAGTATTTGAGGTGATGTATATAGTTTTTGACTACATTATCGTTAGTGTTATGGTGTATCAATGGATTATGCTATTAATTAAGTCCATGACTACGTTATCATTTTAATCATTTACTAGACTACTATTTCGGTCTTTGGACTATGATATTACTAATGTTATACTTTTCCTAGTAACCAAACTAGTGATTAGGCTAGAAAGCCCTCTTTTTCTAATATTGTGTGTCATGATACTAAGGTCTCTATAAGGCCTATTTTTTTGACTACATGAGAAGCTATGCTACTAACTATGCTGAATCGGATAATGCATTGTAATATTCATGTTATATGCATTCATATATCTATGGATAAATTGTCCTTGACAACAAATGATGGGTTATGAAGGTATGCTCTTCCTCGCTTCTCTTTTATTTAGACCTCATGGGGCTTGTTATTTACTTTAGCCCTTGTGGGGGTTGTCATTTACTTTATCCCTCATGGGGATTGTCATTTACTTTATCCCTCGTAGGGCTCGCACTTTACTTCAGCACTTGTGAAGCTTAACTTTTATTATTGGGCCTAAGGCCGTGAGTATGATATTGTGATTATTTCAGACATATTATTGGGCCGAGGGCTGTGTTATGATATTGGTTGGATATACAAAAAATATTTATCCTTGTAAAGGATACAGTTGTAGAATATGGATACATTTATGTTTATGTTCCTTATGATTTCATTTTCTGAATACTGGTGATGGCATGTATAGATTAGGTACATTCATGATTATTATATCGGTATTGATGTGATCCTAGCTGAAATATGACCTTAACACTATTGTTCCTAAATAAGGGTTAAACCCCACTTTTCATCGTAACAATGGATTTCTTTACTATAATAATTGCCTACTAAATGAATATTTATACGTATTAAAAAAGATTAAGAACATTGTTTAAAAATTTGAAAGAGACAGATTCCAATGTATGACTTGACACTATTATTTACTCCGATCATGAAATATTCTAACCCTTTCAATATTCTTATACTGATTTAGTCCCAAAGATTATTCCAGGCAACAAACTTATGGATTTACACTCATTTAGCCATGACTTGAGCCTGTGCGCCTAATATATATATATACATACACACACATATATTGATGGTTATGATGATATTGATACTCGACAAGGCCGAAGGATGTTTTTATGTTGATATTAAAACTCAGCAAGGCCAACGAATACTGTTATGATGATATTGATACCCGACAAGGCCAGAGGACACTGTTATGATGATATTGATACCCAGCAAGGCCGGAGTATACTGTGATGCTGAAGCTGATACCTGACAAGGTCAAAGGATGTTGCGATGATGATAT
This sequence comes from Capsicum pubescens, assembly GCA_030864215.1. NCBI lineage: Eukaryota > Viridiplantae > Streptophyta > Magnoliopsida > Solanales > Solanaceae > Capsicum > Capsicum pubescens. Next base: position 221,234,207 of record CM061542.1, on the reverse strand, counting down.
ATACCCAATTTGAGTTTGAAGGATAGTTGTGCTATTAATTGTGTACCTTGCATTCATTCTTGTATGCGCATTGCGTATGACCAGTATGTGCCTATATCTATCAGCTGGTATGGAACGATCACATTAATATAGGTGATGACTATGCCTTGTGTTGTTGTGTGCTGATTGAGCCTTCCGAGCTTAGGGTAGTGGGTGAAATGCATAGGGTCAGTTAGGTATTTAGTTGTTTGAATAGTCTGTTTCTCTCTCCCAGAAGTATGGTAGAAACCATCAGGGTGTCTATAGAGCTAGCAGTGATGTATGTTTCGGATATGGCAAGCTAGGCCACAGAGTCTGACAGTTTCCTCAAGTGGGTTCAAAGAGTCAGCATAACCATCCCTCAGCTCAGTCCGGTCACCCGAATCAGCAGGGTGACACTTCTAGTGCCATCAGTGGGCAACACCCAAACAGACTCTATGCACTTCAATCCCGAAAGGATCAGGAAAGTTCTCCTGATATGGTCACTGGTATGTTACAAGTTTATCATTTGCACGTTTATGCTTTGCTAAGTCCAGGAGATTCTTTGTCTTTTGTAACTCCTTTTATAGCTATTGACTTCGAAGTCAGTCCCAAAATTCTAGCAGAGCCTTTCTCAGTCTCTACCCCAGTGGGTAAATCTATCATAGTTCGACGGGTATACATGAACTATCCGGTTATGGTGTCTCAGAAAGTTACTTCAGCAGACTTAGTCGAATTAGAGATGACTATTTTGATGTCATTCTCGGCATAGATTGGCTTCATTGCTGCTATGCCTCAGTCTACTGTAGAAATAGAATTGTCCATTTTCAGTTCCTGAATAAGCCCGTCCTAGAGTAGAGGGGTAGTACTTCAACACTTTGGGGTCAGCTTGTTTCCTACCTTAGGGAAAGGAAAATGATATCTAAGGGATGTGTCTACTATGTCATTTGAGTCCAGGACTCTAGATCAGAAACCCCTACTCTTGAATCAGTATCAGTAGCATGTGAATTCCCAGACGTGTTTCCCGAAGATCTTCCCGGAGTTTCTCCCGAAAGGGAAATCGACTTTGGAATAGACCTTCTTCTAGATACTCAGCCCATATCTATTCCGCCATATAGAATGACTCCAACAGAACTCAAAGAATTAAAAGAATAGTTAAAAGATCTCCTAGATAAGGGATTCATCGGACCCAGTGTGTCCCCGTGGGGTGCACCAGTAATATTTGTGCCTAAGAAAGACGGTTCTCTAAGAATGTGTATAGACTATCGTCAGCTAAATAAAGTCATGATCCAGAACAAGTATCCACTTCCTAGAATCGATGACTTATTTGACCAACTTCAGGGTGCCAGTTATTTTTCTATGATAGACCTCAGATCAGGCTATCATCAGCTTAGAGTCAGAGAATGTGACATTCCAAAGACATCTTTCAAAACTCGGTATGTTCACTTTAAATTCTTAGTCATGTTATATGGTCTTACTAATTCCCCAACAGCTTTTATGGACTTGATGAACCGCATGATTAAGCAGTACTTGGACCTGTTCATCATAGTCTTCATAGATGACATCATTGTCTACTCCTACAGTGAGCATGATCATGCAGATCATCTCAGAATAGTATAACAGATTCTCAGAAACCATCATCTATTTGAAAAATTCAGTAAGTGCAAATTTTGGCTAAGGTCAGTAGCCTTACTCGGCCATATCATTTTCGGTGATGGAATTAGAGTTGATCCGTAAAAGAATAAATGTAACGCCCCAAAATTGAGTCCCGAGACGTCACACGGTGCTTAGGGTCACAAGTGACCCCAAGCTAACCCTTCTACTGGCATAACTCATAAGCAACTGAATAAAAATACAAATCCATACAAATCAGCAGAAATTAACTCTTTTCTGAATCTGATCGATACAAAAATGGAATTTTACAGGATTACAATTCTGCCTTTACAACCAAAATTGAAATAAAATACATCAACTTCTACTGACTGTCTATGAAGCCTCTACTAGTACTGACTGTAGGTAGACGGGTCATGACTCCCGACTACCCCAACTCAATACGACTGAATAAAGAAAATACAACACTATAAACTCTGGATAACTAACCCAAGCCCTTGAATAAAAAAAACTCATCACCTGCTGATTGGATACCGCGAACTGACTGGATCTAAAGGTGCAACTATACCTTGTACCTACATTTCGAGAAAATGTAGCCCACATACGAATATGTGGGTCAGTACCATGGAAATATACCAAGCATATGGGGGTGCAATGCATATATAAAATAATATCTTAATATCATCACAGTTTATAAAATTATGCATGCTGATATAGATGACTCACTTAGCTCGAATTAAATCATCAAAATCATGGATGAATAATACATGTAAAGTAAAAGAAGTGAGTCATTACAATACGTTCTCAATTCACTTTCATCTCAATTTTAAATCATCAAAACAATCAAATCTCATGTCAATTCTCATTAGAATATATTCCTTAAATCTTTTAAGAATAATGACTTTCTCAAACTCAGCCTTTTAAGCAAATATGTTTTCATCTCAGATAGAAGAGTACACACACATACATTGGGAGATCCTATAACTGACATAAACCATGTGAGCCACATGGAGTCCAACGTACAACCCACGTTGGGGAGAGCCGTCCTATCCTTGCCATCGGAGTAGGACTTCCAGTATCAATTCAAAAACACTCGTGATCACTATATAAATCAGCCTCAGGCTCACATCCTACGGGGGAACGTAGTTCTAGGGAGGTAAGGTCACTTTATACCTCCCACTCGGTGCTAAAGATTGCTCCTGGACTTAGCTCAGAAATTTAAATCAGCCTCAGGCTCACATTAAAGAAAATCCACAATAAACACTTCAACAATTTTCATCGGGAGCCAATTTGCTACCCCTTTATCATAATCAATAAAAACGTGGATTTCTTTCACAGTCGAGTTCAAAATAACTCATTCACGACCAAAAGTTCAAATCATTCAAAACATCTCAAATTATTTAAACTCAAGGTGTTTATAACATATGATTTTCTCGAAATAATAATCTCAAATAGGGTTCCAAAAACCCATACATCAATATCACCATAAAACCTTCCAAAGTTTCATACTTTATGACATAAGCACAAAAATAATCACTTAAAACTTAAAATTTCAGCTTTATAATCATACATCTTGGTAAAGAAAATTAGCTTTGGGATTAAAATCTCATTGTGCGTATAGCACATAATTTCTCAAAGTACAATTCCAATTAGGACTCAAGGTCTCATACATTAAAATCATATTAAATTTTCTCAAGATTCATGCTTTTCATCATAAATATATTTAACTTACTTTAAAATCTGGAAAATTCAGCTTTATGTACAAAAATGTCATCATTCTCATTCAATTCAACTTTTAAAACATAGAGAGTATCATAATCTCATGTAAAATCATATAGGGTATAAATTCACGCTTCAAATTCATATCAAAACATGTAAAATCATGTATATTCATAAAAAAAAAATCAATTTGGGCACAAGAACGAAAGAGAGTTCTTGTTGAAAACCCCCACATACCTTGAATGATGAACTTTAGATCGATACTCATTTTTGAGATGTCAATCATGCCTTTGAATGATGGTTCTTGGAGTTCTTGAACTAGGAACTTGAAATCTTGAATAAATTTGCAGAATTAATGGTGAACTTTGGAGGTTCTTGAAGTTGGATGTAGGAGCTTAGAGTTTTTTTTTTGACTGAATTTGATGAAATATAACATATAATGATTCTAATAGGCTTTAATATAGGGTTTGGACGGATTTTGGGTGAGGGGGAATGACCAAAACGCCCCTAAAAAATCAAATAATTCTCGAATCTGTCCTTTGGTGGACTGTTTTGATAGTCTGAAGTAGATCAACCATAACGTTTTACTCCGATATCCAAATTGGATAAAACCAATTTCATTAGAAAGAGGAATCTCATATATTTCCGTTGATATATAGTATATCACCCAGATCATTGTGTACGAGGAGTTATGATCGTTTGAAGTTGACCAAAAAATTTACTTTTGATAGGCTGAAGTAGATCAACCATAACTTTTTGCTTCGATAGACAAATTGGATGAAACCAATTTCATAGGAAAGAGGACTTGCAGATCTTTCCGTTGATATATAGTATATCACCCAGATCATTATGTATAAGGAGTTATGATCGTTTAAATTGGGAGCAAAAATACGCTAGGCCTCAGTACTTTTTTTTCTGCACGTTTTACTGTTCACTACTATTCAGGGTTCGATCGGAATGTTCATAACTCGTCGCTCGGGTGTCCATTTTGGATGATCCACATATCGTTGGAAAGATTATTCGTTACTATACGCAATGGTGGGTTATAATCTAAGACATTCCGTACGGAAAATTTATAATTCATTCTAGAAGATAGAACCCAACACGTTTACGCACAAAATTTCTCGGGGTATTACAATAAAGCAGGGAGAAACTGTCCCAAACCCATCTCTCCATCAGATATCCAGATTTTATTATTTTTTGTTGTATCCCCTATGTCCAGATTGACTCAGAAGAAGGTCAAATTTCCTTGGTCAGATTCTTGTGAGAAGAGTTTTCAAGAGTTGAAGACTCGACTCACTACAACCCTAGTTTTGACTCTACCAAATGGTTCAGATGGATTTGTGGTATATTGTGATGCTTATAGGGTTAGTTTGGGGTATGTTTAGATGTAGAGAGGTAAGGTCATAGCCTATGCCTCCAGACAGCTTAAGCCCTATGAAAAGAACTATCCAACTTATGATCTTGAGTTAGTAGCAGTAGTAATTTCCTTAAATATTTGGAGGCACTACTTATATGGTGTGCACGTTGATGTGTTCACTGACCAAAAGAGCATATAGTATGTGTTCTCTAAGAAATACCTAAACCTCCATCAGAGAAGGTGGTTGGAGTTGTTGAAGGACTATGACATGAGTGTTCTGTATTATCCAGGCAAGGCCAATATAGTAGATGATGCTTTTAGTAGGATGTCTATGGTTAGTGTTACTCATGTGGAGGATGGTAAGAAAAAGTTATCTTAGGAAGTTCATCAGCTTGCCCGACTGGGTGTCCGGTTAGTTGATTCAACAAAAGGTAATGTATGGGTGCAGAGTAGTTCAGAATCATCTTTAGTTTTTAAGGTGAAGGAAAAGTAGGATAGGGATCCTAACCTAGTTAAGTTGAAAGAATCAGTCAGAGATCAGGAGATAAAGGTTTTCTCTGAAGAAGGAGACGGTGTATTACGTTGTCATGGTCGACTATGTGTTCCAGGTGTAAATGACCTAAGACAACGGATTCTTGCAGAAGCAAATGGTGCGCATTACCCTATTCATACAGGGTCCACTAAGATGTACCATGATTTGTGGGAGATCTATTGGTGGAGTGGAATGAAGAGAGACATTGTAGATTTGTAGCTAAGTTCTTGACATGTCAGCAGGTTAAGGTTGAGCACCAAAAACCTAGTGGGTCTATGCAGGAGTTCAGTATTCCCACTTTGAAGTAAGAAGAAGTGAACGTGGATTTTGTGGTGGGTTTCCTCGTACTCATCGTCAGCACGATTCTGTTTGGGTTATTGTAGACAGGATGACCAAATCAACTCATTTTCTACCAGTCTATACCTCTTATTCAGTCGAGGACTATGCTAAGCTCTATGTCAGAGAGTTGGTCAGATTACATGGAGTTCCGTTGTCTATTATCTCGGATAGAGGTACACAGTTCACCTCTCATTTCTTAAAAGCCTTCCAAAAGGGTCTTGGTACCTAAGTCCACCTCAGTACAACCTTTTACCCTCAGATAAATGGTCAAGAAGAAAGGACCATTCACACTTTAGAGGATATGCTGCGAGTGTGTGCGATAGACTTTAAAGGTAGTTGGGATGATCACTTGCCTTTGATTGAGTTCACATATAACAACTCTCATTCCAGTATTTAGATGGCTCCGTTTGAGGTGCTTTATGGGAGGAGATGTAGATCTCATATTGGTTGGTTTGAAGTGGGAGAGGCCATAGTGGTAAGGGCCTGACTTGGTGGATTCCATCTTAGAGAAGGTTCAGCTGATTAGGGAAAGGCTTAAGATAGCTCAGAGCTGATAGAAATCATACGTAGATATGCAGAGAAAGGATCTCGAGTTCGAGATTGGTGATTATGTGGATTTGAAGATATCTCCTATAAAAGGAGTGAAGAGGTTTGACAAGAAGGGAAAACTCAGTCCCCGATATGTCGGTCCTTACTGAATTCTCAGCCATTTTGGAAAGGTAGCTTATGAGCTTGAGTTGCCTTTAGATTTAGCTTCAGTCCATCTAGTGTTCTATGTCTCCTTGCTAAAGAAATGCATAGGTGACCCAGCAGTTGTAGTCCTTGTAGGGAGTATAGACATTCAGAATAACCTCTCTTATGAGGATATTCCAATTGAAATCCTTGATTATCAGATTCACAAATTAAGAAACAAAGCGGTCCCTCTAGTCGAAGTTCTTTGGCGAAATCAGTCCATTGAGGGAGCTACTTGGAAAGTAGAAGCTGATATGCGGACCAAGTACCCTCACCTCTTCTTCACAAACTTAGACTCAACCCAAGGTAACCGTTTTCCCTTGAACTTACTAAATTCCATGCTCAGATTTCCCTTATAGACTTGGTATCAGTTACCATTGCATTTTTCAGTTATTGATTACATGAATTTCATGTTGGGTTTGATCATATTCATGATTATAATAACTAATTGGGTTTCTAATTCATGTTTTGTTACAAGTTTTATGTAGAGTTATTTTATATATGTATAGAATTATGTAAATCCATGCTAAACTCTTGAAAGTCTAAACGGGTATTTGAATTATGGTGCCTATATGTGGTTAGTGTTATGTGCATGGATTATGTCCTCTAAGTGTTTGATAAATTTCTCATGTAAATAAAGAAAAAGGGAAAAAAATCATGTCATGTTAGCTTATGTGCAAGTGTTTGATGGAATGTCTCTACAAATGAGTTATGATCAAGTACATATGGTATGACTTTCAAGTTTATGCTATGATTTATTTTCATGCTATCGAGTCCTGGGGGTATCCAATACCCGAAAACTTAGCTGTTACCTAGATCTATGGTAGTTACTAAACAGTCTCATTAGTGTCACAAACAGTAGCTCCAGTAATCAATCGCAGTTACAGTTCAGTATTCAGTTTAGACCTCAGTAAATTCAGCTGGTCAATAGAACTCTGTAGTATCCTGTCAGTTAACAGAAGTCAGTAGTGCTCCATCATTTAACGTAACTCCGTGAACTCAGTTCAGTTCAGTTAGATAGTACGATCAGTAACAGTTCAGTCCAGCCTAGTATAGTTTAGAAATTAGTCCAGTATCTATTCAGTTGGGAGTAAGATTCAGCACCGATCGAACCCAGGGATGAGGGCATTCCTTCCAGCAGAGGGTTTAACCCTTATTAGCAGTCCTTGCATTACAGAACTATGTAGCCAGCGTAGGTTGAGATATCTTCCTTCCTGGCTAAGGTTGATACATCTCATACGGGTTTTTCTACCAGCGAAGGTTGACGAAAGAGCTTCCTGTCAGAGAGGGTTAACTCATAGTTGTCTTTACCCGTGGCATGGTACTGACACCCTTCCAACTGGGGTTATAGGTTGGACCCCACTCTATTTAGAAAAGGGCTTGTCGGTTCGATGATTACCTTCCACAGTATCAGTTTCAATCTTTAGAATAGAACTCAGTTCAGTTCTACAAAAATTAGGACTGTCAGACACAGTCACTCAGTTCAGTATGGAACTCAAAATAGTTCCACAAAATTAGGACTGTCAGCTACAGTCATTCAGCTATCAGTTACACAGTATCAGTAAACTCAGATATCAGTAAATCAGTAATTCAAAACTTAGTATCCAGTGTCATAATGACCTCAGTTACAGTTTACGTACTTTATGCATGTACTCTCATTTAGTTATACTCATGTTATTCAGTCAGTATTGTTCATGCATATGAACCCATGCATCTCAGGCTACCTCACTTAGCATACCAGTATATTGAAAGTACTGATGCATACCTTTTTTTTGTGCTATGATGTCTTAAATCATAGGTTTAGATGCACGGGCTCCCGATTATACTTAGCAGTCCGATCCATTAGCAGCAGACTAGTGGTGAGTCCTCATTGTTTTAGGATAGATTTATTATTCCAGTGTTTCAGTACTCAGTTTATTTCAGTAGTCGGAGTTAGTTGGGGACTTGTCCCATCAACTCCTTGTTCAGACAGTAGAGGCTTTTCAGACTAGAGTATTTATAGACAGATGTTCAGTTTTGGTATGGATGTACCGTACTCAGTATTTAATTATAGTTTTGAACCTTATGGTAGATTTCCGCCTAATTTCTGCCTAATTAAAGTATTACTATTTAGTTATTGCAGTAGGTACCAGTCATGGGCTAGCTTATGGTCCTTCGGGATTATGAGCACCGTGTAGCGTCCGGTGTACAGACTCAGGGCATTACATTATCCTTGGCACAACAATTACCTTAGGGTGCACTTATCAACTAACTTTCCTTTTATCACACCATTATTTCTCCCTTTTTATTCTTTTATTAATTATTCAGGCAGGGTGTGGTTTCTGTAATTCTTTCTTTTTGATTTTCTTTTTTTCTCTATTTTTTCTACCACATCCAATCCTAATTTCTTTTCTCCTATTTACACCTTTCTTCATACCCACTTTTAATAATTCACCCCTATGATAGACACCCTCAACTTAGGTGATTTACCTGAGTTGAGGTGCGCATTGTCCAAGGAGGACCAGGTCCAAAATAGGTTCATTATAATTCAAATGGGAAGGTAAAACGTGAAACAACAAAAATACCCTATAGGCTTAAACAGGGATCAAGGGATACTTATTCACCTTTGGCAGGTTGTTTAGTCTAGAACTTTACTAATTTCAAGAACGGCTTATGATCCTTTCCTAACAAACTATCCTACTACCTAGGCAAGACTAACCAGGAAAGTTCTGTATTCCATACACAAAGAAATAAAAGTAGTATCTCACTCACACATGGCAGAGGGTTTCATGACAAGATACTACCTATCTGGTTCATTCAAATGCTAGCCACGATTAGTATGTCCCTAATCCTAATGCCATAACAAAATTCACAATGATCACATATATATACACATTACATCGTTCAAAAATATTTTTCTAAGGGATATCATTTTTTTAACACATTTATTTAAGCACAAAACAAATCAAACACATCAACTGGCTTAGGTACTTATTTTTATCCTACTTAAACAAAAATACAGTACGAAATAATTTTTCTAGACATGCCAGTTCTACAATCATACCGTAGCTGATAAGAAAAGAAACATGAAAAGAAAAACCCATGCTAACTGTAGTACACCCCACCCCCAACTAAAGCATATGCACAGTACACAGTGCTTCTATAAGGTTAAAATAGGGAATAAAGACATACCTGGTTGCACTAGGTTCTAGCTCATAACGTCTCAGCATGGGGGCCTCAGATTGGGCCTTATAAATAGTGGTCTTAGTGATGACCAAGATGCTCATATCAGTAGTGGCACCGACGGTGGTCGGTGCACTCAATGGTACCTCTGGCAGTGGAGCAATACTTCCACTACAATCTACTGCAGTTTTAACTATCACATATATCTCTCGGGAGCTATTGGCTCCCGCCGCCATCTTATGGACCCTTGTATGGTCGTTCCATGCAGAATCAACATTGGCAACCTTAGGCACCTTATCTCCTTGTCTTTTTTTTCTCATTTGCTTCTTTCTTAGCCTCTTACCACCTTCTTTATTCGTAGCTGGTTCGTTTACTTTGGTACCCTAAATCTCTGGCACCTCATACTCTGGGATCTCCTCAATAATGGGGAAAGTCGGGAATAACTGTGCATGTATATCCTCTATTACAGCTCAAATCACGGCCAATTCCTCATACACACTTGCCAGATCAGGGGACTAAACGCTTGGCAACTTTTGTCTAATTCGCTCCTCAAACCCATCGAATTGGTCTATATACCCCGGATCTCACTCTGGATCTCCCTCTTAACCCATTGTCACAAATTGATTCACGAGTCATGATAGCACCTACTAAAACCCACCAATAGGTAAGCCAACTATAACGTCCTGAGTCTGGTACCCCAGATGCTACACAATGCTCATAATCCTGAAGGACCACAAGCTAACCCTTGATTGATATCTTTAGCTGAGCACTGAATAATACACTATAAAAATATGGAAAACTGGCAAAAAACTTGCCATAAGGTTGAAAAACTGAAATACAATTGAAAAACTTAATACTAATACAACTATCTGAATATGAAGTCTGAACAAGCCTCTAAACTGTCTGAACTGTTGAGTTGATGGGACAATCCCCCAAATAACTCCATCTACTGAAATGCTAAATCTAATGCAATAATAAAATAAGGAATATCCTTGAATGATAAGGACTCACTGCTAAGTCTACTGCTGCTGGCTGAATCTGAACTGCTAAGGGTACTCTGGATCCCGTGCTTCTGAACCTATGGTATAAGACACCATAGCCCAACAGAAAAGTATGCGTCAGTATATGGGAATGTAATGGTATGCTAGATGAGGTAAGGCTGAATGCAAAGGTTTAAATGCATGAACAATACTTACTAAATATCATGAGACTACTGAATGAGGATACATGTATGAGTGCATAAACTATAACTGAAATCGTAGTAACACTGAATACTGAATACTGAATTCTAATAACTGGATTTCTGATTACTGAGTCTACTGATACTGATATCTGATTGACTGAGGTTGAGATCAGTCCTATCTAGTGGGTGATCTCTGAATATACTGATAATGAAGATAATTAACTGAATCTGAGATCAATCTTATCTAGCGGGTGATCTCTGAATCTAATGGTACTTGATACAAATTGACTGTATTTGAGATCAGTCGTATCTAACGGGTGATCTATAGATCTGTTGGTACTGATAATGATACTGCTTGACTAAATCTGAGATCAGTCCTATCTAGCGGGTGATCTCTAAATCCATTGATAATACTAATGAGTGACTGTATCTAACATATTGAATTTGTGCTACTGAGCTGAGTTCTTTTGTAACCCCAGTTGGAAGGGTGTCAGTACCGTGCCACGGGTAAAGACAACTTTTGTGGAGTCATTCCTATCTAATGGGTGACCCCTGGGATCATTCCTACCTAACGGGTGATCCCTGAGTATGTCAGTCCTTTATAACGGGTGACATCTCATACCTACACTGGCTACATAGTTCTGGAACTTAGGGATTGCTTCTAGGGATATCAGTCCTATCTAATGGGTGAGCCCCCATCCCTAGGTTTGCTCGGTGCTGAATTCTACTCCCAACTGAAAGACTCTGAACTGATTCTTAGACTGTACTAGGCTGAGCTGAATTTGTTACTGACCGTACTGATTAACTGAGCTAAGCTGAGTTCACTGAGTTTCATTGACTGACGGAATACTAATGAGTTCTGAATTGATTACTGAACTGAAGCTAGAATGCTACTGATACTGAGATTACTGAAATTTCCTAAGTTCTGGGACTGTCTGAGTTTTACTGATCGTGGCTTGATTGAGAGTATCTTGAAAACTGATACTGGCTCTAGAAAAACAACTAATTTGTCGGGTATAAATACCCCCAGGACTCGATAACATAAATAATACAAGACAGGACAACTCGTACATAACATGGCAATAGCCTATCATTCACAACACAATCAATGAAGCATCTCTTTAAGCACTTAGAAGTCTTAAACATATAAATGTATAGGGAGTGCATACTATTATCTCATAATTCATTCAATAAGGAATGTATGCAACATATCATAATTCATTCACTAAGGCCTTTTAACAAACACTTGGTATGCATTAACTTATACAAAATTGGGGATTTCTCATCAACATGCTATAATGACTCTATTTCCTTCACATAAGCATTTTATCAAACATATGGGGAGCATACTTCATTCAATACACCTAATTAAATGGTTACATCAATCAACATGCATCTTTAAGGGGTTTATCATGAACATCACATAAACATCACATACTAGGATCAAAACTTGGAACTTTGTAAATAAAACATAAATTAAAACTCAATAACAACATGAACTTCAATTTTAATTCACATGAATCATGAAAACTAATAAATATATAATCATTGAATTTAGAAAATGATTCTTGAACTTCTTGGGTGGAAGGAACCCAAGAATCAACATCTAACATACCTGGAAATCTAGATTCTTGAATTTCTTGAAGATTCTTGGAGGGATTCTTGAGATTACTTTTGAAACTTGGGGGCTAGGGTTTTCTATCTTTGAGAGAGAATGCTTTTGTTCTTGGGGAATAGTGAAAATAAATGAGCAATTTTGGCTATTAAGGGTTTAAATACCGTGTATAGGCTGATTAGGGGCTTTAGGAAATTACCAATTGGTCCTTGGAATTAAATAATAGAATCTGAAAATCCCAATTTTTCACGCTGGCGCGACGCGGTGAAATCGCGCCAGCTCACTGAAAACTGGACAACTGGGAAAAAGAGCCTTGGTGCGACGCGCCATAATCACGGAGGCTCACTGGATTTTGACGATTGCCATTTTGGCTGGCTCTGCGACGCGCTAAAGTACCAAGTGGTACTCTGTCTTACTAAAATGGCCCTAACTCTTCGTCCGAGTGTCGGATTTGGGTGAATTTGGTATCGATGGAAATCTTATTCAATTTTCCACATGATCAAAAGTCAAAATCTTGAAAATACCATAGGGAATAAAAGGTATTCATCTATGAAGAAAGATCTTTGATATTCTAGGGACGAATCGAATCTAGATAGAAATACGGGGTATTACACCAACATCATAACCCGGAGCTAAGGCAATGGGTTACTTTGGTATAAATGCCTTACAAAGGCCATAATATATAAACACAATAATAAATAATAGTGTTCCACAATAGACAATAAACTATGGATACCAATCCCACAACTTGGTAATATTAGTACAAGAACATCTAAGTACGACAATTGGAAATACAACTCAAAGTCTAAATAGTCTTATACATTCGTCTTGAATACAAAAGATTGAATAAGGATAAGAGGGAAACGAGCGACTCGAAACACCAAGAGCTCACCCTATCTCAAAATGATCAATACTACACGATCTCAACTCAGCGACAACAACTAGTACTCGAGTTTGCAGCAAAATATACAAAAGTGTACTATGAGTACCAAAACAATGGGCACTCAGTAGGTATCATCAATCGACTAGGCTAAATTAAGATATAAAAATGATATAAAACAAGATAAAATGTCTAAGACAAGGTATAGAATTGAACCTAAATCATCTTTGTTATCACTGTACAAAATAACTAATCAACTAGAACAATAGTACGATATCTCATATCAATACATACCAAAACTGTCATATAACATAAGTAATCGATCCAAAAGCATAAAGGGACATATATACAATTTCAACCGTATAAATACCAAGTTTAACCCGCATAAATCCATTAAAGCATAAAGTAAGAGAACCCACCACGACATCCCATACCACCGGGGAGTACACCCAAGGAACATAAAGTAAAGAACTCATCACGACATCCTATACCACCGAAGAGTGCATCAATAGATCAAATCATCACGTATCAAGATATATAACCAACTTTTCATTATCTATGGTTTCCACAATTCCATCAATGGTCATTTACCAAGATCTATAATAATCATAAATTATCGCAATTTAAATAACATATATTACGATAATCATAACCATAGTCATAAAGCAATTTAGAAATCTATAATATCGAAACACTCTATCTAGTCATTAACTAACCAACACTTATCATAATTATTAGGTTACTAATTCACTAGTCCTTATAGGATCGCCAATTATGGCCTAACTGATTCTTTACATAAACCTCAACCATGAGTTAGCACTAACTATTATTCACTAAATAGCAGATATCCACAGCTAGTCAAGAGGCACTACTAATCCATTGATTCCATTAGGCCAAAGATTATTTCTAATTATCATAGCGCACTTGTCATTATATAGGAAAAGTTTACACATCATCAAATACACATATCTATCAATCAATCAACGCCTCTTACTATCTAGTATCATAATCTACCTTTCCTCATTTAACAACTCACAACATTTTACTTAGTCATCAATAACATTAATGATAATTAATGATCACCTATTATAACCATTGACCATATAACAACCACAAATGCTAGTTATCACATTTCAAATAACAAGGTCCATTATCTAGCATTCTAGACTTCTAGCCATCAAGTGAAATAGTCACTTAGTAGTCAACTAGTTGCCACACAACTCATTTAACTAGGAAATATTCCTTAGTTAATCCCTTTATTCAAGCCAAACACACCCACTAGGTAGATTCTTATTTCTACACAAGATTCAACTTTCCAATTAGCCTTAACTCTTTATTTGGCCAATTCTATTTCTACTTACCATTTAACACGAGTGAGAACTACACCACTACTAAACTTTATGATCACTAAATACATCAACATGAACCCCATAAAGGTAATGCCTCTAAATCTTTAAGGAAAAACAACTACTACCAACTCAAGGTCGTGAGTCAGGTAGTTCTTGTTATGACATTTGAGATGTCTAGAGTTATACGCTATAAACATTCCCTGATACATAAATAAACAACCAAGACCAACTATAGAAGCATCACAGTATATTACAAAACCATTTGATCCCTCTGGAAGGGTCAACACTAGAGTGGAAGTGAGTCGAGTCTTCAACTCCAGAAAACTCTTCTCACAGGAATCAGACCACTGAAATTTGACTTTCTTCAGAGTTAATGTGGAAATGGGAGAAAAATAGAGGAAAATCCTTCAAAAAATCATCTATTGTAACTAGATAAACCCAAGAAACTCCTGATATCTGATGGAGAGATGAGTCTAGGCTAGTTTCATACTGCTTTGGTCTTTTAAGGATTTACTCAAATGCCATCCTCTAAAATGATGTGGCCTAGGGAAGATACTGATTTCAACCAAAATTCATACTTGTTAAACTTAGCAAATAACTGGTGATCCTTAAGGATCTATAAAACAATTCTCAAATGGTCTGCATCTTCACCTTCATGATGAGAATAAATGAGGATGTCATCTATAAAGACTATCTCGAACATGTCTAAGTACTTCTTGAATACTCTGTTAATCAAGTCCATAAAAGATGTAGGAGCATTCATTAGTAAAAAATACATAACTATAAATTCAAAGTGACCATATCGAGTTCTGAAGGCTTTCTTTGAAATGTCACTTTCTCTAACTCTGAGCTGATGATAGACATATATGAGGCCTATCTTAGAGAAATAATGTTCAGCTTGAGGTTGATCAACAAGTCATCAATCTTGGGGAGAGGATACTTATCTTGATTGTGACTTTGTTCAACAAACGGTAGTCACTGCATATTCTAAGAGAACTGTCTTTCTTATGCCCGAAGAGAACTAGGGAACCCCACGGGGAAATACTAGGCTTGATGAAACCCTTATATAAGAGATCTTTCAACTATTCTTTCAATTAATTAAGCATGGATGGAGCTATTTTGTAAGGTGGAATTAAAATAGGCTGGGTGTTTAGGAGGAGATCTATTACGAAGTCAATTTCTCTCTCTCTCGAGAAACTCTGGGAAGATCTTCAGGAAATACTTTCAAAAACTTATTAACTACTAGAACTAATTCAAAGACTTGGAATCTCATATTTTAAGTCCTTGACTCAGACAAGATGATTGATGAAACCCTTGGAGATCATCTTTCTTACGCTAAGTTAGGAGATAAATCAACCTAGAGGCATTGAGGTACTACTCTTTTATTCTTTGACTAGCTTATTAGGAAACTAGAACTGGACTATTCTATTTCTACAACCAATTGAGGCATAAAAATAGTGGAGCCAATCCATGGCAAGGATAATATCAAAATCTATTATCTCCAAGTCTATAAGATCGATTGAGGTGACCTTTCGGGATACTGTGATTGGGAAATTTTAGTACACCTATTTGGATATAATAGAACTACCTATGGGAGTGGACACTAAGAAGGGTACTACAAAAATATCAGGACTAACGTCAAAATCTACTACTATATAGGGAGTCATGAAGGAAAGTGTGCCTTCGGGGTCTAATAATGCATAAACACGAATACAGAAGAATTCTAATGTACTAGTAACCACATCAGAAGAACCTTCTTGATATTGTTGAGTTTGAAGGGCATATATTTGATTCTCGCTATGGACACTAGTGATAATGGAAGTGGCACACTACTGAGTCAGGCAATCTGCTGGAGCTGATAAGGAGTTATCCGGACCTTGCTGATGAAGATTCTTCCCTCTACGTAACCACTGGGAAATTCTTTATTCTGTGTCCTATCTTACCAAACCTAAAACAAGTATCACTACCTGTCATGTACTCACTTTTGTGGTTCTTACCATACCTCTTGCAGATTGTATTAGTGTAGCCACTATTCATACTATCTTGGACTAAGAGCTTCATGTTCTATCATGAGTGTTCTATCGAAACTTAGGCACTGGCAAATGATAGGGTTGGGGCTGAACATTTTTGGCAAAATTGAGAATGATTCCCAACATCGGACCTCTACTGAGAAAAGGTGAAATTACCAGTTGTGGCCCTCTTATTCTCCCTTTCCCTTTCTTAGAGATTCTCCTCATCAATCTGCTGAGCATGAACCAACAATATAAAAAGGTCTATTTTCTTAATAAACATAGCTATCCTACACTCCTTACTAATATCTTATGAAACACCAGATATGAAATTACTCATTTGGGCCTTAAAATCAGCCACTATAGTCGGAGCATATCTTGCTAACTAAGTGAACTTGAGTGAATAATCCTTCACACTCATGTTACCCTGCTTTAAATTAATTAATTCTTGCACCTTGGCCTCTCCCATCTCGAGTGGGAGGAACCCGTCTAAGAAAGTAGTAGCAAACTCCTCCCTTTCTGTAGGCCCTGCATCGATACCCCTGTCCTTTTTCTATTGCTTAACCTAGGTGTGATCCACACCTTTCAATTAGTAAGCAGCTAATTTGGTGCTCTCACTTAGGGGTAATACCTATCAGTTATTTTTTACACAGTCTAAAAACTTCTGTGGACCCTTCTCAAACTTAGATCCAGAGAACACCGACGGATTTATTTGGGTGAAATCTCAAATTCTAGTGGATATTGTATTCACCACTAGGTTGGCTGGGGAAACATTGTACTACTTATTTTGGGAATCCATGGATTGAGCTAGAACTATGAAGGTAGCCCTAAATTCATCATAAGAGACCTGTTCATTTAGGGGGTTCACGGGAATAGGTGTTGGTGTTGATTGGTCCCTATTCCTTATTTTGTTAGCACTTCTAGGAGGCATTTTCTATATAGGATAGAGAATAAATTATAGAAAGAAGTTTAATAGATCTTACACTCTATCACACGACATGAGTACTGAAAGAAGGGAGATATTCCTAAAAATATTTCATAATCTCTCACCCATAAATGTGATGCACTTCACACCCATGAATAATAGTGTACTAAATGCGGCTTTCATACACCCTAGGATGCTTTAAACCTTTTTCTCTGATATTAATTTTGTCATGACTCGAGCTATCCTCTAGTTGTAACACAACGCTTAAGGTCATAAGTGACCCCAAGCTAAACCATGATCTAGCACAAGCTATAAATATTGAGATAAAATAACAAAATACTATGCAGAAGTTATTTAAAAGTATTTGATAATCAAATCAATATCAAAGGTAACTGGAACATACCACTGAAAAACATGTTTAACCGTCTGACTGCCTGAACGCCTCTAAATATGATGGGATGTTAGGATAGGTTCCGAACAAACTTTGACTAACTGAAATAGCATGAAGTAAAATATTAGAATGAATAACTAATAAAATAACTAGTCCTCAACTAATGAGGACTCACCAATGCTGCAGCTGAGTGACATAGGAATGAATCAAGTGCAAGTTGTGAACTGAGCATCCGAACTATGTTATAATACAACATAGCACAAAAGAGAGTATGAAATCAGTACTTTGACTGTATTGGTATGTGAGATGGGAAACTACCTGAGATATGTATATATACTAAACACGTATACATGAATATGAAAATTAAATACTAGACTAAGTATAAACATATGTTGTGTGTCTAAATAACTAAATGACTAAATATTGAACAATTGGTCATACAAATCTGAACTGAACATAGTCTGAATACTAAACTGTAACTGTGGGATATGAACTGATGCAATGACCTAGTATAAATATGTACTGTATAAAACTAAATAACTGATTATCTTAATACAAGGTCATGCATATCTGAACTAAAACATAAGTTGAGGACTGTGGAAGATAACAATAATCGATATGCCCTAATCAAGTAAATTGGTGTTTAACCTGTAACCCCAGTTGATAGGGTTCTATTACCTTGCCAAGGGTAGCAACATTAGTTGGTGTAGATCCATTAAACTGATGTCCCAAAGGACCAGGGTGCCAGTCCTCTACTGACGGGTGACCCCTATTATGGTGTCAAACCTTAACTAATGGGTGAACTCTTATAACCTACACTAGAAACATCATTCCAGAACTGAGGGACTTCTACTTAAGGTCTCAGTCCTCAACTGGCGAGTGAGCCTTCATCCCTGTGTTTACTCAGTGCTAAGTCCTACTCCCAACTGAACTAACACTGATGTTGTTAACTTGCTTAACATGACTAATACTGACAAATGCTCAACATGATAATATTTTGAATTTAATGATACAAGCATGCTTTGAATAACTTGTAACCTGAAATCTATAACATGCATGAAATCTAGGTATCGGGTGTTCATAACCCACCATCATAAGCTAATACAAACTAATAATTGTAATTATGGAACTAACCATGGTACGAAAAATCATGAATGACACTCAATATTTCAATAACTGATCATAATGTAGACATTTTTATTATCAAACATATGGTAACATAATTCTTATGAGGGAACATATTTTCAAGGTTGATAGTCAAAACAATTGAGGGAAAATTCATAAAATTCATGATTAACTTAGAGTACCATTAAAGATAAAAGAGTTTTACACTTGTAAACTTTATGGAGTTCTTGGAACTCAAAGGGTGGAAGGTACACATTGATGAAATTCCGCACACCTAAGAATAGGTGCCTTGGTGAAACCCTTGAAGTTGATCTTGTTCTTGGGGAACCCTAGTTTTCTCTTGAGGAATAAGAGAATTACTTTATTTTTCTAAGAGAAATGATTTCTGATGTTTTGAGGTGTTAGGTTAGTTTTAATTCACCTTCAACATCAAAATTACCAAAATGCCCTATTTAAAACATGCAGGAATTGTGTTCCCAGTCGTTATGACATACCTCATAACTCATTACTAGTCACAAGTTATAGTCTGAGTCATAACCTGGAAACCTAAGTTCTGAGGTTCTTTCTTCTATGACTACGACCTTCTTTCTATAACTCATTACGACTGACTATGAGTCGTTAGGTGGATTCATAGTTTGAGGATTCTTGGATCCTTTACTGGTCAGGCTACGGTTCCATACAATGAATCGTAACATCAGGTTATGATTCATGTATTGGATTCATAACCACTGGGATGAATTCCTAGTTAAACACTACTGTGACTATGAGTCCCTTGTAGCGACTCGTAATGTTTCATTATGAATCATGGAGTAGAGTCGTGGTCACTGGGATGAAACTAACGTTTCTTTCTATTGTGACTGCGAATACTCTTGGCGACTCATAACGTTTAATTACGAGTCATCATGTGAGTTGTAGCCACTGGTGCTGACTGATACTTAAAGGAAAAATTGCATAACTTCTTTCCACGATATCATTCGACTATTATTTGAGAGATTTATATCTTAAAAATTTAGTGTATTATTCCTAGTGGATGGAGGTGAGTCCTCTGGTGGAGCATCTTTAGAGGCCCAACGTAGGCTCTTTCTTGGTTCCACTACCTCCTCAAGTAGATATTCTTTGGTGGATCCATCTGACTCATCGTCGGTGGCTTTGTTCCTAAGATTACGAGTTGGTGGTGGGCTTGCTTATTCAGATTTTGATTCTTGGTGGAATCATTCTTGGGTACCATTGGTGTCTGTTGAAGACCATATGTTAGATAATATTATTCTGAAAAATAGGGTTTGGCAACTTCAGACCCACCATAATTGTTTTGGAGTTGGTTGACCGTTTGCTTGCAAAACCAGATGAAATTGTTGAAGATTTACTAGTGTAAGTGGGCTCACTTATATTCCTGGTGGATTTCATTATTCTTGATTTTACTGTTTATCTATAAGTCCCATTTATTATAGGACATCTCTTTTTGGCAACCGAGTATTCATTGATTGATGTAGCTGTGGGACAATTAACCATATGTTCCCATGATAAGGTGGACGTATTCTATGTATATAGGCAGTGAAGCTTCAAATAGTATATGAAGAACTATCCGTTATCACAATCTTGGATCTCAAGTATGACTTTTACCTTATTATATCCAAGGACCCCTTAGAGTGAGTATTGGTGGGATATGATTTTTTTGGTAATGATAAAGTAGTTGAAATGGTTCAGATTCTGGATGTAGAAAGCATTATTACCAACAATATTAAATTTTAGCCTTTGAATAGACCTATCGGTCCTTCTCCCAAGGCATTTATTGAGGAAACACTGAAGCTAGAGCTCAAGGCTCTGCCCTCTTATCTTAAATATACTTTTGTTGGTGACGATGATACTTTACTTATGATTTTGTCTACAGGTTTATCTGATGTGCAGGTGAAAGAGGTATTGACTCTACTAAAAAGAAAGAAGAAGGCAATAGAATGGAAAATGTCAAATATTCAAGGAATCAAACCTATTTTCTATATGCATAAAATATTTATGGAGGAAGGATACAAAGCAAGTGTGCAACACCAGCATAGACTAAATCCTGTTATGAAAGAAGTAGTCAGAAAATAAGTCATTAAGTGGATTGACGTTGGGAAGTTTATCCCATCCCAGATAGTAAATGGGTAATTCCTGTACATTGTGTTCCAAAGAAAAGAGGTATTATTGTTGTGAATAATAAGAATAATGAGTTGATTCCAACTCTTATAGTGACTAGGTGGAGGATTTATATAGATTACAGGGAGTTAAATGATTCCACTCGAAAGGATCATTATCCCATTCCTTTTATTGATCACATGCCGAACAGATTGGCTGGAAAGAAATATTACTTCTTTCTAGAAGGGTACTTAAGCAATAATTAGATAGTCATATTACTAGAAGATCAAAAGAAAACAACCTTCACCTATCCTTATGGCACCTATGCATTCAGACGTATGCCCTTTGGTCTATGCAATGCATCTGCGACTTTCCAGAGAAGCATGATGGCTATCTTCTATGACATGGTGGAGGATTTTGTTGAGGTATTTATGGATGATTTTTCCATTTTTGGTAACCCATTTGATGTCTGTTTGCAGAACTTAGACAAGGTCTTGGCTCGGTGTGAAGAGACTAACCTCGTATTAAACTAGGAGAAATGCCATTTTTTGGTTAAGGAGGGTATCTTCCAAGGTCATAAGGTGTCTCACTGAGTACTTAAGGTGGAAAATGCTAAAGTGGAGGTCATTGAAAAGATACCATATCCGGTGTCAGTTAAAGGTGTGAGAAACTTTCTTGGACATACAGGGTTTACCAGAGATTTAACAATGAATTCTCAAAGATATCAAGTTCAATGTGCAAGTTGCTGGATAAAGAGCTAAAGTTAGAATTTGGGGCCAAATTTTAGAAAGCATATGAGAATTTGAAAAGAATATTGACAGAAACACCCATTCTGATTGTGCCTAATTAGGGACTACCATTTGAGCTGATGTATGATACAAGTGACATAGCTGTTAGAGTAGTACTAGGGCAATGTAAAAATAAGGATATTTTTAATGCATTTGACAAGTTCAGAGCATACTTGGTGGGTGTGAAAGTAATTGACCATATGGATCATGGTGCTATCCGATATTTATTCAACAAGAAAGATGCAAAATTGAGGTTAATCATATGGATTCTTCTTCTCTAAGAAGTTTATATAGAGGTTCGTGATAGAAAAGGAGCTGAAAATCATGTGGTTGACCACTTATCAAGGCTTGAAAGTCATGCTTATATTGCTGATGATACTTTATATATTCGGAGGAATTTTTGAATGCACAACTGATGGCACTGTATGTATCAGAAGTCCCATGGTATGTTGATATAGTGAACTTGTTGGTTAGTGGTATTTATCCTCCAGAGCCATAGGTCAACAAAAAAAGAAGTTGTTTCGTGATTCTCTCTTATACATGTGGGATGATACTTATCTTTTCAAATAAGCTGCTGATAGAATTATGAGAAGATGTATTTCAGAAGATGAATCCAAACAGGTGCTGGAAAGTTTCCATTCATCACCTTACGAGGGTCATCCTGAAGGTGAACGAACCGCATAAAAGGTCTTGCAGTCTGGTTTATTTTGTCCAACATTATTCAGATATGGTATAGCTTATGTGAGAGTATATAATAAATGCCATAGCATGGGAAGTATCTCAAGGTTCCATGAAATGCCCTTGAATAATATCCTTGAAGTGGAAATTTTTTATGTGTAAGGAATATATTTTATAGGCCCGTTTCCACTATCGAATGGTAATCTATACATTTTGGTGGCTGTAGATTATGTGTCCAAGTGGATAGAGGTTGTATCACTCCCCACTAATGATGCTAGTGTGGTGATGAAATTTGTTAAGAAGAATATATTCTCTCATTTTGGCACACCCAGAGCAATCATTAGTGATTGAGAAATGCATTTTGTGAATCATTAGTTCAAGAAATTATTGGAAAAAGATGGAGTCACACACAAGGTGGCCACTGTGTATCATCCACAAATGAGTGGCCAAGTTGAAGTATCTAGCTGAGAATTCAAGCAAATTTTACAGAAGACAGTCAATGGTCAATGTAAGGATTGGTCGATTAAGCTTGATGGTGTATTATGGGCATATAGGACAACATATAAAATTCCTATTTAGACCTCTCCTTACCACTTGGTGTATGGTAAAACATGTCTCTTGCCCGTGGAGCTTGAGTATCAGGATTATTGGGCAGTGAAGAAATTGAATCCTGGCCCAAAGATATTAGTAGAGAAGAGGTTGGTACAGTTGTATGAGCTTGATGAATTTTTCTTACATGCGTATGAAAATGCAAAGTTATACAAGGATAAAACCAAAAGGTGGCATGATAATAAGATTATGACTTAAGTCTTTGAGCCTAGCCAGCAGGTGTTGTTATTCAATTCCAGGTTGAAGCTATTTCTGGGTAAATTAAGGTTCAAGTGGTCTAGACCCTTTGAAGTTGCGAGAATGACCTCTCATGGGGATTTTAATTCTAGAACAAGGAAAAAAGTACTATATTTCCAGTAAATTGATAGAGAGTTAAGCATTATTGGATGAATCAAGTGGACAAGAATAAAACATCTATCATATTTAAAGAAGAATGAAGTTGAGCTTGGTCGTGCCACGATATTAAATAAGGTGTGTGTGAGTGGAAACCCACGAATGTAATTTAATAGCATAGTTTATTTCCTTTTTTATTTTAAATAAAGAAAAAAAATTAAAAATACAAAAAGATGTGTTGAGCCACGACTAAAACTAAGGCGCTAGGTGGAAAGCAACCTACCCTTTTCTTATGTGTATTTTTATTTTTTTAATGAGATTATAGGAATGAGACATGTCTCGGCATGGAGAGGGAATCAAAATGAGTAATTTTGTGTTTTAGGAGTCTATTAGGTACGCCAAATGTATATCGCATTGGTGAAAAATAAGGACAAGAAAAAGAGGGTCAAAAAATTCCCCAAGTGGTTAAAACAGTACCTCTCCACGTTATCAACGTGGAACGGACCCTATCCTCCATGATAAGGTACGTGTCATTCCAAGTTAATAATTTGCGGAGGCAAATTCAATGAGCCTCCGTGATATGACCGTGTCATGGAGCCTATCGC
This sequence comes from Capsicum pubescens, assembly GCA_030864215.1. Taxonomy (NCBI): domain Eukaryota; kingdom Viridiplantae; phylum Streptophyta; class Magnoliopsida; order Solanales; family Solanaceae; genus Capsicum; species Capsicum pubescens. The sequence goes on along the minus strand of CM061542.1, from coordinate 221,210,153 downwards.
GGAGACTAAGCTCCGTGACATAGAGGGGTGTTTTTTTGGGTTTTTTTATTTAAAATGTTGGGTTTGACTAGACTTAATTTTTTTTAACTTGAAATTTCCCCCATAAACATCCTAAATCCCCAATTTTCTTTCCCATTTTGCAAACCTAACGTGCCACCCTCCCCTATTTCTCCAAATTCCCCAAGCATGTCATGCTTTAAGAGCCAAAATAAAAAATCTCTCTCCTCTCCAAAATTTTGAACTAGGTAAGTTTATTTTTATTTTTCTCTCTCTCTCTTACCCAAATGCATTAGTTGGATATTCACCATGAATTATTCAGTGTTGTACATGGAGGTTTTGGTGAATCGAGTTATGGGTGCATCGTTAAACTCTACAATGTGTGAATTTGTGTCTTACTTCATTCCACATCTTTTGAACTTTAATAATGACATGCGTATGGAAAGTTGAGTTGAATTTTGCTTGCTGAGTGTGCCAAAATATATTACTGTGAATGTATACCTGCTAGAATAAAGTAGGGCATGTTGATTGTGTGAAGATTCAGCATAATTATAAGACCTCCTCAAAATTTTTTTTAGTAATCTTATTGATGCACATAGAGAAAACTTACTAGTTTATGTGAAGTGTTTGGTGCTTTGACTCCTCGTGACTTTGTGTGCAGTTACGAGTGTATAAGTAACATACCCTGGTTAAATTGATGAATTATTTAGTATTGAATTGTGCTTCCCTTAGTTTTTGACAAAGTTTTGTAGATAATGTTGTAGAACATAGTTCTATTCTTGAGGATATATGATGCATACATTGAATTAGTCATGTGTGTGGTTGTACATGAAGTCAGCTTGCTCAAAGTATTCATAAGTGTGTTTACTGAACATGTCTACATATTTTCACTAAAGTGATCAGGTTGACATTTGTCCTCAACTTTAACTCACAATGTTGTCTGTGATAAGCTAAAGAACCAGATTGATTTGATAATGCTAATATGTATTGGTCCTATGGATGTACATTGTGATGGTTGCTTGAAGTCTGAGTAAAGAAACACCCAAGTGGTTTAATGTGTGTATTCTAGTGCTGTGAAAATGAGATTATAATGTTAAACAGGGGAAGTATGAGTAACCTAGTTTATGAATCTACGCACCTATGTAGCGACTAAGTGTGAGGTGGTTTCTACATCCCTCCACACACAGTGTATGCTAGATATAAGGGATGACCATTCTAAATTATTTGTTGCATGTTATGATGATAAGTAATATGGACAACAGACAACAAAAAAAGAAGAATATTGTTGGCCCAACTGAGCCAACTAAGAAATAAATAGGCCAACTAGCCGGGTACCGAGAGCTCCTGTTGTCCTACATGGTCAGTCACATATATATGGAACTTGATGGGCACACAAAGATGGTAAGAAATAGTACTGAAAGAACAATGAGACCAAATATGCCCCCGATGAGTTCATAAATCGAGCAAACTTATTGAGTGAGTACCCTAGTATGGTACGGATGTTGGAGTAGCTGCACATGAACTTTCTATTTGAGCAAACCATTGAGACCAAATTGTACCTCATCAGAGAATTTTAAGCATACTGGGACCCCAGGGATCCCAATTCTGAAGTAAAGATCCATGGAAAAGTAGTTACCTTCTCGGCCCATGATTTGAATTCTATTTTAGATACTCCTAAGGCAGATGAATATCACCCCACCCTATGCTGACATCAGACCTCTGTTGTGCAGTAAAAAATCTACAAATAGGTGGGTTTGTCATAGAGAGAGCATCATTCACCTGACATTATCGTATGCTAAAATAAATAGGGAGGCACGCATGTGGTTGAAGATTATTTGTCATTGCCTCATTCTAGGGAAGCATATCACAAATATTACCCATGACAGGGTCTGCTTGACTTATGCTTTGATACGAGATGATATTGAGATTAATCTAGGTGTTATTATTTTTCCTCGATAAAAAAAGCGCGCTTCTATCAGGGGCTCAGATATAGGTTTGGTAGTTTATTGATTAGGTTTTTGAGGGGTCATGATAGTAAGGATAAGGTGATATATTTAAGGCCATTAGTGGAAACACTCCCCAAAGATATGACTAGGACCCGAGGATTGTATGTGGATTATGGGTCGGTGCTTAACTTACCCGAGCATTATGCTCGGGATGATGAGATTATTACTCATATTTATGGGCTCCAGATGCTGCAGCTAAGAGTAGGTGGTAGACCAGCCACGAGAGAGGCGATTCATGTTGTTGAGCTAGATTACCCACTAAGTCACCATGACCAGACCTTTCTATAGATATGCCCAGGTTTTGTAGAGCCTGTAGATAATAATGTGTCCACAAATGAGGAGCGACAGATGATATATTCTAATATAGAGTCTGAGAAGAAGGATGTTGTGAACCCAAATACAAGAGCAGAGGGCTACAGTCAAGATGTCAATGATGACATAGACGAGGCCCGATCAGGGAGTACTACACCACCTCATAACTTGGTTATGTCTGCAAGTACCAAGGACAGTGCTATCTTTTAAGTATGGGGTGGTGGTTCTCATTCTTCACATTTTTCATTTGCAACTTCTATCTTTTTGTTATTCTTTGATATTATTGAAGTTGTGGTTGATTGGAATTCTATCTATTTGGTCTGTAATATTTAGTAATTATGATACTCTCTGAAGTGGAAATTCATAGAAGTTTCTTTATTTCATTATTTTTGGTTCATAATTTTAATTGTTTGGTTAATTTTAATTTAATTTTAGGAGTAAATTTTTTTTTTAGGGTGATTTTAATAACTCGTGATAGTTAGTTGCCTTCCTCTATGATGGATGGATGACGACCGTCTTAAGGGGAATTATCCATAGGGAGTGAATAAGTGAGAAGAACCTGACCACTACTCTAGAGCGAGAAACTTACATCATAGTGATGTCTAGAACTTGCCCGATGTGTTTACAAAGCAAAATAAAGAGTGTTTAATTTAGGAGATGATGCAGGCATTTTGTTGATAGCCATGTTTTAGACCTTTTTTTCCTATCTTTGTGAATATTCCTAGTTAGCCCTGTTGAGCCTATAGCCTATTTTTCTTTGGCAGCCTCACATATAACCTGTGCCCTTTCTTTGGTCGAACTTAGTTTGATCCAAGACTCCTAGGCACTTTAATGAAAAAATTTATTGAGCAAGGAGTTTAAAGACAAGTAGGAGAAAAGTGACAGTAAAACCCCAAAATATAGTTATTGGTGTAAAAATTAAGGTACAATGAGACTGGGAGTTAGGGGATGAAAATAATAATGGATGTTCAAGAAAAATGAATAATATGTTGAATGAGTAAACTCCCTTTGATAGTGTATACTAATCAACTTAATGAGATAGGACCAAAATAAAAGAAAAGGGGATGATAGATGAGGTGAAGCATTGGTTATTAATTGAGTGTTTTTAACATTCATGTGATTTATTAAAGCGCTTAGGGAGATTAGATACTATTTTTAACCAAATAGTTCCTACCTGTCCCTTAACTTACATTACAACCTTTAAAGACCTATTTGATCCTCAATCTTAACATTTGACTATTAGTGAAGTAATAAACTAAGGGCAAGCCTATGGTTCATCATATATCATGTGTGAATTCTTTGTGAGAGTGAACTAAATTTATTCTTTGTGTACCCATTCTTATAATAAATTGCATGATTATGAGTGAATATGGGTAACCATCTTATTGTGAGGGAGCATGTGGAGGATACTTAGGTGACCTGTATGACTGCTTGGTTGAATAATATGCATAAGTTTACCAACATGCTAGAGTCCACTCTCGAGGCTAGGATGTTTGAAAATAGTAATCTTGTGTTTTCATTTGTGATATGACATGCTTGATATGACAATTTATAAGTCGTGAGTATCTTATATGTGCCCAACAAAAGTGTCTTGTTCAGATTGGGGTGTGAATCCTAGTTGTGTTATATGATTGCCTAGGATTGTTCAAGGAAGAACAAGTTTCTAAGTGCGGGGTGGTGATCTTAGGTGTATTTATACATCTAAGTGCTAATATTTAGCCATATGTGAACTTGTTCTATGAGCTAAAATATGTAAATTGTATTATGTTTGAGCTAAAATCATATTCTCGAGCTAATGTACATGATTAGCATTGCAAGGCTTGATCGTGGTGCAATTGCATGTGATTTGACACATTAACATGATGATATTGCATCATAAAAGCATTTGGAGTTACATGTTGAGCATGACGACAATGGAAAAAGGTTTGAAAAGAATGGAATAAAGTATGGAATGAAGAAAATATACAAGGAGTTGGAAAGGAAGAGGATACTATGCCAATGTTCCACGAAACTTAACCTCCGCATTAGGCTCCGTGGCACGTTTAGGGAACAAAATAAGATGGAACATTCTAGTGAAGGTCCTGGATAGCCCCATGACACAGACCTTATGGTTCGTGATAGCCTCCGTGGCACGGAGGCTGGTAAATTTTGGATAGAACTTTCCAATAAGCATCTGCAATACTGGCATATCACGGACCTTAAACTCTGCAATAAAGTCTGTAACACAAAAAAGGTTAATTCTCGTGCATCAAGCCCTAGTATAAAAAGGGGACACGTAATTCAATTTGTGAATATCTTTGGCATACAAATAACGAGGGAAAAATACTTGCGAGAGTTTTCTTAGGGTTCTTTCATTTTTCAACTTCCAACTTTAACTTTGGTATGATTAATTATATTTCTTGGAAGTTGATTTCGAATATGAGTGACTAAAAACCCTTGTTTTGGGGTTGAGGCTGAGAACATGATTGTATTTTGATATTCTTAGAGTATTTGAACATTGGTTTATCGCATGGGTTGTTCTTATTCTCTTGTTTTTACTATTTTAATGCATGGCCACCATTAAAATACATGTTTAATCCTTTTGTGAACTCGGAAGGAGAATCATTATGATAGATCGAAGAGTTTAAGGAGCAAGTTCTTATTCTTCTACATAACAAAGGATTTGAATTAGTGACTAGGATAGGAATATACCTAGAAGCCTTGTTTGGTCCATATGTAGGAAGATAGCTTAAGACATCTAAATGGTTTATTGCATCCCTACTCAATGATGTAGTTGTGATGTCCTTTTAGGTATAATATTAGAGGCTCTTAAAACCATGATCGTAATTTAAACCCTATGAATCAACAACCCAATAACCAACATAATCACGATAAGGATAGAGATTTACATGATTGCTTAGAGTGTCTCAACCCTGGAATTATCTCTAGTACTATTTACATCCTAGATTATGTTGTAAATGGCAGACTTTGTTATTTATTTATTTGTTAAATTATTTATTAAATTGTTAAAATTATTTTGATACTATGAAACACTTGAATACATTATTATCGAAACTAAAGTTCAGTAAATTACTAATGAAGTAGTTCTCATGGGTTAGATATTCGATTCTTTAAAGTCACTATATAATTTGTATGATCACGTGAACTTGAGTGTCATATAAACCGCAATAGGGAGTAATACAATCGAGTTAGATTCAGTACAATTCTAGTATCAGTTAACAGGACATCCTGGAGCAGAATGTTCAGTGATGAGAAGTTATGCCTTTATCTTCAGCATTTTAGTTTGATTACTAACCAGACTAGCTGTAGCATTGGCTTAGATTGTATTCCTTGATTATCTCCATTATGGGACCAAACAACGCCTTATGGGCTTATTCTCATATTTGTTGTATGGACTCTCAGTGGATCAACTTCAGTTTATTGAATTCTCTATGATGAGATTGCGCAGATAGGACTCAGGTGATTTCCCCCCTAGTTTAGAGTAGATAGCAAGTATGGATTGATAAAAGAAGGTTATATTTTGGATTGAGAGTCAGTGATATGATTCATGTCTTGGTTTATATTTTTCTTGGATAAGCCTTTGTTGATTTGTGAGGAATGGAGACAGTATCAGTGTGTTATGGTTCGAATTTATGTGTATCAGCTCTTTTGGTTCAGTTGGAGGCCAGGTCGCGATTGAAGTTAAAATTTGATTATTTTCAAGTGAAATGAGAGTGATGGTTGAAAAGGGATATCTGTGGTGAAATTTGTTAGAAGTGTTATCTCTTAATGGAGGTTATCTGGGAATCCATTATCAGAGCATGCGGACCCAGTACCTCATCCTTTCGAGCTTTTGAGATTCTTCTTATCCGTTGACTTTTGGGGACGAAATTCCATTTAGTAGTGGATATTGTAATGACCATTCTGGTCTTTTTTCATATTTCCATTTATTTTCATTGTTTGAGCTCCTCCATAGTTTCCCCAAGTCATTTATGACTTGCTGGGATTGATCATTCGATTATCGAGCTGTTTGTTTGTTTTTTTGAACCAATTCCCTGTTTGTAAGTCTTAACTGGTTCCAAATGCACCACATAAAATCTTTAAAAAAACAATCTCGGAAGCAAATTTTGACTGTGCCAACAACTCTAAAATATCAATTAGGCTAGGTAGACCTTTGGTTCGAGTCCCAATGCACCCAAGCTCATTTTGACCATTTGGTCAGAAAGTTGAAAATTTAAAAATATAGGTGTGGGTCATATATTTGGTCAATACGATATCGGATTGAACATCCGATATTTTTAACGCATTCGAAACATCGAATTTAGTGTGTTTACATAGTTTATTTATGAAAATCGCATTCCAAATGATTCCCAAGGCATCGTTGCAAACTTGGAAAAATTTCAAAGTTGATGGTACCATGGCGATCGCGCAAGGATCACCATGATAGCACCATGGCGATCACGACATGGTGATTATAGTCCACGTGAGGGTAATTGTGGCATCTCCTTGCCTAGGGAGTCTAGTTATAGATCCCAATGTCGCAAATTTGGTCATTTTTCCTTCATCTTTAAGAGCTAGAAATAAAAAAAGGGTGTGATAACTCAAAATGAGTATTATGGATAACTTGGGATCTTGCTAAATATCTTTTATCGCGATTATCATTCAAATTAAGGTAAGATTTCATTAATTTCTTAGTGAATTTCTTGGTTCTTGACCCAAAACCCCAATATAGCTTAGGGTTTAGTTTTAGTGTAAAATTAGATTTGATTTCACTCATTTCTTGAGGGTTATGATTCCTTATTCATGTATGAGCATTGGGTTGACCTCGGAAACACATTTTCCATAAGTGGGACTCGCTTAGGGTTTTTGGTGTCATTTTTGGACCCGAAGAACAATAGTGCAATATGGGTATTGTTAGACTCATATTGATAAGAAAATTACTATTTTGATAGTATGATGGCACTTTAGGGATTGTGAAGTGAAGATAGACGTGTGCCGAATGGCGTAAGGTTTTTTGGTTCTTCTTTATGGTAGGGTTCTACCTACTCTTCTTCGAAGATGATGTGTGCTATATATGGCATGTGAATGTCAATATTAGGCTTGACTATGAGTACAATAACTTATTCTTGATTATTGATGTTTATGAATTAGATGAGGTTTTCAGACCCGTAAGGTGGTATGTTTAGGACCTTTTAGAATCCTACTGTCTTCTCCCTAGATTGGACAATTTTATGGCATGGAAATGATATGATGTTAGGTTTGGGATATGGCTTGGAATAGGAAGTATGGTTAGTATATTTGAACTTAGTTGGGCTAGCCTAGTGATCTTGAAACCATGATTTGGGTAGAATTGCCTTAAAAGCCCTTGTTTCTAGATGAAATTCCTATCATAGGTTTGGTTATGGCTTACTTGACATCTAAAATTTAAACTAGATACCTCAGCTTAGTATAGGGCGTAGATTGCCTAAATATGGAAATTGAGGATTAGAAGTGGGTTTGTCTAGCCCACTTAGGCCAAGACATGAGTTAGCCATTGTGGACTTAGTTGTGGATGTTAGACCTAGTTTAGACTAATGAGCCTTATTTATGAGATTTGATTGGTGATTTGACAGATAATGACGACTTTCTCGAACTATGATTAATGGCCTTTGAGATGATATTCCACATAGAAGTGATGTTGGGCCTATAGAGATGTACTTCTTCTTAATTATAATAATGGGACCTTAGAGATGATATTCCTCGTATACATGATATTGTCCAATAGAAATAACATTCCTTATAGTCATAATATATGAGCTATATATATGAGATGCCTTATAGACGTGATGTGCCTCATAGTTATGATTTATGGCCTAGTGATATGATATATCTACTAGATATGAGATGGCTTATTATTATATGCCTCCTAGATGTAAGATGCTTATAAATACGCTTTACGGCCTATAAATATGCTATGTCTCATAGTTAGGCTATGAATTATGAATACGAGATGGCTTATTAATATGGGTATTGAGATGAGTTTCGGATACGTATATGGGCCCAAGGTTGTGATATTGATGTTGTAATGATTTTGAACATATTACTGGGAGAGAGAAAACTGCGATATGATGTTTATGATTTCAATATTTGAATACTGGTGATGGGATGCATAAATATGGTACTTTCATGATCATTGCATCGATGGTTGATAAGACTCCAATTAGACTACAAAATTATTTTGGTTGTCTCTAACTACGGGTTAAAGATCACTTTCTACCATAATAATGGATTTCTTTATAATAATAACTGCCCATTTTGATGAATAATTTCTATGTAAGAAAGGATTATAATGATGTTTTAAAGACTTGACCGAGATAAGTTCCGGTCTATGATTTGATACCACTAATTACTCCGGTCGTGAAAGATTCCGAGCCTTTGTACACTTCATAATGATTTAGTCCCAAATATCTCTTCGGGCAATGAAATTACAAACTTAAACTCTTTTATCCACGACTTGAGTCCATGAACCTATTGTCTATATGCTTCTGGATAATGTGATATTGATGATGGGTGATGAATTATGAAAATATAACCTACCTTGTCTCTTTTCTTGATTATTTACTTTATCCACCGTGGGGATTGCTCTCTATTATTGACATTGACTTGGATATTATGAAGATATGATGTTAACTTGCAAGGCCGTAGGATTTTATGATGATATGATAATACTCGGCAAGGCAAGGGAATGTTATGATGATGTGATGATACCCCACAAGGCTGGAGGATATTGTGATGATGATTTTGATACCCGACAAGGCTAGAGGTTGATGATGATGGAGATGGTTATGATGATGAGGTTGTGATATTGATTGTGTACCTTGTATTCATTCTTGCATGTGCATCGCCTATCACCAGTATACGTCTATGTTTATCAGCTGGTATGGGACGACTGCATAGATATAGGTGATGACTAAGAATTGTGTTGTTGTATACTGATTGAACCTTCTGAGCCTTAGATGATGGGGGCACGCATAGGCTCGACTGTGTGTTTGGTTGTTCGAAATAGCCGATTACTCGTGTTGTTATTGATATTGTTATGTATAGCTTATGATAGATCGGTCATTGATTTGGTATCGAGATCCGAGATATGATTCTGGCCTATTTTATCATATGATTTCATTATTATGCATGATTAATTCATGATGAGACAAATGGATTAGAAACCCTGAGTATGTTAGTACTAAATCCTGATAGGGTTATAATGAGGCATTAAAATAAAGATATAAGGATCTAGGTTATGCTTCGAATTGACCTTATAACTATATATATGTACATCTTGATATATGTGGCTATGGTATTGCCGTATTTCCCTTCCTTTACTTGTGCATATTGTTATTCATTCCTTGGCCTTGTATATTGCTTATATCCTTCCTTTCTCCTTTATCCGTATATTGACCAGGGATATATGGTATAGTATTGAGATTTATGAGTATGGATGGAATAGGATAGTTCATCCTTGATATTTTCTTAGCCTTAGTATGTTAGTCACTCGAACATGAATAGAATAGAATATCCTTATTATCCTATTGGCTTTGCTATATGCTTACTGGACTTTTTGATGTAATTTTTCATTATTTTATATTTTATGTATGTTTGCTATATCTTTGGAGCTTAATTGGCAATTTCTACTGAGTACCATTCGTTTGGTATTCATACTACACTTCTGCAACCTACAGATCATAGTATGTGTTATTGTCATTGATGTGTATAAGTTTGTAACGACCTGAGACTACCCCCTAGTCGTTACACAGTACCCATGAACCTCATAGCAAAGGGTTAGCTTGTGGTCCTTCGGGGTCATGGGTACCGTGTAACGACTAGGGGGTAGTCTCAGGTCATTACAAACTTATACACATCAATGACAATAACACATACTATGATCTGTAGGTTGCAGAAGTGCAGTATGAATACCAAATGAATGGTACTCAGTAGAAATTGCCAATTAAGCTCCAAAGATATAGCTAACATACATAAAATATAAAATAATGAAAAATTACATCGAAAAGTCCAGTAAACATATAGCAAAGCCAATAGGATAATAAGGATATTCTATCCTATTGCATAATATAATACAATAAATGCGGAAAACTGGTGAAAACTTTCCATAAGGTTCAAAACATCTAAAATACTCAAACTGAAAACTAAATACTAATACATCTATCTAAAAAAGCCTCTAACTGTCTGAACTGTGGAGTTGATGGGATATGTCCCCAATTAACTTCGTCTACTGATAATAAAGTGAATCTAATAAAGTACTGAAATAAGAAGCATCCCTGGATGATGAGGACTCACTGCTACATCTACTGTTGTTGACTGAGTCTGGAATGCTAAGGGTGCTCTGGGGCTCGTGCTTTTGAACCTATGGTGTCAAATAAAACACCATAGCGTAAATGCGTTAGTACGGGAATGTACTGAGTATGTGGATGAGGTAAGGCTAAATGCAAGGGCTTATGCATGAACAATAACTAACTGAATGATATGCAAGAGCTGGATTAGCATACATAGAGAATCTGTAACTACTTAACATACTATGTATACTGTGACTGAGCATACTGGGACTGAATCTGATAACTAATACTGAATATACTGACAATTTGAGGTTTCTGAACATACTGAGATTATATGTATCTGAAGCTACTGAAACTGATATCCGTACTTATTAATATTAATAAACTGGATGATTGAGCCTATCGATAATTGAAATTGACTGGCTGAATTTGAGATCAAACCTATCAAGCGGGATGATCTCTAAATCTTCTAATAACGATTAAGATTGACTAAGCTTGAGATCAGGACTAACTAACAGGTGATCACTGGAACTGATATTGAGAAAACTCAACTGAATCTGAGACTGAGACCAAGCCTATCTAACGGGTGACCTCTGTAGCTACTGATACTGAATAACTTTATGTGAGACCAAACCTATCTAGTGGGTGGTCTATGAATCTATGGAACTATCTGAGTTCCTTACTGAGATTGATGAGTGTATCTGATAGTACTGATTTTTGAGTTCAAATCTGAAGACTGATACTGAAACTGTAACTGTGGGAGTTCTCACTTAACCGACATGACCTGAATCTGATCTAGTGGGGTCCAACCTATAACCAGCTGGAAGGGTGTCAATACCGTGCCACGGGTAAAGACCTCTGCTATAGTCAAGCCTCTCTAATGGGTGACCCTGAATAGGAAGTCAAGCCTAAGGCAGTATGATAGTCAAGCCTTAATATAATGGGTGACTCCTGGTCCTGTGCTGGCTATGCAGTTTTGGAGTATAGAGATTGCTGCTAACGACTCTGTCTCTCTAACGGGTAAGTCGTCATCCCTGCACTCGCTCGGTGCTAGTTACTACTCCCAACTGAAGGACTCTGAACTGATTCTTAACTAAACTTTGACTGAGTTAAATCTGTTACTCATCATATTTCTTGACTGATCTGATTGCGTTCACTTGGTTCCGTTATCAGACAGAATACTTATGAATTTTACTTTTTGCCTGAAAGTGACTAATGTCTAAGGCTGGATTGAACTAGTACTGAGATTTGTGATTTTTTCCTAAATGTTCTGTCACTGATTGAATTCTATGGATAATAGCACGACTGAGATTATCTTGAGACTGACTTGACTCTAGACAAACATCTAAGTTTTCGGGTATAAATACCCCCAGAACTAGATAGTATAAATTAATAAGACAGAACCACACTTGAATATCATGACGATGGACTATCATTCACAACACAATCAATACGATATCTCGTCAATCACTTGAATGTCATAAGCATGTAAATGTATAGGGTAGGAATACTAATATCTCATAGTTGTTCAATAAGGAATACTCATGGACAAGAATGCATGCAACTTATCATAATACATTCACTAAGGCATTTCAATAAACACTTGGCATGCGTGGGCTTGCACACAATTAGGGATTTATAATTAACATGCTAGAATGGCTCTAATTCTTTCACATAAGCATTTTATCAAACATATGGGGAGCATACTTTGCTTATTCAATAATTTCTACACTTAATTGACATAAACACACCACTTAACAAGCAACTTGAAGAGGGTTTATAATGAACATCACATGAATATAACATACTAGGGTCAAAGATTGAAAACCTTATAAACAAACATGAATCACAACTCAATAATAGCATGAACATCAATTTCAACTCACATGAATCATGAAAACTCATAAACGTAAAAGCTTTAAAATTTAGAAAAGGGTTCTTGAGCTTCTTGGATGAAAGGGACCCAAGAATCAACATCTATATACCTTAGTTTTCTAGATTCTTGAAGTTCTTGAAGACTCTTGGAAGGATTTTTGAGATTTCTTTTGAAACTTAAGGGCTAGGGTTTTCTCTCTTCGAGAGAGAGTGCTTTGTTCTTGATAAAGTAATGAGAATAGATGAGCAACTTTGGCTATTGGGGTTTTAAATCCCGTGTAGAGACTGATTGGGGATTTAGGGAAATTACCAAAGGGTCCCTGAAATTTAAATAATGGAACCTGAACGAAATCCCGATTTTACACGCTGGCGCGACGCGCCATAATCGCGCCAGCTTACTGAAAAGTGGACAATTGGGAAACTGCTTGATGGCACGATGCAGTGGAACTCGCGTTGCCACCCTGGTTGCGAACTGGAAAGACATCGCGATGTGGTGGCATCGTGAAGGCTCACTGGAATTTGACAATTGTCATTTTGGCTGACTCCGCGACGCGTTAAAGTGCCAGGTGGCATACTGTCTCACTAAAATGGCTCTAACTCTTCGTTCAAGTGTCGGATTTGGACGAATTTGGTATCGACGAAAAGCTTATTCAATTCTCTTTATAACAAAAAGTTGATAATAGGAAAATTCTACCTGTTTCAAAATATTTCTCACTTGGGAAGTCACTTCAAAATATTTTAGGGCCGGATATACACTTCACTTGACACGCTCTAAAGCTTAGACTACAAGAGGAATTTGTGGGGTCTTACAACATCATGCAGAGTAGCCGTGATCTAGAGACTTAAAATTAGATCCTGATATTCTGAGTATTACATATCTCTCTCTTATGTATTAAACTAGTATCTATGTTGTGTTCAGAGAAATGTTGTATTAGTGTAATTCCTTTGATATCTCACATTTGTACTCTTATAATATACTTGAAGCTCTTGTACTAATACCACCAGGTTTTGAGACTTTATTATATATTTTATTATCTTATTTCATCTATTCTGCTTTCCTTTCTATATATATTTGGCCTTGGGTAGTTCGTTACTAGCTGTTCTAGACTACAAAAATTGCCTTGTCTATCGGTGGGTTATGGTAGGCACCATCATGACAAGAGAAATTGGATTGAAACACCTTGTCTTATAAGAAAGTCCTAATTGAGATATTGGATAGATAAGTTTGAAGACTGAGAATCAAGTATGTTGCTTCAGCAATGGTCCTACGGAGGAATCAAAAGGTAGAAAAGGATACATGGGAAGCCAAGGAAAATATGAAGGCCAAATACCAATTCTTGTTCCCTGGATTGGATGAAAGTGTGTAAGGTAAGAATTTTGTTTCCTCTTGTTAGTTTTTGAGTTTGTCATTTGACTCTGGTGTGGTCTTGGTATTCTCGTGCTAATGTGTTCTAACTTATCATTCGGGGACGAATGATCCTAAGGGGGGGATAATGTAAGACCCTTAAAATTTTGATCATTTTATTTTGACCTTCCCATGTTCGTAATATTAATTTTTGACTTGAATTATGTCTAGGTATATAAAAAGGTAAGTTGGAAAAGTTTGAAATTTTCAAAAAGGGTTTGGAGCTATTTTGGAACTCCGAGGCAGTGTGCCTCCATGAAATCAGTATTCCATGGAGGTTAGCCTCGGTATGGTGTATAGGTTAGCCTCTGTAATAAGGTCGTGCCACACTAAGGTGAAAATTTCATCCAGTTTTGTTTTTTCACTTAGGATAAGGGGATTTTGGGTCTTTTCACCCTTTCCATGACTTATAAACATAAAAGGGAAGCTTTTTCCTTTAGTTTTCAAAGATCAAACTCTACTTTATTCATCTTTAACTCCCCAACCAAGAAAGCTTAAGAATTTCATAGAGAATCCATCATCCGGTCTTCCAACTTCAAATTAAATTCAAACTCTTGTATGTTTTCGGCATGTTTCTCTTCTCTAAATTTAGTTTTTACATTGTGGTATGAATTGAATGAATTTCCATGTGATTTAATTGTGGCTTTTGAATTTAGGTTTAAGGGTTTTGGTTGTTACCGATTGAATTACTTGTCCTATGTTTTGAATCTATTATTCATGCTTTAAGTTGATGTTTTTGGGATGTAATTAGTACATTATTTAAATAGTTGAAATGGAGGACATGGATTTACCCAAATTGGATGAATTTTGGATTAGAATTGCATAAACCACATTGCGAATTTGATTTTAATTATGAAAAATTGCATGGTTTAACTTTCTTTTGAACTCAATGCATTACATTAATGGATAAATGGATATAAAAATGTATTTGGATGGCCTTGATGGCCATGGTTTGGATTTTAATAGAACTTGGTAGTCCAATTTGGTTATGTGAATTGGTTTGGCATGTTTAATTTAGTTTGCTAGTGTATTGGTATGACGATGCCAAGTTGTAAATGCCTTAATGAATGTCTTTCGGGTTAATGATTGGAATTATGTGTAAATTGATTTTAATTTGGGCATAAAGGGAGTTGTGTAGCTCACAGTAAAGGTGTAAGTCCCGAGGGAATGAACACTAGAAATCACGTTTTCCGGTGTTAAGGGTTTATATGATTGTGTGCTTGACACACACTTGATAGATATATATTTGGGAATGTGATTTCCTATGGTGGCTTTAGTTTTCCCTCGAATTTTCCTTGGTTTGTGTGGCGACCATACATTGGTTCCCTTTCAGCAGGGGAAGCTGAACCCATTTAGCTTGTTGGTTTCCTTAGGATAGATAGAGCTACACAGTCCAAGATTAATAATTTTAAACACTCATGTCTATAACCTTTTTCCTATCTCTGCATCTTATATATGCTTACATGATTGTGTGCATATGGTTTTGACTTATTTTGGAATTGGCATTATCTTATCACTTTTCATGAGTTACATGCAGTGCTTATTCCACTGACCGTCCTAGGACACTACATTAATTCATGATGTAGGGTTTAAAGACTTTTCTGTTTCTCCTGTGCAACATTAGGTGGATTAGCATATCTATTGAGTTTCCGTAAAGTGGTGATCCTCCATCCTTCGAAAGGTTTTATCATTTCATCATTCTCTCTTTACTTTCGTAGTACTTTGGATTATTTTTTATCATAGTCGGGGGCATATACCTACAGTTGATTTTAGAGGCTATTGTGGACCGATGTGCATTTGTCGTTGTTTTGACTCCTAATTTTCATTTGAGTCATCTAATCATCTATTTACTACTGGATAATTGGCTCTTGTATTGTTATTATTATTATTATTATTATGTTGTTGTTGTTGTTGTTAAGGTTAGGTGATGGGGGTGGTCTCTGGTCCATGATGGGCTTGAAATATCCATCACGGTTAGGTCCTGGTTTGGATCATGGCATGAGTCTTTTCGTCAAGAAGATCAGCAAGGATATTATCGAGCAAAAATGTTGACTTGCGGTTGATGTTGGGTGTATTTATGTATTCTAGTGTCACTATTCTAGTCTTTTTAGCTTTGTTTTGAGGATGATTCTATTCTATATGGGTTGATAATGATATAAATATGTATCAAAGTGTTAAAGAATGTGTTTACAATGGTTACAAGTGTTTTCTAACAAGTTTGTACTTCAAAGAGACAATTCGAGTTCAATAGAGAAAACTAGTCTCTCAAGCTTGAGCTAGTTGCTTTTCGAGTCTATCTTGTTGGATTCTGTTGTCTTTTATGTGTTCCAAATGGTTTTAATGATGTTATTATATGTGTAACAACTTGTTAGAAGTGTACAAAGTTTAATTGAGTCAAGGAAAGAGTCAAAACATTGAGTTGAAAATCATGGAAATTTGCCTAGTCTAAGCTCTTATTTTTTTTTCATCGTTATGGATATAGTGTTTTTTGTACCTATAATTCGTGTGGTGTGTTCTTGTAGATTCATTTTTTATCTTAATATGATGATATATGGATGATATAAATGCTGGAAAAGCATTGGAAAGACACCACAAGACAAGGGATGAAAGGAGAAAGGACCAACACTTAACAAAAATTCAGAGGACAACTTCCAGTAGCACCATGTGATTTGCATGTGTCGCATGCTCTATTCCTATGGAATATAGGGTGAATTTCATGATCCATTCCAAATTAATAGAGGGTTCGATGCATGTTCTACTCCACCCCTGGGCGTTTCAAGCTAATTCGACTCCAACACGGACTTGGCTTACCCTTATGCTATAAATACATATCACGTTTTTACATATCTTTTGACATATTTTTGAGATCAAGGGGCTGATACAACTTCATAATTAGTTTTTTATTATTTTCATTTAGTTCATACATGTTTTTAGTCATTAATTACAACCTTGTGATTGCGATTATGACTATACATGGCTAAAAGCCCTCTTTCCGGGGTTGAAGCCAAGAACATTAGTATTATTGTTTTGAATTAAGTTCGTTTGATTTGGTTATCACTATTGGTTGTTTTTTTATTCTTGTTGTAACTATTTTAAGGATTTTCGATCCTTAGAATACATCAATTTTCAACCTTGTAAACTCGGGAGAGGGAATAGGGAGATAGAACATGGGAATAAACAGAGTATGGTTTGTCTTTCTTTATGAAATAAGGAATTCAAATTAGTATCTAGGACAGAGATGTACTTAGATGCATTACTTGATTCATACGTAGGATAACAGCTTAAAGAACATAAGTGAACTATTACGTCCCCGATCAACGATGTAGTTGTAAGGTTCCACTTAGGTAAAGGATTAGAGGTTGGGAAACCATAATCATACAATTAACCCTACGAATCAACAACCAAGATAATCAAGTTAATGAATAAAAATCTATGGAATAATATGATTGTTTAAAGTGCTTTAACCCTGGGTTTTCTCCTATTGATTGTCTCAATACCTTTACTTTACGCTTTGTTTATTTTCTTTCAATTTACAAACTCCAAACTCTATTTTGGTTACTTTCGCATCAATTGAATCTAAATTATGAACTGAAATCAAATCGTTGACGTATCAAGTCTCTGTGGGATCGATACTTGTCTTCTTGAAGGCCACTGTACTACTTGATAACACCACGTACACTTGCGTGTGCGTTTGGGCGCTGTTAAGTTTTTGGCATTGTTGTCGGGGACTTTTTATTTGCCAATTGTTTATTTTAGTTTTACTTTTAAATTTATGTGGTGTTTTTATGCTTGGTCTTGGTTTTGTTATTACAGGAAATAGGTTGTTAGGTTAATACGCTGGCAAGAGTCTTGGAGTTGGTAGAACCAACCCCTGAACCCGAGCAATACTTTCATCAACGCAGGAGAAAAGAAATCTTTCTTCCCAGAATTTCTCAAATCCAAGAACACCAAGAGAAAATTGTTCTAATAGCTGAACAACAAGCAGCCCGAAGGATAGTTAGGGAAGTGGGACGAACTTGACTTCCCAAATTCAAAGATCGGCAACTGTGGGAATTTTGAATAGAAACACAATATGGTGCAACTTCTCATCAGCAGTGGAAAATTTGCAGGGATTTCACATGAGGATCCACAAGATTGAGCTTACTGACACCTTTATTCCAACTGGGGTTAGTACAGATTATGTGAGGCTGACACTTTTTCCCCATTCACTTTTGGGGGAAGCTAAAAGGTAGTTGAATGCGTAGCGGGTCAATTCAATCGCATCATGGGATGACTTATCCAGAAAGTTCTTCATTTGATTATTTCCATTAGGCAAGACCGCGAGACTTCACAGTGAGATAGTGAGCTTCAAATAGAAGCCTGATGAAAATCCATATCATGCTTGGAAATATTTCAAGGACCTTCTTCGGGATTGTCCACATCACCAACAGTCCAATGAGGTACTTGCTCATACTTTTGTAGAAGCTCTTGATCATAATACGAAGATTTTGCTAGATTCGGCCGTAGGTGGTCAAGCACTAGAATTGACTTATGATGATTTGTACACATTATTGAACCGCTTAGCACAAGGAAATCCAGAGTGACATTCAAATTCTAGAAGTGTAACGAAAATAATTGTAGGTGTACTAGAGGTGGACCAATTCACAGCCTTATCAACATAGATTTTTGCATTAAAGAATTTGATCGACACTCAGTTCAGTAGCATGAAAGTGGGAAATAATGGTGTGAAGTATGTGGAAATAATGGCCATTCAGTGGCCATGTGTGCTTTAAATCTGGAATCAGTGATGTATGTAGTCAATTCTCAAAGGCCAAATTATGGTAATGCCTGCAACATGAAGTGGCAGACTCAATTACTAAATCAACTATGGAACGCCCCACAGACACAATCCCAACCAAATCAGTCAACGAGCAACATAGAAGAGATATTGAAACAACTCTTAGTTGGTCAAGCATAAATAGCTGCGGATATGAAAAATCAATAAACAGAATTACAGAATCATAAAGTGACCCAGAGAAGCTTAGAGTTGCAAATTGGGCAGTTATAAAAAGCAGTAAATACAAGACCACAAGGTGGTTTGCCAGTAGATACGGAAAATCCAAAGCAGGTTATGGAATCACCTTAAGAAGTGGTAAAGATCTTCAAGGAGATCCTCTAAAGGCAACTAAGGAGGTAGATATTGAAGTGGTGACTGAACAGGTAAATGAAGAAGTTGCTGAAAAATCAAGGAAGTTTGAGTACTTGAAAGAAAAAATTGCTGAACCAGAAGTGCAGAAAACACTGCCACTACCCTCGCTCAGAAGCACATAAAAGCGAAGGAGGATGCAATATATAAGAAGTTCTTTGACATATTCAAAGAGCTTCACATAAATTTACCTTTGTTAGATATTTTGTAGGGTATGCCCAAGTATGAAAGGTACTTGAGGGATGCGGTGGCTAATAAGGTGGAATTGTAGGATGTGGGGGCGATAACACTCACTGAAGAGGGTAGCGCGGTAATAACACAGAAAATCCCCAAGAAATTGAGAGATCCGGAGAATTTTAATCTCCCTATCCAAATTGGGAGCAAAGTGGTCCACACACTGAGTGACTTAGGGGCAAGCATAAATTTGATGTCCATCTCTCTGTTTGAAAAATTGAGCTTAACAAATCCTAAAGCGAGCACCTTGGTTCTACAACTAGTAGACGGGTTATTTGCATATCTGGAAGGAATAATTATGGATGTACTTATAAAGGTTGGTAAATTCATTATTCCCACTGACTTTGTTGTTCTTGATTTTGAGGAATACGAATAGGTACCAATCATCTTGAGGCACCCATTCTTAGCAACCGAATAAGCATTGATTGATGTTAGAGAAGGCACACTCAAAATGAGGGTAGAGGATGAAGATGTGGTATTTAATGTATACAAAGCACCCATACTAACGTCCCATTATAAAGATTTATATATGATAAATGTTATTGAAGGAGACAAGTCTGTGGTGGTTACTCTACCAAAGACCTTTTTGGACTACCTGATTGAGCAACCTAAGTTTCTACTTCCTAAGCCTAATTTGATACATGTTGATGAGCCTAAAAAGGCTAAAGTTGAGGAATCTGCTGCACTTAAAAATTTACACCCAAGAGGGGTAAAGAGAATAAGAAGATGGAGGCCTAGTGTGAGAAAGAAGAGGAAGGAATATGGTTAAGTTGAGTAGGGTCATGCCGCGCCACTAAATCAGGTGTTGCTTGGGAGGAAACCCAAGTTAATTAGGTATGTTTTTTTAATTTAGTTTTTATTTCACGTAGTTTTTGTTATTGATTGTGTCACAGGCTGATGGAAAGTCTGAGTACCAGAAACCTAAGCTTGAAGCATGATGAAGACTGAGTGTGGGGTCCCGCAGATCCCATAAATGCAAAATATACTACTAGCTAGGCCTAAAGGCCTTAGAGAGTATTTCTTTATCTTACCTTTAAATTAACTTTGGGGACAAAGTAGATTTTTAAGTGTAGGGTGGGAGAAATTCCCAAATTTTGGCTGAATTTAAAATTTTTTGGGTAAGATATTTGAGTTGGTGCTATTTTTTATTGCATGGTGCAAGTGATTTTTTTGGTAAAAGCATGTTGATTGGTGTGAATTGCTATTTTTGAGACTCCTAGGCTCATGTTTTTGACTCTTGTACTTGTTGGCTTAAAATTGAATTTGTGTCATTGTTTGGTTGGGAGTCTATGATGATCTTATTGAGTTGAGCATGTGCCATGTGCATGTGAAAATTTTGTATATTCCTTGATACATGTGATGTCTACAACTTGCCCGATGTGTGCGTGAAGCGAAATAAAGAATGTGGGTGTATGAGATGATATAGGTATTTCTTTGTTAGCCTTGTTTTTATACCTTCTATTTGACCTACCCTTGTGCATTATCCTAGAAAGATCCATTGAGCCTTTAGATTTATCTTTGGCAACCTCATAAGTAGCCTAATCCCTTCTTTGATAGACCATAATTTGATCCAAAAACCTCCTAGGTGCTTTAATGAAAAATTAATTGAGTAAGAAGTTGAGAAATAAGAGGGAAAAAGTGAAATTGATGCCCCAAGGTAATTGTTATTGGTGTTAATAATTAATGTGTGGTGGATAGGTGTGATGTAAGTTATGCTAAAAATATTTCCATGATTGTGAAAAAAAAGAGAAAAATTGATTCATGTGGTAGTAAACTATGTGTCCACCAAGTGTTTGTGAAAATGCTAAAAAGAGATGGGGCAAAATAAAAAGCTATGGGTGGAAGAAAAAGTTTAATTTGGTTGTTGTATATTGGTTCTAAATGTATAATTTAGTGTATTAAAGTTCTTAGAGAGGTAGTCACTATTCCCAAATAGTTCCTACCCGTCCCTTAACCTACATTACAACCCGGAAAAGTACTAATTGATCCTAAGTTGTACATTCAAATATTAGTGGAGCATAACACTAAGGGAAAGCCTATGGTTCATTGTGTGTAACTTGTGAATTCTTTGTGAGAGTGAGCGTAGGTTGATTCTTATACCCATCATGTTGTGAATTGCTTTATTGTGAGTGATTATGGGTAACTCTCTTGTTGTGAGGGCACATGTTTGATGAACATAGGTGATTTGTATAATGTTTTTAATGGAATGATAAGCATGAGTTTGCTAAATAGGTGAGTCAATTCTTGGGGATAGGATGTTTTGGAGTAGTGTTCATGAGCTTTCAATTGTGTAAATAACATGCTTAGTGTACTAACTTGCATTCTATGTAGTTATTATAGTACTAGCTTGAGTTTCTTGCATTTAGTAGACGTGTAGAGTCTCCTTAGTTGATGATGATTATAGTTAAGAGTTGTTCGAGGACGAACAAGGCTTTAAGTGTGGGGTGGTGATGTTGGGCGTATTTATGCATTCTAGTGTCACTATAGTATTTTTAGCTTTGTTTTGAGGATGATTCTATGATATATGGGTTGATAATGATATAAATATGTATCAAAGTGTTAATTCATGTGTTTACAATAGTTACAAGTGTTTTCTAACAAGTTTGTACTTTAAAGAGTCAATTAGAGTTCAATAGAGAAAACTAGTCTTTCAAGCTTGAGCTAGTTGCATGTCTAGTCTATCTTTTTGGGTTCTATTGTGTTTTATGTGTTAAAAATGTTTTTAATGATGTTATTATATGTGGAGAAACTTGTTATAAGTTTACAAAGTTCAATTGAGTCAAGGAAAGAGTCAAAACATTGAGTGGAAGATCATGGAAATTTGCCTAGTCTAAGCTCTTGTTTTTTATTCATCGTTATGGATATAGTGTTGTTTGTACCTCTAATTCGTATGGTGTGTTGTTGTAGGATCATTTTTGAGATTAATATAATGATATATGAATGATATAAAGGCTTGAAAAGCATTTTAAAGACACCACAAGACAAGGGATGAAAGGAGGAAGGACCAACACTTAACCAAAATTCAGAGGACAACTTCCAGTAGCACCATGCGATTTGTGTGAATTGTATGCTCTATTCCTAGGGAATAGAGGGTGCGTATAATTCTCCATTACATAGGAATAGAGGGTGTGATGAATGATCTACTCCACCCCTTGGCGTTTCAAGATAATTCGAGTCCTACTCGAACTTGGCTTACCCTTATGCTATAAATACATATTGTATCATGTTTTTATATATATTTCACATATTTTGGAGATCAAGGGGATGCTACAACTTCATAATCAGGTTTTTATTATTTTCATTTAGTTCATACATGTTTTTAGTCATTAATTACAATCTTTTGATTGAGATTATGACTATGTGTGGCTAAACGCCCTCTTTACAGGGTTTAAGCCAAGAACATGAGTATTATTATTTTGAATTAAGTTCATTTGATTTGCTTATCACTATTGGTTGTTTGTTTATTCTTGTTATAACTATTTTAAGGATTCACGACCCTTATAATACATCAATTGTCAACCTTGTGAACTCGGGAGAGGGAATAGGAAGATAGAACATGGAAATAAACAGAGTATGGTTTGTCTTTCTTTATGAAATAAGGAATTCAAATTAGTATCTAGTACAGGGATGTACTTAGATGCCTTACTTGATTCATACCTAGGATGATAGTTTAAAGAACTTAAGTGAACTATTACATCCCCGCTCAATGATGTAGTTGTAAGGTTCCACTTAGGTAAAGGATTAGAGGTTGGGAAATCATAATCATGCAATTAACCCTACGAATCAACAACCAAGATAAGCAAGTCAACGAATGAAATTCTATAACATAATATGATTGTTTAAAGTGCTTCAACACTGGATTTTCTCCTATTTATTGTCTCAAGACCTTTACTTTATGATTTGTTTATTTTACTTGAAATTTACAAACTCCAAACTCTATTTTGGTTACTCTCGCATCAATTGAATCTAAATTGTGAACTGAAATCAAATCGTTGCCGAATCAAGTCTCTGTGGGATCGATACTTGGCTTCTTGAAGGCCATTTTACTACTTGATAAGACCACGTACACTTGTGTGCACGTTTGGGCGCTGTCAAGCGGTTGAGAATATAGGCCCGAATATGCTCGAACTCTGGCTGTAACATTATAAGGAACGTATGACAATGAGATTTTTGTCGCAGTTTAAGGACCGTTTTGAGTGCCACCTCTGGAATATTTGTGTCACCAATCATATCCATCTCATTCCAAATCAACATTATGGAATAAGAAAATTCTTGAATATTAGCGGTCTCTTGATAAAGAGATGTAAGAGACTGTTTCAATTGATAAATTCGTGCTTAATTACTATATTGATAGATCCATTAAAGGTAATCCCATATCGTTCGAGCAAAGGTCATAGGACTAAGATTCAGAGTAATTGTTCTATTAATAGACTCCATAATCCATGTGCAAACCTTTGCATTAGAAACACACCATTTGGAGATGACTTCGGCATTTTCAACCGTGATTTTCGATTTGGGCGAAGTAACATGAACCAAAAATTCTTTTCCTTCAAGAAAATTTCGAAAATAGGAAGCCCAAAAAATAATTATTTTTATCAATTTTCTTTATCGGACGTTGATGATGAGAATCCATTGGAATGGAATGAAAAAAAATACGAATTGAAGGAGAGGAAACAAATTCCCACATTTAAAATAAATTCAATCGAATGCGGATGGAGATTCTCTAACAGATTCTGCATATTTGAATATTTACGTAGACATATGAATATGGATGCCAATTCTCTGTTATCTATGTGAACAAAAGAGGGGAAACTGCCATGTACAATTATTGCGCGATTGATAAAGTAATATTCTAATAATTTTTCAGATCTTAACTGAAAAGTCTATTACATGTTCCTTTTGGCTTACTACATAATATTCTTCCTTTTTTCTAGTAAATATATTTTTTATTGTTGGTATTTTAAATATTTGACTAGAATAAATTACATATCATACCTACCTAACTACTCTTACAAATACTTACCATGATAAATTACATATATCTAGAATTTTTGAAAAAAGATATGAGAAACATACAGTTAATAGAAAAACAGATGAAAGTAAATTTAGACAAATACATGAAAACTAAATACTCTTGATAAAAAAGAAGACCAAAATATAATACCTAGTACATCAGAAATAAGAAAACCTACATATTATAAGAATAAGTTTAAAAGATATAATCTAAAGAATGAATATGACAAATGGACACCAAAACAAATAGTTAATAAAAATTATAACTTTTTAGACTTAGATTGTGTAATAGATACAGAAAAAATAATACAATTATGGATAGGATATATGACAAAACAATTATTAGATAATAATATAAGTGTAATAGATACACCAGAATATATAGAAAGAACACTAATAGGAACAGTGAAATTATGGTTTTTAAATCTAACTGAAAATAGTAAAAGAATATTAAGAACTGACAAACCCACAGAAGGAACATCATCAACAACCACAACTAAACTAACACCTATAGAATTATTAAAAAAAATATAAAATAGCTATAAAAGACGAATTTAGTAGCATGACAACAACAGAAGAAGAAAAAAATGAACAGAAAGATACAAATAGGAATTTAATGTTAAAATTAGCAATATGTAATATGTGCTACATAGATGAATATACTTGCGCATTTAAAGAATATTATTATAAAGGAGCATATAATATAGAAGAAAGTAAAGAAATAAGAAAATTATATTTTAGTAAATTACCTAAACCATTTAGTTCAAAAATAATAAAAAGTTGGGATGAAACAAAAATAGTAGATACTCTAGGAGCAAGAATAAAATTTTTACAACAATGGTATAGAAACCTATGTGAAAAATACAGAGAAGAAATAAAAATGGAAAAAATATTAATAAGAAATTTAGCATGTTGCAAAGATAAAATAGCACCTCAATTTGGATCCGAAGAAAGATATTATAAGAAAAGAAAAAGACATAAGAAATATAAGAAATACAAAAAATCAAAATATAAATATAATAAACCAAGAAAAAGATATTATGTAAAAAATTATAAACATAAAAGACCATATAGGAAAAAGAAATCTATAAATGAATGTACTTGTTATAATTGCGGAAAAATAGGACATTTAGCTAGAAATTGTAAATTACCTAAAAACCCAATAAATAAATAAATATCAGAAATAAAAATAGAAAATACAGAATATATGCAGATAGATTATATAGATTACGAATTAGAAAGCGACAACAGTATATATGAAATTTCAGAAAATGAAACAGATAATGAAATAGATAGTGAATTAGATGAATTAAATGACTGAAGAAGATATAAAAATAATAACAAAAGAAGAATATTTAAATGACAAAGGAACAGATCAAAAAATAATATTTGA
The DNA here is from genome assembly GCA_030864215.1 of Capsicum pubescens. Lineage (NCBI taxonomy): Eukaryota > Viridiplantae > Streptophyta > Magnoliopsida > Solanales > Solanaceae > Capsicum > Capsicum pubescens. The sequence goes on along the minus strand of CM061542.1, from coordinate 221,184,427 downwards.
TAACAATGTATTTGATGAAATAAAAGGAAAAGAGTTAGACTTAAGTGTAGAAAAAATATTTAAAATACCAACAATAAAAAATATATTTACTAGAAAAAAGGAAGAATATTATGTAGTAAGCCAAAAGGATTATGTAATAAATAGACTGTAGATATGCAGAAGGTAAAGCTTGTATACCACTAGTAACAAAAAGAATAATTAATAAAGAGATAAACGATATAAAAAGTAGAGACCCAATAAAATATGTACACCTTGGAGGTACAGAAATATTAATAAAAACATGTTTTAGAGAAGGAATAGATACACCAATAGAATTATATTTAGCAGATGATAGAATTATAAAACTTATAGAAAAAAGTATAATAACTGCCATAAAAGGAAATTTAATATACCAAAAATTTAAATTTATAATAAGTGTGAATTATTCAGTAGTAGTAACGGATAAAAATATAGACAAATCATTAGTATTATTTTGGAAAATATCAGGAATAGAATTAACCCCAGGAAGTAAAATATTTACGGCAAGATGTAAAAATCTATATGTATTAACAACAAAACATAAAATAACTGGAAAAAATAAAATTAATAAAATACAAATAGAAAGCCCTTTTGAACAATTCGTAAAAACAATTGATAATAATGATTATAGTTACAGAAATATAGACATAGAAGAAGATCTAGAAATAATAAATGATAGAATAAGTACAACAAAAAGAACAGCTTATGATAAACCGGAATCATCAAGATCATAAAAAAGAACAAGTTATGAAACAAGTTTAATGGATAATTAAACCAATATTACATAACAGGAAAGGTAAATGAAAAAGAATATTTAATACTCTTAAATACAGGACAAGAAGAAAATTATATAGCAAAATATCTAGTAAAAAATGAGAAAATAAAAACTGACAGTAATATATGCCCAGATCTACCAAGAAGTTTAATAAATACTAAAAATATAGCAGAAAAAATAATAATAATAGGAATTAGAAAAATAAAAATAGAATTTGAAGTAAAAGAAGAAATGCAAAAAACAGACATAATATTAGGAATAAAATGGCTAGAACAAGTAAAACCATATAATATAGAACATACACAATTAACCATAACAAATAACAGAGAGAAATTATTCTTAAGAAGAGCTCTAACATAAAATGAAAATATATGTATTAATGAAGATAGTAGTAGAAGGATATTACAGTAGATATTATACGCCTATGATAGATACAGGAGCAAAAGCTAATTTATGTAGATATAATTGTTTACCAGAAGGTAAATGGGATAAATTAAAAACACCAATAATAGTTAAAGGATTTAATAACGAAGGAAGCTTAATTACTTATAAAGCTAAGAATGTAAAAACACAAGTATAGGATAAAATATTAACAATAGAAGAAATCTATAATTATGAGCTAACATCAAAAGATATACTTTTAGGAATGCCGTTTTTAGATAAATTATACCCACATATAATAATTAGAACAGATTGGTGGTTTACAACACCATGTAAACAGAAAGTAAGAGCAAAAAGGGTTATTAATAAAATAAGAAAGAAAACTGATTGGATAAAAGGAAGTGAAAAAATTACACAAAAATTGGAAAATATAAAAAATACTGAAGATACAATATAACTGGTCATATTTTCAATAAATAAGAAGGAGATAACTATATTTTCAATAAATAAGATAAAAATAATTAAGAAAAAATTAGAACAATTATATAGTGAAGATCCATTAAAAGGATGGGAAAAACATAAAACCACTATAAAAATTAAATTAATAGATAAAAATAGCATAATAACTCAGAATGGTTATTGATTATAGAAATTTAAATGCAAAAACAATGACTTATAATTTCCCAATACCAAATAAGATATTAAAAATAAGACAAATACAAGGATATAATTATTTTAGTAAATTTGATTGTAAATCAGGATTTTACCATCTAAAGTTAGAAGAAGAATCTAAGGAATTAACCGCATTTACGGTACCACAAGGATTTTATGAATGGAATGTACTACCATTTGGATATAAAAATGCACCAGGTAGATATCAACATTTTATGGATAGTTATTTTAAACAACTACCTAATTGTATAATATACATAGACGATATACTATTATATTCAAAGACCAAAGAAGAACATTTAAAATTATTGGAACAATTTACGGATATAATAGAAAAATCGGAAATAAGTTTAAGTGAAAAGAAAGCTGAAATTATGAAAAATCAGATAGAATTTTTAGGAATACAAATAGATAAAAGTGGAGTAAAAATGCAACAACATATAGTACAAAAAATAATAAATTCAAAAGAAGAATTACATACAAAAAAGAAATTACAATCATTCTTAGGATTAGTACAAAATTCAGTTACAACAAAAGAAATTCGGAGATTAGTCTTGAATATATTAAATTTTACATTTACAATAGAAGTAATTAGTACTAACAAAAACGTTATTGCAGATTACATATCAAGACAAAGCTACACAGACTGATATAATAGAAGACAATGCTTTAGAAAAGATACTCAAAATCCTAACTACGCTTTCAATGAAAGTGGATAGTATGGGTAATGAAATAGAAAAGCTAAAGACTAATGAAGATAAACTGAAGTCTAAAGCTACAAATCAGCTAACTCAGCAGTGTGCAGAGCTATGTCGATCGGAAGACATTACAATTCCAGATCTAGAAGGAGACGTTGGGACACTCCATAAAACCCATAATGTTTGTCAATCTACAATTGCTGGTACAAGCAGAGGAGTTAGTAGACAAAGATGTCAAAATATGAATATGAATAAGATATTTGAGAAACCATTCATACCAAAAACACAAAAAGACCCCTTGTTCATACCTCCACAAATTACCACATACCGAGATAGTCTGAACCAAGATAAAAAAGTTTATAACTATAAGCCCAAAAATACATAGAAAATATTTATAGAGTACAAGCTTTCCTAAACCTTAACCCCAGAGCCACAGATATCAAAGAGCCAAACACAAACTATATAACCCAAAAATTACAAGGTTACAACAAGCTAATTGCACTACCCAAAACCAACCCAAGCTTAATAAAAACTTGTTTTGGCTATGGATTATTAAATACCATATATACCCAAGACGGAGAAGAACTAACAGCTATGGAAGAATTACATAAAATATTCACCACCTATAAAAGAATAACCAAAGGAAATCTATTTTATATAAAATGTTATACTGCACCAGCAGAGATATAATACGACGAAATAAAACCAGTTATACAAGTTGTAAAAATAGGATTAACCAGAGATATGATTATACCAGAAGATATTGTTCAGCAGCCAGAGATATCCAAAAATGAAATACCTGATTTCTACGCAAATAAACGACTTATTGGACTAGCTACAATTATTCAAGAATTAGCAAATAATTATACCAATGGAAACCCAATATGGAGCTATTATTCAAGAGATCATCAGATGATTTATTCAAATTCAAAAGAACTACGACAAACAAATATGGAAGATGTTAGACAATGGATAATGACATTACTTAACCCAGAAAAACAATCTACTGCAAGAGCATTTAAGAGAGGATTCTTTTCAGACAGATTATTGACAAGATATTGCAAGCTAATTGGACACAAATATCCAGACCATCAATGTTCGAGATGTAATGGAGAAGATAATATTATCCCAGAAGTCCACCAAGAATAAAAGAACCAAATAGATAAGAACGCCAGCTGGAAGATACAAGATAAGAAGCAATAATGGAGATATGAAAAAGTAGCAGATACGAAAACAAGAAGATATCAACGGAGTAATAATAGAAGACAAACTATTAAATTGTGAAAGCAACATGTAAACTTTCACAATTTATTTTACGTAAAGTATTAAAAACTTTTGTATAGGCTTTTAGGTTTTAGACTTTTTAGACTTTTTAGACTTTTTTAGACTTTTTGACTATTAGTCTAGGCATTAATAATTTTTGTCTTATTAGAAGACTTTTTGTAAAGTAGACTAATTTTAAAAAAACGTGAATACTCTTGTAAAGATTCATTCAGTCTATAAATAAGATGAACCGAAGGCATTGCAAAGCAAGCCTTCATGCGTTGAAGCACAAAAACTCTCTCCTGTCCACAACAAATATTTTGTTTAGTTATTAAAAACAGGTTTATTTCAATGAAAAAATCTATGGAGGAACAAAGTTTAGAAATATCAAATCTACCCGAACAGGTATATCTATTTATGATTATGAATAGCTAAACTCATAATTTCCAACAATCATGGTATAATAAAATAAATTCATGTTAGTTACTTTATAGTAGAATTATTCGAAGAATAATAGGTTAAGAAGTTTATTAGCAAAGTGAAAAAGGAGAAAAATTCCTAAGAACTATGTCATCCTAAAGGTGAAACCAATACGGCAAGAAGCCGTGGTGGGGAGTAACCAGAGTAGAGGCGTTGTTTAAGGAAAAAAGTATCCAGATTACCATGCTAATAGTGACTAAAGAACATGTTATTTAAGAACAATCTAGTATATAGTAATCTAAGATGACCATATTTTGTTATGTATATGATTGAAGGGAATATTTTGAAAATAGCAATTTTATGAAAATGAATAATTATTTATCTGATATAATGGTAGATAAATTTAAAATACTTATTTTGTATGCACTTAAGGATATAAAAGTAGTAGATATAAGAAAAATCATATTAGAAAAAACATTTGGTAAATATTATATGACTAGAATAAATTACATACCACACCTACCTAACTACTCTTACAAATACTTACAATGATAAATTACATATATCTAGAATTTTTGAAAAAAGATATGAGAAACATACAGTTAATAGAAAAACAGATGAAAGTAAATTTAGACAAATACATGGAAACTAAAGATATAAAATATATAAAATTTCTTAGTAAAAATATAAAAGAGTTAATAAGATTAAAACAAACAACTACAAAATATTATAATAAAATATTTAGTCAATTTTAAATGATAGATAATCTTAAAGTCTTAATCATATATATAGAGATATACAAATTATAGAAATCGAATTAGAAAAATAATGGAGAATCTAAAAGAAAAATTAATATGGATAGAAGAAACCTTAGAAAATTTAGGAAAAGGTATATGTGATAGTTTATATAATTTAAAAAACTCACTACGAGAAGAACAACACAAGATAATAAATAACATTGAAAACCTCGAATCAGATATACATTACAGTACAATTAGGATAAATTATTATACAGAAATCTGTAACTCTACAATTACTACAGGATAAAATAATAAACTACACAAATTAATGAATACATCTTACGAAAAGAATAAATCATTAAAAGAAATAGAAACTCAACTATATAGTTTATACCTAGAATACAAAAGGTTACATGATACTAACGAGGATCCTAAAACACTAGATAATTTAATTACGATAATATCTAATCTAGAATATGAATTAATAAAACATCTTAAGTCAAGAAGATAAAAATGAAAATTATTCCAATCAATAATATTCATAAAATACATTATATAAAAATAAATACCTACATATTTATTATTTAATGAAGTTATCGCACCTAGTCCGCACCCCCCCTACAAATGGTATCATTCCTAAAGGTTATTAGTATTTCATATTATTAAAAAATATGAATTATTTGAATTTAAAGTTCAAACTTAAAAAAACTATTTTGATCATTCTCAACTCATATTGTGACTCACTTTTAGCAATTTTAGTTTTTAAGAAAAATGTACAAATAGAAATAACCTTATTGATTTTTTTTTAAAATAACTTTAATGAGACATTTTTATAAATTTAAGTAATAATACGAGAAATTGACTCCTTTCTTTTTGCAAAGTTTATTTTTCTCCCTTTGTACCTTGCAAGTTTGGTTTCCCCCCTGTAGTGGGCAGTGGTGAAGCCATATCTTACATTCTGTTTGAATGGTCGTTACAATTTTTTTTTCATTGTATTATATTATTTTGGCTAAATACATATATAATTTTTTAATTTTTTTAAAATTCATTTACAAACTTAAACTAAACATTATTTCAATTGAACACAATATAATATATAATTTTATTCTTATTACATAATAAACTTAAAATTCATTCTATAAATGAAATGTGTGTAGTTAATTGAAAAGAATATTGTCATGTATTAAAAATAATATATCACATTAGAAATAAAATGCCACATATATATAAAAGGACTATTGTTTCAATGGCATCTAATTTTTAATATGTGATATTTTATTTTTAATGTGACATATTCTTTTTCATGTTTGTGGAAATACAGTTTGTTGTTGTTGTATATTCTTTTTTTTTTTTTACGTCAAACGGCTAACTACACATGTTTTATTTAAGAAATGTGTTTTCAGCTTGTTGTGTCTAATAGGAATAAATTGTATATAGTATTGTTTCAATTGGAATAAGGCTAAGTTTAATTGTTTAAATGATTTTTTTTGACAAGTTTAAGAGGTTGTATGTGTATGTGGTCTTTTATTGATGAATAACATTCAGATATATTTTCTTGTTTCATGAATACAATATTTAGATAAATTATATTTTTAATTTTATATATTGTCATACATCAATAATAGGGTATGAGGTAAAACTACTATAAAAGAATAGGATAAAGAATAAAATAAGTTATTGAATAAAAAGTAAAGATAAAATGAAATAAAAAATGTATAAATGCGATCATACTAAATCAGCCATTGCACCGAGTGAGATTTTTTATCATTATCTAACAATTGATTTAATGATACAATATAATTATATTTTACTAACAATAAAAAATAAATATTAAACTTAAACTAACAACAAAAAATAGTGCAATAGGTTATGACCATTCAAACAAGCTGTTAGAAAGGAGATTGAATTCTAATATATTTTAAGAATAATTTTTTTAAAAATACACAACGAACTAACTTACATTGCAATTTTTAGCAAAAATATAATAGCACATTTTTTTTTATAAGAAAATGTTTTGTATTTATAACCGTTTGCGCAAAATCACATTTCAGGTAATCTTCCATCTACTATTTCATCATTTTCTTATATCAATGCTCAAAAAATTTAGTATACAGTATTACACATCGGCATACAACAATATATGAAACTTTGATTTTTTTTTTCTACGACATAACAATAATGTTTAAGAACATGATAACAATAATATATACTCTATACAATATTATGCAAAATTATAAAAGTTGTATAATGCACTGTCACGTCCCAAGTCGAAGTCTTAGACATGGCATGCATATGATACTATCGCTAGTATGAGCGCATGTCTGGCATAACACATGAGTATACATCTAAAATGAAAGAGTAAATTGAAAACAAAAGGAGATTAAAATAAGATTCCTTAAAGGAGAAATGCTTTCATCAAGGTTTATTAACACCAGTTAATATTAAACAATACTAATCATTGTGATAAATAACGATTGGAAATTACAAAGTTTGTTTGATAATTAAACCAGCCTGTGAAGTCTATAATATGTACCAATACTAAAACAAAAATATAAAGAACTCATCATATTTGTTTGAGAATTAAACTAGCTTGTGAACTAATAAGTGCCAATACTAAAAGAAAAATATAAAGAAGACATCATATCTCATTCGGGCCCTAGGTAGAAAAGAGGATCACCAATGAAAAAAGGGGGAGATTCTAATGATGCACCTTGTCACAGACTTGAGATCATAAACCTACATCATGAAATGATGCAGCGCCAAGGACAGTTAATACGTGATATATATTGGTGTATAAAACCATTTCAAGAGAATATCAAAGTAGGAGATTGTCAATGTAAATGAAATTTAAATTTAAGTGAAGACAAACTAGAAAGGATAAGAGTATAAACTGAATTAACAATTGACAAAGTAAGGTAAATTTAATTCTTTTGGTTGTGTTGGAGCAAGTAGTGAACCGACATAAATCATCATGTGAGCGCTTAGAGTATAATCACATCTCCATCAGCTAAGCCATCCTACACCTTGTCGGACAAGGACATGACATGACATAATTCACCGGCAAGGATCCATAATTATCCCCTTTTTGGAACACATGAAAATAAGTCATCCGGATTGCAGAATAATCTCTGTAATGACCCTCCAAGTCATTTCCTTAATTTACATATATTTTCAGTAGTTCAAACCTTTCCACAGTCACTACAAGTCATTTATGACATGCCAGAACTGTCGGTTCAGTTATCGGACAGTTCGTTTGAATTTTAGGCTCATTTCTCTATTTTGGAGCTTTTGTTGTTAAGGAATTGATCTCATAATAAAAATCCTAGTAAATGACCTCAAATGAGAATTTCGACAGTGACACTAGCTTTAAAATGTTGATTTTAGGTTAGAGGGACCTTGGTTTAGGTCCCAAGGCTTTCAGACCTATTTTGGGCTATTAAGTGGATTCTATGAAAAATGGAACTATAGGTGTAGGCCCCACATTTAGTTGAAATAATCTTGGATTAAAGTTTTGATGGTGCCATTCATTCTAAAAATTTAAATTTGGAATGGTAGCATAGTTCATTTGTACACATGGGGTTTCGAATGAATCTCGAGCACCCAACCAGAGTCTATTTAAACTTAGAGAAATCTAGTGCTTGATACCATCGGATGCAACCTCTTAAGAGGACCTTTGGTTGCTTAAGTGATATTCGCTTTAGTAACGTGGAGTCACTTAAGAGGACTTGGTTGTATGACCGAAGACTGCTTAAGAGATCCCTAGCTGCTTTAGTGAATATCGCTTTAGCAGCAAAGGTGTCACTTAAGCGATGCCCGCATACCTATGACTGACCTATTTAGCAGCCTTGTGCTACTTAAGTAGACAAGTGACCGCAGTAGCGGCACCTGGGGATTGTTAAATCCCCCCTCCCCCCGCCTCTTTTTAAGCCGATTTTCCCTTATTTTCTCAATTATTTCCACATTTTTTGAGATCTTAAAAAGAGAAAACATGTGGGGAATCATCCATTGAAACTAAACTAAGTTATCTTAATAATACTTGGTCATTTTCCATTATTTTCCCCATCAATTTTATCCCATTTCATTTTAAATTCTTAGAAATTAGATCCTTAAATCCTTGGACTTTAGGGGCTTATTTCGACCCCTATTTGTGCCACGGTTGTTCTTAATTCTTGAGCACACATTCCTTGTCCTTTGGGGGACCTAGTGATAGGTTCAATATTGGATTCTATTTGTGGTCCCCTAGGCTCATTCTTGACTAGAATTTTGACCCGATCTTTTATATAATAATATGGGTCTCATTTTACTTCTATTGACATGTAGAGTATTATTTTAATAGTATGGCTGCATTTTGGAATCGTAGAACAAATAAATGCAATTTATGGATAATTCAAGGATTGTGGTTCAATATCGAGGTAGGTATTGGTCTACTTTTCTTCATAAGATAGTGCATAGGGTAGATTGCATTTTAGGTAGCTATGATATGACATATTTATGATTTGGATATCATGATTTATCCTAATTTAGGAGTTTGGGGATAGAAGGGTGAATTAACCCTTAAGATGAAATACTTGTTGTGGCTATAAGATCCTATCACCCTAGAATATAAGCAAGTGTACCATAGTTGATGCTAAGTGTCCTTTAGTATAAGATTTACTATTTGACTTAATGGCTTGGATCATAGTTTCCTGGAAAATAGAATTACCATTATACTAGTTATATATTATTGGGATCGAGTCCATGGTTACGATACTAGTTGGAATCTCGGTAAGTATTCTACCCTTAGGAAAGGGTGGGATTCTAGTTATGGACCCTTAAGTCCCTTATGTTGTATTGTTTATATACTGGTGATGGCATGCATACTATTATATGTGTTCATGCTCACTTAGTGATATGATTCCAGACAAAACTATGATTTCGCTACTGCTTTCTAGAAAGGGATTTATTCCAACTTTTCATATTTAAATGGGTTCTTCTATAATGGAATCATACTATCTTACATAATGATTTATGATATTTTGAACTAAAGATGATATTTTAGAAGTTAGAATGAGATAGATTTTGATCCATAAAATGAGATAGATTTTGATCCATAAAATGAGATAGATTTTGATCCATAGTTTATCCACTCTTTTACCACTACTATTTACTTCGATCGAGAGAGATTCCAACCCTTTCTACACTTTTATGCTAATTTAGTTCCACACTTGATCCTAGATAGTGGATTTACATACACTTTTTTTACTATGATTTGAGTGAATATTATATATATATCTCTTCAAACTTGATGGAATAAATTGATAATAATGATTGGGAATCTTGAATTGGGACCAGAAAGTGTATATGGATATTCCTAAATCCCCTAAGGGCCCTTTTTTCCATGAGCCACAATGCCAGAGAAGAGAGGTTATCATAGGTCCTACCTTTGCAAGTTGGAGAAGGTGTATGCACTTGGTACGTTCTGACACTTGGATCAGATATGGTACTATAGGTTTACTTTGTATCTATTCATTTATATGTACTGCCTATCACCAGTTATTATTTGGTTCTTATATCTATCATCCTTATGGGATTTTCATAGGTATGGACTATACTTGTTATTTGTTGGGTGATGATTGAACCTTCTGGGCTTATGGGGGCTCGGTTAGGTATTATTTGTCCTGACTAGATATTACTTTATTATTGTTATTATGGTTAATTCATGGAAGGATGATTATAGACTGATATTGAGGTTTGAGGTATGATTCTGAACTCTTTTCCTTTTATGGTAAATTATTTTATTGATAATTATCTCATGGTTAGACTTTATGGTTAGGGACCTTAATCATGCTAGCATTAGTTTCCTACTTGGTTAGTATGACTTGAGACATTAGGTTGGTTACTTTAGGTCATTATTTTGAGTAATCCTATTTTTACATATATGCGTATGATATCATTACATATCCTTCTCTTTCTTGTCTATTCATATCATATATGTATCCTTGGCCTTCTATACTATTATATAACTTTCTTTCACTCTTCCTTTATATGTTGACTAAGGATATATGGTATTGCACTTTAGACTCTGGTAACTATCAGGATAGGATAAGTTATCCTTATTACTTTCTTAGCATTATCGGTTTAGTTTCCTAGATAATTGCTTGTAGTTTATATTCCTTCTCTACATGTTATTTGTGTTTGAATTATCTTTGGATCTCAGTCAGCCTATACCTACTGAGTACTAAGTATTTAGTACTCATACTGCACTTCTGTGGTCTACAGATCATAGTATGAGTTCTTTCCATTATTGTGTGCATCATGAAAAAGAGCTATGGATTAGAGATTTAGGGGTGAGCTTCTAGTGTTTGGAGTATTACTACTTATTCTCTTATGGATTAGACTGATTTCTATGTTGTATTTAGAGATGGCTAGTACTTATGTTCACTCTGTATTTCACTTTATACTCTTATTATATTAGAAACTCTTATACTAATTTCACCAGGTTTTGGGGAAACTTTATGTATATTGTTCTTGTTATCATATTTATTTCGCTATTTTTTTTCATTTCCTTAGATAGTTTGTTACCAGTTGTTCTGATTTATGGGTTGGCTTACCTGCTGGTTGGTTATGGTAGGTGCAATTATAACCTGAGAAATTGAGTCATGATAAATTAGTATCAAAGCCTAGGTTTATCGATGTATTGGTACAAGAGCTAATTTTTTAGTAGAGTCCTATAGATTAATCAGAGATATCAATATCCTATCTTCGGGAGGCTATAGGGCATTCTTAGAAAATTTTATTCTTTACTTCTTGCCGTATGTCCATACTTTTATAAATCTCTAGTGTATTTGTTGACCCTATTTTGTTCCAGATAGATGATACGAGGTTATCAATAGATGCAAATAAGACTTTTGTATGTGTTTCTAGAGCTTCATCTTAGCGTCAGGCTAGGGAGTTAGAGATAAATATCAATGATCTTCAGCATTAGCTAGAGGGTTTGAAGCAATCCCAATCTCTGGTAGAGCCTGTGACAACTTTACCCTTTCTAAATTTAACATTTGTGATTTTAAGCCTTTTTACGAATATCTCACATCCAGAGATGATATTTAGTACATCGAGTAGTTTTCATACCAGAGATGGTTTTGTTGGTGTTTAGTATATTTTTTTTAATTTCAGATTATGAGATTGGGTTTCGTGGGTGGGCCTGACATACTCCTATGCAATATCCTTTAGAGCATGAAATATTGCGTGGATTTATTAGAAAAATAGCTTAGCCACTCTATTTGGCATTGGAGCATTTTATAGTACAAGGGTCTTCTTTCTCTCAGATTACTGATCACGTGAATCCATAAAGAGAGCTTATATTGAGGCATATGGAGATGTCAGTAAGAGGCCATATCATTAGTATGGTACTATTGGTATCCCATTCGGGAGTAGGGATCCTCTTGGTGGAGATCAGCTTTACTTGTAACCTATTAGTTCCACAAAGGTAGCATCTCATACTATAGGTAAATCTCAGATCAGTCTTTGGTGGTTAAACCAGGTAGAGTTCTCGCCAGACCCTGCAAAGTATTCAATATGGATCATTACTGTAAAACCCTACAAAATTTGAATGAATTTCTTTTTTACCCTAAATTTTTTTTACTTGAATTATGTTAAGGGATGTTAAAAGGGTATTTTGGGAAGGTTTTAGAATTTTTGAACGGTGTTCGGGACCATTTTAGGACCCTGAGACAGTAAGCCTCTGCGATAGTGGTGTGTCACACCACTTAGTCTCTGCGATAAGGGCAGAGGCTAATCTCCACGATAGCGGCATGCTAGACCGCTATATAATTTTTGTCCAATTTTTTTCACATGGGGTGAGGGGCATTTGGTCCTTTTACTCCTTGGATGATTTTTAAACACCAAATAAACCCCTCTTCTTTAGTTTTCAAGGATCAAATTCCATTATTTTTTCTTTAACTTACAACCCAAGAAAACTCAAGGATTTTACAGATAATTTATTATTCAAGCTCTGAACTTTGATTTCTCTTCAAATTCTTTGGTCTTTCAGGCATGTTTCTCATCCTTAACTTGAATTTTACATTGTAGCATTTGTTTAATTATTATTCATGTGATTTTAATTGATGGGTTTGAAATTGAGTTGAGGGCTTTTGATGGTTATTACTTGAATTATTTTTCCATGATTTAAATGTGTTATTTATGCTTTAATTAATGGTTTTTGGGACTAAATGGATGCATTGTTATGAGGATTGGAATAGGGAACATGGGTTTCCCTAAATTGATGGATTTTTGGCTTGGTATTTGCATTAACCTCAACCCACTTTATAACATTGGTTTTGAATTTTGAATTTGCATGATTTTACTTACTTTTTGAACATTGCATTAAAGGATAATGGATAGTAAAAATGATTTAGAAATGCCCTTGGTGTCCATTATTTTTAAATTCAAATATAACTTTGGAGTCAAATAGTTAAATAGATTGGTTTTGTATAATTGAATTAGTTTACAAGCATATTGGTATGACGATACCAAGTTTGTAATGCCTAATTAAAATGACTCCTTTATTAATGTTTGGGTTTATGTGTAATCTATTTTAATTTAGGCTTAAAGGGAATTGTGCAACTCATTGTGAAGGTATAGTCTTGGGGGAACTAACACTGGAAACCGCGTTTACCGATGTGTGATCGTGTGTCTGGATATATACTATATTTTGGATGACTATCACCTTGGTGTCTTTAGCCTTTCCTCGGTTCATACGGCTAACACACATTGGGGCCCTTCCAGCAGGGTGAGCAAGACCCACATAGATCATGGGCGTTTTTAGAATGAAGCGAGCTATATATTTCAGGCTAATAGTTTAAACTATCATGTTCATGACCCTTGTACCTATCCTAGCATTCTATATATGTATATATCAATATTGTGCATATTATTTTGAGTATTTTTTGGTAATGGCATTATTTTATTACTTTCCCTATAGTTACATGTCAGTGCTTTCCCTATTGACTGTTCTTTGATGCTGCATCATTTCATGATGTAGGCCCCGATGGCTTTTTTGTTGCTTCTGTGCAGCGTTAGGTAATTTGGTCCTCTTGCAGATCCACTGTGAAGTGGTGAGCCTCCATCTTTTGGAAGGCCTAATTATTTCACTTGTCTTCCTTATTTCTTAGCATATTTGAATTTTCTTTTGTCATAGTCAGGGGCATGTTTCAACTTAGTTGGTTCTTATGGTTTTAAAGGATTTTATGGAAAAGTATTAGAGTGATTGATTGTTTGTTTAGACTCTTAAGTTTTATTTGATTCATCTATTTTTGTTACTATTTTGGTTGGCTTCCGCTGTATTTATTTATTGTGCTCTAAATTTTATGGTAAGGGGGTGGCCCCAACTCATGAAGAGCTTGAGATACTCGTCACGAATAGGCCCTGGTTTGGGTCATGACAAGCTTGGTATCAGAGCACACTTCAGGTTCTTTGGGTGTCCACAAAGTCATGTCGAGTAGAGTTCCTTTTATGGGTGTGTAGTGAGCCACACTTATAAAGGAGAGGCTTCGAGGCATTTACAAATGTTTTCCTTTCTTGTGTTCTATTTTGGGATATAGAGTCTAGTGTCCTAAAACTTTTCTAACTCCTGGATTACTCATTTTAGATCAAGCCTCCCTAAAGATCTGATGATTGTAGAAACTTTGTTGGAAACTCTATCCTACCTGAGGAAAATATGGAGGGAACTCGCCATGTTTATATAGTGTAGACCTGGTCTAGGGTTGCTTCTCCTGACTGTACTATTCCACGTGGGGGTTTTTATTAGTCCCTACTAGTCCTCCTCGAGCTTCCAAGACTGGTGATACTTATGCTCAGTCACCTCAGGGAGATATGTCTAATGTGGAGTTCCATCAGTTTATTTATATGTTTGCACAATTAGTGGCATCATTGTCTTATCAGTCTGATCATGTTGGTCTTACTGTTAGTTTATTTGAGGTCACCAGGGTTGGCAAATTTATGAGGTAAATCCCCCAACCTTTATAGGATCTAAGGTTGAGGAGGATCGTCAAGGGTTTATTCAAGAAATGGAGAAGATTTTTAGGGTGATTAACAATACTGATTCAAAGGGTGTGGAGTTTGCTACCTATCAGTTAAAGATATGGCTTACTAGTAATATGAGGAGTGATGATGCTGAGCCAGCGGTATGGGATGAGTTTTTAGGTGCTTTTATTAATTATTTCTTTCCTTAGGAGTTGAGAAGGGTAAGGTCGAAGAGTTTGTGAATTGAAAGAAGAGAAAGATGAGTGTGAAGGAGTATGCTTTGAAGTTCTAGTAGCTATCCCATTATGCTTCGGAGTTAGTGTCTAATATGAGATCCAGAATAAGTAAGTTTATTTCTGGGTTGTCCCATGATTTGGTGTTGGAGTATAAGGATTTTATGGTAAATAATGATATATTTAGGCTGGTAGTTTATATGCAGCAGGTAAAGGATATGAAAGAGAAGCAAGTTGAGCTAGTAGAGAAGCAAAATAAGAAGTTTAGATATTCAGAGTAGGGTGCAAATTAATAGAACAATGGGAGAGATGGTAGATAGTATACTAAGAGGAAGAATTAGGGAAATTTATATTCGACAGCTAGTACTCTTATCATAAGCCTCTCGGTGATCATTGTTTTTAGGCTAACAGTAGACCTAAGGCACAAGGTACCTAGTCACAGATTAGTGGAGCTTAGTAGGCCCCACCTTATCCTTCTAGGAAATTTTATGGGCAGCTTCACTATGGTTATTGTGAGGAGGGAAGGAACTTGTGTTTTAATTATGATTTGCCTGGTCATATATAGTGAAATTATCCCATAGCTAAAGTTGC
This sequence comes from Capsicum pubescens, assembly GCA_030864215.1. Lineage (NCBI taxonomy): Eukaryota > Viridiplantae > Streptophyta > Magnoliopsida > Solanales > Solanaceae > Capsicum > Capsicum pubescens. Next base: position 221,168,637 of record CM061542.1, on the reverse strand, counting down.
CACTAAAGCTAATAAGGTTCTGGTCGCCACTTCTTTGACTCCTAGACCTAAGGGCACTACTTCTAGTACTAGCATTAGCTAGAATCGTCTTTATATACTGGCTACTTATCAGGAATCTGAGGCATCCCCAGATATTTTTAATGATACGTTACAGCTCTTCCCTCGGGTTGTTTACTATTTCTTTGATCTGAGTTTTACCCTATTTTATGTGACCCCTTATGTGGTTGTACACTTTGGTTTTGGACCTAAAATATTTTTGACCCTTTTTCTATGTCTACTACGGTGGGTGATTCTATTGTAGCTTAAAAAAATTATAGGGGTTGTGTGGCGTATATCTTTTATAGGAGACTTTGGTGGATTTGATAAAACTTGATATGGTGGATCTTGATGTAATATTGGGGATGCATTGGATTCATTCGTACTATGCTTCTTTGAATTGTAGGACCCAAAAGATCAGTTTCCATTTTCCTAATGAGTCAGTGATTCAATGGGAGGGGAGTTCCTTAGTACCTATAGGGAAATTTATTTCTTATTTTAGAGCTCAAAAGTTTATTTCCAAAGGGTGTTTGTGTCATCTAGTGCGGGGTAAGGATTTAAACTCAGAGGGTACCTCTTTGCAATCTGCTCCTGAGTTAATGAATTTCCTGAAGTTTTTCCGGATGATCTTCCGAGAATTCCTCCCGATAGGGAAATAGATTTTGGGATTGTTCTTCAACCGGATACCTTTCCCATTACCATTCCTCCTTATAGGATGGCTCTGGATGAACTAAAGGAATAAAAAGAGCAATTAATGGACCTTCTTGATAAGGATTTCATCCGTCCTAGTGTTTTCTCGTGAGGTGATTTTGTACTTTTTGTGCGAAAGAAAGATGAGTATCTTTAGATGTGTATAGACTATCCTCAGTTGAATAAGGTTATAGTAAAAAATAAGTACCCTCTTCCTAGGATTGATGACCTATTCAATCAGCTTCAAGGTTCTAGGTGTTTCTCTAAGATTGATCTCTAATCGTGCTATCATCACTGGAAAATTAGAGAGTTTGATATTCCTAAAACTACTTTTCAAACCCAGTATGGCCATTATGAGTATTGGTTATGTTATTTGGATTGAATAATTGTTTGACTGCTTTCATGGATCTTAATAATTGGGTTTTTAGGCGGGTTTTGGATTTATTTGTTATAGTCTTCATTGATGACATCCTGGTGTACTCTAAGAGTGAGAAGGATCATGCCAATCACCTCTAGATTGTGTTGCAGACCCTTAAGGACCAGAAGTTATATGTAAAGTTTTCTAAGTATGAATTTTGGCTAAGTGTTGTGACCTTTCTTGGGTATGTTATTTCTAGTGAGGGGATCAAGGTGAATCCTTAGAAAGTTGAGGCAGTTAAGAAGTGGCATAGACCCATGAATCCAACCGATATTAGGAGGTTCTTGGGCTTGGATGGGTATTATAGGAGGTTTTTGGATATTTTTTCATCTATTGCTGCCCCACTGACGAATTTAACTAAAAAGGTTAAGTTTTTGTTTTCCAATGCCTGTGAGGGTAGTTTTGAGAAGTTGAAGGATAAGTTGACTTTTGCGCCAGTTTTGATCCTGCCCAAAGGTATTAATGGGTTTGTTGTGTATTGTGATGCATCCTGTGTGTGGCTGAGTTGTGTTGTGATGTAGCATGGTAAGGTTGTGGCCTATGCTTTCAGGCAGCTTAAGTTTCATGAGAGGAATTATCCAACTCACAATCTAGAAGTTGGCGTCTTTGGTCTTTGCTTTGAAAATTTAGGGTCATTACCTGTACGAGGTGCATGTGGATATTTATTCAGACAATAAGAGCTTGCAGTATGTGTCTTATGCAGAAGGAATTGATCCTTAGGCAGAGGCGGTGGCTCTAGTTACTTAAGGATTATGACATGAGTCTTCACTATCATCCAGGTAAAGTTAATGTAGTTGATGATACTCTTAGTAGGTTGTATATGGGAAGCTTATCTCATGTTGATGAGGAGAAAAGACGATTGGTGAAGGATATTCACAAGTTGGGTAATTTGGGAGTTCACCTTTTGGACTCTGAAGATGGAGGAGTGATTGTTTAGGAAGTAGTTAAATCATCTCTTGGTGTTGAGGTGAAGGAGAAATAGGTTTTGGTTCCCATACTTAGGCATATTAAGGATAATGTGGGTCAACAAAAGATTATGGCTTTCGAGATTGGGGGAGATGGCATCTTGAGGTATCATGGAAGGTTGTGTATTCCTATTGTAGATGGTCTTCAGAAAAGAATTTTGACAGAGGCTCATGAGTCCAAATATACAGTTCATCCAGGTTCAACTAAGATGTATCATGACTTAAAGAAAATCTACTAGTGGAATAATATAAAAATAGATGTGGTGAACTTTGTGGCTAAGTGTATAGTTTGTCAACAAGTCAAGGTTGAACATTTAAGGCATGGTGGAATGTCACAAAAGATAAGAGTTGCCCATGTGGAAGTGGGAGATAATCGATATGGACTTTGTTACGGGTCTTCTACTGTCTCGCAATCAGTATGACTCTATTTGGGGTCATGATGTGCTATAGAAATATAGCACTTTTGACACTTAAAATGAGGAAAATATGCAAGTTTCTAAGGTTGTTTTGATAGATGTTTTGCATTTTGGGTATGTTTTGCAGGAAATTAGGTTTTGGATGCTAAGTTCATAAAAAAAGGAAAAAAAATGTTTTTTTTATCTATAATGGGTGTTCGTGACACTTTTCAAATTGTTCATGACCAAAACATGTGCAGGGATTGAAGAAGAGCTGAAAAATAACTTTTGGCACTTGCTAAGTCAACATGTGGATCGCATGTAGCATATGTGGACTGCATTTGGGCAAAGCATGAGTTAGAAATCCAAAATTCTGAAAGTAGACCTGCATGAATTTTTGGTCTGGGCATATGCAATCACCACATGCGCCCATCCTCAGGCCACATGTACCACATGAGCCCAAGGCCAGGCTGAATGTGGACACCACATGTAGACACCAACCTTTTTTTCTCCTATTTCGTTCAGGATTTGGTTTTAGGGTTTCTTGATGTACTATAAATACCCCTTATATGTTTTTTTAGTAGAAGTTACGCACTCTTGATACTCACAAACATATTTTGATTTTGAGATACAATTTTGGTCTTGGAATTCTCTTTTATTGATTTTGATTGATTAATTCAGTTATAGTTTTGGTTTTTTACTTGTGATTATTGTTATTTCATCTTATGCTTTCAATCATGAATGTTGTTGATTACTTCACAGGAATGAATGGCTAAAAACCCTTAGCTAAGGTTATGGAAACCCTGACAGATTGATGAAGTAAGGGAAGTGCTATTGCTGTTTTGTACCAATACCCATGCATGCATTGTATTATCTTCACTTTAATAGTTATCTTAGCAATTGCAAACATTAGGATCCTGCCTAGATTATTGTTACTTACTCTAAAAGAGGAGTAGTGACTAGGAAAAGATAATGACAATAGTAATTTGGAGTTTAACTGTGATCCACGCTACTAGGTTTTATCTAAGTAAGATGGTTAGATTTCATCTAATAACTAAAGACTCAAAATGTAGTAGTTAACTGGGATCAAGATAAGGGTCAATAAGGCGACATCTTGAGACTCAAAAAGTAAAGGGTGAAATCCTTCTGCTCGTCAAAAAGACTGTAGAAGGTACATAACTTATTAATTCTTCATGCGAGGTATCAGGTTGGTTCAACAAAGCATGATAAGACTACAGAGTTAAGAAGCTAGGGGAACAAACTCCTAGTGTTCACCTATGACTGATTACAACCGAAGTTGATATTTGTCACTTGTTCGATTGCTATTCAAAATTCTCTATTTATTTTTCTAGTTTTGTCTGTTAATTACAGTAGCTAAGAACCACGATTTAACGTATTCTATTGGGACTCGACCCCAACCTCTGTTTGGTTACTATATTTAGCAGCGACTGGATCATCTTCTGAGTAGAGGTGTAGCTTGGGCATTACCAGGTTATTATGGATAGAATGACTGAGTCTGCTCACTTATTGCTTGTGAGGAATAACTACTCAGGAGAGAATTATGCTAAGTTGTTCATTCAGGAGATAGTTAAACTACATGGGGCACCAATGTCTATCATTTCAGACTGAGGTATGCAGTTTTCTTCTCACTTCTGATATTTGGGTCAAAAAGGTTTAGGTACTAGGTAAAACTTAACACCGGTTTGTACCCTCATATGGACGGACAAATGAAGCATACTATTCTGAAAGATATGCTAAGGGCCTGTGTGATTGACTTTAAGGGAAGTTGGGTTGAACATTTTCCTCTTATTGGGTTTGCTTCCAATAATAGTTATCATTTAGCATTCAAATAGATCCTTTTGAGGATTTTTATGGTAAGATATGTAGGTCTCCTATTGGAGGGTTTCAGGCGGGTGAGACTAGATTATTTGGTCCTGACTTGGTTCACTAAGCCATGGAGAAGGTGAAGGTGGTTAGAGAAAGACTTAAGACTGCTCAAAGTCTCCAAAAGTCATATATAGATGTGAGGTGGAAGGAGTTGGAGTTTAAGGTTAGTGATTGGGTATTCTTGAATATTTCTCCTATGAATGAAGTCATGAGATTTGGGACTAAGGGGAATCTCGATGCCCATAAAATTTGTCTATATTAGATTGTAAGGAGAATTAGGAATGTCGCATATGATTTAAATTTACTAGCAAGTCTGGCCTCTATTCATCCTGTTTTCCATGTGTCTATGCTGAAAAAGTGTGTGGGTAATCCTCTTTGATAGTGACTATTGAGGATGTTGGCGTTACAAATTTGTTATCTTACGAGGAATTCCCGGTTGAGATATTGGATAGATACCAAATAAACCCCTTTTCTTTAATTTTCAAAGATCAAAGTCCATTCTTTTCTTCTTTAACTTCCAACCCAAGAAAACTCAAGGGTTTTATAGATAATTCATCATTCACGCCAAACTTCAATTTCTCTTAAAATTCTTTGGTTTTTCAGCATGTTTCTCATTTTTAGCTTGAATTTTACATTATGGCATTTATTTAATTATTATTCATGTGATTTTAATTGATGGGTTTGAAATTGGTTTGAGGGATTTTGATGGTAATTACTTGAATTGTTTTTTCCATGATCTAAATGTGATGTTTATGCTTTAATTTATGGTTTTTGGAACTAAATGGGTGCATTGTTGTGAGGATTAGAATGGGGAACATGGGTTTTCCCAAATTGATGGATTTTTGGATTGCTAATGGCATTAACCTCAATCCACATTATAACTTTGGTTTTGAATATCAAATTTGCATGATTTAACTTACTTTTGGAACATTACATTAAATTCAAGGATAATGGCTAGTAAAAAATGTTTTGGAATGGCCTTGGTGGCCATGGTTTTGGAATTCAAATGGAACTTGGGAGCCAAATGGTTAAAAGGATTGGTTTGGCATAATTGAATTAGCTTACAAGCATATTGGTTTGATGATACCAAGTTGGTAATGCTTGATTAAATGTCTCCTTGGTTAATGGTTTGGTTTATGTGCAAACTATTTTTATTTTGGCTTAATGAAAATTGTATAGCTCACCGTAAAGGTGTTGTCTTGGGGAGGAGGGGGAACCAATACTGTAAACCATATTTTTCGGCATGTGACCATGTGTATGGATACACACTATATATGGGTATACTATCCCTTGGTGTCTTTAGTCGTTCCTCAGTTCGTGAGGCTAACACCTAGTGAGGCCCTTCCAGCCGGGGAAGCTAGACCCATATAGCCCATGGGTGCCTTTAGGAAGGAGCGAGCTACACAGTTTAACCTAATGGTTTAAACTCTCTTGTTCATGACCTTTGTCCCTAACCCATCATCCTATATAAATATATATAAATGTTGTGCATATGGTTTTGATTAAATTTTGGCAATGACATTATTTTATCAGTTTCCCCGACATTATATGCCAGTACTTTCTCCACTGACTGTCCTTGGATGCTACATTATTTCATGATGTAGGGTCCGATGGTTTTTTTATTGTTCCTGCGCAGCGTTAGCTGATTTGGTACTCCTGTGGATCTACTGTGAAGTGATGAGCCTCCATCTTTCGGAAGGCCCGATCATTTTATTTTTCTTCCTTATTTCTTACCATATTTGGATTTCCTTTTGTCATAATCGGGGTATGTCCCAACTTAGCTGGTTTTTTTGGTATGATGATTGGTTATTTGTGTAGACGCTTAAATTTCATTTGATTTATCTACATTACTAATTTGGTTAGCGTTTGCAGTATTCATTTATCATGCTCTGATGGTTAGGATAATAGGGTGATCTCCAATCTATAGTGGGCTTGAGATACCTGTCACAACTAGGCCTTGGTTTGGGTCATGACAATTAGGCCATAGTGGTCGTTCGGTATTGGTAGGTGCAGTACCTCAGGCTATTCTAAGAGTTTGTTTTAGTCATGGAGGAATTGACCATTGGCCTAGATAGTGCCGCAGACCCTAGTTGGATGTTTAATTTGTTGGCCAGTTGGGGTCAACTGGTGTTTCTCGCCAGGTTAGGGCTTTAGGGGTTTGTTACGACTGTAAAGAGGTTGGTCATTAGTCTAAAGATCTTTCTTAGCATAGGTTGTTAGTCATTCAGCTCATCTATATTGGTCTCATAGAGACGTGGGGACTTTAATTAGAGGTAGTGCACTTAGGGCCTCAGTTGGTGATTTAAATGCTCAATTTGAGTTCAGACCAACTAAGATTCGTACTCCTTCAGGCACATTAGACTTATGAATTTGGATTTCCACCATGATAGGTGCCCTTTTATTCCCTGTGTTTATATTCTATTTGATTTGATTGAGTTTTTATACCCATCAATGATTGTATGCCTTGGTGTAGATTTCATGCTTATTTGACTAAACTTATAGATGATTTTTTAGTAGTTAATATAGTGGTTTGTTGTATTTACTTATAGGTGTATCATTTGGGTTAAAGTCTCATTTACCATGGCATATTGTCCTTTGTATGGCCCAAGAGTGGTACTTGTTATTGATTTTCATTTTTGGTACCACCTAAACCTTATACTGGTGTCACTATTTCTATTGTTATTATTGTCATTATTTTGACATTGATTGATCCTTTCCCGATTGATGAATAAACTAGCATTATCCAGTTAAAATTTCCTTTCTCACGATACTTGTTCATTTGGGCTAGGTGCCTAGCTTTCTTAGATGATTTTCTCACTTTTAGGGAGGTGAGGTTGGTTGTTTTCCTCTTCTGTTGGTGAGGTTGGATCAGATGATTGAGTAGGTCATGAAAAAAAGTAAGTTGTCCACCCATGGTTCTGTCAAGGTTCTAGAGTTGACGATTTGGTTTTATTGCCCATTTTTTAGTAGAGATTTGATGTGTGAGCTAATGCTAACACATTTGAGGCTTTTAACTAGAAATAATTGTAAAATCTTAAGCAACTTTTGTCGTTTTTGATTGCTTTCTCTTTGATAATGCAAGAAAGTAAAGATGCAAGAAAACAAAAGACAATAAGAGCAAAATAGGTGAACTTGGAACAAGTGGCCATGAAAGTGTAGTTGACGACTTGTCTAATAAGTCATCAAATTTGTGATAATTTATCAGAGTCATCGTCAGCTGTAGACAGTGTGAGGAAGTTGGGGCAGAAGTGTGACGGCATCTCTGATAAATCTTCAAAATTCTGATAAGCCGTCAAGAATGTCGTCAGCCTAAGGCAATACATGAGATTTAAAGTGAAGAAGTGATGACATTATCTGATATGTCGTCAAAGCCCTGATAAGCATCAGGAGTTGCCGTCAGCCTAAGGAAGAAATCATCAAACTTGGAGGAGGAGCTGACGACATCCCCTAGTAAGCCGTCAGGTGTCTGATAAGTCGTCAAGAATGCCGTCACTTAGAATCATAAGGCAAAAATTTGAAGCATGCCTGATGACATGTTCTGGTAATCTATCAGAACTCTGATAATCCATCAGGCATGTCGTCTCACATAAGAAGAAGGAAAGAAATGGGAATCAAGGCTGACGACTTGTTCTGATAAGCTATCAAATCTCTGATATGCCGTCAGACATGTCGTTAGCTAAGGAGAAAAAATCTGAATTTTTAATTTTGAATTTTTCTTAAGTTACGGATATAAATAGCAGCTTTTAGGGTTTCATTGAGGGTCTAAACATCTTGAACTTATTTCAAAAGACTACTTTACTTCTCTTTGGTCTCAAAACTTGGATTTCAATTTTCAATTCTTTGATTTAGTTGTGGGATATTCTTCTTGAATTTGGGAAGAGAATCAATTTCTGACTACATCTTTTGTAAGTTTAATCACTTTGAATTATGAATTCAGTTATTGTTAGCGCTTTCTCTTTCATATGGAACTAAAACCCACAACTAGGTTTATAGATCTATGATTACTCCTGTATTGTCTTAATAGTTGGTTAGGGTTTGAGTGATTGTGGAAACATCTTGATAATTTTTTTGTATTAATTATTTTTTGTTGGTTGCAAACAATAGATCTCGCCTTATGTTGATTTGCTCGAACTGAGAAATATACTAAAGGTAGTGAATTATCAATCAGGATTTGGGAAGGTTAAGTTCCCATCTAATGATTAATGTTGTAACAAGATTAATCAACTCGAAATAAAAATCAGTATGAATAGAATGTTTTCCTAAGTTTGAGAGAATTAGGGAGTTCAACATCTAGGTAGGTTGAGAAACACTTAGATGGACTATCGAAACTGATAATTTGGTGTTTCCCACAAGTCATGAGAATCCAGTACTACAACTATTATTCAATGGAGGATTACTAATCATTATGATCACAACTCTATTTTCTCTATATCATTGATTTGAAATATTGCAGTTTAAGCTTTGAGTTCTAAGGCAAATTAAAGTGTTAATAACTTTTGTTCAATCATTAAAAAAAAAACATTTTATCTTTTCGTATCACTTGTTTGAATTTAACTTGTAGCTATAGTTTCAAATTAGTTTAATTGCCACTAATATTGCTCCTCGTGGATTTGACCCCGACTCCAAAGTTGGGTAAATATATTGACGACGACCTCCTTGCGCTAAATTGACGTGTAAGTTGAGCGTTATAAAAAATGGCACCGTTACCGGGGAACAATTTGGCGTATTGAGTTCGTTTGGAATTTTAGCCCACTTTCTTGAATTCAAACTTGTAAATATTTATTTTTAGTTTTCTTTTATTTCTTGTGTTAGGTAGATTTTTATTTTAGTTTACTTATTACTATGGCATCGTGGAATGAACATGAGCTTGGTGGTTGGAAATCCTATCTTGATGACCCATGTCCATATTATGATGGACCTCACTTTTGGCAAGATTGTAGATATGCTCCCTGGAGAAAGATGTCTGCACCATCTCTATCCTACCGGGAGTAAGTCAAGATAGACATTGGAGTGATTGCCCAAATTCCCCCCTATTGCGCTAACCCAAATTCTAGTTTTGCTTATGAGTTTGATAGGTCTTATGGTCAAGAAAAGGAAGAACGAAGCACCGAAAAGAGTGGCATTGAAGCTATGATTCAACTAATGTTGTATCTCCAAAAAGAAACGTATGATATCGTATGTGATATACATCAAGGAAGCCAATCATTCATGAGGAGATAGATATAGATATCAATCATTCAAAGCATTCTTCTATATTATGTTTAAATGATATCTTGTCTGGGGAATCATTTAAAATAATGGAAGAGTGTGAAGATGAGGAGCAAGAACCCTATATTGATGTTGAGCTTGATGATTAGCAACCCTCGGTGATTTTCCAACCATGAGAGATGATGCCAAGATTGAGGAAATGGTGCTAGAGGCAAAAGAAGAAACCAAGCCAATCTCTTATAAAGACTCTAGACCAATTTGGGGTGAAGAGGTCTAGAAAGATGCAACTCCGAAATAGGGAAAAGACCTCACTCGAATCACTTTTCAACATTATGCTTGGTGGATGTGATGAAAGTCGAATCACCCAAGCAAATGATGAATTTTGGAAATGAGGAGGAAAATTCCTATATTTTGGAATTTGTCTTGCCGAAAGGGTATAATACAACCCCAATCTTGAAGGCCAAGAAGCTTAAATATTGATTTCCATTTAGTGGCTTTTTAAGATTCTCACCATTGCCAAATGAGCCCACACGAAAATTAGATGTAAAATTGGGAAAGCGGTTCAAGTCTTTGAAGTGGCGTGATAGAACTTTCCTTATCATGCCCTCATATTTTCCCAACGCACCTAAAAGATGTAAAGATTAAAAGATGGGTGGACGATTCAAATCGTCTAAGTTGAGGGATAAAGGATAAATCACTTTTAAGGTATATTGATGAATTCTGGGTAGTTAAGATAACCTAGTCATATCGTAACATTAAATCAGGCGCTGCTTGGGAGACAACCCAAGGTATTTTGTTGATTGTATTCGTATTATGTGATAACATCAGATCTTCGCACCCATGGTTCCACAGGTGTATTTCTAACTCTCTTGTTTTGATTTGATGCATTAGGGACATTGCATGATTTTAAGTTGAGGGTGAGGTTACTTGTGGGTTTTGATGTCCTCTTGGGATTTTTGTTGTCGTGCCTCTTTTCCCCGAAGTCTTGTTCTTAGTAGAGCAGGCATGTTTAGGCGTATTGTGTTTGTTTTGTGATGTGTTGTGGTTAACTGGGGAAAAAATAAGTATCTAGGACAGTTGACATATTTTTGTTGATTTATCGTGAAATGATAAACACCTCTCCAATTGTCTATCTTGTAACTATGTGATATGCATCTAGATATGACTAATGTGAATCTAAGGACATGATAATCACTACAAATAATTGCATAAACCGAATGGGTAGTATCTTGTGATGTACCTTTGTGCCATGTGTATGTAAGCTACTACCTAGTTCCCATTGTGTGTTAAATTCAGAACTTACCTGGTTGGTCTTGTCTTGGTTGTAGGATAGCGGTTAGAAAAGGATCATAGGTCGTTGTTGATATTAGTCCACTTTTATCCTAAATGACCTTCCATGTGTGAATAATAGCCCTTGATCCATATTTTGAGCCTGAATGCCTATTGTTTTTATATACCTATCACCTTCCCAGTTGTATCATAATGAACCTGTTTTGTCCTTGGTCCTCCTTGGACATTGTGCACTTTTACTTAAGAAAATAGCCTAAGTTGAGGGTGGCTATCATAGGGGTGCGTGATGTAAAGTGAGTATGAAGAAGGGTAATAAAAAATATGCAAGGCTGGGTGTGGTAGAAAAAGAATGAAAAAAGAAAAGTTGTGAAAAAAGAGAAAATGAATGAATAAAAACTGCACCCAGCTTGAATGTGCTTTAATCAAGAAAGGGAGAAATAAGGTAAAGGTTGATAAGTGAGACCCCAAAAATAGTGTAGTGCCAAGGAGGGTGCCAAGGAGGCTTAGTTATGTAATACCCGTGCTTATTCCTAGATAAAAATCATCTCAAGGATGCTAGTACTTGCTTTGAAATACAAATCTATTTTTTTGTACCTGTGGTCACGTGGGTTATTGAGTTAGCTTTCTAATGATACCAATTTTGTCCAAATACGACACCATACAATGAAGTTATGGATGTTTTACTTAGAATTGACCGAAACGCCCAGGTGCGACGTCCAAGTTGACGGACCGCCAAACAAGTGACGGACCGCCACTTGACCGTCACAGCTAAGGCAGTAGGGCCACGTTCTGGATAAGGATTGATGGATGAGTTGATGGACCGTTAGATTTTTTGACGGACCGTTATTCAGGCCGTCAACTCTTATCCAATGAACCCCATTTTTGGTCCACGTATGACAGTCGAAATGATGGACCGTCAAGTTCCTGATGGACCATCAGTCAGGTCGTCACACGCCACGTTCAGTTAACTTCCAGGACGTTTTAACAAGGGTATTTTGGTCACTTACCACTCGCCTATATATACCCAGATGAGTCCAAATTCAGCCATTTTTCTCATTATTATTTCAAAAACAAAAACTAGGATTTCTCTCTAAATTTAATCTCCAAGAACAAGACCCAATCTTCTTTAAAAAACAAAAGATTTCAAATCATTCAAGTTCAAAAACATCAAGAACCTTGAGTCAGGTATGCGTAGTGTTCATCTATCGATCCATTTCGTTCATAGAGCTCAAGAACCATGTTTTAAATATTATTTGTGATTGTCTTGTTGTGATATGAGCATGTACATGTTGATGATTGTTGTTTAAGTTTCAAGATGATATCTAAACGTGTTTTCATGAAGTATATGTGTTTGTTAGTTGAAACCCATGATCTTTATGTGGCTTAATATGGTGAAATTCATGAACACACCTAAGCTAAAAGAATGCGTGCAAAGTGTTTGATAATATGCCTAGATGATAGAATTCATGTCCCATGATTTAATAGTGCTTAAATGACACGTCCATGCTCTATGCTTTACGATTTCCCATGAATTCCATGTGAGTGATATGCATTGTTGTTGTGATATGGATTGACCATGATATTGAGTCTATGCAAGTATATAAATGTTGTATGAATTTCCCTCCTATGTGTAAGATGTTGAGAACTATGCTTAGTGTGAAATCCCCTACTTATGATATTGTAAATTGTGGACTCTACTCTTACGATCAAGTCAGTCATGTGTGTCAGTTTCCTTCCATCGAGTCCTGAGGGTACTTGTACCCAAAAAATATAGTTGTGTGCCTAGAGTCATGTCATGTTATTACGATAATCTAGTCAATCCATGACCTATAGAACTCAGTCAGTCATGTGACTCAGGAAATCTCAGAAATCTCATGATCTCAGTTAATTCTCAGATAGTAGTACTATTCCGTCAGTCAACGGAAGTCAGTTACTTAGTCCATATATAGTCAGTTAAATCATGTTCAGTCTCTTCATATGGGAGTAGAAGTTAGCACCAAGTGAACCCAAGGATGGGAACTCACCTGCCAGTTTAGGGTGTGATTCTAAGCAGTCATCCTTGTTTCTAGAACTACGTAGCCAGCATAGGTTGAGACATCTTAACCTATCAGATTAGGGTTGATGAGGTGGCTTAACCTGTCAGTTTAGGATTCCCACCGTTCTCATTTTTGAGTACCTTCCAGATAAGGGTCACTCACAGCTGTCCTTACCAGTGGTGCGGTATTGACACCCTTCCAATCGGGGTAGAGATTGGACCCCAACTTAGCTATATGCGTTATTGGGGCATGTCATTCAAACAACTACCTCCCACAATTTCAATCCTAGTCCCAGTAAAAGAACTCAGATAGTTCTTCAGATTTTAGTAAATCAGGGCTGTCAGATACAGTCAATTCAGTTACAGAACGAAACACAGATAGTTCCATTAGATTCAGGATTGTCAAATACAGTCATCTATGTTATCAGAATTTCAGTATTTGTCATGCTAGATATCAGTAGATCATGTAATAGTGTCCAGATCTAGATATCATGTAATCACGATCTCAGTTACTACGTATGCATGTTTGCACTCTTACATTCATATCAGTCAGTCAGTTAGCATCGTTCATGCATGTAAACCCTTTTTCTTTTAGCCTACCTCACTCGTATACTTAGTACTCCTAGTTGTACTGACGCATTTTTACTATGGTGCTTTCTTTCACGTTACACCATAGGTTCACAGATACGAGCTCCAGATCAGCAGTAGCAGTAGCATTCCAGTCGCAGAGTTGCAGTGAGTCCTCATCCATTTGAGGATGATATTATTTATTTCATTTATTAATTCAATTCATTTTTGCTAGACGAAGTTAGTTGGAGACATGTTCCTTCAACTCCTTATTCAGACAGTATTTAGAGGCTTTCAGATTTAGCTCAGATTTGATTCGGATTTCAGTTGTTTTGGGTATTCGTTACCCCATATGGATGTTATGATTTGTCAGATATTCTATGCAGTTGAACCTTATGTCCTATTGTTCATGTTTTTTGAATTATTACGTCATATATTGCAGTATACAGGTACAAATATTAGTCATGGGTTAGCTTGTGGTCCCTCGGGATCATGGGCATCGTTTAGTAATCTAGTTCAGAAAACCAGGGAGTTACAAGTTACTTTAAATATAGTTGTGTATCATACTAGCCCCAAGCCTACATTACAAGCTGAAGAAAATTCCTATAGTGATCCTAACTTGACTATCTGAAAGCTTCGATAATGAAAATAGGGCAAGCTTATGGCATTTGGCATACATTGACTGGAACTTCTTTCTCAGAGTGAGTGTCTCTTGACCATCCCTGCATTGACATGCTTGAGTTCACATATGAGTGAGTAGGGACTTCTTTGTTGTAAGGGAACACTGTTTATGTTTCTAGTTGCTAACTTGTTTGGGTAGTGTAATATTGGTACATGCATGGTTGTTGTTGCTAAGTTGATGCCATATCTTGATTCCTTTGTGTTACATTGTTGCTTTTCAATAATATACACAGTTGAGTTTGAGATGATTGACCTTGGAGATGGTAAATATGTTTTGAGCTAAAATGGATGATTGACTGTCGATGCTTTGTATCCTCTTAGTTATGTTTAAGTTGCTTGAGGACAAGCAATTATTTTAAGTTGAGGGTGTTGATGTGTGAGATAATGCTAGCAAATTTGAGGCTTTTAACTAGAAATAATTGTAAAGTCTTAAGCAATTTTTGTAGTTTTTGATTTCTTTCTCTTTGATAATACAGGAAAGTCAAGATTCAAGAAAACAAAAGGCAATAAGAGTAAAAGAGGTGAATTTAGAACAAGTGTCCATGAAAGTGTAGTTGACGACTTATCTGATAAGTCATCAAATTTGTGATAAGTTATCAGAGTCATCGTCAGTTGTAGACAGTGTAAGAAAGTTGGAGCAGAAGTGTGATGACATCTCGTATAAGTCGTCACAATTTTGATAAGCTATCGAGAATGCCATCAGCCTAAGGTAGTACATGAGATTTAAAGTGAAGAAGTGACAACATTTTCTGATATGTCGTCAAAGCCCTGATAAGCCATCAGGAATTACCGTCAGCCTAAGGCAGAAATCATCAAACTTGGAGGAGGAGCTGACGACATCCCCGAATAAGCCATTAGGTGTCTGATAACCCATCAAGAATGCCGTCACACAGAAGCAGAAGGCAAAAATCTAAAGCATGACTGACGACATGTTCTGATAAGCTATCAGAACTCTGATAAGCCATCAGGCATGTCGTCACACATAAACAGAAGGCAAGAAATGGGAATCTTGTTTAACGACATGGTTTGATAAGCTATCAGATCTCTGATAAGCCATCAGACATGTCGTCAGCTAAGGAGAAAAAATTTAAACTTTTAATTTTAAATTTTTCTTAAGTTACGGATATAAATAGCAATTTTTAGGGTTTCATTGAGGGGCTAAACATCTTGAACTTATTTCAAAAGACTACTTTACTTCTCTTTGGTGTCAAAACTTGGATTTTAATTTTCAATTCTTTGATTTAGTTGTGGGATATTCTTCTTGAATTTGGGAAGAGAATCAATTTCTTACTACATCTTTTGTAAGTTTAATCACTTTGAATTATGAATTCAGTTATTATTATCGCTTTCTCTTTCATATGGAACTAAAATCCACAACTAGGATTGTAGGATCTATGATTACTCCTGCATTGTCTTAATAGTTGGTTAGGGTTCAAGTGATGGGGAATATTTTGATAATTCTTTTGTATTAATTTTTTTTTGTCGTTTACAAATAATAGATCTCGCCTTATGTTGATTTGCTCGAACTGAGAAATAAACTAAAGGTAGTGAATTATCAATCAGGATTTGGGAAGGTTAAGTTCCCATCTAATGATTAATGCTGTAGCAAGATTAATCAACTCAAAATAAAAATCAGTATGAATAGAATGTTTTCCTAAGTTCGAGAGAATTAGGAAGTTTAACATCTAGGTAGGTTGAGAAAAACTTAGATGGACTGTCAAAACTGATAATTTGGTGTTTCCCACAAGTCATGAGAATCTAGTACTACAACTATTATTAAATGGAGGATTACTAAACATAGTGATCACAACTTTAGTTTCTCTATATCATTGATTTGAAATATTGCAGTTTAAGCTTTGAGTTCTAAGGAGAATTGAAGTGCTAATAACTTTTGTTCAATCATTAAAAAATCCCCATTTTATCTTTTCATATCATTTGTTTGAATTTAACTTGTAGCTATAGTTTCAAATTAGTTTAATCACCACTCGCAGTGTTCCTCGTGGATTCTACCCCGACTCCAAAGTTGGGTAAATATATTGATGACGACCGCCTTGCACTAAATTAACGTGTAAGTTGAGTGTTATTAAGATTTTAGGGCCTACCTTCTAGTTTGCTGAGATTTTAACACTGGTTATCCTCCCCTATAGTTTGTTTCTAAGGTTCACTGGTTTGGGATCCATATTTTTTATTTAACTAGTTTATCGCCTGGCGATGTTAGTGATATTGATATTGAAAGGTCTTAGGTTTGACTTTATAGTTTGTTGTCTTTACCTCCTGGTGATAGCTTAGATATTTGTATTGGTATGGAGTTGGATACTCCATTGTTGATGTGATATGGTTCTTGGACTAGTTGAGTTAAAAGTGGTGGAAATAAATGATCCTTATTTTTATAGTTGCTCCTTAAGATTGGACAATTGGGAATTTCTTATCTTGATTGTCTTGGTTTATTTATCGATAGTGGTCTTGACCTTGGCATTAATGTTGAGATTGGTACTCTATTCTTATGCAATGTGATTCATGATTTAATTGGGTTAAGGTTGTTTGACATGGGTTGATTCAGGAAATCCTCATTTTGGCATTTGCTTGCCCTAATAAGCCTTTGTGGAGTGCTCCTTCTTGGTGATATGTGCCTATTCGTTCTTTCAGATGGAGTATTAGATTGACTAGTTTCTGGCTAAGGTTGCATTTCATGAGTTGCTAGAGTTTTGGGTATTGCTAGTACTGTTTGAAGCCTTGGTTAGTCCTTAGGTATGCCTTGGTGCCTTATGCCCTCAACATATGTGGATTTGATTGCTTTTGTCTTAAGTTGATGGTTTTTTCTCCGTTGTGATTTTGCCCTGCAGCTACATTTTGATTTTAGCTCTAACAAAAACCAGTGGGATATGCATGATTTTTTATAGTGAGGTGAGTTGGGTGTTTGGCCTTGGTTTAGATTTATTAGCTCGAGTTTGGAATATTGACTCTTTTGAATGGAGGCTTAAGGGTTATCATAGATTTTGGTATTTGGTAGGCAGGACTGGTTAGGATAGTTGAGATAGAGCGACTTGATAACAAGCTTAAACTACTCAAAATTGACAAAAGATAGGGTTCCAATGGACAAAAAGGCTTAAATAACACCTGAAAAATGGTCAAAATTGAATTTTTTGTGTCTCACTAATTCATCAACATGACAAGCCCCATTGCTAAGCTTCTATAACTTTCGGCACTGAAGAATATGATCTGCTGATTTGGTCTCTGATGCACCAAAATTCATGATGCGTTGCCATTTTGTCTCGATAACACTTGGCCCTAAATTGTGAGATTCAGTGATGGTTAAGCCCATTTGGTAACACATATGACATATCTATGATGTGTCAATTGTCCATTGTGTTACCTTTGTGAATATTAACACCAATCTTCATTTATTTGCTCCTTTTTTTTTTTTGCTATTTCAATCACTTCTTAACCTTGACCCTAAAATTAAAAAAAAAACAATATTAAAATGCATTCAAATTAAAATTGAGGACATGTTTTCTTCTTATTTTTAGGGCAAATGAGTCATAATTTTCTGACTCATCAGCTATAAAAAATTTTCTTACAACTCCTAGTCAAATTCGATTTGCTAAGGCGGTGGTGGACTACTCTGTTAATGTAAATATCAAAAGTTATGTTCTAATCCTAATTGAGTAGAACCACTTTTAAGGCGGCAAAAAAAAATCTCTACCTGTGTGCAAATACAACAAAGATTTGTTTAGTGAAATAAGGAGGAAAAAAAGAAAAGGAATCATTTAAACATTATGTGAAACAACAAAAACTCAACTCTTTTTCTATATAATATGCTTCATGTGAAAAAAGAAAAAAGTTCCAAATGAAGCAGATGGTTAATTCATGTCCAACGTATTCCTACTTGATGGAGCATGCGTTGGTCTATGATGATTTCTATTTTAATAAGTATTATTGCAATTAAAAAATTAATACTTCAAGCCTTGTCGTTCATGTTATATTTTGACAAGTATTAAGGTAGGGGAGCTTTCCAACATGGAGAATTGACTCAAATTTGAAGAGATTTCTGACATGCAGTTTAGGCTCGTACATTTAAGAAGCTTTGTAACTTGCAGTTTAGGATCATACATTAAGGAGCTTTGTATAAATTATAGTTTATGCTCGTGCATTGAGTAGCTTTATAACTTGAAATTCAGGCTCATGCATCGAGGGGCTTTGAGGCATACATAGACTCTTCGAATTTGAGCTAAATCTGTAAGTTATAAAACTTGTCAAATTCAAGATGCAAAGCTCTTTAAATTCCAGCCTAATCTTATATTTATAAAGATCCTCAAATTCGAGCTAAATCTGTAGAATTATGTTATGACTTTACCATCTTTATCGAGGTATGTAGGCACTTAGAGTTACATTCTAAGTTCAGTTGTGTGAGTGTGAAATGTTCTCACTTGATCTGTCACATGAAATTAAGGTCTATAATTACTCTCATAGAACTTTAGACTTACACCAAATATTCATGGCTCAATAGCGTAGACCTCCATAACAGATAGGCTTTTTCAACATAATTTGAAATTCTTAAGTTCCTCAAACCTACAAATTAAAGTTGCAAAATCTATCAAATTTTGTGGGTTGAAGATGAAAATCTATCAAACCTATAGGTTGAAGTCAAGAATCTACCAAATGTATAAGGTGAAGTTTTCCAAAACGCCAAGTTCGCTAGTTGAAGTCTTCAAATCCTGTAAGTATGAATTTTTCAAATGAAGTCGTCAAATACATCAATCTGCAAGTTGAAATTGCCAAATTTACTGAGTCTGCAGAATTATCAAATGTATCAAGTCTGCAAGTTGAAGTCATTAAATTTAGCATGTTTGCACGTTTGAAGTTGTCAAATCCATCAAGTTTGCAAGTTGAGATTGTCAAAAGCTCCATGTTTTCAAAATTGAGGCTTTTAAATTTGACACCTTAAGGTGAACAAAATTTGTCCCTTTGAACCTTAAACTGGACCTTTTACGGATTTAGCCTTATAATGATCTCTAAATTTTCATGACTTGATGTGGACAAGCTGGCCTTTTTATGGGTGTATCTTAAAAATCTCTAAATTTGCATGCCTCAAAGTGAACAAAATTTGTCCCTTTGCACCTTAATCTAAGATTTTTTAAGGATTTTTCATATAAAGAAGCCAAGTTTAAGCCGAATTGGTTAAGATGTCAGAGGCAAAATTAAATTCTCGCACCTTAAGCTGAATCTTACATAGTCACCAAACTTGAAGCCGAATTGATCAATTTTAAGGTGTCAAAGACAAAGTGAAACTCTCACATCTCAAATTGACTCTTCATGGATTTAATTCATTTTTGTCCTAACAAAGAGAACAGATACGAGTCAATAAAATAAAATAAAAATACCTAAAGAGGATTTGAGATTTTGTGAGAGCTAAAAAAGACTAATGTTAAAAACGTGCTGATTCTTGTAAAGATAATCCAATCTAAATTCATAAATTCAAACATGTATGCTACTTCTGTATTTTTTAAATAACTGGGCTCTGATACCATTTGTAGGGGGGTGCGGATTAGGTGCGATAATTTAACTAGATAATAAATACGTAGGTATTTATTTTTATAATGAATATTATTGATTGGAATAATTTTCATTTTTATCTTCTTGACTTAAGATGTTTTATTAATTCATGTTCTAGATTAGATATTATCGTAATTAGATTATCTAATGTTTTAGGATCCTCGTTAGTAATATGTAATCGTTTTTACTTGACAATAATTAATATTGATTAACTATGAGAAGACCATTTAAAAACAAAGAAGCTTTTAGAAAAATTAAAGAATCTTTAATTAGTAATTATTCAGAATATATAAGTCTAAATAAAATAAAAGAAAACCCACAAAGATTAGCCTACCTAATTACCTTAGTATCTAGTATTGAAGAAAAATTAATAATCCACTTAAAATCTAGGAGAATGAGACACATACCACCTAATTATGATAAAATCAGATTTAGGTATCCGCCAAAATACTATAAATACGGTATGTTAAAATTAGCAATATGTAATATGTGCTATATAGATGAATATACTTGCGCATTTAAAGAATATTATTATAAAGGAGCATATAATATAGAAGAAAGTAAAGAAATAAGAAAATTATATTTTAATAAATTACCTGAACCATTTAGTTCAAAAATAATAAAAAGATGGGATGAAACAAAAACAGTAGATACTCTAGGAGCAAGAATAAAAATTTTACAACAATGGTATAGAAACCTATGTGAAAAATACAGAGAAGAAATAAAAATGGAAAAAACATTAATAAGAAATTTAGCATGTTGCAAAGATAAAATACCACCTCAATTTGGATGCGAAGATAGATATTATAAGAAAAGAAAAAGACATAAGAAATATAAGAAATACAAAAAATCAAAATATAAGTATAAGAAACCAAGAAAAAGATATTATGTAAAAAATTATAAACATAAAAGACCATATAGGAAAAAAAAAATCTATAAAGGAATGTACTTGTTATAATTGCGGAAAAATAGGACATTTAGCTAGAGATTGTAAATTACCTAAAAACCCAAAAAATAAACAAATATCAGAAATAAAAATAGAAAATATAGAATATATGCAGATAGATTACATAGATTACGAATTAGAAAGTGAAGACAGTATATATGAAATTTCAGAGAATGAAACAGATAACGAAATAGATAGTGAATTAGACGAATTAAATGACTGAGGAAGATATAAAAATAATAACAAAAGAAGAATATTTAAATGACGAAGGAACAGATCAAAAAATAATATTTGATAACAATGTATTTGATGAAATAAAAGGAAAAGAGTTAGACTTAAGTGTAGAAAAAATATTTAAAATACCAACAATAAAAAATATATTTACTAGGAAAAAGGAAGAATATTATGTAGTAAGCCAAAAGGAACATGTAATAGACTGTAGATATGCAAAAGGTAAAGCTAGTATACCACTAGTAACAAAAAGAATAATTAATAAAGAGATAAACGATATAAAAAGTAGAGACCCAATAAAATATGTACACCTTGGAGGTACAGAAATATTAATAAAAGCATGTTTTAGAGAAGGAATAGATACACCAATAGAATTATATTTAGCAGATGATAGAATTATAAAACCTATAGAAAAAAGTATAATAACTGTCATAAAAGGAAATTTAATATACCAAAAATTTAAATTTATAATATGTGCGAATTATTCAGTAGCAGTAACGGATAAAAATATAGACAAATCATTAGTATTATATTGGAAAAGATCAGGAATAGAATTAACCCCAGGAAGTAAAATATTTACAGCAAGATGTAAAAATCTATATGTATTAACAACAAAACATAAAATAACGGGAAAAAATAAAATTAATAAAATACAAATAGAAAGCCCTTTTGAACAATTTGTAAAAACAATTGATAATAATGATTATAGTTACAGAAATATAGACATAGAAGAAGATCTAGAACTAATAAATGATAGAATAAGTACAACAAAAAGAATAACTTATGATAAACCGGAATCATCAAGCTCATCAAAAAGAACAAGTTATGAAACAAGTTCAATGGATAATTCAAACCAATATTACATAACAGGAAAGGTAAATGAAAAAGAATATTTAATACTCTTAAATACAGGACAAGAAGAAAATTATATAGCAAAATATCTAGTAAAAAATGAAGAAATAAAAACTGACAATAATATATGCCCAGATCTACCAAGAAGTTTAATAAATACTAAAAATATAGCATAAAAAGAAATAATAATAGGAATAAGAAAAATAAAAATAGAATTTGAAGTAAAAGAAGAGATGCAAAAAACAGACATAATATTAGGAATAAAATGGTTAGAACAAGTAAAACCATATAATATAGAACATACACAATTAACTATAACATATAACAAAGAGAAATTATTCTTAAGAAGAGCTTTAACATAAAATGAAAATATATGTATAAATGAAGATAGTAGTAGAAGGATATTACAGTAGATATTATACACCTATGATAGACACAGGAGCAGAAACTAATTTATGTAGATATAATTGTTTACCAGAAAGTAAATGGGATAAATTAAAAACACCAATAATAGTTAAAGGATTTAATAACGAAGGAAGCTTAATTACTTATAAAGCTAAGAATGTAAAAACACAAGTATGAGATAAAATATTAACAATAGAAGAAATCTATAATTATGAGCTAACATCAAAAGATATACTTTTAGGAATGCCATTTTTAGATAAATTATACCCACATATAATAACTAGGACAGATTGGTGGTTTACAACACCATGTAAATAGAAAGTAAGAGCAAAAAGAGTTATTAATAAAATAAGAAAGAAAACTGATTGGATCAAAGGATGTTTATTAGCATTTGAGCCATAAACAGAAATAAAATGGGAAATAAATAGAAAAGAATTATGCTCATTATACAGATGTTTATTAGCATTTGAGCCATATATTGTATATAACAAGTTTATTGTACGAACAGATAATACACAGGTACGTTGGTGGCTAACAAAGAAAATACAATATTCAGTTACAACAAAAGAAATTCGGAGACTAGTATTGAATATATTAAATTTTACATTTACAATTGAAGTAATTAGTACTAACAAAAATGTTATTGCAGATTACATATCAAGACAAAGCTACACAGACTGATATAATAGAAGACAATGCATTAGAAAAGATACTCAAAACCCTAACTACGCTTTCAATGAAAGTGGACAGTATGGGTAATGAAATAGAAAAGCTAAAGACTGATGAAGATAAACTGAAGTCTAAAGCTACAAATCAGCTAACTTAACAGTGTGCAGAGCTATGTCGATCGGAAGACATTACAATTCCAGATCTAGAAGGAGACGTTAGGACACTCTATAAAACCCATAATGTTAATCAATCTACAATTGCAAGTACAAGCAGAGGAGTTAGTAGACAAATATATCAGAATATGAATATGAATAAGATATTTGGGAAACCATTTATACCAAAAACACAAAAAGACCCCTTGTTTATACCCCCATAAATTACCACATACCGAGATAGTCTAAACCAAGATAAAAAAGTTTACAACTATACGTCCCAAAAATACATAGAAAATATCTACAGAGTATAAACTTTCCTAAACCTTAACCCCAGAGCCACAGATATCAAAGAGCCAAACACAAACTATATAACCCAAAAATTACAAGGTTACAACAAGCTAATTGCACTACCCAAAACCAACCTAAGCTTAATAAAAACTTGTTTTAGCTATGGATTATTAAATACCATATATACCCAAGACGGAGAAGAGCTGACAGCTATGAAAGAATTACATAAAATATTCACCACCTATAAAAGAATAACCAAAGGAAATCTATTTTATATAAAATGTTATACTGCACCAGCAGAGATATTATACGACGAAATAAAACTAGTTATACAAGTTGTAAAAATAGGATTAACCAGAGATATGATTATACCAGAAGATATTATGCAGCAGCCAGAGATATCCAGAAATGAAATACCTGATTTCTATGCAAATAAATGACTTATTGGGATAGCTACAATTATTCAAGAATTAGCAAATAATTATACCAATGGAAACCCAATATGGAGCTATTATTCAAGAGATCATCAGATAATTTATTCAAATTCAAAAGAACTACGACAAATAGATATGGAAGATGTTAGATAATGGATAATGACATTACTTAACCCAGAAAAACAATCTACTGCAAGAGCCATTAAGAGAGGATTTATTTCAGACGGGTTATTGACAAGATATTGCAAGCTAATTGGACACAAATATCCAGACCATCAATGTTCGAGATGTAATGGAGAAGATAATATTATCCCAGAAGTCCACCTAGAATAAAAGAACCAAGAAGATAAGCATGCCAGCTGGAAAGAAGATAAAAGAATCAACAGATACGATAAAAAGATAAAAGAAGACGGAGCAACAAAAGTAGACAAAGCAATAAAGGAAGAAATAAATAGAAAATTATTAACTTTCAGAAAAGATATGTATATGTTAGGTAGCCATATGTATATGTTAGGTAGCCTACCTTTTTGACTTTTGTAAGTCTTTTTTAACTTTTTCTTTTCATTTATTAGCTTAAGAAAGGTAGAGAAACGTGTAAAATTTTGTAAATACTCTCATTATAAATAGAGGCATAGAAGGCAGCAAAGAGGGCAAGCCTTCATGCGTTGAAGCACAAAAACTCTCTCTTGTCTACAACAAATATTTTTGCTTAGTTATTAAAAACAGGTATATTTCAATGGAAAAATCTATGGAGGAACAAAGTTTAGAAATATCAAACCTACCCGAACAGGTATATCTATTTATGATTATGAATAGCTAAATTCATAATTCCCAACAATCATGGTATGATAAAATAAATTCATGTTAGTTACTTTATAGTAGAATTATTCGAAGAATAATATGTTAAGAAGTTTATTAGCAAAGTGGAAACGGAGAAAAATCCCTAAAGAACTATGTCATCCTAAAGGTGAAACCAATAAGGCAAGAAGCCGTGGTGGGGAGTAACCAGAGTAGAGGCGCTGTTTAAGGGAAAATATCCAAATTTCCATGCTAATAGTGACCGAAGAACATGTTATTTAAGAATAATCTAGTATATAGTAATCTAAGATGACCATATTTTGTTATGTACATGGTTGAAGGGAATATTTTGAAAATAGAAATTTTATGAAAATGAATAATTACTTATCTGATACAATGGTAGATAAATTTAAAATACTTATTTTGTATGCACTTAAAGATATAAAAGTAGTAGATATAAGAAAAATCATATTAGAAAAAGCATTTGGTAAATATTACATGACTAGAGTAAATTATATACCATACCTACCTAACTACTCTTACAAATACTTACCATGATAAATTACATAGAATTTTTAGAAAAAGATATGAGAGACATACAGTTACTAGAAAAACAGATGAAAATAAATATAGACAAATACATGGAAAATAAAGATATAAAATATATAGAATTTCTTAATGAAAATATACAAGAATTACTTAGACTAAAACAAACAACTAGAAAATATTATGAAAAAGCATGATAGATGATATTAAAATACTTGTTTTATATATACTTAAAGATATAGAGATTATAGACATAAAGAAAATAATATGGGAAAAATTAGAAGATTATGAAGAGGAAGAATTATTAAACAGTATAGAAAATTTACGCATATATTATGAACATCAATATTACTTAGATTCAGATGAATATTATTCAGAATAAATAAATGTTAGAATATATAAAAAAAATTAGAGAAAGGCAAAATTGGATATATGAAGAAGTTAATTACAGAAATCAACTTGAAATAGAAAAAAGACAACTAGAAGAAAAATTACTTAAAATAAAATTAACCTTAGAAAAGGAAGATACAAGTAATAATTTATTTAATACATACGAAAAATTATTTAATACAAATGGAAAATTACTTATACATGAACAACAAATACTAGTTAGTCAGATAAAAAATATAAACCTACGCATTGAATATAGCAAAGTTAGAATAAAATACTACACAGAAATTGCTAAAATTTCAATAGGATAAAATAATAAACCAAACAAATTAATGAATACATCTTACGAAAAGAATAAATCATTAAAAGAAATAGAAACCCAACTATATAGTCTATATCTAGAATACAAATGGTTACATATTACTAACGAGGATCCTAAAACACTAGATAATCTAATTACGATAATATCTAATCTAGAACATGAATTAATAAAACATCTTAAGTCAAGAAGATAAAAATGAAAATTATTCCAATCAATAATATTCATTATAAAAATAAATACCTACGTATTTATTATCTAGTTGAATTATCGCACCTAATTCGCACCCCCCTACAAATGGTATCAGAGTCCAGTTATTTAAAAAATATAGAAGTAGCATACATGTTTGAATTTATGAATTTAGATTTATAATATGTGCGAATTATTCTGTAGCAGTAACGGATAAAAATATAGACAAATCGTTAGTATTATATTGGAAAGTATCAGGAATAGAATTAACCCAAGTCTGATATTTCTAAACTTTGTTCCTCCATAGATTTTTCCATTGAAATATACCTAATCCGCACCCCCTACAAATGGTATCAGAGCCCAGTTATTTAAAAAATACAAAAGTAGCATACATATTTGAATTTATGAATTTAGATTAGATTTACTTGATAATAATTAATATTGATTAATTATGAGAAGATCATTTAAAAATAATCGGTTGGAGGAATGATAAGGAGAATGACTCAATTGCATGGCAGAAAGTCCTATTTATAAACATAAGGCGGTGGTTAATATTTCCTAGTCCTTGACAAATTTAAAAATGATCCGTTGGAATTTTGGTAAAATAAGAAAAGGATTGCAAACTATGTTCCCTGGAAAATCTATTCTCCTGATAGAAGAACGTCAAGTGTAAAGGCGACACGTGATTTTTTTGTTTCTAGCAGGGACTAAGAGTATGCAATAAAAATGAATTTCAAATGTAAAAGTGGGTGCATGTGGAAGGTGATATTCATAATGTAATGACAAATAAAAGACATGGTCAAAAGTCATGCTATCTTAATTTTGACAAGATGCGATGGATAATCTACAAATTTCCTTGATATTATGGATTGCCTTTGTTAGTACTTCAAGACTGCTTTTTTAAGTAAATGTAATTCGACCAATCTTGAAGTGGGGTATTTATAATTATATAAATTTTATTAAAATGAAATTAAGATATATTAATTCAGATAAAAATTATTAATTAATATAATTGAATTAATTAACTTCAATAAATACTGATTCAATTAAACTCCAAATTTTATTGGGCTTTTCCATTAATTTCAGCTATAAATGATAAGCCCACATTGCTAAACCCATGATATTATCTAATTCTAGAGGGTCAATTTGGTGTTACGTGTCAAATGATGTGACATATAAAGTCAAGAAAGGATCTAATAGGACAATGATACCTGTTAAAATAATGCAACATGCCTAGTGAAATTAAAGGCCAATGAAAATGTGTCATGCATACAAATGACATGTTCTGACCAATCAAATGTCATCATATTACTTAACTCTAATTGACCAAAAAAAGCCTTTCCTCATCACAACTCTTCCATTCTATAACTATATATAGGATTCATAATTCTGAAAAGAGGAACAAAAACTCATACAAGAAGCCAGAGAGAGCTCATGGATCATATGACACTGATTTCTCTACAAGCTACAAATTCAAGCATTCAAGTTTAAATACAATTCAAGATCAAGAGGAAGATTCAAGATCAAGTTCATCAAGCTCAAAAGCCCTTGGATTCAAATTAAAGTGAAGACCAAATTCACTACACTCAAGATCAATATCAAAGACCCTTTAATTTACATTCGAAAAGAAGAATTAGAGGATTCATAGAGATTGTAACACTCACTACCTGAAATAAAATAAAATAATTATTGCAATATTTTTCTTGTCTCAATTATTGTTTTCAAGACTTGAATTTTATTGTCTATAAAATACTTGATGTCACGAACCAAAAATTATGGCCATTATGACATTTATCGCTGTCCATCCTTGATAAGTAAGCCAATCACCCAAAAAGGAAAGAAAATTCAAATAAATAACAAAATAATACAAGATGAGATATTCTAGAATGAAGTCAAGCCAACACATACACAAAATTAGCGAAATCTAAATAAAATATACAATTTCATCATCTTGTGTCATACGTTAATATATCTAAAAACACTAAAAATACAACCGTCTATCTTCAAAAATAAATAAAGACATAAAAATATATATCAGAGGAGGTTTAGAGTAAACTCTAAAAGTCTAAAGCAAGCCAGTACCTCGAATCACCAACTCAACAACACAGAATCAACCTCTGTTTGTCATACTCGTGCTAGGATATACATTAAAAGAGCATAGTAGGAGTGAGCATGGTCCAATTGTACTCATTAGGTATCATAGGCCGACTAAGAAAAATAAAAAATAAGATAACTAAGAAAATACTATGAGCACGCAACCTACAAGCGAAAAAGTTCTCAAACGGTAGCTCACACAGTCTCTACTGATAGTTTTAATATATGTATAAACATCAATGGGCAAGCTTACATAAAAGTATAGATGACATCTAAATACATAACAAGTAACATGTAATAACAACACATAATGTTCAAATGCAATGCAATGAAAGATGAAGTGAAAAGTTAAAAGTCATTGCATGACTTTCTGTTTGCACCTATTGAGCCTCAATGCTCCTAAAATAGGACCCATGGAGGGCTCTCAAATCATATAATATCTCAAATTTCCATCAATCTCAATCTCATGTCTCTATCTATACGACGAACACATCCATCAATCTAGGCATTTTCAAAAGTGTCTCATTTTATTTCAAAAATTAAAGTTTCTTAATGGTACAAATATCTCATGAATGTGTATACATTTAATAAAGATATAATGCTCAAAATCAGATCAGTATGAAGATATGAAATCCATTCAATACGTATATAAGTGAGCTTAGAAATTAACTCAATATGCTAATAATATATGATATTAGTTATAGTTAGGCATCATTGGAATAAATATGCACGTAAGACATCATTAATATCATATCAATCCACCAACATGGGTAATTTATCATAAAAATGGCAAACAATACTCAATAAAGCCTATATGTATTCAAGCCCCTACTCGGGCATCACATTAAGAATTAAAGCATTCAAATTCACAAATAGGGCTAATGATGTCAAATAAAGTGCCTGCACGGGAAACACATAGTATATAATATCATAAGTCAATAGCAACAGAATATAAGACGTCAAATGGGAATCACACATATATAATTTCTCAAAAATCATTCTTATATTTATTTTTCCAACCCATAGCTTGCTTTACTTATTCATTAACTACTCATTCTCAGTCTGAAGAAAGTTAAGCTATAACCTACCTTGAAATGAAAAAATTCTCTTCCCCCTTTGAACGACCTTAGAATAAACTATAACATTCAAATATAACATTGAGTCTTAAAAGAAAGCTAATGATACCTATATTATCAATATTTAAGCTGAATCCAAAATGGGTTCAAAAAATAAGTTCGAAAATAAAAGAGGTAAAATCAGAATTTTATTCTAGAAATATATTCTCCAAGGTTAAAGGAATCTACAATTTCAAACCATACAAAAATAATTTAAAACGAGTTTCAAATCAAAGAAAAACAATTTCAAAGATTTTTTAGAAAATTTAAAAATCCCATGCTAAAATTAAGATTTAAGAGTGTTTTTGTCATGACTCGATTTATAAGTTGCTATATGGAGTTTTAATGATGAGTTGCTAACTGCAAGGGACCAGGTCTTTGGATGTTCATGGAATAGTACATCTAGCCCGCATGACTGCACAGTTTTGTCCTCTTGTGTAAAAAACTTCCAGGTGCTGCTTATACTGATTATTACAGCTAGTCTAATGATATTTTAGCCCTAATCATCACTCATCTATAAAAGGAAAGAGATACTTCTTCATTAAGTGGTTTTTGGCAAATTACAAGAGTAAAGATAGGCAACAAAAATCTCATTTCAACACTACTCAAGTTCTTAGTTGATTATGTGTGCTTAAATTTAAATTGTTCTTGAGTAAGTACTGATTTGTAACTGAACTACTCATGCTATAAGAGTAGTGTTTTTGTTTATTAATAGAAGTGCTTAGGTAGATTTGCCTAAGTTTTATACTAATTAGATTTAATCAGTGAAGAGAGTCCTTAGTATAGTTGCCAACATGAGCCTGTAATAGAGTTATTACAATATAAAGAAACCTAGTGTTAGGTTCATTGAAGTCTCTAATCAAGAGTTTGATTATAGTTGATTTGGAGGTGCTTGTGGGGAAAGCCGTGTTTTTTCCCTTCCTTTAGCAAGGGGGATTTCCACATTAAAAATCTTGTGACCTTTACTTTTTCTGCTCTGTGTTTTAGTTCCTGGTTAATTTTCTATATTTTTCCTGTGATTGACCTTGAAGGACCTGGTCCCTCACTGTATGGTTCAACCCTTAGGGTTTCAACAATTAGTATCAGAGATAGATCACTATAAATGGTTCACACCTAGAGTATCTTAGTTAACATGACCGCTCTACCTAATATAGAAGAAGGGAAATCTACTATTAGACTACCAATATTCAATGGGAAGTATTATAGGTGGTGCAAAACCAAGATGTTTGACTCCATTATGGAAGAGGATAGTGAGCTGATGGACATAACTCTTGATGGTCCTCAATTATCTATTAAAAAATTTAAAGAAGGAGAGGTTACAAGGATTATTGTTAAAAGCAGGAGGGAGTACAATGATGAAGATAGGAAAAATAAATAAAAAGAATTACAAATATGTGGCATAGGTGTTGATAAATATAATAGGATCTCGGCTTGTGAAAATGCAAAAGATATCTAAGATTGCTTAAGGACTTCTCATGAAGGTACCACTGATGTGAAGGATTCAAAAATGTACATGCTGACTACTTAGTATGAAACCTTTACCATGAAAAAAGGAGAAAAAATCTAAGAAATGCATACAAAGTTCACTTCTATCACAAATGAGCTTCACCGCTTTGGCTAAATGATTTCCTTGTACAAACAAGTGAGAAAAGTTCTTGGTGTTTTTCCTAAATCCCAGGAAAGAAAAGTGGATGCCATAACTAAAGTAATGAACCTAAAGATCCTTACTATGGATGAACTCATTGGAAAGGTAAAGACTCACGATCTCAAGAAGCAACAAAAAAAGGAGAAGAAAGAAGAAAAGAGATAAAATTCCCTAGCATTGAAGGTTTCTAAATATGATCTAGTTGAGTATGAAAACACTGATGTTTCCTATTTGGAAAATAGGATTATTAGAGCCATGAAAAAAAGTGGTCAGTTCCAAAGGAGAGGAAGAAATATTGAAGTATGTCACAAATATGGAAGTTTTGAGCATTTAATTAAGGATTGTACCATGCACAAAATAGATCATTAGGATCAACTCATGGCTGCAGGTGACAAAGGAAAGATCAGGGACCAGGTACCTAACAATTCAAGAAGGAAGGTTGTTGTTGATCATGTAGTAAAGTAAGTACTGGCAGCATGGGGAGATTTCTCCAATGAATCTGATGAGGATACAAAGTCTGGAGATATGTCTATTCTATCAGTAGAAGATAGTCCAGTTATCTATGATTCCCTATTTTCTTTCATGGAAAATATAGATGATGAGGTAACACTCTCTGATATTAAAGAAGATCTAGATAACTAGTCAGCTAAAAAAATAAAAAAGCTTGCTCATGTGCTGATTGATTTTGTATGTGAACTAAATGCTAAGAAAATTGCTCTAGAGGAGAAAGTAGAGAATCAAGAGTTTGAAGATCCATAACTGTCCAGATATCAGAAACTAAAGAAATTGTCACAAAATTAAAATTTGAAAATCTAAGCTATATGGGCCAATTGGAAAAGGTGGGTGACATAGATGGCAAGGGAAAAAGAGAAGATTCAAAGCTTCAAATTGACCTTGAAAAGAAATTGAAGGATTATCAAAAACACCTTATGTCTACACTTAACAAAAATGAAGAGTTAGAAAGGTACCTGGTCCGTCTAAGAGAAAAAATTAACAAATCTCTTAAATGGACTGTTTCTTCACAGATCCTTTCTAATTGGATTAGTCAGGGTGCCAATGATAAAAAAGTACTGGTTATTATGGAGAACTCTAACCCGCTGGGTAGCAAGGAAAGACTGACAATGGTGCTAGAAACAAGGATTTTAATCCTATGTATACTCATGGTTAAAATGATGGGCACATTAAGGAAAGTTGTCAGTACTAGGTAAGAGATAGAATAAATAATTTCAGATGTGTTCAACAGGAAATTATACTGCATAAGGGGTTCAAATCTCTGAAAAAGGTGAGGAAAAATTCTCTACCTAAATGGGCCAAGAAAGCTTTGATCACACCACTATCGTTTCACAAATCAAACTTGTGATCACAGTCCATGTTTTGAGAAAGGGGGTTGCAGTTGGGAGATTTTCTATGATAATGTATGAGCAAGGCTCAATTTTTTAATCTGATTGTGTTCTTTCTCAAGGCACTTCATGTGGAGGTGTCTTAATATGAGAAATTACTCTCAGGGACCTAGTCCTTGGCTTATCTAAATGAGAAAACTGTGGAATCCTATGGATTGAAGAAAGAGCGATAATATTACCAAAGATGAGAGGCAAAAGGCTAAAAGAAAATAGATCAAATCAACTTGACCAATCTTGGGATTCAGTGCTTTCACTTAAAATTGGCTATGTTTAGGAGACATGTATCCTTATAAGGTAAGTGCAGTTTGGTCTAACTCAGTATCATACCCTTGCAGGTATACACCTATGGGGATAGCTTTGGGAGAAATCAATTGAAGCAAACATAAATTGAGAATTCACTTAAGAAAAAGAGGGACCTGGTCCTATCTCTTAGGTTAGTACTATTTTAGGATGCTTCAACAATCTTAAAATACTATCTGAAAGGCCATGTGTTTTCTCATCTTTATGTATAAGCCATCAACTTCTATAAATAATGAAGAGTCGTAATTATTAGATCAAACGTGTCATTTTAGAAGGAACATCTTTCAACAATAATGATCTCTTCTCTAAACTTACTAAATCAAACTATTTCACATTCTTTTTCAACTAATTTGGTTTATCATTCTTAGTTGATCATCTACTGTGTACCAAACAGGTCCTTTACCCTATTTTTTAATCAAAATTGTTGATATTCCTTCTTCCACAATCCCTTCTAAACACTTTAAAGTAGTTAAAATTCCTGATGAACAATCTAAACATTCATTAATTAAAGACTCTAATCCATCATTAACCAAAGCAAATACCTCCTTAATCTTTCAACAAGAACCTAAGTCAACTCTTTCTTCCTCTGAAAATCAAAAACCTGTAAATGTGTCAGTCCCCACAGAATTCTCATCTGCTTTAGAAATTTATGGTCAGTCATTCATGGTAGAATATTCAAGTCAAAGTCTTGGCTCTCACATTGACCAAAACTCTTCTCAACCTAAAATTCATTCCTTATTAGAAGTCTAAAACCACCTGTAGAATCTCAAAGCCCTATTAAGTTTGATAAACCCGACAAAGCTAATTTTTTTGAAATCCCACAAGTTCCTGGTTCTCCTACTTCCTTATATTTAAACCTTATTTTGCTCAATTGTTTGGTGAAGAAATACCAATTAAAGGGGTTTATCTTCTTTGTAAAGAGAATTGGGTGGATGAAAACTTACTTTTTCTTGCACATGACACTTGTAATAGGAGAAATGAATGAAGTGAATAAAGAAAATGGAATGTTATCATCTCCAAATGAGGGGTATGAGAAGGTTGGGAATAAACTACTCTTGACATGGATTGTGAAGAAACAGAGGGGAAATAGAGGTAAGAAAAATATGGTTGATGTTGAAGAGGAGAAAGATATTGCTGAAAAAATTAAGAAAAGTAAGAT
Organism: Capsicum pubescens; assembly: GCA_030864215.1. Taxonomy (NCBI): domain Eukaryota; kingdom Viridiplantae; phylum Streptophyta; class Magnoliopsida; order Solanales; family Solanaceae; genus Capsicum; species Capsicum pubescens. The sequence goes on along the minus strand of CM061542.1, from coordinate 221,134,977 downwards.
GGAAGTTCATATTGTTGGAAGGACTAGGTCCCCCAGTTCAAAATCTTCAGTCCTGCTGAGATGAGGTAGAAACATATAGTAGTAAAAAGAAGGAAATTTCTAAGGGACCTGGTCCTAGTAGAAAAGGAACAACTTTTGAAGAAGTGAGTATTGTCCTAAGAAAAGCAAACTGGAGAAAAGAGAAAAGGGTATTGCTATAAAACAAAGAAATAATGTACTAAAAACACAAATAGTCCTATCAGAAAGAGAGATGTTGATCCAAGAAATTCAGAGAAACTTGGGATGATTGAATTAGTTGAATATGTTAGGCATCAAGGGTAATTATACTTGTTTGATGAATTAACCCCTATGGTCCTTGAAAATGAGGTTAGAGAACTTTAATACACCATGGAATTCTCAGAAGGGTTAAGCTTGTCTGCCTAGGTGTAAGGAAAGTCAATCGATTTGGATGAAGAAGCACTGGGAAAAATCTTAGACGTACTAGTCATTAGAGTTAGAACTACTGCAAATCAACAACCCATAACTAAGTTTATGATCAATGCCTCTAAGCCTCCATCTGCTGGATGATTAAATGTAAAGAAACTTACTAAGCAGTTGTTGGATGCCCATGCTACTAAAAATGCTAGAATAGAAATATTGATTAAGTATCTTTCCCCAAAACCTCTATCCTCTTGAGTCTTGTTATTCCTATCTTCATCGTCAACCCTGTGTTAGTTCCGCTCCTTGTTGTCATATGGCCTTTAAGGATAATTATTTTTGTTGATTGTTTCAGTATAATAAATTGGTACTTAACTGCTTAACAATGAATGAATTCTGGTTTCTGTGCTTATCATGTTCTCTCCTTTAAAATCGTTCTTCATGTTAGTGTCTCACCAGTGGCCATAAGTTAATTAGCTTGTACTTATATTTACTCTTGGTTTACTGTTAATCTTTTTCAATAATGCCAAAAGGGGGGAGACTGACTTCATATGTAAGTACCAAAAGTGTGTGTTCATATGTAAGGACCAGGTGTGTATGCATGCTGATTGGGGGAAATATGGTAAGGCATAGTGACAGGGGAAAACAAACATGTGCTAGATTTTGGCTGCAAATGACAATAAGAAACTAGGTTCCTGTGTTGCATGATGATGGAAGTATACTGATAGGGGGAACATTCATCTTCACAGTGATTAAATATGATGGATATGTTTTGATGCTCAAAGTTGTATTGTTGGTTCGTCAACATCAAAAAAGGGGAAAATTTCTATATGGAGTTTTGATGATGAGAAGTTAACTGTAAGGGACCAGGTCCCTGGATGTTCATGGTACACTATAACTGGCACACGTGACTGTAAAATTTTGTCCTTTTGTGTAACAAACTTGCAAGTGCTGCTTGTACTGATTAGGACAGTTGGTCCAGTGATATTTCAGTCCTAATCATCACTCATCTATAAAATAAAAGAGACACTTCTTCATCAAGTTGTTTTTGGAAAATTACAAAGAGTGAAGAGAGGCAACAAAACCCTATTTAAGCACTGCTCAAGTTCTTAGCTGATTATGTGTGCTTAAATTGAAATTGTTCTTGAGTGAGTACTGATTTGCAACTGAACTACTCATGCTATAAGAGTAGTGTTTTCGTTTGTTGTGAGAAGTACGTAGATAGAGTTGCCTATGTTTTATACTAATTAGAGTTATTTAGTGAAAAAAGTCCTTGGCAGAGTTGCCAAGATGAGCTTGTAGTAGAGTTATTACAATCAAAAGGAACCTAGAGTTAGGTTCATTGAAAACTGTAATCAAGAGTTTGATTATAGTGGATTTGAAGGTTCTTGCGAGGGCAAGACGTGGTTTTTCCCTTCCTTGAGCAAGGGGGTTTTCCACATTAAAAATCTTGTGTTCTTTACTCTTTTTGCACTGTGTTTTGATTCCTGGTTAATTTTCTATATTTTGCCTATGATTGACCGTGAGGGACCTAGTCCCTCACTGTGTGGTGCAACCCTTAGAGATTCAAAATGAGTCATGATGGAACCTACTTTATCCATCCAGTAGGTAAGCGAAACCATAGCCCGAAGCTACACGAGTAGGATAACTTTGTGTAAAATGGCCTAAAAGTCAGAATTTAACATTTTAAGACTTAAAACAACAATAATACAGTCATAATAGTCTAATATATAGATAAAAGATCAACAATCCTCCAAAGACCTAGTAATATCGGTATAGATCTACTATAAATAAAATATAAGTACAGAAATTGCAAAATACAATTTGTGTCGGTAATTAAAGACTAGATATGGATAATAGAAAGAAAAGGGGGAAACTTCAACTCCAAGAGCTCACCTAATCTCCAAAATCAACCCAGTACGAGCATCACGTCAACATCGGCAACTTGTACTTAGATCTGTACCAAAAGGTACAGAAGTGTAGTATAATTACCAAAACCATGGGTACTCAATTGGCATTATCGGTCGACTGAGCTAAATCATTAGATAAGTGTGATAAAATACGAGATAAAATAGACTAAGTCAAGGTAAATGGGCAAGTCTGGAAATAAGCTCCAACATTACTGTGCATAAATAAATAAAATAAATTTAGAAAAATACATAAACATCACAAAATTATAACTACTAAATTGGATCCATAAGAAAATAAGTATGAAAAAATAAATAACCCAATGCGGGCCTCCATAATCTTGGAGGGTGCAATCAAAGGAACATAAATAACCAGTCCATAACTATACCGCATATCTGCTATAACCATCAAACCATCCATACTGTATCACATCATACCCAACTCTCAATGTCGTACTCGAACCAAAACGCATATCATCATCACAACATACTTATTAGTATCATCATCATAACATTATTTTCCGGACTTAAACCGAAACTCATAGCATTAATATCATCATCAATTGCCGGACTTGAATAGAAACTCATATCATTAATAAAATCATTAATTAGCAGAATTAATCGGTACACATATTATCAATACCATCATTAATTACTGGACTTAAAATGAATCTTATATAAACTGACCATAGAAATAAACCATACTGATAACTCATAACCATAAGCCATATCAATAAACTATATAAACAAACTACCTGATTTTACTAGAATTAACACCAATTCGCAAATACCAAACCAACATAATCATTAAGTATTCAACCTCCTAAAAATTTTAAAAGAATCATTAATAAGGGTACAACACGCGTAAACATGTCTACAAAGGTAACACAAGTGTTGGCCTAAGGTGGGCCGGAAAGGCCCATTTCTAATCTTCGAAATCCATGTTTAGACAAATTCGACCCCGGACTAGGCTAAGGTATCTTAATTAATTTCTAGATGTTAAATAAGCCATAATTAGCCCCAGGATAACAATTCTTACTAAATAATGCATGACTAAGTCAATTCTACCTAAAATGTGAGCAATTAAATCAATTTGGCCAAAATTACAATTTTGAGGTCTAAATAGTCCAACTAAAACTAATCTTACCAATCATGCTTCCAATACCTAAATCCCAACTCATATCTAGTATAATATCATAATTATACTATGAATTGTCTTAACCTATGGAGATGGTAAACCTGCCTACTTGGACGATGAAGATAAGCCTGAAGAATCCGCTAAACTACCAATTTCTCCTTCCAAGAAGCTTTCGCAAGGTGCCGCGCTATCAAAATCACAATCTACTCATCAAAATGATAACAATGATACCCATATTACGCTATTGTGCTTCGGGTCCAAAATCATGTAAAAATCCAATGTGGGGTCTATTTACGAAATTGCACTTTTGAAACCAACACTATGTCCCTTTATGCTCAAGGAACAATTACCCACAAAAATGTGTGAATTCCGAACTCTAATGGTGATACAATCAAGCCACCAAACTTTTAGTGATTTTAGAAAAAAAATATATTGAGAAAAATATGGAAGCTTACGATGAATTTGAAGAAGAAATGCATAAATTGTCTTCAACCAATCTCTAAAATCAACGACAAATGATTTCCCCAATTTTTCCCGCTTTTAAGGGTTAAATATCCTTGGGAATGGATAAAATATGGAGAAAATCGGGCTAAGTGGAGTTTTTAAACCCTTCCCAGGTATTCGGGTGTCTCTTAAGTTATACTTACTGCTTCAGAATAAATCGCGTAGGTGACGCTAGTGTCGTTTAAACATCTCTCATGTACGTGATCGAAGCCTCACTTAAAAGGTACCGATGGCCAATGCTAGGTCTCTTAAGTGACCGGTTGGTCGTGTATGAAACACACCAGCACCAGCACTAGTTGAGACTCGGAATTACAATTCCTCGGGATTCATCCAAAATCCCGTATACGCAAATAGACTATGCTACCCTAACAAATTTGATGTTCCAAAATCAATGGCACAGTCAAAATTTCCATGCTAGATTATTTTGATGAATAGTAGGTCCCAAACCCATGTGCCATTTTTCTTAACTTCAGGCCAATTGCCCAAAATGAGCCAGGAAGCCCCGAGACAAAAACCAAGGGTCCACCTTGCCTAAGATCAACATTCCGAATACGTTGTAAGTAGCAGAATTAGAATATAAGGTCATTTAGCTAAAGTTTTTGCTTGGTAGCCAATTTGAACTAGCAAAGACTTCAAAATAGGAAATTGGCTCTAAAAACCAAATGAATGCTTAGTAACCGAACTATCAGTTTCAGTAAATCATAAATGACTTGGGGAAGCTATAAAAAAGCTCTAAATGGAGAATATAAGTGGAAAGACAGAAAATGACCTAGAGGGTCATTATAATATCCACTACTAAAAAAAATTTTGTCCGCAAAAGTTATGGATTAGGATGTGCCTGAAGTCTAAAACAAGTAAGGATACTGGTTTTGGATCATGCTCTCGATCCCCTAAGTAGCCTCCTCTACTGGGCACTTCTACTAAACCTTAACTACTAGAATCTCCTTAGTGCGCAAATGCCTGATATCATTAGCGAATATGAACATAGGCTCCTCCGAGAAGTCAACCACTTATCCAACTGAAACGAGTCCTAACTAAGAACTTGAGAAGGGGCGGGAATGTATCTCCACAACATAGAAACATGGAAAATCGGATGGACAATAGCAAAATATAGGAGTAAGTCTAACTCTTAAGCCACCCCACCAACTGTGCAAAAAATCTCAAAGGGTCTAAAATATTAGGGTCTGAGCTTACCCTTCCTCTTGAACCTCATCACACCCTTCATGGGCGATACTCAAAGGAATACCCATTCACCAACTCCAAATATTAAGTCACAAAGACTACAATATACATAAGCCTTCACCTACTCTGAGTTCTCTCAACCTATTTTAAATCACCCTAACTCTAACCAACAACTCGTGAAGCAAGTCAGTACCATAGGGTCTAATCTCAAAAGTCTCAAACCATCCAATTGGAGAATGACATCACCTACTATACAAAGCCTCAAAAAGTGCCATTTCAATACTTGAATGGTATCTATTATTATACGCAAACTCTGCCAATGCTAAGAGTTATTTCTGCTGACCTTTAAAATCCATAACAAAGGATCGAAGCATATCTAGAGAAACTAAATTATCTGCTCTGACTGCCCATTAGTTTTAGAATAAAAGGCTATACTAAGATCCAACTGAGTACCTAAATCCTCCTAAAAAGATCTCCAAAAGTAAGAAGTGAACACTGAATCCAGATTTGAAATGATAGATATAGGAAGACAGTGTAAACAAACTATTTCACTAATATAGATATGATATGGGCTAACTTTTTAGCACTGAAGGACATTTGAATAGGAATAAAATGTGCCGACATGGTCAACTGATACACAACGACCCAAATACCATCAAAACCATGGGAAGTATAAGGAAAACCACTATTAAAGTCCATGGTAATATACTCCCATTTCTACTCAGGAATGGGCAATCTCTGAATCACCACTAACTCTCTGATTCTCAGCCTTCACCTGCTGATACATAGGCAACGAGCTACAAAGACCGCCACATCTCTCTTCATACCACTCCACCTATAATGCTTCCTTAAAACTTTATATATCTTAGTTGTACTCGGGTAAATAAAATATCTTAAGCTATGAGCCTCTCGTAAAATCGACTAAATCAAGTCAGTAACCCTTGAAACACAGATGCGACTATTAAAGATTAGAACACCCTTAGAATCTACGGTAGCCCTCTTAGACTTACCACTCAACACATAATTACGGTGATGCAAAGTCTCTTATCCTTAAATTGTTAACCCTAAAGCTGCTTAAATAGCGAAGACCCCACTTCAACACTAGTAAGAATCCTCCTAGTGTATGAAATATCAAGTTGCATCATTAAGTTGTATAAGGACTGAATATCCCATGACAATGTCCTCTAAGAGTCTTAAAAACAAGACAAGCTACCCATACCTACCACCTATTGGCTTAATGCATCTGCTGCCATGTTTTACTTCCCCGAAGATACAAGATAAAGATGTCATAATTCTTAAGCAACTCTATCCATTGACACTGCCTAGAATTAAGCTCTCTCTTTGTCATAAGACATTGAAGACTATGATGATCCGTGAATATCACTTAATGCACACCATAAAGATAATGCCTCAAAATCTTAAGCATAAAAACTACCACTGCTAACCCTAAATCATGAATGGGGTAGTTGTGCCTGTATACCTTCAACTGTCTCGATGCATAAGTAATAACTCAAAACTGGTTGCATCAATACACAAACCAAACCAACACCAGAAGCATCACAATACACTGTGAATACCTCACCCTTAATAAGAAGAGCCAAAATAAGAGCTAAAGTGAGGAATCCCTTGAGATTCTTGAAGCTCAACTCACACTTCTCGATCCATCAGAAAGGAACCTCCTTTTGAGTCAATCTGGTCATTAGCACTACAATGGTAGGAAAATGATCAATGAACTACCTATAATAATTTACTAAACTAATAAAGCTATGAATCTCATACGAAGATGTAGGTCTGTCCCAATCACGAATAGCCTCGATCTTTTCTAGGTCTACCATAATCCATCCTTAGATACCACATGCCCAAGGAAAGTCATTGACTCAAGAAAAAACTCACAGTTAGAGAATTTTCCAAAAAGCATATGGTCTGTTAAATTCTAGAGAAAAATCCTCAAATGTTGTGTGTGCGTCTCTCTACTCCTTGAATACACAAGGATGTCATGGATGAACACAATTACAAAAGAATTCACATAAAGTCTGAACATATGCTTCATCGAATCCATAAATATGGCTGAGGCATTAGGCAACCCAAAAGACATCACTAGGAACTCATGATGACCATAACAACTCCTAAAGGCTATCTTTGAGATATCCTCAGCTAGAATCCTTACTAATGGTAACCGGATCTAAAATTAATCTTAGAGAACACTGCTCCTTGAAGCTGGTCAAATAAATCATCAAAGTGAGGCATAGGATACCAATTCGTCACTATCACCTTATTAAGATACCTATAATAAATACACATACACATGCAACCATCCTTCTTTTTTGCGAAAAACACAGGAGCTCTCCAAGAAGACACACTTGGTCTAATAAAACCCTTAGAATGAAGAACCTGAAGCTGAGAATTTAGCTTCTTAAGCTCGAAAACATCCATACGATAAGGCACCATAGAAATAGGTTGGTTGCTTAGATTAAGTCCAATAACAAACTCAATATCACGATCAGGAGGAAGACCAGGTAGATTGGTAGGGAGAACATCAGGAAACTCAAAAATTAAATAAATAGATTCAAGCGATGGAATATCCACACTAACATCACAAATATAAGCGAGATAAGATTAACAACCTCTCAAAATAAGTCTCCTAGCCCATATATAAGAAATAACCCCTATCAACTCATGGATAACCACTCCCTACCATGCAACAGGGGTTTTTTCGGGCTTGCCAAAGGTAATGGTCTTGGTAAAACAATTCTTGACTACATAATGGTGGGATAAAGAATATATTTTTAGAATCACATAAAAATCTACCATATCTAACACAATAAGATCAACCCGAGTATCAAACTCTCGAGCAGTCATGATATATGATCTATATACCCTATATACTACTAAAGAATAACCTAGGGGAGTAGATACTCATGATGTCATAGATAATGAATCCCAAGAAAACTCTAATTGTGAGGCATGATAAGCAGACACATAAGAATAAGTGAATCCTAGAAAAAATAATGCAAAATCCAACTGATGGTACACCAAGATTATAACTATGATAATAGCATCCAAAGTCTCATCCTCGGGTCTAGAAAGTACAACATACAACTGACCACGTTCTCCACCAAGATGGGATCCTGACCGATCTCTAGTCCTACCTACTTGAGAACTTCTAAGAGCACCCTAGGGAACATAACTATGATCATACATACCACCTCTAGCTGGGGGAGAGGGAAAGCTTCCCAAATTGATAGAACACTCAGAACTAAAGAAACCATTACTCCACAATTGGGGCACTCCCTCGAGAAATGACCAAAAACTCCACAACCATAGCATGCCCCAGGCACCATACAGAAACTAGAAGATACGATTGATTTAGAATAATCACCATGACTATAATAACTAGAAGACATCCCTCTTGAAGACTGACTACTACTCTAGCTAGGACGATTACTGAAAATTGATAGGACTCCATTGAAAAGCTAAAGTACAATCTGAACGGGCATTCTTGACTGATCTTGATACTAATACGACTAATGCAGAGGGAATCTACATTGAGAACCACTACCTCTAAATCCTGAGCCACTACGGCTCCTACTGAAACTACCCTAATATCACGACCTCTTATCTCTATCTCTTTAGGACTTGTGATGAATCTCCTCCATAACCTGAGCATGGTTAGAAATTTTAGTAAAAGATCTACCCATAGCAACTAAACTCTGTATAGATATAGAAAGAGGAAGTCTCAATCCCCAAATAAAGAAATAAACTCTCTCATATTCAATAGTCAGTATAGAAGTAGCATGCCTAGACAACTCATAAAATTGAGCCTCGTACTCCACAATAGTTATGGAGCCCTACTCTAATATCTAAAGCTAATTTCATCGACTATCCCTAAGACTGCAAGGCATATACTTATCCAGAAATATCTCAGAGAGATCTAGCTAGCCTGGAATCACGATGACCCCTCCACCAATGTTGATCTACCAAGACCAATAGAAAATTAGTGTAATCAACACCATAAGTCTCTACTAGGCCTAAATTATAGATCTTACCCTCACAAGTAATTAAGAACTCATCTACATTCTCGCCTGGTGCACTAAAAAACATGGGCGGAGCAAATCTTAAGAATCTACCCAATATCTTCTACTCCTCAATAGACATAGTAGGCTAGAAAACTACTGACTAAGCAACTACTAGCTGGGAAACCATCGGCGCAGGAGGGACCTCAACTCTGAGAGTCGCAACTATAGGTTGCGCCCCCACCTAAGTACCACTGTGATCTCTAGACTGTGACCAACCAATCCCAAAAGATGAACTAAAGAATCCTTAAGTATTGAAGAAGAAATAATCCCTGATAAAGCCTGGGCTTGTCCTTGGCCCACCATTAGTGGAGCCAGAAAAATCTCTAGCTCAAGAGCAGAAATAAGGTATGGTAAAGGCCTTTTATCCGGGACCCTAGCTTGGGACACATTCCTGTGCTGTCCACGACCTCTAGGTCATCCATAAATAGTGATAAGATCTATAGGCTCGATCATCAAACGCTTATTTTATGTAGCTGTAGCATGTGTCCTAGCCATATATGAAAGAGTGAAACTAAGGAATACTTTAGAAACCAACTTAGACTCTTAGCCTTGAATGAGTGAAAAAAGTGAAAAAATTCTAAGAATATCCTATAGCCTCCCAAAGATGAGAAACAGATGTCATTGCTTTGATTCGCAGGACTCTACAAGACACTTTCTCTTATACCAATAGTACTGGTAAAACCTGGGCTTTGATACCAATTCATCATGACTTGATTTACGTATCATGATGACACCTACTTTATCTCACTAGTAGGAAAGCCAAACCATAGTTGGGAGCTACACACAATAGGCTACTTGGTGGAAATGGCCTAAAATCCATAACTTAACATTTTAAGACTTAAAAATAGTAACATAATAGTCCTAATAGTCTAATAGATAGATAAAATATCAATAATCTTCCTAAGACCTAGTATTATCGGTACAGAGCTACTGAAAATAAAACATAAATACTGAATATGTCAAATATAATCCATTTTGCAACAACAACATACCCAGTATATTCCCACCAAGTGGAGTCTGGGGAGGGTAAATGAAATACTATATATGGATAATAGAAGAAAAAATATGACAACTCTGACTCCAAGAGATCACTTAATCTCTGAAATTAACCCAACATGAGCGCCATATCAACGTCGGCAACTAGTACTCGAATCCGCATGAAAAACATATAGAAGTTTAGTATGAGTACCAAAACATGGGTACTCAGCAAGCATTATCGGCCGACTAATATAAATCATGATCTAAGTAAGATAAAATACAAGATAAATTTGACTAAGTAAAGGTAAAAAGGAAAACCTAGAAATAAGCTCCACCACTGGCATGCATAAATAAATAAAATAAATCCAAAAAAGTAACATAAAGATCATACAATTATTACTACTAAATTTCCCCCCATAAGACAATGAGTGCAGAAAAATAAATAACCCAATGCGGGTCCCCCATAAGCCAAGAGGGTACAATCAAAGGAAAATAAATAATCGAAGATCCATAACTATTCTGAATATCATCTATAACCATCAAACCATCAATATCATATCACATCATACCCAACTCTCAATGTCAAACTTGAAAAAGAACTCATATCATCATAATCATAACATCCTTATTAGTATCAAAATCATAACATTATTTGTCAGACTCGTATTGAAACTCATTGTATCAATATCATTATTAATTATCAGACTTGAATTAGAACTAATATCTTCAATAAAATCCTCAATTGCCAGACTTAAACTAGAACTCATATCATCAATATATTATTAATTGATAGACTTGAACAGGATCTCATATATATAGACCATAACAATATACCATACCAAACCCATGAACATAAGCCATATAAATAAACCATTGGATTTTATCGGAATTAGCACTAACCCCTAAATACCAAACTAGTGTAATCATTAAGTATTTGCTCTCTTAAAAGTCCCAAAAGAATCATTAGTAAGGGTACATGATGTGTAAACATGTTTACAAAGCTAACATAAGTCTTGGCCTAAGGTGGGACAGAAGGGCCCACTTTTAATCCCTAAATTCCATTTTTAGACAAATTCTACGCCAAACTAGGCTAAGGTATCTAAATTCATTTCTAGATGTTAAATAAGCCATAATTATCCCTAGAATAGCAATTCTTACTAAAACATATGCAACTAAGTCAATTTCAACTAAAATGTGAGCAACTAGATCAATTTCACCTAAATAATAGTTTCGATATAGCCTAAACAGTCCAACTATGACTAATCATGCCATTCATGCTTCTAATACCTAAATCCTAACCCATACCAACCAAAATATCATAATTATACTACAACTTGGCTCAATATATGGAGAAGGTAAACGTAGTCTACCTGGACGCTGAAGAAAAGCTTGAAGAATTTGCTAAACCACCAATTTTCCCTTGCAAGAAGCTTCCGCAAGGTTCCACACTATTAAAATCAGAATCTACTCATTAAAACAAGAACTAAGATACCCATATTTCATATTTTTCTTTGGGTCCAAAATCACGTAAAAATCCCATGCAATTTCAAAACCAACACAACATCCATCTATGCTCAAGGAATAAATACCCTCCAAAATAGGTGAATTTCAAGATCTTATGGTGCTAGAAAGAAAGCCACCAAGCTTTTATGGATTTTAGAAAAAGCTGGAGGATTAAACTGAGAAATGGATGGTATCTTACCACAAAATTGAAGAAGAAACGCATAAATTAACTTCACCCAAGCTCTAAAATTAACCACAAATGATTTTTCCCAAGTTTTCCCACTTTTTTAGGGTTTAATGTCCTTGGGAATGGATGAAAATAGATAAAATCAAGCTAAGTGGGGTTTTTATATGCACCCTAGGTGTATGGATGTCGATTAAGAAAACACCGGGTCGCTCAAGCGACCAAGTAACACTTGAGCGATACTCTGCCTCCGCATATGTTGCGTAAGTGATCCTAGTGTCTCTTAAATGGATCTCGCATATATGATAAAATCATTGCTTAAGCGATATCAGCGGCCAATGCTAGTTCGCTTAAGCGATCGAATGGTCGCATACGCGACACACCTGCACCAGCATCAACTGAGATTTAGAATTTTCTAAGTCTCCACCAGCCCTTTGAGATTCATTCAGAATCCCGTATATGCAAACAAATAATGCTACCCTATCAAGTTCTATGTTCCAAACTCAATTGCACAGTTAAAATTTCCATTTGATGTTGTTTTGATGAAAAGTGAGTCCCATACCCATGTGTTATTTTTTTTATTTTTTTGCTAATCCAAAATGAGCCAGGAAGCCTTGGGACCCAAACCAAGGGACCACCTAGCCTAAAATCGATGGTCCAGAGCTGTTGTAACTACCATAATTAGCATATGAGGTTGTTTATCTGAATTTTTCACCCGATAGTAAATTTGAACCAATCTAAAAACTAAACGATTTGTTTGGTACCCAAGCTATTAGTTCCAGCAAGTCATAAAGGACTTGGGGTAGCTATATGAAATATATAAAGGGTGAAAATGAGTGGACATATAGAAAATTAGCTAGAGAGTCATTATATTAGATGTTGTGATTCAATGTAAGGTAATGAAAGTAAGGTTTTAGAGCTTATCTAAGCTCAAATAGTGATGAAAACCCTAAATGTTACCCCAATCAAAAGCTCAAAGTCCAAAATGGTGAAAATTCATGAGCATACAAAGAAACAATTAACATGCACACATAAATCAACTGTGGTGTTATACTACACTAAACCATAACCTACTATCACAGCCAGAGACTACCGCCTAGTCGCAACATTGTGCTTAGAGTTACAAGTGACCCTAAGCTAACCCATGATCTAGAATGACACTAAGATACTAAAATAACTATTATAACACTAGCTATAAGTAATACTGAATGGTATAGTAATTGACAGTGCCCATGTGCACACACAAGTGTATGTGGTTTACCAAATAATATAGTGGCCTTAAAGAAAGCCGAATATCGATCCCATAGGAACTTGTGTTAAATAACTATCCAATTTTAGTTTAGCAATTGAGATAAAGTAACCAAGAGAGTTTTAGAATTGTAAACTAAAACTAAACTAAACTAATGCGGAAAAGTAATGACTTTTGATGATCCAGGGTTAAAGCTTACGAACAATCATAATATGACATTGAACTTCATTCATTAGATTGCTTATATTTGTTGTTGGTTCGTAGGTTTTTCGCATGATCATGGTCTCCCGACCTCTAATCGTCTACCTAACTTGGACATTACAACTACATCATTGAGCGGAGATGTAATAATCAAATAAGTGCATAAAGCTATCATCCTACATATGAACCAAGCAAGGCTTCTAGGTACATCCCTATCCTAGATGCTAATTCAAATTCCTTATTTTAAAAAATAATAAGAACATTACTCTATTTACCCCCACGTTCTATCTTTCTATTCCCCCTCCCGAGATCACAAGGTCGACAATAAATATATTCTAAGGGACATGAATCCTTAAAATAATTAAAACAAGGATAAACAAACAACCAAATATTATTATAAATTCAACAAATTTGATTAAAAATGAAAGCAATCATGATCTCGGCCTTAACCTCAGAAAGGGGGTGTTTTGCCGTTAATCGACATAACCGTAATCAACATAGTTGAATACATGTTATAATCCATTATAAATCTAAATTAAAGAGATATAAACCCTAAAGAAGTGTTGATCATACCCTCTCTTAAGACAAAGACGTCCAAAAGTAGAGTACAAGGTGTTTAAAGTGTGTATTTATAATAGAAGGAAGCCTAAGTCGCGTAGGATTTAGAGGCGTCGCGTCCATGAGAGCACCAGACTGCCTGGGGGCTGCGTTGTCACCATTAAACTTCTATGGATGGGGAAAAATGGATTCATTACAACTCTATGGCTGAGGCATCGCAGGCTATTTTCCTCCACTCAATGGAATTTACTTCCAAAATTTTGTCTAAGTGTTCCTCCGCTTCTCCCATGCCTTGTGGTGTTGTTTTACCTTAATTTCCAGATTTTTCCTCATCAAAATATCATCTACATCAACTACTAAAGCACCCTAAATTATCAAAAACAACAAATTAGAGTTCAATACAACTCAACGTCAAGTACTACAAGCTAGAAACTCAAGCTAAGACTAGGCTTGCACATGTTGATCTTTAACTTATTATATTGTCTCTTGAATTGATTCATTTGAACTTTTCACATTACAAACAAGTTGTTACACATAATATTAAACATTAACACCATTAGGAACTCATATGACATATTAGAATCCATCATGATAGACTAGAACAACACCTAGCTCAAGCTAGTAAACTAGTTTTCTCATCTAGACTCTAAATGATCAATTTGAGCCCAAACTTGTTTGAAAACCATTTTAAACATTATAACCACATAATTTAACACTTAGATGATTATTTTTACCTTCATTAACACATAAATCACACAAATTGTCCACAAAACAATGCTAAATAGGCTAGAATAATGATACTAAAGTGCAAAAATACACCCAACATCACCACTCCATGCTTAAAACCATGTTCGTCCTCGGACAACTCTTTACTCTAAGCATCATAAGCTGAGGAGACTCCAAACTTCTACTACATGAAAGACACTCAAGTTAGTACTATAATGACCATACAATATACAAGTTTTTACACTAAGTATGTTATGTACGTAATTGAAAGTTCAAGAACATTACTTAAAAACATCCTAGCCTCAAGAATTAACTCACCAAGTTGGAAAAATCATGCACATTGCTCAATAAAAGACATCATACAAATCTCCCACATCCATCAAACATATTCCCTCATAAAAAGAGAGTTACCCCATAATCACTCATATAAATTCAATTTATAACACAATGGGTAAAAGAATCAAGTTGCACTCACTCTCTCAAGGAATTCATAAGTTACACATAATGAACAATAAGCTTGACCTAAGTGTAGTACTCCACTACTATCAGAATGTTAAAGCTTAGGATCAAATAGGTTTTCAAAGGTTGTAATGTAGGCTAAGGGACAGGTAGGAATAATTTTGGACAAGAATAGTGACTATTTTCCCTAAGCGATTTAATACATCATACTGTTAATTCGATGTACCTTTAACAACCAATTTACACCAATTTTGTCTACCCCAGGTTTTTCGTTTTCACCCCATCTTATTAAGCTCACTCGCATACACTATGGTACACACCCCTATGATAGCCACCCTCAACTTACGCGATTTGCCTTAATTAAGGTCCACAATGTCCAAGGAGGACTAGGGACAAAAAAGGTTCATTGTAACACAACTGGGCTAAAAATAGGAACTTTTCAAGAATAAATTTCTCTAACTCCCAACCACAACACAACAATTTTTACAAACCAATAAACAACACTTAGGGGCTTTAATTTCAGTTTTTCCTTTTTGAATTTCAAACTCCTTACTCAATTAATCTTTACATTAAAGTGCTTAAGAGCCTTTTAGATCAAATTAAGGTCAATCAAAGATGAGATTAGGCTACATATGAGTCTGCCAAAGAAAAAGCCAAAGGCTCAATAGGGCTGACTAAGATTATGCACAATGGTAGGTGAAAAGCAGATATAAAACAAGTATATCAAAGAAAGGCCTATATCATATCCTAAACACACACTCTTTATTTTGCTTTGCACACATACCAAAAAAGTTTTAGACATCATATGCAATAAGGTATGTACAAATACCTCACACGCACATGGTACATGCTCAAGTCAAGTAGGATCATCATGGACTCCCAACTAAACAATCACATGAATTCAATTTTAAGCCAACAAGTACGAGATTCATAAACATGATCCTAGTAGTATGAAAAATAGTAATTCACATAATTAGCATGCTTTTACAAAAAAACACTTGCACTATGTAATCATATCTAACCCAACAAGAATATCCCACTTATTCCTGACACAAAAATTTTAAATTTACCCTAAAAATGGGAACTTCCCCACCCCATACTTAAAAATTTACTTTGTCCCTAAAGTACACTTTAAAAGTAGAGATAGAAATACTCTTTGAGGCCTCTAGTCCTAGCTAGTGGCATCTTTATACATCAAGAGGGTCTGGGGAACCCCACACTTAGTCTTCTCCATGCTCTTTAGCTCGGGTTTTCGGTACTTAGGCTTCCCATCAACCCATGACTAAAAAAACAACTATGTGAAGTAAAAATTAAAAACCTAAAAATAAATACCTACTTAACTTGGGTTGCCTCTCAAGCAGCGCCTGATTTAGTATCGTGGCATGACCCAACTACTACTTAACCAAATTCCTTCATCCTTTTCATCATACTTAGCGCCATCTTCTTATTCATTTCTGACTTCTTGAGTATGAAATCTTAAGGTCAACAACTTTTTAACAAATAACCTTTTCTGGCTCATCAATCTACATCATGTCGTGCTTAGGTAGTTGTGGCTTGGGCTGCTAAATGAGAAAGTATGAAGAAATCTTTTGTTGAACCAACTCCACGACCCTACACTTATCCCATTCAATCACAGTAATCATGCATAAGTCTTTGTAATGAGATAGTATGTTAAGCACTTTGTACACTTTAAATACTTCTTGTTCATTCTCCAACCTCATTGTGAGCATTCCCTCTCTCACATCAATCAAAGCTCCTCTGCTGCTAAGAATGGATGTCCCAATATAACTGGAACTTGTTCATTTTCTTGAAAATCTAAAACAATAAAGTCAGCAGGAATAATAAACTTACCAACCTTTATGACAACATCCTCTATGACTCCTTCAGGATGGGCTATGATCCTATTTTTCAAATGCAATAGCACAGAGCTCGGTATTGGCTTCCCCAAGCCCAAAGTATTAAATAAGGAGATGGTCATCAAGTTAATGCGTGCCCCTAAATCACTAAGTGCATGGACTACCTAGCTATTCCCAATTTGAATAGGGAGAGTGAACTTTCTAGGGTCCTTGAGATTTTTGGGCATCCTTTGTATGATTATCAAGGTACACTCTTCAGTGAGTGCTACTACCTCCACATCCAGTAGCTTAACATTATTAGCAACTACATCTCTCAAGTACTTAGCATACTTGGGCATTTTTTATAAAACATCTAAAAAAAATTAAGTTAATGTGAAGCTCTTTGAACGTGTCAAAGAACTTCTTGAAGAACACATCCTCCTTTTCCCTTATATGCTTCTGTGGGAAAGGTAGTGGTGGGATCTTCTTCACCTCTTCAGCAACTTTTGCTTTCGAGTACTCAGACTTTCTCAAATTTTTAGCAACTTTGTCGTTTACCTGTTTTGGAGTTTTCTATACATCTACCTCCTTAGTTGCCTTTGGAGGTTCTTTATTAAGCTCTTTACCACTTCTCTAAGTGTTTTCCATGACTTGTTTAGAAGGTTTAGTATCACTTGGCAAACCATGTTGAGTCCTGGTATTTTATACCTATTATAGCTGTCCTAATGACAAATCTAAGTTCCTTATAGTCGCCTGCTGAGTTTTCATGTCTTCCCGCTGATTCTTTATATCTGCTTCCAATTGTGTTTGATAAGCTAACACCTGTTTCATTATCTCTTCAATATTTCTATTTGTGGACTGATTCCCTTGAACTTGTGGTTACTGAAGCTGCTATTGTTGGGCATTCCACTGCTGATTTAGTAGTTGAGTCTGCCACTTTAGATTGTAGGCATTCCCATAATTCTACCTTTGAGCATTGCCCACACACATCACAGACTCAGGATTTACAGCAAACATAACTGTCGAATGTCCACTATTACCTCAAACTTCACACCAATCTGCAACTTGTTGAATTGTATTAACTATGGTTACAAGCCATGTGACTCCCAACTTCATGTTGCTTATCTGATTTTGCAGTGTAGAAATTTGGGCAGATATAGTAGTAAATTGGTCCACCTTTAGCGTACCTTCAATCTTCTTTATAGCATTCCTTGAGTCTGAATGCCACTCGGGATTCCCTTGAGCAATGCGGTTCAACAAAGTATACTGCTAATCAAATGTTAACTCCAAAGATTGACCACCTGCAGCTTAATCTTGAAAACTTTTGTGTTATGGTTAAGTGCCTCTACAAAAGTATGAGCTAATACCTCATTGGGTTGTTGATGATGTGGACAGTCCCGAAGAAGGGCTTTTAACCGCGCCCAAGCATAATATAAATTCTCGTTTGGCATCTTTTTAAAGTACACAATCTCAATGCAAAGTTTCATAGTCTTGACAAACAAAAAGAATTAGATGAGGTATTTCTAGGATAAGTCATCCCATGTTGTGATTGAATTTGCTGGATCAACATTCAACCATTTCTTTGCTTTCCCCAACAGTGAAAATGAGAATAGTGTCAGCCTCACATAATCAGTTGACACACCCGTAGGGATGAATGTGTCACTGATCTCCAGAAAGTTTTGCAAGTGCACTTGTGGATATTTATTTGAAATCTCGGTAAACTATCCCCTACTAATCAAAAGTTGTACCATATTCTTCTTGAGCTCAAAATTACCTCCAGCCGCCAGCTTTTGAAAAGGGGAGGTCAAATTTGTTGGAAGTGGGATTGCCACTTCACAACTGTCCTGCGGGCTGCCTTTTCTTCATCCATGATAATAAGATTATCTTGATCTTCTTCGATTTGTGGAATAAGAGGGAGAAGAATTTCTCCTCTCCTTCATTGATGGAAGCGTTGCTAAGGTTTGGGGCTTGATTCAACCAAATCTAGTCCCTTGCTAGCTTACTAACATGTAAACCTATTTATAGCAAATACAAAACCAAGACCAAGTGTAAATCACCAAAGTAATTCCAAAAAGCAAAACTAAAACAAAAGTAGTTGCCAAATTACAAGTCCCCAGCAACGGTGCCAAAAACTTGATAGCGCACATGCAAGTCTACGTAGTCTACCAAGTAATATAGTATCCATAAAGAAAGTCAAATATTGATCCCGCAGGGACTTGTGTTAAACAACTATCCAATTCTAGTTTAATAATTGAGATAAAGTAACCAAGAAAGTTTTAGAATTGTAAACTAAAACTAAACTAAACTAATGCAAAAAAGTAATGACTTTTGACAATCAATGGATAGAGATCCAGAGTTAAGGCTTATGAACAATCATACTATGCCATTGAACTTCATTCATTAGAATGCTTATCTTGGTTGTTGGTTTGTAGGGTTTATCGTATGATCATGGTCTCCCAACCTCTAATCATCTACCTAACTGTAACGCTCCGAGTCTATACCCCGGACGCTACATGGTGCTCATAATCCCAAAGGACCATCAGTTAACCCATGACTGGTACCTGCTGCAATAACTAAATAGTAATACTGCAAATATGCAAAAATTAGGTGAAAACATGTGATAAGGTTCAATACTATAATAAAATTGAATACGGTATAATAATACCAAAACTGAAACATATGTCTAAAAGCCACTAAACTGTCTGAAATGTGTAGTTGATGGGACAAGTCCCCAACTAACTTCGACTACTGAGATAAAATAGAATGCTGAAATAATAATCATGTCCTCAAACTATGAGGACTCACCACTATTTCTAACTGTAAAAAATCTAAACTGCTAAGTATGATCGGGAGCCCGTGCGTCTGAACCTATGATATAAAATATCATAGCGCAAAAGAAAGGTATGCATCAGTACTTAGAATGTACTGGTATTCAAAGTGAGGTAGGCTGAAATGCGAAGGTTCATAAGAATGAACAATACTGACTGAATGACATGAATATAACTGAATAAGAGTATATGCGTGAATACGTAATCTGTAAGTTAGATCGTGATAACATTGGATACTGAGTTCTGAGTTACTGATATCTGAGTTTATTGATACTATGTAGCTGATAACTGAGTGACCATATTTAACAGTCTTGATCCGGTGGAACTATCTTGAGTTCCGTATTGAACTGAGTGATTGTATCTGATAGTCCTGAATCTATAGAACTGAACTAAGTTCTATTCTAAGACTGAAACTCAGACTATAAGAGGTAATTATCTAACCGACATGCCCCTTTCTAAATAGATTGGGGTCCAACCTGTAACCCCAGATGGAAGGGTATCAATAACGTGCCACGAGCAAAGACAAGTTGAGTCACCCTTATCTGGTAGGTGCTCTGAACGAGAACGGCGGTTCCTTCAACCGACTGAGAGTACTACTGATCATGGCATAACTGATACTATCCTGAGACTAACCATGGCTCTAGGTAATCAGCTAAATTGTCGGGTATTAAATACCCCCAGGACTCGATAGCATAAATTATAAAACATGGCACAACCTTGAAACATGATAAATAACTACTTGTTCATCATTCATTCATTTGGGACATTCTGGCAAACACTTGCATGACATGAAATTGAATACTTGCTAACATGAGATAATTTCATTATTTAATTCTCATAAATAACTCATCAAACACTTGGAAGGAATTGAATATGCACATAGTACTAATCAACACATGAGCATCACAATTTCAAGGCTTTGACATGAATTCACATGATACTACATACATAATAGTTGTTTTTAGATAAATCTTGCACTTAATCATGGAATAGAAATCCAATCAACATTATAATCATGAATACACTTGAATCCAAATCACAGAAAGCATGAAATCAAGCTACTTGAAGTTTAAAAGAGCTCCTTGGACTCCAAGGGTGGAAGGAACCCTTGGATGAACACTTGATATACCTTAGTGCCTGAATTCTGAAAAATTGGTGGTGGTTTCTTGAATTCTTAATTTGAAATTGATCCCCCTAGGGTTTCTGTTCTTAAGAAATTTAAGAATAATGAATGAAGTTAGCCTCTAAAGGGGCTTAATCTCGTATATTGAGGGCTAATAAATGTGGATAAATACCCTATTACCCCTGAGGACGCTGCTTTTTAATAACTGAAAACTGAACTGTCGACTGGCAGATCGACACGCTGCATTATTGGCATTAATGAAATGGCTAACGCACCGCGTCGAGTCCGCATCGGTTCACTAGAATTTTCAATGAGCTGAGGGGAAAATTATCTATCGATGCAATGGATGATGTGATGCATTGATATCGCATCAACTCACTATTTTAGTCACTTAAACATCGGCTAAACGAGGTTTGAAAAATCCAAAACTTGTTCGAAAATACCTACTGACATTCCTGATCATGAATCAACCTAAATATCGATATTTTAAGGTCACAAGAGCCGTGAAATAGAGTTGCCAACGTAAGAAGGCTGAAATAATTCTAAGTCTGAATACATAGCTAGAATTTTTTTAGTCTGGGACCCTTAGCAAGCTTAAAAGTCTAAGTTAAGCTTAGGATTTTGCGGGGTCTTACAATATCTCCCCCTTAGGAACATTCATCCTCAAATGAGACTGATTAAACTGAGAATACTGATAGACTTGATTTAGACACTAGACATGCACAACTAAAGCATGATTCCATGACTGAAATTACTGATATAATGAATTATCATATTGAACATGCATAACTGATGCATAAGTACATAGATGAACATGATTCATGAATACATAGGTGGGATTACTGATAAGCTGAGGTTATATACTGGAAATACATGTCTGATGCATGAGTACATGACTAAAATAATTCGTGAATACATGATTGAGTATGCAATGTTAATTGATACCAAGTTGGTAGCTATATCTGAACATGAGACTGAGTAAATTTAATAGGAAAAATATTACCTTGGGATGGGTCTGAGTATGCGGAGAAGAGGTAAGGATACTTGGTCTACATGTCTGCTTCTTCCTCCCAAGTAGCTCCCTCAACGGACTGATTCCGCTAAAGAACTTTGACTAGAGGGACTTCTTTGTTCCTCAGTCTGCAAATTTGATAATCAAGGATTTTGACTGGAATCTCTCCATAAGAGAGTTCGTTCTGAATATCTATGCCTTCTATAGGGTCTACGACTACTTGGTCACCTATGTATTTCTTTAGCAAGGAACATAGAACACTAGATACACTGAAGTTAAGTCTGAAGGCAACTCAAGCTCGTAATCTACCTTTCCGAAACGGCTGAGAATTTAGTAAGGAGCGATATATCAGGGACTGAGTTTCCCCTTCTTGACAAACCTCTTCACTCCCTTCATATGAGAGATTTTTAAATATACAAAATCGCTAATCTCGAACTCGATATCTTTTCTGCATACATCTGAGTATGATTTTTGTTGTCTATGAGCTGTCTTAAGCCTTTCCCTGATCAACTGAACTTTCTCTAAGGTATCAAATACCAAGTCAGGCCCTACCACTATAGCCTTACCCATTACAAACCAACCAATGAGAGATCTATACCTCCTCACATAATGTGCCTCAAACAGAGCCATATGAATGTTGGAATGATAGTTGTTGTTATATGTGAATCCAATCAAAGGTAAGTGGTCATCCCAACAACCTTTAAAGTCTATCGTACAGGCTTACAACATATCTTCTAAACTCTAAATGGTCCTTTCTTCTTGACCATCTGTCTGAGGGTGAAAGGTTGTCCTGAGATGAACTCGGGTACCAAGAATCTTTTGGAATTCCTTCCAGAAATAAGAGGTGAACAGGGTATCTCTATCTGAGATAATGGACAACAGAGCACCGTACAATCTTACCAACTCCCTGATATAGATTTTGGCATAATTCTCGATTGATTAAGAGGTATAGACTGGTAGGAAATGAGTTTATTTGGTCATCCTGTCTATAATGACCCAAATTGAATCATGTTGGCGACGATTACAAAGTAAACCCATCACAAAGTCCATGTTCACTTCTTCCCATTTCCAGGTGGGAATACTGAACTCTTGCATGGACCCACTTGGCTTCTAATACTCAATCTTAACCTGCTGACATATTGAGCACTTAGCCATAAACTTTACAATATCACTCTTCATCCCACTCCACCAATAGATCTCTCACAAATCACGATACATCTTAGTGGCCCCTAGATGAATGGAATAGCTAGAACCATGCGCTTTTACAAAAATTTGTTGCCTCAAGTCATCTACGCCTAGCATACATAGCCAACCCTGGCAGCTCAAAACACCATCTCCCCTTTAGGAGAAAACCTCTATCTTATGATCTCTGACTGATACCTTCAATTTGACTAGATTGGTCTCTCTATCCTGTTTTTCCTTCACCTCAGAAACTAGGGATGATTCTGAACTACTCTGCACCCACACACTACCTTCTGCTAAATCGAATAAGTGAACACCTAGTTGGACAAGCTGATGAACTTCCTGAACAAACTTCTTCTTACCATCCTCCGCATGAGCAACATCACCCATAGACATCCTACTGAGAGCATCTGCCACTACATTGGCTTTACCCGGATGATACATGATGCTCATGTCGTAGTCTTTTAACAGGTCTAACCACCTTCTCTGACGGAGGTTTAGGTCTTTATGAGAGAACACATACTGTAGGCTCTTATAGTCAGTGAACATATCAACGTGCACACCATACAAATAGTGCCTACAAATCTTTAAGGTAAATACTACTGCTGCTAACTCAAGATCATGAGTAGGATAGTTCTTTTTATGGGGCTTAGGTTGTCTAGAGGCATAGGCTATGACCTTACCTCTCTGCATCAAAACACACCCCAAATCGATCGAGGCATCACAATATACCACAAACCCATCTGAACCATCTAGTAGGATCAAAACTGGAGTTGTAGTGAGTCGAGTCTTCAACTCATGAAAACTCTTTTCACAAGAATCTGACTACTGGAATTGGACTTTTTTCTGAGTCAATCTGAACTTAGCGGATGCAATAGATGAAAATCCCTTAACAAACCATCGATAATAGCCATCCAAGCCCAAGAAACTCCTAATATCTGATGGAGAGATAAGTCTAGGCTAGTTTCTCACTGCTTCAGTCTTTTCGGGATCAACTCTAATGCCATCACCGGAAATGATATGGCCAAGGAAAGCTACTGACCTTAGCCAAAATTCGCACTTACTGAATTTGGCAAATAGCTGATGGTTTCTGAGAGTCTACAATACAATTTTAAGATGGTCTGCATAATCATGCTCATTGTGGGAGTAGATAAGAATGTCATGTATGAAGACTATAACGAACATGTCCAAGTACTGCTTGAACACACGATTTATCAAGTCCATAAAATTTGATGGGGCATTGACCAAAGGACATGACTAAGAATTCTAAGTGACCATACCGAGTTCTGAAAGTTATCTTCGGGATATCATATTTTGAGAGAACAGTCTTTCTTATGCATGAATAAAATTGGTGCACCCTACGAGAACACACTGGGTCTGATAAATCCCTTATCTAGGAGATCCTTTAATTGTTCTTTTAGCTCTCTGAGTTTTGAAGGTGCCATTTTTATGGCGGAATAGATATTGGCTGAGTATCAAGAAGAAGGTCTATTCTGAATTTGATTTCCCTTTCGGGAGGAACTCCGGTAAGATCTTTGGGAAACACATCTGGGAATTCATATGTTATTGACACTAATTCAAGAGTAGGAGTTTCTAAACTAGAGTCCTGGACTTAAACGAGATGGTAGACACATCCCTTACATATCATTTTTCTCGTGCGAAGGTAAGAAATAAGCTGACCCCTAAGTGTTGAGGTATTACCCCTCCACTCAAGGACGAGTTCATTTAGAAATTGAAACTGGACAATTCTATTTCTATAGTCGACTGAGGCATAGCAGGAATGAAGCCAATCCATGCCGAGAATGACATCAAAATTGGTCATCTCTAATTTTACTAAGTCTGCTGAAGTGACTTTTTGAGATACCATAATCAGATAGTTCCTATATACCTACCGAGCTATGATAGATTTACCCACTGGGGTAAAGACTGAGAAAGGCTTTACTAGAATTTCAGGACTGACTCTGAAATCAATGGCTATATATGGATTAATAAAAGACAACAAAGCTCCTGGATCTAGCAAAGCATAAATATGTAAATGGAAAAATTGTAACATACTAGTGACCACATCAGGAGAACTTTCCTAATCCTGTCGGGACTGAAGAGCATAGATTCTGTTTGGGCGCTGCCCACTGGTGGCACTGGATGCGGCATCGTGCTGATTCGAGCGACCAAACTGAGTTGGGGGATGGTTATGCTGACTCTGAGAACCCACCTGAGGACATTGTCTAACCCTGTGTCCTAGATTGCCACATCTTAAACACACATCACTGCCAGCTCTGCAGACACCCTGGTGGTTTTTGCCACACTTCTGACAAAGGGGATTGGTTCGGGCACTACTAACACTACTCTAGGGTTTAGGGCCTGACGCCCTATCTATGTTGCCATCTCTGAATTTTTGCAAAGGATCACTAGCTGAGGAAGGAGCTGGAACTGAGGATTTTGGGCAAAAATGAGAATGATTCCCACCCTTTGACTTAGGCTGAGCAAAAGTTGGTACTACCTGTTCTCGCTCTCTTGTTCTCCCCCTCCTTCTCCCTATTATTAGCCTCCTCTATCTGCTGAGCATGGACCATGATCCTGGATATGTCCATCTACTTAATCAACATTATGGTCCTACACTCCTTAACCACACTATTAGACATGACAGACACATACTTACTCATTTTAGATCTGTTATCTACTACCACATAAGGAGCATATCTGGCTAATTGAGTAAACTTAAGAGAAAACTCTTGTACCATCATGTTACCTTGCTACAGATTTATAAACTCCAAAACCTTCACTTTCTTCTACTCAAGTGAGAAGAACCTATCTAGAAAAGCAACAGCAAACTCTTCCCATTCTATGGACCCTACATCTGCGGCCCTTTCTTCTTTCCACTGTTTAAACCATGAGTGTGACACATCCTATAATTGATATATGACTAACTCAGAACTCTCACTAGTTGTTACCCCATAATATCCGTATTTTTTGCACCTGATCAAGAAATTCCTAAGGGTCCTCATCTGACTTAGACCAAGTAAAAGATGGAGTCTTAATTCGGGTGAAATCTCGAATACTGGCAATAGTAGTATTGGCCACTGGGTTAGCTAGAACAACAGCTGGGCATTCATTCTGGGCTTCCACAGAATGAGATAGGGTGGTGAAAGTTGCTCTGAATTCAGCGTGGGAGACGTGTTCGTCCAGAGGATCTAGCTGGACGGGCTGGGGTTTTGGCTGGTCTCCCATTCCTCTTCCCTTAGTCCTATTTGGGGGTTGATTCTATAAACGGAAGAGGAACATGGATTAGACAGGGATTTTAACTGGAGCTCATGCTCACTCGTGCAATATGAATACTGAAAGAAAGCAAACTTTTCTTAAAACACCTAATAGCCTCCTGTCCATAAGTGTGGCGCTCTACACACCCATGAACAAGACTCTACAAGATGTAGCTTTCAGACTTCCTAGGACTCTGTTAAACCTTAGGCTCTGATACCAAGTTTGTAATGCCCCGAGTCTGTACCCCGGATGCTACACGGTGCTCATAATCTCGAAAGACCACAAGTTAACCCATGACTTGTACCTACTGCAATAACTAAATAGTAATACTGCAAATATGCAAAAATTAAGCAAAAAACACGCCATAATGTTCAATACTGTAATAAAATTAAATACGGTATAACAATACCAAAACTGAAACATCTATCTAAAAATACTCTAGTCTTAAAAGCCTCTCAACTGTCTGAAATGTGGAGTTGATGGGACAAGTCCCCAACTAACTCCGTCTACTGAAATAAAACTGAAATGCTAAAATAATTATCATGTCCTTAAACTATGAGGACTCACAACTAATTCTGACTGCTGAAAATCTGAACTGCTAAGTATGATCGGGAGCCTGCGCATCTAAACCTATGATATAAAACATCATAGCGCAAAAGAAAGGTATACGTTAGTACTTTGAATGTACTAGTATGCAAAGTGAGGTAGGCTGAAATGTGTGGGTTCATATGCATAAAAAATACTGACTGAATTACATGAATATAACTGAATAAGAGTACATCTGTGAATACATAATCTGTAATTGAGATCGTGATAACACTGGATACTGAGTTCTGAGTTACTGATTTACTGATATCCGAGTTTACTGATATTGTGTAGCTGATAATTGAGTGATCATATCTAATAGTCTTGATCCTGTGGAACTATACTGAGTTCTATACTGAACTGAGTGACTGTATCTGACAGTGTTAAATCTATAGAACTGAACTGAGTTTTATTCTGAGACTGGAAGTGAAACTAAGACTATGGGAGGTAATCATCTAACCGATATGCCCCTTTCTAAATAGATTAGGGTCCAACCTATAACCCCAGTTAGAAGGGTGCCAATACCATGCCACGGGTAATATAAGTTCTGAGTTAACCCTCTCTGACAGAAAGCTCTTTCATCAACCCTCGCTGGCAGGAAAACTTGAATGAGATATATCAACCCTCATAATATCTGGAAGGAAGATATCTCAACCTACGCTAGCTATGTAGTTCTATAATACAGGGATTTCTACTAAGGGTCAAACCCTCTGCTGGCAGGAATTCCCCCATCCCTGGGCTAACTCGGTGCTGAATCCTACTCCCAACTGAATAGACACTGAACTGATTTCTAGTTCATATTTGGCTTAACTGAACTATTACTGATTATACTGTCTAACTGAACTGTACTGAGTTCACTTAGTTTCATTGACTAATGAAATACTACTGAATTCTGTTAACTAGCTAAATTTACCGAGGCCTGAACTAAATATTAAACTAGACTGGATTGATACTGAGTCTACTGAGTTTTTCCTAAGTTCTGTAACCGACTAAGAGTACTACTGATCGTGGCATGACTGATACTATCCTGAGACTGACCATGGCTCTAGGTAATCAGCTAAATTGTCGGGTATTAACTACCCCCAGGACTCGATAGCATATATTATAAGACATGGCACAATCTTGAAACATGATAAATAACTACTTGATTATCATTCATTCATTTGGGATATTCTGGCAAACACTTGCATGACATGAACTTGAATACATGCTAACATGATATAATTTCATTATTTAATTCTCATGAACAACTCATCAAACACTTGGAAGGAATTGAATATGCACATAGTACTAATCAACACATGAGCATCACAATTTCAAGGCTTTAACATGAATTCACATGATACTACATACATAATAGTTGTTTTTACATAAATCTTGCACTTAATCATAGAATAGAAATCCAATCAACATTATAATCAAGAATACACTTGAATCCAAACCATGGAAAGTATGAAATCAAGCTACTTGAAGTTTAAAAGAGCTTCTTGGACACCAAGGGTGGAAGGAACCCTTGGATGAACACTTGACATACCTTAGTGCCTGAATTCTAAAAGATCGGTGGTGGTTTTTTGAGTTCTTGATTTGAAATTGATCCCCCTAGGGTTTCTGTTCTTGAGAAATTTGAGAATAATGAATGAATTTAGCCTCTATAGGGGCTTAACCTCGTGTTTTGGGGATGATAAATATGGGGAAAAACCCTATTACCCCTGAGGATGCGGCTTTTTAATGACTAAAAACTGAACTATCGACGCATAGATCGACACGCCGCATCATTGGCATCAACGCGATGGACAATGCATCGCATCGAGTCCGCGTTGGTTCACTAAAATTTGCACGGAGCTGAGGGGAAAATTATCTTTCGACGTGATGGATGATGCGACGCGTTGATATCCCGTCAACTAACTATTTTAGTCACTTGAACTTGATCTAAACGCGGTTCGAAAAATTCAAAACTTATCCGGAAATACCTACTGACATTCCTGATCATAAATCAACCTAAAGATCGATATTTTAAGGTCACAAGAGTCATGAAATAGTGTTGACAACTTACGAAGGACGAAATAATTCTATGTCCGAATACATAGCTAGAATTTTCTAAGTCTGGGACCCCTTAGCAAGATTAAAATTTTGTGGGGTCTTACACTAACTTGGACATTACAACTACATCGTTGAACGAGGATGTAATAATCCAATTAAGTGCATAAATCTATCATCCTTCATGTGAACTAAGCAAGGCTCCTAGGTACATCCCTGTCTTAGACGCTAATTCAAATTCCTTATTTTATAAAAGAATAAGAACCTTACTCTATTTACCCTCACGTTCTATCTTTCTATTCCCCCTCCCGAGATCACAAGGTCGACAATGAATATATTCTAAGGGTCATGAATTATTAAAATAATTAAAACAAGTATAGACAAACAACCAAATATTATAACCAATTCAACACACATGATTCAAATTGAAAGCAATGATGATCTCAGCCTTAACCCCGAAAAGGGGACGTTTAGCTGCTAATCGACATAACCGTAATCAACATAATTGAATACATGTTATAATCCATTATAAAGCTAAATTAAAGAGATATAAACACTAAAATAAGTGTTGATAATTCCCTCTCCTAAGAAAAAGACGTCCAAAAGTAGAGTACAAAGTGTTTAAAGTGTGTATTTATATTACAAGGAAGCCTAACTAGTGTAGGATTTGGAGGCGTCATGTCCATGATAGCACCGGACTGCATGGGGAATGCACATTCACCATTTCACCACTATGTATTGGGAAACGCGTGCTTCATTACACTGAGATGGCTGATGCGTCATGGTCTATTCGCCTCCACTCACTAGAATTTGCTTCCAAAATTTTGTCTAAGTGTTCCTCTGCTTCTCCCATGCCTTATGGTGCTGTTTTGCCTTAGTTTTCATATTTTTCCTCATAAAAATATCATCTACGTCAACTCCTCAAGCACCCTACATGATCAAACACCACACTTTAGAGTTCAACACAACTCGACGTCAAGAACTACAAGCTAGAAACTCAAGCTAAGACTAGGCTTGCACATGTTGATCGTTAACTTATTATATTGACTCTTGGCTTGATTGATTGCACTTTTTGCAGTAAAAAAAAGTTGTTACACATAATATTAAACATTAACACCATTATAAAATCATTTGACATATTATAATCTATCATGATAGACTAGAACAACACCTAGCTCAAGCTAGTAAAACTAGTTTTCTCGTCTAGACTCTAAATGATCAATTTGAACCCAAACTTGTTTGAAAACGCTTCTAAGCGTTATAACCACATCCTTGAACACTTATATTCTTATTTATTCTTCATTTACACATTCACACGAATTGTCCTCAAAACAAGGCTAAATAGGCTAGGATAACGATACTAAAGTGCATAAATACACCCAACATCACACTACAACAAAATTGATATATAGCTACGAAATTATTAGCTACGAGATAAAATTCGTTACTAATTATTTGTTTTTCATTACGATAATTACATTTCGTATCTAAATACATGATGTATATACTTTTAGTGACGAAACATAAAATTTTGTAGCAAAGTTTTGTCCTCTAAAGTTTTCCACCAAAAAATATTTTGGCGCCATTTATTAATTACCATTAGTGATGAATTTTAAGTTTTCAGTGACACCATTTTTTGTCGCTAATAACGTATTCAATTCGTGACAAACTATTATTTGTCTTGAATTAGTTATAATTTTAGACACAAAAAAATTTCGTCATAAAAAATAAGTTATTGCAGTAGCGACAAATTAGAGTTTGTAGTTAAATATTATAATTTTTAACTACAAAATTTGATATTTAATTGTGACCTCAATTTTTGTCACTAATACTATAAACAATTAGTGACGATCCATTTATTGTCTCTAATTAACCTATGATTCAGTGACAATATAATTTTATCACAAAATATGTCAGCATTTAATAGTGACGATTTCAAATTTGTAGTTGAATAATTTAACTACTTGGTACGAAAAAAAATTTGTAGCTAAATATAAATTAATCTTTGGCTATTCTTGTTTACTAGTTTAGTTGCACGTGTCACGCACATGTAACTTTTGATTATTAAAATTAAACAATTTTATCTATTGAAAATATTTTTTCGAAGTGCAAAATATTTGAATCACTTCCCAAATACAACTACAACAAAATTAAGTGGTGAAAGAAAGAAAAAATAAACCACATCATGATCAAGTTAAATTAACAATGATATAAAAATCAAATTGAAATATCTAACCAAAAATAAAGAAAATTTATAATTATGAATCAAAGAATTAAATACATGGTAAATATGAAAAATGTACTAACCGAAAATTTGAAATAGATGCACAATACAACTGAAAATTTTATTTTTCTTTCCTTAAATATTAAAAAAAAAATCTTTGATGTCAAATTTTTATTCGGGAGTTATTTTAAAAAAAGAAAAGAAATCATTATCTTTTCTAAATGGAATTTGTATTTTTCTTAATGAATGTTTGTTACCTCTTCTAGTTGAACTTTGTTATCCACTTATTTAAGTTATGTAATGAAATAGATTTTTAAAATTCTTAAACTAAAGAAAAATGTATTAATTGTCATTAATTCTGAAGAAATTCCAATAAGGAAAGTTTTACTATAAATATTTAATTAATTTTTAAATCTTTAAATATTATGAAAATACTTAAAAGACAACTTTATCTAAAGCAGAGACTTTTAATGAAAGGCAAAAAGTTTAAACAATATTTCTAAGGCCCCTCACACTTTTAATATTATATATATATATATATATATATATATATATATATATTAACCGCACGTTCCTCGCACATGTAACGTTTGATTATTTAAAATTAAATAATTTTATCTATTGCGATAATTTTTAATGAAGTGTAAAAGTTTAAATCACTATTCAATGATTCTTCACACTTTAATATAATAATGTAAGTATAAATATATATTTTAGTGTAAGCACATATATATTTTATCATGAGAAGTTTCAAGTGGTTGATGGATATCGCTTTTACTTTTGCCCAACAGTACCTCTTTTCCTTGCCACCAGAAGCTAAGAGAGACGCATCATTGATTCATTTGACGGGAAATTCTTCCAAATTTTTCGATTAAAAATTCCCATCTAAAAGAGAAACACAAGAAATTAAAAGAAGAGAATTAGTTATCAATTGTTGATTATGCATAACTCATGTATAATTTTTAAAGCTATTAATTAAAAGAAATAAATGAAGGCATAAAGTGTGATGATAATAAATTCAAGAATACACATGAATCAAATTTGATTTAAAATAATAAGAAAAAGTAAATATAGGAGTATGTTTTTTGTAACTTTTACAAATCATTGATCACATTCCTATTACGTACTTAAAACTTTTAAAAATTTGGTTCTTCTAATATTTTTCTTATTCAAACGTTGTTATATTTATTTCTAGATTTTTCAAATCTTCTTAAAATTAAATTTAGTTGATTTAGAATTTTTAAACTAATGAAAAAAAGTATTAGTTGTCATTAATTCTGATTACTTCTGATAAAGAAAGATTTTAACATCATCATAAATATATTTAATTAATTTTTAACTCTTAAATATTGGAAAAAAAGTGAAAAGATAATTTTATATAAAAAAAAAAGACTCTTAATGAAGGATAAAAAGTTAAAACAATATTTCTAAGGTTTTTCACACTTTTAATAAAAACAAATCCACCCCCTAAAATAAAAAATCTAACTAACTAATGTCCACGTCAATAACACAGATCCTTGTTAAAATAGGTAAGGAAAATTAATTTACCTAAATTGAAGAATATTACATGAATTTTATACCTAAACTAATTCCATTCCTAATAAATCCTACATTTAAAAGCACTCCATTGCAAAATGTACCCATTAAAATAAAATCACCTTAACAAAACAAATAGAGAAAAAATAACAAACTGAGATAATCAAAATATTATATTTTTACTAAGAACACAATATAATATAATAGATAACAACCACTCAAATAGAGCCAAACATTTTTCCTGCTTAAATACTTTAAGCTAATCATCAATTTGGAGTTGAATTTGTGAGAAATTGATAATGATTTACTATCAATACAAACACACAATTGAGAACATAACAATAAAGTGAATTGAACAAAAATTGAACCAAAGAAACGAAAACATTAAGAGAAAAAAAAATTTGTTCCTACGTACCTTTTATTCATGTAATTTAATCACCAAACAAAGCTACTCCATTTATAAAAAGAGTATTAATAAACAAAAAGAATTTGATGTTTGACTCCTATATAATTTATATTAGGATACTAACAATTGTGAAAGAGAAAAAAAAAAAAAAAGGACTCCTATAATCTAAAGGACTCTAACTTCGATTTTTATTCTGTAAATTAAAAATATTTTGTCAAAAATATAAATGATATTTTTTTATTTTTCACAAAAAGGAGTTTTCTAATTTTTGCATTAAGACATAAAATGTACTCTTCACTTTCCTTTTTTCAGCTGACCGCCGCCTCTTTATTCTCTCTCCTTCAGCTCCAACTGTGATGTTTCCGATTGGGTGGTACCACCACTTCCTTTCTCGCCTTCTTTGGTTCTGAACCCTCACTCCATACTGTATATTTGACCGATTCTTCTTCTCAGGTGGTCGGGGTGTATTATCCCTACATAGCTTCGTATGCCAGCCCCTCAAACTTGCAATCTCAACAATATTCAGTTGTGGAAGAGAAAATAAGAATCAATTCTTTTTTATCTAAATCTAGGTAATCTAATGGCTCAACATCATGGATTTCATGGATGAGGAAAAGCCACAGTGGCCAATCTAGTGACAGTGAAGCACTACTAGGAATTCAGATACTGAGCGACAGGCCACTGACAATGTTGAATAATAACAATGTTAAGAGATTTTGTCTATTGCTCCACAAGAAGAGGTAAAGCTGCTTTTTCCCGTCTCAGCTCTTCCAATGGGCTATCTAGTGTTTGTTCAGATACCTCTTTATTGTATTAGAGGATATCTATCATTTTCTGTTGTATCTTTATTTGATTCTAAGATCTGAAAGTCATCTTGTTTACTTCTCAGTGTCTTCATCTTGTTTTATCACCTTCAATGTTTTAAATGTATCTATGTTAAGTAGCTTTTCTCAAAAAAAAAAAAAAACAAAGAAGCACCTAGTTTGACCCATCTCGGTGAGTTTTCCTTTTTTTTTCTATCCTCTGAATACTCAGGCCCACTACTAATTTTGACCATTCTGTATAGATGTTGACTTAGTATCAACTTGCCGCTCAAAGAAAATGTCAAAACTAGTGATGTGTGCCATGAAGCTTCAATTACCCATCTTTTTGGTGAAGGTTTTTTATGGCTATATATAGCACCTAACTAGGTAAATTTGCATATTTTTGTCATTAGTTTGACAAAGACTTCTTTTGTTCACTGTTTTATGATGCACCCCTGTGGGATTAGAACATGGTGAGAATCCAATGTCTGATTGTTACCTAGCTGAACTAGAGCAATATTTATTTGCAGTGAACTAACTTTGAGGTTATTAATTTTGAATAATGATTTGGAGGTAGCCATTGTCAGTTTCCATTAATTGATAGTAGTATTATTGAAACCTTAAATTATTGAGTGTACTATTTTAAATTCTTAAATTGGACACTAATTTGTTAATTGAAAGGTCTAATAAGGACACAATGTTTTTAGTTTTGTTAGATTAGTTGGATGCTTTTGTATGGTGCCAGAATTGTTAAATGACAAGTGAACGTAAAATTAGTCAATTTATGATGAATTCTCAAAATACAACTAACGATTTGATTGCAGGAAATGGCTATTTAAGAAACTAGTGTACAAGGATGTCAAGCGTGGAATAAGGAGGGACCAAAAATACGCGGTGCAGTCGCACAATGTGATAGCCACGGGCGTGTACATGTCACTGTGAATGAACTCATCAGTTGTTATCATATTTGCTTGCTAATCCACTGAGATTTTTTAAAAAAAATTAAAGATGGGCTTTTAGCCCATTTTATAAATTAAAAACAAGAATAAAAAATGGATCAGCCCACAAAAGGTGACCCGGGTCCATCACAAAAACCAGACAAAACAAGGAAATTCCCTAGTCAGATAAACATATCAATAGGCACAAAATAGGACACCAAGGCAGCCGCTGCCTATCTCATCATAAAAAATGGCTTCTCCGTCGACCCTCTACTCCAAATCAATGGACCAAGATTTTAGCTTGTCATCTTCTTTGTCAAAGTTAAGTCCCTTTTTCCCCTTCCTTTAATTATTAGTTTATGGGTTGAGCTTCAATGAAGCTAATACCACCATCCTACTAAAATTAAATTCTAGGGAATTAGAAGAGTCCAAGTGGTTATTGTTGAAAATGTAAACTCTATATATCAATAGATTAGCACTTTAGATCTGATTTCATACCGTTTGATTGCATTGACCTTCGACACCCAAAACTCTCACTGGATGTAGGTGTAGGAATCGCAGGAACTCATTTCCAATGGTAGATAAAATCATTTCCACTGCCAATCCCTGATTCATATAGTTTGCAATCTACTCACCCTTCTAATTTGGTTTTCATCTAGGTTGCAAGTATATTTTGAGAATCTCTTCTCAGCTGAATTGAGCAGAAAAGAAGGAACTACCTTGCTGTCAATAGGTTCTTGTTTTTGACACTCTGTCTGTATATTATTAAGCAAGTTCTGTAAATGAAGTACATTATTTCCCATTTTGCTTTCCCTTTGCTGGTATTGTTCCCCTTCTTGCATATTTTAGGCATTAAAATAAGTAATATCTTCTTGCACCATTTTTCTGATTTTAGGAATGCTTGCTTTATCCAGTGTTAAAATAGCTTTTCCTTGACTTGGTAGTTGCTCTTGTAACTGATTACTTGTTTAGTTATATATATTACTTTGACAAATTTAAATACACCATCAAAGAACAAAACAAGAATGAATCAATCATTCTATAAAAACAAAAAAACAAGGTTGGAAGAGCTTTCAGGCTGATTAGCATGAGCTGGTTGCAGTATTCTAAGCCTTACTACCAGTTATAGCGGGAGATATAGGTTCAAAAAAAAAATCTATAGGTACACAATAAACCTCCTAAATTGCGTTCAAGGGGAACAACTAAAAAAAAGGGATACTTCATAACAACATACCCAGTATATTCCCACCAAGTGGGGTCTGGGGAGGGTAAGTGTATGTAGTCCATACACTATCTCAAATGTGAGATAGAGAGGCTATTTTCGATAGACCCCGGGCTCAAAATAAAGCAATCAAAGATAAGATACGGAATAGTAATAGAACAAGATACAATGGAAATTAACATATTCAATAGTACCAAAATTAAGATACTCCAAGTACACACCAAAACATACGACATCCTAACACAGACTAATGGAATGTAATTCTAGACTTTTTTTTAGATAGCACCAGAAATATTTGATAACGTTCTTGGCTTATAGTTGTGTAATGACCTAAAAATTTGATGAAATATGTGAAATTTATGCTTTTGTATTATTTGAGTATTATACCCCTCCTCGTAGTTCCATTCTGATATTTCTGGAGTGTGGGAGTGATTGGCACGATTTTTGATGCATTTTGGTATCATTTATGCAATATTGTGGGTTTTTATGGCTTTAAAAGTCTTATTTTGGACATATGTGGATATCTTTTCATCCGTGCGACGGATGGACGAACGAACTGTGCTAGAATCTCTGAAATATAGATTTTAGGATGGGTAGACCTTGGGTTCGGGTCCTGGTGCACCCGAGCTCATTTCGATCTATTGGTCGGAAAGTTGAAAAATTGGAAAGTTAGGTGTGGGACCCACTTTTGGTCGAAATGACCTCGTATGGAAAATTTGACTTTTCCAACAGATCTGGAATATTGATTTTAGTGTGTTATCTAGTTTGGTATGATTTTACGGCTTTTAAATCTCATTTCGACCCTCGGTTTGGAAAATATTATGATTTCGGGTTTCGGGGGTCAAATTTTGTGAAAACGAATTTTTCTGCAAAATCTGGTACCTTCATCGCGTCCGGAACATCGAACTTAGTGTGGTTGAATAGTTCATTTTCATAAATCGGACTCCGAACGAATTCCGAGCACCCCGTCGAAGTCCATTTCAACTTAGAAAAAAAAAAGACAACACCAGTTATTGCCGAAAAATCTTCAATATATAGCAGATTTTTCACCCTTTTTGGCCCATTTTGCTCATTTTTTATCTTACCTCTTGAGAGTTAAACCCTAAATATTTTGGGAGCTTAAAAGTGAAGTTTGTGGAAGCTTGGAAAGCTAGATTAATACCTATTTCTTGATTATATTACGGATTTAAGGTAAGAATTCACCTTTTTCTTAGTAATTTCTTCATTAATTTCTCAAAACCCCAAAAATCTTAGGGCATGATTTTAAACCCAAATTTCACTCATTTTCACTTAAATAATACTGTTATCTTGTAATTA
Organism: Capsicum pubescens; assembly: GCA_030864215.1. Taxonomy (NCBI): domain Eukaryota; kingdom Viridiplantae; phylum Streptophyta; class Magnoliopsida; order Solanales; family Solanaceae; genus Capsicum; species Capsicum pubescens. The sequence goes on along the minus strand of CM061542.1, from coordinate 221,097,589 downwards.
CTAGTTTTCCATCAATTTAACCTTCAAAACAACTCTGATTTCGGATTTTATCCCTGATTTCAAATATTTTACCCGGTAAAGCTCAAAAATGGTTTTTCTTCGATTTGAACCTTGTTTTTGACTCAATTTAACTTGAATTTCAGCTGTAGGTTCCTAAAAATATGGGGAACATATTTTTGAATTAAAGTTTCAATTTTTCCCTTCTTTTTCGGAAATCCATTTTGGGGATTCGTTTTGATCCCGAACCAAAAGTAGTCAATATGGGTCTCATTGGTTTTATTTTGACACGTAGATTTCTTATTTGATGTTTCTAGTAAAGTTTGGAATTGTTCATAAAAGGTAAGGTTGCGGGTTCAAGTGTAGCGGACCGGCTTCGGCTTTCGAGGTAGGTTATAGCTTAACTTTTCAGACTGGGTTGGGTAGTAAATGATGGTGAAAAATGCATGTTAAGGGTGGGAACTAATCATGAAAAATATCTATCTACGTGTTGTGCCCGTGTGGGGGCCTATATGTGATGTAATTACCAAAATTGAAATATTATGTGATATGTTTGACCGTGTGGGGTCCTATGTGATATTGATAGCCTTGAATACATGCGAACAATTGTATTGTATTATTTAATGTGGTACCATTGATGTATTGTGATTATATTCATACTTTATTGGCATATAAGACATCTCAAAATTCATGGATGAAATGAAAATAACGAGTGAATATTGGCTCATGTGGTTGTGGAAATGTATCATTGTGGTTGGTTGTGGAAATACATATTGTGATGGGTTGTGAGAATTACATCTTCATATCATACTCATTCATGAAACATTGGTACCATCGTGGCAATATTTGAGAAACACTTGCAACACCTTTTTAAAAATATTGTAACACCTTATAAAACCCTTTCTGAGGGATATGCCAGAAAGAAGATATGAGAAGTGTGGATTGTATATGGGTTGATGAACCCCCCCATGGGTCCTACGTCGGGAAGCTTTGGCTCCGTAGGTGTATATGGGGATTGTGCGATGATCCCGGAGGTTGTGTGACAACCCCGTGCATCATCATCATCATCATCATCATTATCATCATATACATTGCACTTACATTATTGTTTTTATGTTGTGTTGTATTGCCTTATTGACTTGTCATCTATGTGTTTGTCTTACTTTTCTTTACTTATATTTGATGATCTTGTATCTACATGTTCTCTCTTGTTCTATTATATATGACATAATGTATACTTGTGTTCCATATCTTGGTATGTTTTTGGTAATATATGTGAGATATATTAGAACTGTTAGTGCAAGCGGTCTGGGCTACTGTTGTGGGATATTTTCTGATTGCAGGTGACGTGCCCTTAGTGTATATTTTGTATGCTTTATTTACCACTTTGCTTGGTCGGCCTATGATAACTACTGAGTACAAGTGGACCGTACTCATGCCTACAGCGCCCTTTCGGTGCAGGTCCTAGATCGAGTGCACCTCAGCTTACTTGATACGGGCGATTGTTGGAGCTTCCAAGGTAGCAGTTGGACATTCATGCATCCGAAGTTCACCTCTATCTTTCTATACTAGTTATGTCTTTATTAGTATTCGAAGACAGTTATTATTCCTGATTTGTTTGACTCTTGGATTGTATTAGTAGTTCTTACACTATTGACACCTGGTTTTGGGCATGATTGGTATATTGGATAAGTTCTTTCCGCATTATTATGATTATTTATATGGTTTGGCTTCATTATAGAAGCCTTACCTTGGGGTATTTCTTTCTTTTTCTCTATTCGTATTAGTTTGGGTGATAGGCTTACTTGTCAAGGTACGCCGCGACAAGTGCTATCATGACCCTTATTTTTGGGTCGTGACAAATTGGTATCAGAGCAGCCAAATTTTATTGGTCTCAATGATGTAAGAACGGGATGTCTAATAGAGTCTCGCGGATTGGTACGTAGACGTTCGTATCTATCTTCGAGAGGCTATAGGACGTCTATAGGAAACTTCCCTCATTTTATTCCTTGTAATTCTTTCATACCCTGTATTCTGAGTTGTGGTTCACTCTTTCTATGTGAATGGAGTTGCTTATACCTCTTATCAGTTGAGAGATGCAACAAGAGATTATTGGATATCATTTGTTGGTTGTAGGCTTGTTAATGCTCCTAAGTTGTTATGGGATCAGTTTGTTGATGCCTTTCTGGAGAGATTTGTACCATTTTGTTTGAGAGATCGTATGTGGGATCATTTTTATCATATGGAGCAGGGCTCCATAATAGTTGTTGAGTATAACGCATGCTTTCACGCCCTGTCCAGATATGAGTTTGAGAAGATTCAAAAGTTTGTGAAAGGTTTGGTTATTTTTCTTCAGTTGGCTATATCTTAGATGGTTGTGTTTGATGGTTCTTTTTAGAGTATTGTGGATCATGTTAAGGTTACAGAGGATATTCTTAGTTCATCTCAGGGAGGCGTGATGGTTTAATGAGTTCAGGAGTCAGCCTATTTAGGTAGAAATTTTAGAGGTTCTTGTGGATACCATGGTAGGCCAGTAGAGGTGATTTTATAGAGTGCAGGTAATCTTATAGAGTTCAGCTAGTGGATCTCCTTGTTCAGCTATTCAGGATGGTTGTTCGATCTCAGTTGTTCTTTCTCTTATTCAGACTGGTCGTAGAGGTTGCTATATATGTGATGAATTGGCAATGTGGCCAGGGACTATCCCCGCCAGGTGATTTGAGCTACTCCTATTTCAGTAGAGAAAGGTAGGGTTTTACCGAAGGTGCGAGAGGTAGATGTAGTAGAGGCTGTGTTGGTGGTCGTGGGGCTAGCCAGGCAGTTGGTGGTCTTGGTCAGTGTTACGCTACACCAGCTAGACCAGAGGCAGAGGCTTCTGATGTTGCTATTACAGGTATTGTTCCTATTTATTTTAGGCCTATATTTGTATTATTTGATCTCAGATCGACTTTCTCCTATGTATCTGTATATTTTGCTTTGGGTTTGGATTCTATTAGTGAGCCTCTTGCCATGCCTATTTGTGTATCTACCCCAATAGGTGATTCTTTAGTGGTGGATCTATTGTATCGATCTTGTGTTGTGACTTTTGCCGAGCATGAGACTTTGGTAGGCTTGATTGTGTTAGATATGGGCGATTTTGATGTTATTTTTGGGTGTGGATTGGTTGGCTCCTTATCTTGTTGTCTTAAATTATTTTGCTAAGACTGTGACTTTAGCTTTAGTTGGTGTGACAAGTATAGCTTGGAATGAGTACACTTAATGAGGGTCCTAAAAGGATTATATCTTATGTTCAGGCTCGTAAATTGGTTGAAAAGGGATGTTTATCTTAGTTGGCTTATATTCGTGACACAGGTGTTGTTTCGCCTCCTTCCTTTGATTTTGTTCATGTTGTCCATGAGTTTATGGAGGTGTTCCCTACAGGCTTGCCTAGTATGCCTTCGGATTAAGATATTGATTTCAATATTGATATTGAGCCAGGCACCGAGCCCATTTCTATTTCTCCTTATAGGATGGCCCCAGTAGAGTTGAAGAAACCAAAGGACCAGTTGTAGGAGTTATTGGATAAAGGATTTATTTGACCTAGTGTTTTACCTTGAGGTGCGCCTGTCTTGTTTGTGAAGAAAAAGGATGGGTCTATACGGATGTGTATTGATTATCGGCAGTTGAATAAGGCAATGGTTAAGAATAAGTATCCTCTTTCTCACATTAATGATTTTTTTATCAGTTCAGTGTGTTGCAGTGTTTTCAAAGATTGAATTACAGTTCGGTTATCACCAGTTAAGGATTAGGGCTTTGGATATTCAAAAAATAGCTTTTCAGACACGATATGGTCATTATGAGTTCTTGGTCATATCTTTTGGGTTGATCAATTCCCCTACCATGTTCGTGGAGTTGATAAACTGGGTGTTTTGACTATATCTCAACTCCTTTGTGATCGTATTTATAGATGATATCTTGGTTTATTCCAAGAGTAAGGCTGAGAAGGAGGAGCATTTGTGGATTGTGTTTTAGAGATTGAGGGATGAGAAGTTGTATGCTAAGTTCTCTAAATGCAAGTTTTGGTTAGAGTCTGTTTCTTTCTTTAGTCATGTGGTGACTAAGGAAGGTATTATGGTTGATCCAACTAAGGTTGCAGTGGTTCATGATTGGGCTAGTCCTACTTCGCCTACCGAGATTCTGAGTTTTATTGGCTTGGTCGGGTGTTATTAGTGTTTTGTTGAGGGTTTCTCTTCCATTGCAGCTTCATCGATTAAGTTGACTCAGAAAAATATTTCTTTTCAGTGGTTCGATGTTTGTGAGGGGGGCTTTCAAAAGCTCAAGGATTTATTGACTTCAGTTCCTATTTTGGCTTTGCCCAAGAAGAGCATTGGTGTTATTGTCTTTTGTGATGCTTCAAGTGTTGGGTTAAGTGTTGTGTTGATGCAGGAGAGCAAGGTAATCGTGTACGCATCTCGTCAAGATTAAAGCCTCATGAGAGGATTTATCTTACCCATGATTTGGAGTTGTGCATAGTTGTGTTTGCCTTGAATTTTTGGGGGCACAACATGTATGGATTCCATTATGAGATCTTCTCATATCATCGTAGCCTTCGGTACTTCTTTATCAGCGAGATCTTCTTAGGAGGCAGTGTCGTTGGCTTGAGTTGCTTAAGTATTATGACTTGACTATTCTCTTCCATCAGGGCAAGGCTAATGTGGTGACGGATGACTTAAGCTGAAAGTCGACTAGCATGGGTAGCTTGGTTCATCTTTTGATTCAGAAGAGGCCATTGGCCTTAGAGGTTCAGTCTTTGGCTAACCAGATGGTTAGGCTTGATACTTCGACATCGGAGTGTGTTTTGGCATTTATGGAGGCTAGATCATATTTGATAGAGTAGATTTGAGATCTTCAGTTTGATGACATTAGATTGAGGTTGATTCGAGATAAGGTATAGAGTGGGAAGGCTAAGGAAGCCTCACTTGATTCAGATGGAGCTTTGAGGATTGGGGGATAGTTGTGTGCCGAGAGTGGTGATCGAATTAGGTTGATCTTGGGAGATGCCCATTGTTTCAAATATTCTATCTATCCAGGTGTGACTAAGATGTATCGTGATTTGTGACAGCACTACTGGTGGAGTGGTATGAGGCGAGATATAGCGAATTTAGTGGCTTGTTGCCTAGGTTGTCAGCAGGTGAAGGCCAAGCATTTGAGACCTAGTGGTTTGCTCCAGAGGTTACCCATTCCTGAGTGGAAGTGAGAATGCACCACTATGTACTTTGTGACTGGTTTGCCTCATACATTTCATGGTTTTGATAGTGCTTAGGTCATCGTGGATCGATTGACCAAGTTAGCTCATTTTATTCTAGTTCAGGTCTCATTCAGTGCTGGGAGGTTAGCCCCTATTGTCATTCGTGAGATTGTGCGTCTTCATGGTGTACCGGCGTCCATTATTTTAGATCGAGGTTTTGTGTTTACATTTCACTGTTGGAAGACTTTTCAGGATGAGTTATGTACTCGGGTTGATCTTAGCACAGTGTTTCACCCCCAGACTGATAGCCAGTCAGAACGGACTATACAAGTTTTGGAGGATATGTTTCGCATGCGTGATGGATTTTGGTGGCTAGTGGGAGCAGTATTTGGTTTTAGTACAGTTTGCATATAATAATAGCTACCATTCCAGTAGTGATATGGCTCCTTTTGAGGTGTTGTATGGTAGGCGTTGTCGCTCTCCGGTAGGTTGGTTCGATGTTTCAAAGGTGAGACCTCGAGGTATGGACTTGCTTCGTGAGTCTTTGGATAGGGTCCGGGTCATTCAGGATAGACTTAGAGTGACCCAGAGTAGGAAGAAGTGTTATCCTGATCATAGACTTTGTTCCTTGAGTTTTGGTGTTGGTGATCGTGTTTTCCTTCGAGTTTCACCCATGAAGGGTGTGATGAGGTTTAGGAAGAGGGACAAGCTTAGCCCCAGGTATATTAGTCCATTTGAGATTCTTCGAACTGTTGGTGATGTGGCTTATAAGTTGGCTTTGCCCCTGATCTATCAACTATTCATCCAGTTTTTCATGTTTCTATGCTTCGTCGCTATATTCCTGATGAGTCTCATGTCATTCATTGGTATTTGATTCGATTAGGTGAGCGGCTGTCCTTTGTTGAGGAATCGGTTTCCATTTTGGCTAGGGTTGTTAGGTAATTGCACTCTAGAGAGATCCTTGTGGTTCAGGTCCAGTGGCAACTTTGACCTGTAGATATGGCTACTTGGGAGATTGAGTCTGATATGCATAGTTCTTATCCCCAGCTATTCATTGATTCAGGTATTTCCTTGCCTTAGTTCGAGAACGAACTAGATTTTTAGTGGTGGATGATGTAACGACCTAAAAAAAATTTGATGAAATATGTGAAATTTATGATTTTGTGTTATTTGACTATTCTACCCCTCCGCGTAATTGCATTATGGTATTTCTGGGGTGTGGGAGTGATTGGCATAATTTTTGATGCATTTTGATATCATTTATGCAATATTGTGGGTTTTTATGGCTTTAAGAGTCTTATTTTGGACTTATGTGGATATCTTTCGATCTGTGCGATGGGTGGCCAAACGGACTGCGCCAGCAGCTCTGGAATATCAATTTTAGGCTAGGTAGACCATGAGTTCGGGTCCTAGTGCACCCGAGCTCATTTCGACCTATTGGTCGGAAAGTTGAAAAATTGAAGAGTTGGGTGAGGGACCCACTTTTGGTCGAAACGACCTCGTATAGAAAATCTGACATCGTCAGCAGATCCGGAATATCAATTTTAGTTTGTTAGCATGTTTGGTATGATTTTACGGATTTTAAATCTCATTTCGACCCTCGGTTTGGAAAAAAATGTGATTTCGGGTTTCGGGGGTTAATTTTGTGAAAACGAATTTTTCTGGAAAATATGGAAGAGCCATCACGTCCGTAACATCAAATTTAGTGTGGTTTCATAGTTCTTTTGCATAAATCGTACTTTGAACGAATCTCGAGCACCCCATCGAAGTCCATTTTGACTTAGAAAAAAAAAAGACAGCACCAGTTATTGCAGAAAAATCTGCAATATATAGCAGATTTTTCATCCTTTTTGGCTTATTTTGCTCATTTTTCATCTTGCCATTTGGGATTTAAATCGTAAATATTTTGAGAGATTAAAACTGAAGTTTATGGGATCTTGGAAAGCTAGATTAACACCTATTTCTTGATTATATTACGGATTTAAGGTAAGAATTTACCCTTTTCTTAGTAATTTCTTCATTAATTTCTCAAAACCCCAAAAATCTTATGGCATGATTTTAAACTCAAATTTCACTCATTTTCACTTGAATAATACTTTTATCTTATAATTACTAGTTTTTCATCTATTTAACCTTCAAAACAACTTTGATTCTAGATTTTAACCCTGATTTCAAATATTTTACCCGGAAAAACTCAAAAATGATTTTCTTCGATTTAAACCTCATTTTTTTATTCGATCAAACTTGGATTTTCAGCTGTAGGTTCCTAAAAATATGGGGAACATGTTTTTGAAGTAAAGTTCTAATTTTGCCCTTCTTTTTTGAAAACCCATTTTGGTGGTCCGTTTTGACCCCGAACCAAAAGTATTCAATATGGGTGTCATTGGTTTTGTTTTAATGCGTAGATTTTATATTTGATGTTTCTAGTGAAGTTCGGGATTGTTAGTAAAGGGTAAGGTTGCGGGTTCAAGTGTAGCGGACCGGCTTCGGCTTTCGAGGAAGGTTATGGCTTTACTTTTCAGACTGGGCTGGGTAGTAAATGATGGTGCAAAATGCATTTTAAGGTTGGGAAGTAATCATGAAAAATGGCTATCTACGTGTTGTGCCCGTGTAGGGGCCTATATGTGATGTAATTGCCGAAATTAAAATATTATGTGATATGTTTGACCGTGTGGGGTTCTATGTGATATTAATAGCCTTGAATACATGCGAACAATTGTATTGTGTTGTTTAATGTGTTACCATTGGTGTATTGTGATTATATTGATACTTTATTGGCATATAAGACATGTGGAAATTCATGGATGAAATAAAAATAACGAGTGGATATTGGCTCATGTGGTTGTGGAAATGTATCATTGTGGGTGGTTGTGAAAATACTTATTGTGATGGGTTGTGAGCATTACATCTTCATAGCATACTCATTCATGAAATATTGGTACCGTCGTGGCAACATCTGAGAAACACTTGCAACACATTTTTAAAAATATTGTGACACCTTATAAAACCCTTTCCGAGGGATATGCCGGAAAGGAGATATGAGAAAAGTGGATTGTATATGGGTTGACGAGCCACCCATGAGTCCTACATCGGGAAGCTTTAGCTCCATAGGTGTATACAGGAATTATGCGTTGATCTCGGAGGTTGTGCGACAACCTCGTGCATCATCATCATCATCATTATCATCATATATATTGCACTTAATTTATTGTGTTTATGTTGTGTTGTATTGCCTTATTGACTTGTCATCTATGTGTTTGTCTTACTTTCCTTTACTTGTATTTGATGATTTTGTATCTACATATTCTCTCTTGTTCTATTATATATGACATAATGTATACCTGTGTTCCATATCTTGGTGTGTTTTTGGTAATATTTATGAGATATATTAGAACTATTAGTGCAAGTGGTGTGGGATACCGTTGTGGGACATTTTCTGATTGCAGGTGACGTGCCATTAGTTTATATTTTGTATGCTCTATTTACCACATTTCTTGCTCGGCCTATGATACCTACTGAATATAAGTTGACCGTACGCATGCCTACTGTGCCCTTTCGGTGCAGGTCCTAGCTCGAGTGCGCCTCAACTTACTTGATTTGGGCGATTGTTGGAGCTTCCAAGATACCGGTTGGACATTCATGCGTCCGAAGTTCACCTCTATCTTTCTATACTAGTTATTTCTTTATTAGTATTCGGAGATAATTATTATTTCTTTGTGGTTATTTCTTTTGATTTATTTGACTCTTGGATTGTATTAGTAGTGCTTACACTATTGACACCTGGTTTTGGGCATGATTTGTATTCTGGATAAGTTCTTTCCGTATTATTATGATTATTTATATGGTTCGACTTCATTCTAGAAGCCTTACCTTGGGGTATTTCTGTCTTTTTCTCTATTCATATCAGTTTGGGTGATAGGATTACTTGTCAAGGTACGCCGCGACAAGTTCCATCATGACCCTAGTTTTTGGGTCTTGACAAGTTGTTAAAATTGTCCTGCAATGGAGTGAACTTTGGAATTCAAGTGCATGCACTAAGTTCTGCATGGGTGCCAGAGTCTAGGTAATATGATTAAAGATTATGCCATATGACAGGAAAATTAGTTCCTTATGATGTCGGTCACTAGTCTCGTAGTTATATGCTTTTTCAGCTTATATAATGGATGAAAATTTCATCTGACCTTTGATCTAATCAAAGTTTTATACGACTCTTGGGGTAGATACTACAATGTTTTCCCTATGTTTTTGAATGTTGAGGTTTGAAATGAACTACTTTGTGCTAATTTTTGTTCTCTATGCTTGTAGGTTATCAAACTCTTAAGGACTAATTCCCATCAAAGGAGGCCTGTGTAAGCTCCGTTGATGCATCAACTTATCCCTTCTCCATTTTCTTATTCGCTAGTTGGACCTTTTCTAATGCTATTTATTGTCTAATTTTTGTTTACGTTTGCTATTTTCAGTTACATTTCCTGTAATCCTGAAACCTTGGTTGCAAATGCTATTAAGCTCTGCACACCTTCTCCAGATGAAACTGCAAAGGGGAATAATATAAACAACAAGTTATGGAGGAAGATGAGCATCTCTACTCTCACACGACATAGGACCAAATCTATGCCCATTTCAAAACCTCTTCAACCTGTCAAAGCCATAGATGTTGATCTTTTCCCACATACTCCTCACTGTGAACTGGTGATGCTTTTGGAGAGGTAATTTATCTATTTCTATTAGGAACAATCTTGAGTATCCCTATTCATGAAATGAAACAAAAACGCCCCTTTAGATTTGTTCTCTCAATGTGTAAAACATGGAACGAGCCTTTGACAAGTAATTATTAGATATCTATTATCGATGTTGCTGCTAGCAGTTTTAAGGAAATCTTCTATTCTTGAGAGATTTCCATAGTATTGCATTGTAATTGTCCCCTCATTACTACCGACTTACAATTACCTAATTTCCTATTCGAAAAGAATACCTCAAATATTTTTGATAGACCCCCGACTCAAAATTAAGCAATCTAAGATAAGATAAGGAATAGTAAAAATTGTGTAATACATAAATAGTATAGATTATTGGACAACCAGGAAAGTAGAGAATTTAATAACATACCATAAGTTGGAAAGTCATTTATGGTCCATAAAATAGCAGCATGCATTTTGATGTATTCCCCATTTGATGCATCAAATGTCTCTACCCCATCACTCCATAACTCTTTCAACTCATCAACCAAAGGATGCAAATAAACATCAATATCCTTTCCTGGTGCTTGGGGACCAGGAATAAGTAATGACATCATCATAAATGGGTCCTTAAAATATTTCCATGGATAAAGATTATAAGGAACAAGAATGACAGGCCATATACTATATGATGTGCTCATGTTACCATATGGATTAAAACCATCTGTTGCAAGACCGAGTCTAATATTACGAGGTTCTTGTGCAAACCACTGATGATTCTTGTCAAACTCTTTCCATGCTTCAGAATCAGCGGGATGCCTTAATACATTCTCCTCATCAAGACGTTTCTCTCTATGCCACCTCATGTCCACACTTGTTTTACTTGACATAAATAACTTTTGAAGTCTCGGCTTTAATAGAAAATACCGCAGAACTTTATGAGGAATCCTTTTATCTCTTCCATTGTCAATTTTTCACCTCGAAGTACCACAATGTGGACACTCTTGTCTATCTTTATGTTCCTCTCAATACAACACACTATCATTTTTGCAAGCATGGATCGAAATGTATCCTAATCCCAAACCCTGCAACATGTTTTTAGCATCATAATATGACTTAGGAAGTGTCTCTTCAGTAGGCAATGCCTCTTTTAGCAGCTCCAACAACATATCAAATGACTTATTTCTCCATTGATTGTATACTTTCAAGAGTACAAACTTCACAAGAAATGAAAGCTTCAAAAATTTTTGACATCCCATTTATAATTCACGTTCAGCTTCTTTTAGCAATTTGTCAAACGTTGTAGCTTCTTTCTCACTCATATTACTACACATATTATTACCAGTATCCTTCGAATAATTGGCAAACTATCTTTCAACGACCTCTTCTAACATAGTACGAATCCCATCATCCTTATTATGGGCTTCATTTTCATCTTCACTGTAAATTGCTTCATTGTTATCTCTTATTTGTGATTTTTCCCCATGGTGTCTCAAGTGCACGTAACTTTCCATAATTTCTTCGAGTAATAAGTGGCCATGCACTACTTCTTGTGTTTGAAAAAACACATTTAAGCAATCTGTACATGGGCATCAAACTTTGGTATTTCGATCAAAGTGAGATCGAACAAGCCACATAAAAGATTGGACACCCTCAATATATATTTTAGTGAACTTTGGTTCATGCATCCAACTTTTATCCATGATCACCCGCACAAGCAAATAAATATCATATGAGTTTAAGCCTTTATCGTAACTCTTTATTTTATAATTTTCTATTAAAAGTTTAGATATGGTACCTACCCTTCCCTATTATTTCACATATTGAATTTCTCTCGCCCTGCACAATTTAATCCCTGGCCCACTCAATTTAAGCCTTGTCAGCCCCCGCCTTTTCCTATTTCCATCTCCACTTATGAAAAATCAATTTATAAATCAGATCTTAGTATTTTGATATCAAGAATAAAAAAAACAGCTTTTACCTCTAGTTTCAATAAATAGAAACTAATACATAAGAGGACAGTAAAATTCACAGAAAAACCCTATAAAAACGTTTGAAATTGATGCAATCAAAAATAATTTCTCAAAAAAAAAAATTGATATCCCAAATGGTAAAATTTACAATTTGACACTAAGAAAATGAGATGGGAAGGTACATACCATATTTAAGTGGTCTCCCATCTGAGCAATAGCAAAAACAGAACAGCTAAATTCAGTTTCTGCAATTGCTTTCGGTGACTAGAAAACTGGTGTGTTAAGAGACTCATAGTAATGAGCTGAGATGAATTAATTTCAGCTATGTATAATATGTGACTGAATTTAGGAACCAAAAGAAAGATATAATATGTATAATATGTATAAAGAAAGATAAAAGAAAGATATAATAGGTATAATAGGTATAAAGAAAGATAAAAGAAAGATATAATATGTATAAAGAATTTTTTACATATAGTTTTTGTTTTTTCACATCTTTTGAGTTGTTAATTATTGTAATTATACTACTTTCTGCTATTTTTAAATAATGTGTTACTATCCTAATTTATGTGATTGTGATAGTATATGGAGAATCACTCAAATCTTTTATATGTCGATAATATTTTAAGATAATATTTCAAGTTGTTAATTATTATAATTTATAATATTTTTTACGTTATGATTAAATAATTTCTATTATTTTTCTGTCCCAATTTATATGGTCAATAGAATTTCAAGAGACAACAAACTTTTTATGTCCTCCTACATAATTTTTTATTATCCTTTTACATAATTTTCAAATAGTATCTTCTACTCTTTCTATTTCAATTTATGTTACACTAATGAAATTTAGAGCGTCAACCAAATTTTTAACTCTTTCTATCCCGATTTATGTGAGTGTGATAATATTTGACAAATCAATCAAACTTTTTATTCTATGTTAAATATTTTAAGTTGTTAATTTTTGTGATTTATGATAGTCTTTATGTTACTTCCTCGGTTTCAATTTATGCGACACTAATAGAATTTTGAAAGTCGGTTAAAAGTTTTCATTTATCTTTCAAATATTTTAACCGGTTAATTATTGTAATATATAATAATTTTGATGCAATTACTAAATACATAATAGATTAAATAAAAGTAAGACAAACAATATGTGACTTCCCCTATCTCAATTTATGTGAGTGTGATAGTATTTGACAAATCGATCAAATTTTTTATATGTCGTTAAATGTTTTAAGTTGTCAATTTTTGTGATTTATGATATTTTTTATGTTATTTTTAAATAATTTAAACTGATGTCAATTAGAATTATAAATAGGAAAAATAAATATACGAAATATACTTCTATTAACAGTTTGATAGTATTTGCGAAAGATTTAAGTTTTCCAAATGGTTATGTACATCTCATTTATATATGTAAAGGAAAAATAGCTCGGTGGACCCTTGTACTTGTCTGAGTTTGTAAAGTGAATGTCTCTACTTAAACTTTTTGTCATCTGAACCCCTCAGCTCAATAAAACTCAATATTTTAATCAAACCGTTGACCAAGCTTATGTGACACAAATCGGCTGAGTTGGATGAAATGCGTCAGTGAAAGACTAATCAAAATGAGTAAAACTTAGAATTGGTGAAAGATTGAGTCTTTCAGTTGAATGAAAACGAGCGAAATAAGAAAAGTTATCCAGTTGGCCTGCATTTCTACTCTCACTTTATAATACTTTTGGTGGTGGCCAACATATCCGCTAATGCTTATCATTTTCAGTAAAAAGTTATGCAGTTGTTTTGAAGTATTACAAAATACTTATCCATTTAACTGCCGCCTCAACTTCTCGGTTCCCTTGTTCATATGAAGAATAAGAAGAAGCAAATGAAAGAGCCATTAGAGCCCAAGCCCTAACCATTTTTATTTTTTTTTAATTCTCAATTTAAATTTTCCATTTTTTTAATATGTAATTTCTTCTGTGGCGTTTTAAAAATGATGTGAAATTTAATGTAGCAATTAAAATGATGTGAAAGCTGACGTGAAAGTAATTATGTTACGTACACCGAAATAGGGTTTAAAATATTAAATTTTATTGAGTTCAGGGGTTCAGATGACAAAAGTCGAAGTAGAGATGTTCACTTTACAAACCAGCACAAGTACAAGGATCCACCAAGCTATTTTGCCTTATATAAATAACGAAATTTGATGAATTCTGAGACTAAAATTTTTTACAATAAGATTGAACCCTATCACAGGTACACAAAATGTATGCTTTTACAAAAAGAAGTTCAAGCTATAGTACTCCTTCCATTTCTTTTTAAATGTTTTCTTTTATTTTTTAGAGTCAAATGATACGAACTTTAATCAAAGATAACTTTTATTATCAAAGATAACTTTTAGAAACGATTAAATTAGACTTTTCAAGACAAATATTTTTGTCACGAAATAAACTAGTTTGTCATAAGTTTGACTATATTTAGCGATGAATGTATTTGTCTCAATATCGTTCTATTTATTTGATACAAATTAATTTTGTATTTTATGACAATCATTATTGTCAGTAATCATAATAATTTAGCGACGATTCTACATCATCGGTAAAAAAATATTATTTTTAGTGACAAAATAATAGATTTAACTACAAAATTTTTACTCTTTATTATAATAATAAATTTGTCACCAATTCATACATTCAAGGACGAAAATTTTTGTCGTATACAAAAAGTTTTCAATAGTGATGAAAATACATTTGTTCAACCACGAAATATATATAACTCTATCTACAATTGGTGTCGTCGTTGATTGAACTAAATAATTAGCGACGATGAAATTTTATCTGTATTGATAACTTTTTAGTGACAAAATTATATCATCAACTACAAAAAAAATATATTTTTATGACAAACAGATTCGTCATAAATGTTACACACTTAGAGACGATTTTTTATTTTTTATAGCCAATTTAATTTTTTTAGGGACGAAACACTAAATCGTCTTTATCTACTTTTAGCGATCCACCTTTGGAGACGATTGATTGATGAAATTTTTTTGGTCACGCTAAATCTTTTGCGACGAAATATGACTTATAACTGATAAAATAATTCGTCCCATATAATCAAATTTGTTGTAGTGATCAGTTATAATCAAAACCAATAACAATATATGATTTTAAAACCATGAAGCTTAAAAAGTAATATATATGACTTTCTGAAAGCCTCTAAATAAGATGAGTTGCTATAGAAAATCTCCAAGCTAATTCTAAATTTTTGGAATGGAGAGAATAAAAAAATAAAATACTGATACTAGTCATCGAATGATGAAGATTCCCTAATGTATTATTGTTGGTGTGGTAGGGGATCGTACTAAGCTTGGTCTGGATGCTGAGCATCTGACCTAAATTATAAGGAAATATAGCACAAAGAAAGGCAATTAGTCAGTACTTTGACTGTACTAAGCATGTCAGAAATGTACTATTTATGTAATCTAAGGATGCTAAAAATAACATCTGGAGCTGAACATGAACTAAAAACTGTAGACTGGTGCAATAACCCGATAGTTATAATAAAATAATATAAAATACTAAAATAAGGTCTTGTGAGTTCTACAACTGAATGTAGGAGCTACTAATAATTGGCATATCTCATATGATCTAAATAGGGACCAACTAGTAACCCCAGTTGGATGGGTGTTTAGTACATATCCAAGGGTAAAAACATTGGCTGATGTGGATCCACTAATCTAATGTCCATAGGACAATAGTGTCAACCTACGATGGTAACTTAGTTATGGGACTTGGATTATCTAAACTCGTGTCCTTTCTTTGCTAATTATTAGTTCCAATTAAAAGTAAACTAATATACTTGAGATGCTCAACAATATTAATATTCTAAAACTAAAAGGCAAATGTTTTATCTGAAAAGCATTCTAAATCATTAAGATCGAAAGAATGAATATATGACTAACCATGAATGATTCCCTAGTTCATTGGTTTTTCATAACCCCCCATCTCAGAAGAATGCAACGATTATGACAATTTCATAAACTAAGTAAATTTAATAATTTACCAACACCAGTCCAAAATCATAGATTTCACAATATAATTAGGATTTATGATCATGAATATGTAATTGTACTAAAATTCATGGTAAAACATGGATTACAACTAAATAATACCAAGGAAATGAGATATCAAGGAATTTAAACATTCATGAACCCAAATATTTAAAGAAGGAACTGAACTGTGGAGTTGAGTTAACTTTGTGACTCAATGGATGAAATAAAACCAATTGATGCAATCCCACATACTTGGATATGAGAACCCTAAAGAAATCTTTGAAATTATAAGACTAAAGAAGATGAACCCTAACTCTGCCTTGGAGAAAAAAATCACCTATTTTTCTACGTTAAAAGTAAGTGTTGAATGTTTTTCTGGGTAATGATGGCTTAGGTTAACATTAACCTTAACAATCAGCCTTAAAATAACTTTAAAAATGTTGTTTTAATGTTAAAAGAGTGGAAAAAGAATGATGTGCCCATTTAAATTCATAACTAAAAAGTTGTTGTAAGGGACATATGAGACCTTTCCATAATCATGGGACCCACCTACCATCATAGGAGATGTTCATGGTTGGGGATAGAATAGAAGGTTCTTTGAATATGATTATATGAGACATGGTACAATCCTACGACCCACTCATAATCATGCCTCGGTTCGTAGCTTGGAAGTTCAAACTAGATCATCTTTAGCTTTCATGATAATACCTAAGATAGTGGTTTCAAAGCATGGTCGTAGTTCACTCTTGTTGTTGGAAGGTATATGCAACACCCCAAGAACTCCAAGCTAATGCTAGAACGATGGTTCAAGTACATGTAGGATTAAACATCAAGTGTTAATTTCATGGGAATGAATTTATCCATTTACCAAGGCCACATGAACCCCATAGCCCTTAACCAAGACAAAATATTTCTTACCGATTGATTCCTCAAGAAATGATAGATTCAAACAATCATAAATTCTATATATAGATGAATATTTTCACTAAATACCCATGAAATGATATATATTTGAATTATCTATCTAATACATCTATTTTTACCTTAACCCAACATCGGGGTAAAAAGTTATGGCCTTTTTAGTAAAGCACTACTCTGTAATGAGATTCCACGAGCCAAACCACGATTTTGGTTACGTTGAATGACCGTCCAATAGTCTCATTTGAAATAAAAAACCCCAACATCTAAAAGTTGACAAAGTACCTTTATTCTACGAGACGAAACCATAATTGTACTTTGAAACCATAATCCTAGTCAAGATCGTGAGTCCCACAGTTTCTACCAAGTCTCATCTTATCATATTTACATATCTTTCATCTAGATCCAAACTACAAGTACAACCCACAATCATGGGAAGGTCCCGTCCATCCCTCCAAGTAGTTTTTGGTTACACATTTTAAAGGGGCATATCAATCTTTTTCCACTCTTTTGAAATAAAAACTACACTTTTTGGGTATTCTAAGGATGTTTATTAGAGTTAATACTACCCTAATCCCTCAATACACATAAAAAATCATCACTTAGTTCCAAGAGTAAAAAGAGGTAATTTCTTTCCCCAAGGTAGAGGAAGGGTTCATCTTTGCCAGGCTACCAATTCAAAGAAGTATTCAAGTTTTTCATCTCCAAGTATGTGGGATTTCATCAATGGGTCCCCTTTCACCCATTGAGTCCCAAAGTAGTCCTAACTCTTTAGTTCAGTTCTTTTTTTCATAATTTAGGGTTTATATATATTGGTAAATTCATTGATATCTCAGTCCTTTGGTTTCATTGAGTTGTAATCCCTATTTTATCATAAATTTTAGTGTTATTACATGACCACGATCAAAAAATCTAGCTACATTATAAAATCCATGATTATTGGACCTGAGTCATTGAATTCTTTAAATTCATTCAATTTACAAAATTGGCATAATAGTAGCTTTCTCCAGAGATAGTGGGTTATGAATACCTGATGACCAAGGATTTCATGCATATATATTTGGATACTATATTCCCCAATTTGTATGCTTTGAAAGCTTTTAGATAATGTATTTATTTTTAGTCTTTGGATTATTATTAGCATCGAGCATTGTAGTTATTAGTGTCAGTCAGTTGGGATTGGTACTTAACATCGAGTAAATGCAGAGATGAAGTATCATCCGCCGGTTAGGTTGATATCCTTAGTATATTTCCATAAGTCCTAGAACTATGTCACCATCATAGGTTCTAAAGGGCCACCCCTTAGATCAGGATTGAAACCTTAATCCTTTTGGATATCAGTTTAGTAGATCCACGTTCATCAGTGTTTATACCTTTGGCAAAGTATTGAACACCCTTCCTACTGGATTTATAGGTTGGACCCTAGTTATCTTAGATTGGGGTATGTCGGTGATTAGTATCTCCAAAAGTCCACATTCCAGTTCACAACAAATTTAGATCCTTGCATGACCTTGTAATTTGTTATTCGATTCATTATAAAATCCATGCTCATTACTTCATCTTGCATTAGATTATCATGTTACGTGTATCATGTTTAGCTTATATTAATTATTTCCTATCTCACATACTCAGTAAATTCAAAGTACTGATCACATAATTTCTTTTGCACTATATAGTCTCATAATATATGCCCTGATGCTTAGCATCCAAATCGTTCCTTATATGATTGCTTATCGCTTAAGCAACAATATTTTGGTGAGTCCTCATTATGTAAGGGCTAGTGTCAGCATTTTATTTCATTTTGTCTCTATCGTTCCCAGTTTATAAATAGTTGGAGTTTTCTAGGGGCTTGTCCCAATAACTTATTTTAGTAGAGGTTCTTCAGACTTACTGTTAAATGTTCAACTTGTGATCATAGATTCAGTTATTGATTGGTTTTCTTTAAATATTTATTTGTTATTCAGTTTAGCTTTCACATAAGTGTTATTATTTGTTATTCTCGATATTCTTAGTGTTTTACTTAGCCATGGGTTAGCTTAGGGACACTTTTGACTCTAAGCACCGTATTACGGCGAGGGGTAGTCTCGGGTCATAACTAACTTTATATTAGAGCAACAAGTTTAAAGTTTCCTAGGGTGTCTAAATGATGCATTGAATATTTTCTTATTTATGGGTGTAAATCACACCACACTTATGAGTGAGAGGTTATATGACATCTTAAGAAAAGTTTAACTTCTTTCATGTTCATATTGTGTGATAGAGTGTAAGCTCTATTAAAACCTTCTTCTAACTCTTTCTCTACATGTTCTAAGAATATGCCTCAAATGAGAACTACTTAGAGGAGGAGTGGAAATAATGGCTGGGTTAAGAATTAGTACGCCCCACCACCAGCTCCAGAAAACACTCTGAATGAATAAGTCTCCAATGCCAAATTTAGGGCTACTTTCACAGCCTTAGCACAGTCCATGACCATCCAAAATAACCTGCCTTTTGTGGTACCAGCCAACCTAACAGTGAATGTAAAAGCAACTAAAGTCTGATACTATAGTTAGATAAATCCTCCAGTGGTCTTTGGGTCTAGGTGTGAGGTGAATCCATATCAGTTTGTGAATAGATTTTAGAAAGTTACATAGATCATAGGTGTTACCCCAAAAAAATTATCGACCTAGACTTTTGTTAATTGTAGGGAGTAGCTCACATCTAGTACAAGTAATGGAAGAAAGATAAGGATCTATATGTTGAATCGGTGGAATGGATAAATTTATGGTTGCATTTTTATAGAGGTTCTTTTTTCTTGAGCCAAAGGTGGCCAAGGTGCAATAATTCCTAAATCTGAATTAAGGTAGTATGAGTGTGAAGAAATATTACCCTTAAGTTTACTCAATGGTTAAGGTATGCTCGATTGTGGTTTCTAATTCTAGGTCCCATATAAGTAAGTTTGTCTAGTGTTTTTGAGGATGTGGTCAAAGAATGTAGGACTACTATATTGGTGAACGAGATGTACATCTCCAGGATGATGGTTCATGCTCAGCAGATAAAGAAATATAAAGTTAAGGAGAAGGAAAGGTAGAATAAGAGGTCCAGGAAAGGCAACTTTAATTTCTCTTTGCAGAAGTCACGTGATGGAAATAGTTCTTAGTTCCACCAGAAATCTTTAGCTCTAGTCATGTCTTTTGCTAGTTCCCTGGTGCCCATGTTTTGGAAAGATACTTGAGATAAGGCACCATGCTCTAAGTCCCAGTATAGTATGAGTAGTATTTATGTCAACACGATATGAAAAAAATATGGTAGGAACCACAAGTGTGAGTGTATGGCTGGTATTTATGGTTTTTTTAGGTGTCGTAAGCCAGGCCACAGACTTTGGGAATGCCCAGTGGCTTTCCTGACAAGTAGGGATGTCCGTTAGCAAAGTCAATCTAATTCTTCGACAACTCTAGAAAGTTGCCTAACTTAGATGGGTGCCTCATCTAGTGCTGTGGTGGGCAGCATCAAAACAAGTTCTATACCATTCAAACTCAATAAGATCATAAGGGTTCTCCTGATGTAGTCAAAGGTATTATGGGTTTTCCATTTTCATGTCTATGCATTATTATATCCCAAAGCCACACATTCTTTTATAAACCTCTATATATTGGTAGACTTTGGTGTCAGGCCTAAAATTATTTCATAACTTTTCACAGTATCTACTCCAGTTGATGATTTAGTCATAGCTAAATGGGTATACATAAATTTCCCAATCATAATTTCCCAAAAATTCACCTCAGTTGATCTCATAGAGTTAGGCATGGTAGATTTTGATGTCATTCTTAGTATGGATTAGGTACACTCTTTCTATGCCTCTATTGATCATAGGAAGAGAGAAGTCTAATTCCAATTTCCAAATAAATTAGTTCTAGAGTGGAAGGGTAGTACCTCAACGCCTATGGGTTTGTTCAACTCTTACCTTAAGAATAGGAAACTTAAGAATAGGAAGTTAATCTCCAAAGGTTGTCTCTATAATTGTTTTTGGGTTATGGATTCAAAATCAGATTCCCCAACTCTTGGGTTAGTCCAGTGGCAAATGAATTTCCAGAAGTCCCTCCAAAATATCTATCCAAAGTTCCTCCCGAATAAGAAATTAACTTCCGAATATATCTCTTTCCATATACCCAACCTATTTCAATTCTACCATACATAATGGCTCCAAATGAGCGTAGAGTGTCAAAGTACCAATTGAAGGAACTTCTAGCCAAGATTTTTATCCAGGCCATTTTTATGACTCAAGACTACCCCATAGTCATAATACGATGCTTAGAATCGCAAGTGACACCAAACTAACCAATGGAATGGCAAAACACTAAGAAATATAGATAATAGAATATAAAATGACACTTATGTGGAAGCTTAACTTGAGTAATATAATAAATATCCAAAGGAAATCAAATCATTACTAAACAAGTCTGAGATCAAAATATGAATAACTAACTATATGTCTAAAAAGTCTCTACTAAGACAAG
Source organism: Capsicum pubescens (assembly GCA_030864215.1). Taxonomy (NCBI): domain Eukaryota; kingdom Viridiplantae; phylum Streptophyta; class Magnoliopsida; order Solanales; family Solanaceae; genus Capsicum; species Capsicum pubescens. Next base: position 221,076,266 of record CM061542.1, on the reverse strand, counting down.
TCGATAGGACAAGCCCCCAACTAACTCTATCTGTCTGGAAACTAGGAACGACAAAGACAAAATAAAATAAAAGATTGACTTTAGTCCTTGCATAATGAGGACTCACCACACAAATTCTACTAATACAATAAAAGATCCTACTAAGTTCGATCAGGACACTGAGCATTTCAAACCTATATTATAAGACAATATAGCAGAAAGAAAGTACGCGATTAGTGATTTAAATGTACTTAGAATATGATATAGGGAAATAACTAACATAATCTGAACATGACATATGTAACATGATAACTAGTTCAAGACCAAGTAATGAACACATGATGCAAGATGAACTAAATATTTGAATGGAAGGTCGTGCATGAATTTGGAATCATAACTACAACCTTTGGACTATGGGAGTTAATAATAACTAATGTACCCAATATGATCTAAATGGGTTCCAAAATGTAACCCCAACTAGAAGGGCGTTTAGTACCTTCCAAGGGTATGAACACAGACTAATGTGGATTCATTAAACTAAAGTACAAAAGGACTAAAGTGTCAAACCTTATTTGAGGGGTGGCCCTTTAGAACCTATGGTGGTGCCATAGTTTTGGGACTTATGGAATTCTACTAAAAGTCTCACCCTAACTGGTTGATAAGCCTTTATTCCTTCATCTTCTTGGTGCTAAGTACTACTCCCAATTGATTGACATTGATAACAGTAATGCTCAATGATGGCAATAATCTAATTACTGAAATAAATTTACTTTTTAAAAGGCATTTAAAATATGTAAACTAGGAAATATAGCATCCAAAAGTATATGCATGAAATCCTAGGTCATCATATGTTCATAATTTTCCATCTCTAAAAAATGCAACTACCATGTCGAATTTGTAAACTAAATGCAATTATAGAATTCAATGACTTTGGTCCAATAATTGTGGAATTTATAATGTAACTAGCGTTCAAAATAATGGTTAAATAATAAAATTTGAATTCATGCTAAAATTAGAATTATACTCAATGGAATTAAACGACTGAGATATCACTGAATCTACCACTACCCATACCCTAATATGTGAAAAAGAAATTGTACAAGAGAATTGGGTTAACTTTAATACTCAATGGCTAAAAAGGAATCCATTGATAAAATATCACATTCCTGGCTGTGATAACCCTCCTTATAGTTTGATGCATGAGGAAGATGAACTCTAACTGGCTTGGGGATAAGGGAATCACCTTTTTTTCTCTTATAAAACTAAGTATCAGATAAAAGTCTAAGTAAAGAGAGCTTAGGGTCATATAAAACCCACTAATGACCTTTTATATTCCTTGAAATAATGTAGCATTGATGTTAAAGAGTAGAAAAATACAAATATACCCCTTAAAATTCATAACTAGAAACTACAAGATGGGACATACGAGACCTTTCTACAATTATGGGAACAACCTATAATCATAGATTACACTCATGATTGGGAGATATATGAGATCTATTTTAACATGATCAAATAAAATTTGGAATGCTTGTGTGTTTTTCTATGGTCATACTTTGATTTTTATGATCGCTGGTTACATTAAGTGCATATGTAGGTTTCACGATCATGCTAGTGGATCATAGTTTCAAAGTACGATCATGGTTCCCTCTCATGGCATGTGGGTACACTTTGTCAAATTAATAAATTTAGGTTTTCCTAGGTTAGGGAAGGCCATTGAATGGTCGTACAATGTAACCAAGGTTGTGGTTGGTCTCATGTTAACTCACTGCATAGCAGTGTTTTACTAAAAAAAGTTATATCTTTCTACTTCGATGTCAGATTAAGGAAAGATTCATGTGTTGGAAATATAATTCAAATATCTATAATTTGGTGGGTTTGGGTCTCAAATATGCATCTGAATTTTAAAGTTATACTCATTTAAATCTGATCACTTTTTTAAGAATCGATCGGTAAAGGAGGTTTTGTCTTGGTTAAGGTCTAGGGGGTTCTTGTGGCCTTGGTACATGGACAAGTCCCATATCATACTATTAAAACTTGATGATTTACCCTATATATACTTGAATCATTGTTATAGTCTAGGGTTGGATTTTTCAAGGCATTACATCTAGAATCTCACCCTATGGTGCTCCAATTATTTTTTATGCACAAAAAAGAAAGTTCTTTAAGAATGTGCATTGACTACCATCAGTTAAATAAGGTCATAGTAAAAAATAAGTATCCCATTACCATAATTGATGACTTATTGACCAAATTCAACATGTAAATTGCTTCTCTAAGATAGACCTCTAATCAGGCTATCATCAACCTAGAGTCAGAGAATGTGACATTCCGAAGATATTCTTCTAAACTTAGTATGGTCACTTTTATGGACTTGATAAATAGGGTTTTCAAGTAGTGCTTGGACATGTTCATTATTATTTTCATAGATGACATCCTTGTTTATTCAAGGAGTGAGCATAAATATTATGAACATTTAAGGATTGTCTTGTAGACTCTTAAAGATCGCCAATTATTTGATAAGTTAACCAAGTGTGAATTCTAGTTGAAATCAGTAGCCTTTTATGGTTATATTTTTTTTGGCGAAGGTATTTGGGTTTATTTTCAAAAGATCGAGCAGTAATGAACTAGCCTAGACTATCTCTCCATTAGATAACAGGAGTTTCTTGGATTTAACTGGTTACTATAGATGGTTTGTTGAAGGATTTTCCTTTATAACTTATCCCATGTCTAGGTTGACCTAAAATAAAGTTAAATTTGAATGGTTTGGTTCTTGTGAGAAGATCTTTAAGGATTTGAAGACTCGACCCACCACCGCTTTGATTTTTACTCCTCTCAAAGGATTAGATGGTTTTGTGGTTTATTATGATGCTTTCAGGGTTGGACTTGGTTGAGTGTTAATACAGTGGGGCAAAGTTATAGCATATACCTCTAGATATCTCAAGCCTTATAATAAGAACTATCAAACTCATGATGTTAAGTTGGCATCAATTTTTTTTCTTAACAATTTAGAGGCATTACCCTTATGGGGTTCATATTGATGTGTTTATCGATCACAAAAGTCTTCTGTATGTATTCATATAGAAAGATATAAATATCTATTGGAGGATATAGCTAGAGTTGTTATAGGATTATAATATAAGTATTTTGTACCATCTGAGTAATGCTAATATGGTGGCCGACGCTCTTAGAAGATTATCTATGGGAAGTATTGCTTATGTAGAGGATGAGAAAAAGAAACTAGCTCACAGGGTTCATAGATTAACTAATTTAGGAGTTCTAGTGGTTGACTCAATAAATGGTAGAATTTTTATTCAAAAGGGTTTGGTATCCACCTTGGTAGCTGAGGTGGAAATAAGGCAAGATAGTGATCCTATTTTTCTTGGATTAAACTAGCAGTCCAGAGTCAAAGGGTTGAGGTTTTCTCCTAAATAGGTAGATGGTATTCTTTTCTATCAGAGAAGACTATATGTTTTGAATGTAGATGACTTGATATAGTAAATACTAGAAAAAGCTCATGGTTATTGTATTCTTTTCACCCAGGAGCCACTAAGATGTACTGTGATTTATAGTAAGTCTATTGGTGGAATGGTATGAAGAAGAATATAGTAGAATTTATGTCTAAGTACCTAAATTGCCAATAAGTTAAGGTTGAGCACCAGAGACCTAGTGGAAGCATATCAGTATTCTAACAGCGGGAGGTAGTTAATATGGACTTCATTACAGGGTTGTCTCTTAGTTTTCGATAATATACTTCTACTTGGATTATTATGGACAAAATAACTAAGTTGGCCTATTTTCTACCAGTTAACACTTTAGATTCAGTTGAGTACTACGTTAAACTCTACCTAAAAGAGTTGGTGAAATTGCATGAAGTAGCCTTGATTATAATTTTAGATAAAGGTACTTAATTCACCTCTTAGTTTTTGAAGGCATTTCAGAAGGTTCTTGGTATCCAAGTTCACCTCAATATAGCTTTTAACCCATAGATAAATGGTCAGGTAGAGAGGACAATTAGACCTTAGAGGACATGTTGAGAGTATGTGTGATCAACTTCAAGTGTAGTAAGGATGATCTTCTATCTTTGATCGAGTTTGCATAAAATAACGGCTATCACTTTAGTATTGAAATGGCCCCATTTGAGACACTTAATGGTAGGAGGTATAAGTCTCTTATTGGTTGGTTTGAAGTTGGTAAATCCATATTAATAGGTCCAAACTCAATCCATGAGGCTATGGAGAAAGTTTATCTAATTAGGTAAAGGCTGAGAATGGCTCGGAGTCATTAGAAGTCCTATACAAATATGAGAAGAAAACTTGAGTTTGTTGTTGGTGTTTTTATATACTTGAAAGTTTCACCTATGAAAGGGGTAAAGAGATACAGGATATAAGAAAAGATCAGTACCCACTTTATTGGTCCTTATGAGATTGTAGGTCATTTTGGCAAAGTAGCCTATGAGTTAGATTTGGCCAGTAGACTTAGCAGTAGTACATCCAGTTTTCCATATTTTCTTGATAAAGAAGTGCATTGGTAATCCTACATCAGTTAAGCCCTCAAAAAATATGGGTGTGAAAGATAGTCCCTCTTATGAAAAGGTTCCTATTGAAATACTTGATTGTCAGGTTAGTAGGTTGCTAAATAAAGAGGTCTTGTTGGTAAAGGTTCTTTGGAAAAATCAGTCGATTGAGGGAGCTACTGCGTAGAGGGAGGCATGATGACCAAGTACCCCAATATCTTTCCTTTGAGCTCAGACCTAGCTTGAGGTAATAGTTTTTACTTGATTTATTAATTCTTTCTATTTCATGTCATCCAAATATTCTCATACCATATCATACATCTATGAGTCCAATTCAGTCTATGATTGAGTTACTGACTCAATTCTATGTCAATGTTCAACCCCTAGAAAATCAGTGTAGGAATTTTAGGTATAGATAGTGTAATTCTAATAATGTCATGAGAAAAGGTGAAAAAAATATGGGAATCGTAGCTCTTTTACCCTAACCGTCCCAACTCAGTCAGTTGCCATTCGTGGATGAATGACCACAAGGGAGGGCTATTGTAACACCTCAAAAAATCCAATCCAAGGATAGAACCATGATTCAAGTACATGTAGGGTTTACATGTAGGATTAAACATCATATTTTAATATTATGAGAAGGAACTTGGCCATGTACCTAGGCCATATGAACCCCTTCATCCTTAACCGATGTAAAACCTCTCTTAATGATCGATTCCTCAATAAATGATCAACTTTAAATGAGCATACCATCAAGATTCAGATACATCATTGAGATACAGACCAACCAAAATAAAAATATTTTAATTATCATTCCAATTCATCCAATTTTTCCTTAATCTAATATTGGGGAAAAAGTTATGGTCTTTTTAGTAAAGCACTGCTCTGTAGTGAGATACCACGAACCAGAACACGACCGTGGTTATATTGTAAAACCTTACTATGGTTTCATCTGATTGAGGCTACTCTAAAATCTTGAATTTGACAAACTATACCTTCATACCACAAGAATAAACCATGAGCATGAGTACCACAGATGCCCCTGATTGCATCTTCAAACCTACAAACCAAGGTACGACTGTAGAAAGATCCCATGATCATACTCATTTGATCATTTCATAGAGCTAAGGGAAGGTTCATTTCTTATCTTAAAGTCAAAAATTTGATTTCAAAGGGGTGCCTTAATTATTTGGTCCGGGTTAAAGACTCTAATTTGGAGGGTCTGTCATTACAAACCGTTTTTGTGGTTAATGCATTTCCGAAAGTATTTCTTGATGATGTTTTTAGTGTTCTTCCCAATAGGGAGATTGATTTAGGGATTGAACTTCTTTCAGACACTCATTCTATTTCTATCCCTCATTATAGAATTGCTCCGATTGAGTTGAATAAACATAAGGATTAGTTGAAGGATCTTCTTGATAAGAGTTTTATCGAACCTAGTATTTCTCTGTGAGGTGATCTTGTGGTCTTCGTACGTAATAAACATGGGTCCTTTGGATGTGTATTGATTACCACCAGCTGAATAAGGTGACTGTAAAGAATAAGTACTCTCTTTAGAGGATTGATGATCTCTTTGACCAGATCTAGGGATCTAAGTACTATTCTAAAATTGATCTTCGATCTAGGTACCATTACTTGAAGATTAGGGAGGTGGATATCCCTAAGACTGCTTTCCATACTCGGTATGGTCATTATGAGCTCTTGGTCATGTCTTTTGGATTGACTAATGCCTCGATAGAATTTATGGATCTTATGAATCGGGTCTTCTGTTAGTTCTTATATTAGTTGATAATTATGTTTATTGATGATATTCAAGTGTATTCAAGGAGTTACATTAATCATTCTGATCATCTCCATATTGTGTTGCAAACCCTGAAGGTAGCGGTTGTATGCAAAGTTTTCTAAGTTTGAGTTATGTTGAATGATATTACTTTTTTGGTTCATGTGATTTATATTGTGTGGATCATGGTGGATTCGCAAAAAATTATGGTGGTTAAGAAGTGGCATTGACCCACAACTCTAACTAATATTCAAAGCTTCTTGAGTTTAGCTGGGTATTATAGGAGATTTATGGAGAGATTCTCCTCCATTGTTATCCCATTGACTAGGTTGAACTCAAAAAAGGTAATGTTTTTATGGTCGGATGCTTGTAAGGGTAATTTTAAGAAGCTAAAGGATAAATTGACTTTAGCTCTGGTCTTGACCCTGCTCGAGAGTACTAATGGATTCGTAGTTTATAGTAATGCATCTCGTGTGGGTCTTAGTTATGTGTTGATGCAACATGGTAAGGTGGTGGCCTATGCTTCCAGGTAGTTTAATGTTCATAAGGAGAATTATCTGGCTCATGACTCAAAATTATTGGTTGTGGTGTTCGAATTAAAGATTTAGCGACACTACTTATATAGAGTTCATGTTGACATTTATGTTGATCATAAGATCCTGCGGTATGTGTTCACCCAGAAGGAGTTGAATCTCAGGTAAAGGTGATGGATTAATTTGATCAAGGACTACGATATAAGACTCCATTACTATCCAGGTAAAGCTAATGTGGATTCTGATGCTCTTAGTAGGTTATATATGGGGAGTCTACCTCATGTGGATAAAGAGAAGCATGGACTAGTGATGGATATTCACCATTTATCTAATCTTGGAATCATCTCTTGGACTTTAAAGATGGTGGTGTGATTTTACAAGAGGTGGTGAAGTCATCTCTTGGTGCTGAGGCAAAGGAGAGACAGGTTTTGGGCCCTATCTTGATGCAGATCATAGATGATATAGGCCAACAAAAAGTTATGACTTTTGATATAGGTGATGATGGTATGTTGAGGTACCAAGGGAGGTTGTGTGTTCCCAATGTAGACGGGTTGCGAGGAAGAATTTTTTATTAAGCTCATAAGTTGTGATATACAGTTCATCTGGGTTCGATAAACATGTATCATAATTTGAAGGAGATTTATTGGTGTAATAATATAAAGTGAGATGTGGCCAATTTTGTGGTTAAGTGCGTAATGTGTCAGCAAGTGAAAGTGGATCACTTGAGGTCGGATGGGTTGTCTTAAGAGATAAAGTTGCACGTGTGGAATTGGGAAGTGATTAATATGAACTTCATTACTGGACTTCCATGATCTCATAATCAATTTGATTCGATTTAGGTCATCATTGATAGGATGACTAAGTCTTCTGACTTCTTGCCAGTGAGGACAAGTTACTTCGGTGAGGACTATGCTAAGTTGTTCATTGAGGAGATAGTAAAATTACATGGTGCTCCAGTTTTTATCATTTCTGATCATGTACTCGGTTCTCATCATATTTTTATCATTCATTTCAGAGAGGTTTGGTCACCAAGGTAAACCTTAGTAGTGTTTTCCACTCGTAGATGGGTGGATAAGCGGAAAGGACCATTCAGACATTGGAAGATATGTATTGGTCTTGTGTAATTGACTTTGGTGGTAGTTGGGTTGTTCATTTTCCCCTCATCAAATTTTCTTATAACAACAACTATCACTCTAGTATCGGCATGGCTCTATTTAAGGCATTGTATGGTAAGAGGTGTAGATCTCCAATTGGGTGTTTTGAGGTTGGTGAGGCTGGGTTTTTTTATCCTAACTTGGTTCATCAAGCTATAGATAAGGTAAAGGTTATTCGGGATAGGATTAAGACCTCTCTAAGTCACCAAAAGTCCTATACGGATGTAAAGCAAAGAGAGTTGGAATTCGATGTTACTGATTGGGTGTTCTTGAAGGTATCTCCCATGATGGGAGTAATGCAATTTGGAAAAAAGTGGAAGCTCACCTCTTGTTATGTGGGTCCGTATTTGGATTCAAAAAAAGTGGGTAATGTGGCCTATGAATTAGAATTGTCTTCTAGTTTGGGTTCCATTCATCCAGTCTTTCATGTTTCGATGTTGAAGAAGTATGTAGGAGGTCCTTCCTTGATTATTCCTTTCAAAATTTTGGTTGTTTCGGACTCTTTTTCTTATGCAAAAGTTCTGGTCGAGATCTTGGATAGGCAAGTCCGCTATTTGATGACTAAGGATGTGGCTTCGGTGAAGGATCTATGGAGGAAGCAAAAGTTTTAGGAAACTACTTGGGAAGTCGAAGAGGACATGAAGTCCAAGTATCCGTTCTTTTTTCCCATTGCATATAATAATTCTTAAGGTATGAGTTTTATTTCTCTTGTTACTTTCTGAGTTATTCGTTTGATTCTAGTATATTTGCTATTTCTCGTGCCATAAGTTTCTTAGCTCATCATTCGTGGATGAATGATCCAAGGGGGGAGGGGGGGTAATGTAACACCCTTATAATTTTGTCCATTTTATTTTTGACCTTCCAATGTTTGAAACATTAATTTTTGACGTGAAATGTGCTTAGGGATGTTTAAAGGGTAATCCGAGTGAGTTTTGGAATTTTTAGAAGAGGTTTGGAGTTATTTTAGAGTTCTGCGGCAGTGAGCTCTGTGTTTTTGGCATGTCACAAAGGAAAACCTCCGTCGTAAGAAGCATGTCACAAAGGATAATCTCCCGACATGTAGTGTGGCACGGAGGTTACCCTCTGTGATAGGCAGTGTAGCACGCCGCTATGTAAAAGTCATGCCGTTTTATTTTATTTCCCCTAGGATAAAGGGGTAGTGAGGTCCTTTCACCTATGAATGCCCTTTCAACTTTATATGAACCTATATTCATTAGTTTTAACGAAACAAAAAGCTATTATTTCACTCTATAACTCAAAAATTCAAGAAAGCATAAGGGTTTCATCATGCATTAATCCTATGGTTCATAAGCTCCGAATTTCTTTCAAATTCTCGTGTATCTAAGGCATGTTACACTTTCCCAATTTTTATTTGATGAAAATCATTTGTTTTAAATGGTTTAATTGTATGTATATGAATGTGGGTTTTGATATGGTTCAGAGTTTTGGAATGTTTGATCCTTGAACTATTTTCCCATGGTTTTTATGAGTTGTTCATACTTTGAATTGAATATTTTGAACTATTAGGTGGATGGGTGTGGGAATTATAATAGGGGTCATGGTATTACCCCAAATTGATGTTTTAAACTTGGAATTGGTTTTGAATAATCGTATTCCCTCAACCTATTTGGGTAAATTTCTTTAAATTGTTAAATTGTCACTTGGTTTGACTTACTCACCTATATTATTGCATTGCATAAACTATAAAATAATAAACTTGGATTTTTGAAGGCCTAGTTGGCTATGATTGATTTAATGAACAAAGGGGGTCGAGGCATTCCCCCAAGTTAATATGATTGTTATGGCATAGGGATAAGCTTGTAAGTGTAAGGGTATGATGATACCCATGGTATGCCCTAACGGTTGGTTCTTTGGTTAATAAATAGTTTATGTGAAACTTTCTTTAATTGGGGTTATGTAGTGAAGTCGTAAAGGTATGGGTAATGGATGACTTATATTGGAAACTCGTGTTTGTCGACATAAGGTTTGGTCTTTATGACCATGTGCATTGGTAACATTTGATATATACATTTGGGACGGCTAGTTTCCTTGATGTCTTTTGCTTTTCTTTAGTTTTTCTCTGGTTTGTGAGGCTAACATGCACTTCAACAGGAGAAGCTGAACCCATATAGCTCGTGGGTTCCTTCCATGACAATTGCGCTACATAGTCTAGGCAATGGTTTTTAAATAGCATGCTATACCTTGTTCCTCACCCCAATATGATATATATTATGTATGTGCACTGTGTGCATAAGGATTTTACTATAGTTTTACTTGGTATTATGTTATCCCAATCCCTAAGTTACATACTAGTGCTAAACCCACTAACCATCTCCAGATATTGAATCCACATGCGATGTAGGAACCAAAAATACTTCAACCCATCCTGCGCAGTGACTAAGTGATCATGGAATAGATTGTGAGTCAAATTGAAGTGGTGAGCTTCTATTCTATGAAAAAAACAATTTCATGTTTGGGGTTTTTTTATGTTATTGACTTATTCCTTTGTACTAAATTTTTGTTATTTTCGGGGGCATGTCTCAACTTTTATTAAGATTTGGTTGGTTAGAGGCTTTGTGGATATTATCGTGGACTTTAGATTGGTTGTTGAATTCTTAGACTTATTTTGAGTCATATGTATCTATCTTGTTTTACGTTTAAAATTCTATTGCTATACTTATATTGTGTTCCGTTTTACTAGAAAAAGGGGTGATCTCCGATCTTTGTTAGACTTAAGATACCAGTCATGGCCAGGTCGTGGTTTGGATCATGATAGATAGGTGCAATCATGACCTCAAATATATGATCGTGACAACCAACCCACCCTGTCCCTTACTTTTTTCTGAAAATAATGATAAGATTAACTTTAGTTGAGAAGTTATGAATTTTTTGAAAATAAAGGGGAACAGTTATAGAGTAACTGGTGAACTGATATTACAAATTCCATTTATAATAAGTTCTTCCTAAGAAAATGTCACGAAAAGAGAAAATAAAGTGTGACCAAAAAAAGAAAACTATTTTCTTTCTCCACATTAACATCTACAATCGAAAAGGCATTTAGTTTGTGATAATTGTATTTTAATTTAAAGAAATTCAAAGTAGATTTGGGGCAATAATTTTGTAGAAAAATCAATGATTTTTGTTGTGATTTTAAGGTACACAACCCATTAATTTTTCTTTGTATTTACTAATAAGTGTATCAGAGTCAGGCTTAATTGTCTTGGTCTGCAATTTTTTGTGTCATCGAGTTGAAACAGAAATCAAAATTCCAATATTCTTCATTGTTTAAAAGAACATATAAATATAATAGATATGTTAAAATAATTAAAGAACTGAGTTAGTACTCACCTTGAATCATCAAATTTCATTTTGCTAATGTGCTTCGTTTATCCTTAAATAAGACCCATTTGTGAAGTTGATGTAGTATTACACTGATCCAAATTTATGCTTCTATCTTTCCACAAATTATTGAATGGATTTTTTTAAGAGAAGAGGAGAAACAGAGATGTATGGATCTTAAGAAATTTGCTTTTGTATCTTCATAATTCATATTGTGAAATTTTTCGACAGAGGGTGAAAAGTGAAGAGTATTTCATTTTAATGGAGAGAATGAGTGAAAAATCTATTGTAAGGTATACTTAAATTTTATTGTAAGGTATACTCTCTTAACAAAGAAGAAATAGTACATAATGCATTACTTTTATTTTTCTTATAAGAGAGGAGAGAGTATATTGTACTTTGTTTATTTTAATAATGGGAAATGGAGAAACATTCCTTGAATCGTTAATGTGTATAGAAATAATAAATGTTCCTTGAATAATATTCCCTTTATTCCTTTATATATGCATTTTTCATTTTTCAAAAGTCAATTTGAATAATTATTAGCTAAATTAGATTAGATTATTTCATTATTTTAAAACTAAAATATGAAAATTCAAATCTATATAAAAGTACTGTCAGTTGAAATTTTCTTTTTTCAATATGATTAAGAAATAGATCATAAAATGTTAGTCAAAGTTTGTAGCCTTGGAATCTCAAAATACGAACGTACATATAAAAAGGAATGAAGAGAGTATGATTGTGACAACCTCATATGTGAAAGTTTCCCTTTACTGTAGTTGTTACATGTTGATCTTTAGGTGTGGGGATAGTTGGTATGATCCACGATGTATTTGAGAATGATTTGGGAGTGTTTTAGACTATTTAAGGCTTAAAAGCCACTAGTTTGACTTCAGCCAACAGTTTGGGTTTTAGACACCATGATGATTTAGACAGTTCTATCAGATTCAAAACATCACTTTTAGGTTAGTAATGCTGATAGTTTGGGATCAAAGCCTTTATTTAGTATTTCAACCCTCTATTTGAAACTAGTTAAATAAAGCTTTAAGTGATTCCGGTGGCTAATTTATAGAAAAGAATATCTTTTAGAAAATCTAACATTGCCATTGAATTTGGAATATCAAAAATATCCTAGTATCATATATGGTTTATTTCTATGGGGCTCGAACCAATCTCGAGGGTCCGTTCGGAGACATTCAACTTGCAAAAAACTCAATATTCATTGATAACTGGTGCAGGCATATTTACTTCTTCAAAAATACGGGCATTAGGTTATGAATGTATAGAAGGATGTAATTCTCCATTATGATCGCAAGGTGGGATCCACAATCACAAAAAATAGTCAGTCTCGGTCGGTTTCTTTATATTTATTGAGACTTGGAAGGTGTATACGTAAGTTTCACCATACTACATCATTGCATTGCATTGTATTACACTTGCATCTTTTCTGTTCCATTCTGGCACTTGTTTATGTGTACATACACACACACATATATATATATTGAATGTATAGTTGCCCCTTTGAACTTTATATTGAAGAATTGTTAGTGGAGATGGTGTGAGATACCAATTTGAAATTTTCTATTAGCAGTTTATGTTCTCATAGTATTTTTTACTAGTATTAATTTCTGCTTTACTCACTCGGCCAATGATACCTATTGAGTACAATTGGAACATACTAGGCCCTTTCGGTACAACTCCTAGTGCTAGTATGAGTTATGGTAGCTGATTTGTGCAGTAGTAGCTGATCATTCGGAATAGATGGCGAGCTCTCCATTTGGAGACTTGTTCCATCCTTTATCTTTTATTATCTTTGCTTGTATTTAGAGACAAATTATTATATTCTAGTTTTCATACTTGTTTAGATGTTCTTGTACTTATAATACCATGTTTTAGGACATGGTTATATTTTGTTCATACTTTCAAATTTGAGTACTATGGACTGTCTTTGTTCTAAAAGTCTCATATCATTTCATTTTGTCTTCTCTCGTATTTGTTATTGATTGTGGATTTTTGGCTTACCAACTAAGGTAATGTCAAGGTAGGTGACATCATGACTTGAACTTTTGGATTTTGATAAATTAATATCATAGCACTAGGTTCACTAATCTCATAAGTGTAATGCGAGGATGTCTCTAGTCTCATAAATCAGTATATTGATGTTCGTTTCTATCTTTGAGAGGCTATAAGATATCTTTAGGAAAAAAACTTCTCTAATTTGATTCGTTATCGTGTAGTTTTCATTCCTTGTATTCTAAACTTGTCATCCATTCTTTTCTATATATATATTGTGAGGACTAGGTCTAAAGGCGCTAGGAATATTAAGCCAGCACTAATGGTTGTATCCTAGTCAGGGGGAGAGGTAGATGTCGTGGCAAACTTAGAGGTAGGGGATGTGAATAAAGAGTTTCCCTTGTGTGAGGATATGCTAGGAAGTCCTCTACCATGCCTTAGGTTGATTATATTGAGGATGACTATTAGACAGAGGGTTCAAGACCAACTCAAGTTACATATAATTTACTTGATACCTTTGTATTACATGATTAACTAATTCATATGTTGAGTCACATGGACGTTGTTCCCCAAGCTAGTATTTCTTTGAGTGTGTCAGGTATTTCTTGACATTCGAATGTATTAATCCACAAGGACAGGTTCTTACTTATGATATTCAAATTTCATAGGTATAACCATCTTCAGTGGTACCCCCTTTTGTTGATTCACTACCTACCAGCTCACTATTTCTCATGTTTCTTCGGCTCCTATAATGGTTTTTAATGATAAGAAGAGATTTGAGTTATTCATCTATTTAGTTCCTCCCAAGTTTAGTAGTGCTAGTCGAGAGGGGATGCCTATGAGTTTTTTCTTGACTATCGAGAGATGTTGCACAACCTTTGATCCCTTGATTCTTTGAAGTTTTTTATACTACTTATCAGTTGATCGATGTGGACAAATAGTGGTGGAGGTCCCTTCCTAGTTGTAGACAATTGAGTTTACCACTATGACACAGACTCAATTTTCTAAGCCTTTTTATAAAAGGTCCATGCCTTAAAGTAACTTACAATTTGAGGGATCAAATAAGGATGAGTTTGATTACCTAGAGCAGGGCTCCATATCTATTTCTAAGTATGATGCATGCTTTTATGCATTATCCAAATTTTGCACTGCTAATATCACCATTGAGTCAGAGAAAAGGACAAAGTTTTTCACGGATTAGAGGGCTCTTATAAGTTGGCTACAACCAATATGGTATTTTTAGGTGCTTTGTTAGTGTATTATAGAGCATGCTAAGTTGAGTGAATCCATTAGTCAGACTACTTAAAAATCCACCTAAAAAGTGCACCTGTAGAATGAATTTAGTTGGTATACATCCTGAGGTAGGTATTTTTTTTGCAAATTTTCTAGTAGTTTTTATTATTGGTTAGTTTAGGAAACTTTATAGATTTTGAGTAGTAGGGATGTGGTTTTTATGGTTCTAGGTATCCAGGGTTCAAGTCATGTGGGTAGAGACCCCAACATTGGTTCTTTAAGATAAGGGATTATTTTGGCTTTTCTGGGCCCTCTTAGCATGATGCAAGTAGCAAAGAGTGTCTTGTATGTCATGAGGTAATATATTATGTGAGGGACTATCTGTGACGTGTATTGGGTTCTTCCCAGTAAAGTTCTCAACTTTAGCTTTGCTCTACTTCTATTTTTATGGTTAGAGGTGGTTGATAGGTGGCAAGGGTGGTCCTAGAGGTGCTCGGGAGATCGTGGTGTTGGACATGGGGTTACTCAGTTTGAGATTGGGCATGGTCAATGCTATGCTATAATTAAGAGGGCTGAGGAGAAAGCCTTTGATGTAGTAACCACAGGTACCATCCTAATTTTCCATCATTATGCTTATATGTTATTTGACCCTGGGTCAATATTATCCTATGTTACATACATTGCTACTAGTTTTGGTGTTGCATACGATACCCGTGTTGTACTTCTTTATAGTTCTACCCTTGTAGGACATTCTTTAGTGGTGGATCTGGTGTACCTATCTTGTATTATGAACTTTGTGAGGCATGAGACTTGGGTAGGCTTGATTATTCTAGATATGGTTGATTTTGATGTTATCGTTGGTATGAATTGGATAGCTCTCTATCATGCTATTTTGGATTATTATGCCAAAATTGTGATTCTAGCTACTCCGAGTATGCCAAGGTTAGCTTTGAAAAGTATTCTTAATTCATGTTCAAATAGAGTTATATCTATTCTATATGCTCTCCTCATGGTTGAGAAGTGGTGTCTATCTTATTTATTCTATATTCGTGATACTAGTGTTTTTTCATCGCCTTTTTTAGATTCTATTTTAGTGGTTCATGAGTTCATCGATATGTTTCTTATGAACTTTCCTATTATTCCTCTAGATCATGCTATTGACTTTGCTATATATGTTAAGCAAAGCACTAAGCCTATTTCCAGTCCTTCTTATAGAATGGACCGAGCCGATATAAAGGAATTGAAAAAAATTACAAGATTTGTTAAGTATGGGTATTCTTAGACCCAGTATGTCCCTATGGTTGTCCTTTCTTGTTTTTTTAAAAAAGGGATGTTTATATGCATATGTGACTTCACTATAGGCAACTAAACAAGGTAATTGTCAAAAATAAGTATCCCCTTCCTTGTATTGATGTTTTTTTTACCTGCTTCAGGGTGCTTTGGTGTTTTCTATGTTGACTTGAGATACATATATGACCAATTTAGGACTTGAGATTTGGATGCTCCAAAGATGGATTTTCAGACATAGTATGGGCATTATGTCATTTTGGTTATGTCTTTTGGGTTGACCAATGCCCCGTAGCATTCATGGAATTGATTAATTTTGTATCTCGACCGAATCTTTACTTTTTTGTGATTGTATTTGTAGATGATATCCTTGTTTATTACAAGAGTAAGGCCGATCGTATTAAATAGTTGAGGATTGTACTTCAGAGGTTGTGAGATGAGATATTATATAACAAGTTCTCCAAATATGAGTGGGTTATATCTCTTTCATGGGTCGTGTGGTGACTAAGGATTGTATTAGGGTTGATCTAGACAAGATAGTAGAGATTTGTGATTTGGATAGACCTACTTCTCTCATCAAGATTTGGAGTTTTGTTGGTTCAATGAGTTATTATCAATGTTTTGTGGATTGGTTTCTATTCTATTACAGCTCTTATGACCAAGTTGACTCAAAAAAAGGTTTTATTAATGGTCAGATGAATATGAGAAGTTCTTTTAAAGGCTCAAAGAGTTGTTGACTTCGGCACCTATTTTGACTTTGCCCAGGAAGGGTGTATCTTTTGTTGCGTTATGTGGTGCTTCAGGTGTTGGTATGGGGTCTATGTTGATATAGGATTGGAAGGTTATTGTGTATGCTTCTCATCAATTGAAGCCTAATGAGAAGAATAACCCTACCTATGACTTGAAGTTTGTCACAGTTGTGTTTGTGTTAAAATTGTAGTGACATAACTTTTATGGAGTCCATTGTGAGAGTTTCTCCAATCATCGTATCCTTCAGTATTTCTTTAGCTAGTGAGATCTTAATATGAGATAGCATCAGTGACATAAGTTACTTAAGGATTATGATATCACTATTTTTTATCATCTAGGTAATGTTAATGTGGTTATGGCACCTTGATCTAGAAGACGATGAGTATAGAGATTTTAGCTCATCTATTAACTCAAGAGAGGCAGGAAGTTCAATCTCTGGCCAAGCAATTGGATAGGCTCAATATTTTGCCACCCAGGTGTGTTTTCTCTTCTTTAGAGACTAGATTTTCCTTGACAGAGCAGAATACTAACTCATCAATTTGATGATGATATACTGAGGTGATTGATGATAGATTATTGTGTGGCAAAGATAAGATGCCTTCTTTTGATTCTGATCATATTTTGAGGATTAGTAGCCAACTCTGTATACTGAGAGTTGGTGGATGGGTTAGACTGATTTTAGAGAAGGCTCATTGTTCTAGATATTTCATCCACCCAGAGGCAGCTAAGATGTATCAAGATCTGAAACAACATTACAAGTGGGGGGTATGAAGAAAGATATTATGGAGTTTGGCGCCAATTATTTAAATTGCCAATTGGTGAATTATAAGCATCAATGACTGAGAGGTTCTATGCATAGGATGCCCATTCTCGAGTGGAAGTGAGAGTGGATCACTATGGATTTCATATTTGGCCTACCCCTAACCTAGGGGAAGTTAGACTCTATTTGGGTTATTGTTGATTGATTGACCAAATCGGCACATTTCATACTTGTGAATGTGAATATAATGCAGTAAAGTTAGTCAAGATCTACATTAGAGTGATTGTTCAATTGTATGGTTTCCCTATGTCTATTGTATCTGATAGAGGTACTCAGTTTACCTCTTTTTCTAGTACTATTCAGAGTTATTTATGCACTCAGCTTGATTTAAGCACATCATTTCATCCTCATACTGATGATCAGTCCGAAAGGACTATATATGTTCTATAAAAAATGCTACGTGCATGTGTCATGGATTTTAGAGGTCATAGGGACCAGTATATGCCCCTAGCGGAGTTTTCCTACAACTATAGCTACCATTAAAAATTTAGATAATGCTTTTTGAGGCTTTGATTGTGTAAAGTTGTAGATCCCCCATGGATAGTTTGACTCATTTGAGGTGAGGCGTGGTGTACAAATTTGTTGAAGGATTTGATGGATCATGTGATTTTGATTCAGTAGAGGATATTTGGTTATTCAAAGTAGGAAAGAGATTTATGTCGACCATTGATCCTGTGATATCATTCATCATCAAAAATTGTGTTCTATTAAAAGTTTAACCCATAAAGGGTGTGAAGAGGTTTGAGAAAAAAAGAAAGTTGGATCTGTGGTTTGTTGGCCTTTTTGAGACCCTTGAGAAGTATGGTGTTATGATGTATAGGGTAGTTTGCCTTTGCATCTACTGATTGTTCATCCTATATTCCACATTTCTATGTTGAAGAGATACCATCCTGATAATGGCATTTGATTTGATAGGATTCTATTTTACTAGATCTTGATTTATTCGTTGCAGAGGAGTCTATAGCTATCCTAGATAGGTAGAGTAGGAAGTTGAGGTCTAAGAATTAGTTCAGTGAAAGTCCAATAATGCCTCCCCATTGTGGGTCTACTTGGGATGTCGATCCCGATATGAGGCGGAGATACCCCTAGCTTGTTACCTATTCTGATACCTTATTTACTTTTTAGTTCAAGGATGAACTAGTGTTTTAGTGGTGGATAATGTGACAACCCAATATGTGAAATTTTCCTTTTTATGTGTATTTACTATTTTAACCTTCCTCGT
Source organism: Capsicum pubescens (assembly GCA_030864215.1). NCBI lineage: Eukaryota > Viridiplantae > Streptophyta > Magnoliopsida > Solanales > Solanaceae > Capsicum > Capsicum pubescens. The sequence continues at coordinate 221,057,640 of CM061542.1, read as the reverse complement.
AGTTTTAACCTCTTGATCTTTAGGTGTGGGGATAGTTAGCATGCTCCCTAATGCATTTGATAGTGATTGGGAGATTTTAAGACTATTAAGGCTTTAAAAGCCACTAATTTAACTTTGGCCAACATTTCGGGTTTCAAACACATGATGATTATTTGGATAGTTACATTAGAATCGAAACGTTGATTTTAGGTTAGTAGCATGGGTAGTTCATGCTTTGAGCCTTTATTTTGCATTTAGATCCTTAATTTTAAAACTAGTTAAAATAAGCTTTTGGGGTCCTAGGGGCTAATTTGCTAAAAACAATATCTTTTAGAAAAAACTGAAATTGTTTGGAACATCAAAAATAGAGTAGTAGCGTCTATTATTTATTTTTGAGAAGTCCCAAATAAATCCCGAGGGTCCATTTGGCGATATTTCAACTAGCACAAAACTCAACATTTGTTAATTATCTGGTGTAGGCATATTTCCTTATTTGCAAACGTGGGCCTAAAACTGTGAAAATGAAAAAGGATGTTATCCTCCATTATGATCGCGAGGTAGGAGCCACGATCTTAAAGAATAGTCAATTTAGGTTGGATTCTTACCTTTATTGCGAAAGTGACCGGACCATTTCATTGCGATGGTCTGTATCACCAGCCCCCGAGAACGTAAAGGTGTGACCACGAATGCAAAGGTCAACTTATTGGTCTGGTCAATGTTGATCCTCGTGAATGTGAAAGGTTTATTGTATTCACAAGCTACTATTCACAAAATTGTATAAATACTTTCACCATTTTTAGACCTTAGAGCTTTGTCTTGGGCGATTCTTAGGGGGTTTTTCACCATTTGAGTTTGGGTAAGCTCCAAACACTCATTCCCATTACTTTTAAATTGATTTTTTATCTTCAAAATAGGTTCAAAACCATAATTTCAAAGTAGATCTTTAAGGATTTCGCTAGTAAATAAGTAAAATAGATATTTCCTTAATTTGAACCTCGTTTTTGCATGAGTTTTCAATTGTAGACTCCTATAATCTTTGGAAACATGTTTCTAGAATATAATCCCAATTTTACCCTTTAGGTTTTCAAACCCATTTTGAACCCATTTCAAATATAGCTTATATGGGTATCCTTGGTTTTCTTTTGATGTATAGATGATGTTTTTGATAGTTTTAGCTCACAATAAGGTCATTTGAAGAGTAAAGGCTCCACGTTGACAGTTCTAGGCTTGGATTTCGGCACCTCGAGGTAAGTTATAGCTTAACTTCCTTCTGACTGGGCTGGATAGTTAATGCACTGGTAAAGCATGCAATGGGTTAGGGAATTAAACATGGAAACTGTACTTCAGGGTTATCATTTTTTCTTGTATTTCCCGTGTGAGGGATTATATGCTCATTATTATTAACTTTAGAGGTGGTAAATGTTGTGATGCCCGTGAGGGGGCTTTATTTGATGATTCGGGCCTTAGCTGTGCATTATTTGCCATATTTTATTATTGTATCACCTGACTGAGGGATTGACTAGATATTATGGGCCTTATTTGAGAATCTTATTTCATTTATCACATAATTAATACTGAATGAGATATTTTAAATGATATTCTTGATGTCTTACATAACCATTCAAATCAGTGGTGCCCTATTATGTCTTATATTCATGAATTATTATCATATGGAGTAGATTTAGAGCTCATTTATGTCTATATTAAATTTATGTTTATTTTCATACTTATTGGTCTTGAGAGTTATATCCTTATATAATCTATACATGTTCTTGAAGACTTGATGCAACTAAGATAATTTATTACTTTACAACCTATGATTTCTCAACACGTTTTAGAGTTTACACAAAAACGAACACAATGTAATTTTTTTTAAGGTTTACCTTGAATTGCTTTTGAGATTTATATCTTCTTCAGATACAGAGGTTTAACTTTAAATTCACCAATATGAAGCATTGGATAGCATATGCTTTATTACTACGTATATCGACTTTTAAATGGTGAACATTGTAGAATCATCATCAATTTCAGACTTTTTTTACCCGTGAGAATATTGAGAGCATAAACTATTTTCGAGTTATTACTATCTTAGAATCTGATGTCAAAGTGTTTTGTACTAAGTAGAATGATTAATTGACCAATTTTATTTGAAATAATTCAAATTAAATCATTATTAGAAATAACTATATTGATTTAACTAAAATTAAAGATGAATTAGTAAGTTCAATTACGATTTCAATTAATCTCATAGTAATTACATGATCAATTAAGTGTTTCATCCTTAGCAGAATAATTAATTGACCAATTTTATTTGAAATGATTCAAATTAAGTCATTATTAGTAATAACTATATTGATTTAACTACAATTAAACATGAATTAATGAGTTCACTTACAATTTTAATTAATCTCATAGTAATTACACGATTAACTAAGTGTATTCGTACCGAGTAGAGTGATCAATCAACCAATTTTATTTGAAATGATTCAAATTAAGTCATTATCAGTAATAACTAAATTAATTTAACTAAAATTAAAGATGAATTGATAAGTTCACTTACAATTTCAATTAATGTCATAGTAATTACATGATCAATTATGTGTATTCGTCTCGAGGAGAGTGATCAACCGATCAATTTTATTTAAAATGATTCAAATTAAGTCATTATTAGTAATAACTAAATTGATTTTAACTAAATTAAAGATGAATTAATAAGTCCACTTACAATTTCAATTAGTGTATTTGTCCTTATAGAATGATCAATTGATAAATTTTATTTGAAATGATTCAAATTAAGCAATTATTAGTAATAACTAAATTGATTTAACTAAAATTAAAGACAAGGCCTTAGACAAGGGGAAAAACCTTTGAGTTCTCTTAAAAACATCTGAGCTTTAGTATTTTAAATTATTTTCCAACATATATCATATATGTTTGATAATTTTCAACTGATGAGCCATATATTGCAACAACTTAGTCATCTGTAGCAACAAATGTCTATATTTGTTTGATAATTTTCAATAGATGAGTCATTTATTGAAATAGGTTAGTCATCTGTTGCAACATGTATCTATATTTATTTGGTCATTTTCAACAGATGTCTTTATCTGTTTGGTCATTTCCCACAAATGTCTTTATCTGTTTGGTCATTTTCAACAGATTACTCATCTTTTGCAACATGTTAGTCATCTATTGATTCATATTAAGCCGTTATATTAGTAATAATTAAATTGATTTAACTAGAATTAAACATGAATTAATAAGTTCAATTACAGTTTCAATTAATCTCATGGTAATTACGTGATCAACTAAGTGTGTTCGTCCTGAGTGGAGTAATCAATTGACCAATTTTATTTGAAATTATTCAAACCATGACATAATTAGAAATAACTATATTGATTTAACCAAAATTAAAGATGAATTAATAAGTTCACTTACAATTTTAATTAATTTTATAGTAATTACATGATCAACTAGGTGTTTAGTCTTAAGTAGAATGATCAATTAACCAATTTTAGTTGAAATAATTAAAATTAAGCAATTATTAGGAATAACTAAATTGATTTAACTAAAACTAAAGATGAATTGATAATTTTTATTATGATTTCAATTAATCTCATAGTAATTACATGATCATATAAGTATATTCGTCTTGAGTAAAGTGTTAATTGACCAATTTTATTTGAAATGATTCAAATTTAAGACATTATTAGCAATAACTACATTAATTTAACTAAAATTATTGATGAATTGGTAAGTTCAATTACAATTTCAATTATTCTCATATTAATTATACGATCATCTTAGTGTGTTCGTTCTGAGTTGAGTGATCAATTGGCTAATTTTATTTGAAATGATTCAAATTAAGCCATTATTAGTAATAGCTAAATTGATTTAATAATTACAATTTCAATTAATCTCATAGTAATTACATGATCATTTAAGTGTATAACTTATTGCAACAGATTTAACCTGTTCCAATAGATAAGTCATCTGTTGAAAATTATCAAATAGATATACACATATGTTGTAATAGATTGGTCATCTGTTGTAATAAATGTCTTTATCTGTTGGTCATTTCCAACATATGACCAATCTGTTGCAACATATAACTTTATCTATTTGTCATTTCCAACAGATTACTAATCTATTACAATATATGACTAATCTGTTGCAACATATGTCTTTATCTGTTTAGTCATTTTCAACATATTACTAATTTTTTGCGACAGACGATCAATCTGTTGCAATAGATGTCTTTATCTACTTGGTCATTTCCAATAGATTACTCATCTGTTGCAACAGATGGACCATCTGTTATCAATCTATCTTTAATTTTATTGTAATAGTAAATAATCTTATGTTGTTATTTAATTTAAGTCTATGAACTTTCTCTCAACTAAACACATTATTTCTTGTAATTAATTCTTTCCACTCCAGAAAGCTCAAAAACCTACACCTCACAAAATCTTAAAAAAATAGGCAGAATGAAAGAAAATAAGAATAAACTCAGTCAATCAAACAAAGATTTTCTCATTCATTACATAAAAAATATTTACAACATTAGGTAGATCCGATAAAATAAACTACATATGATAAAAAAAATATGACCTAATCATTATTATTATTATTGTCAATCGAAAATCCATTGGGCAGCAGACCCCTCAGCCTTTGAATCCCACGAAGCACCCTTGCTCTCGCGGCGCCCAACTCTCACTCAAGTTCATGAACCAGCCTTTTAAGTTCCTACACGGTGTCAAGTAGAATCGTTATGTACCAAATCAGATCAATCATATCTAGAACATGCATGAACAAATAACTTAAAACACTAAACCACATATACTACTAACTGGTAGTTTAACAAAAAAAATGTCAAACTTAACTAGAAAATAGATGCATGTTAATAATTTTTATATTAGAACAAGAAAATAAAACATACCTTAACGGACTAACAAAAAAATTATTTTTGAAAAAGAAGTGATTGAAGATATAATGGCAGTTTTATGCAAGACAAGATGCAAGAGATAGAGCTGAGGAGATCTATTTATAAGAGATTGAATGAGTGAGTAGTGCAGTGTGTTAGGCAAAAAATCACGACCATTCATCTCTTTTTTAATAATTATATCTCTTAATTAAATCAAACTTGGTGACTTTTCAATTATTTAAATTGTAAAAAAGATTTAAATACAAAAAAGGTGAAAAGTCATAACTTTTCAGCTTTTTGGTATTTTAGTTATTTAAATTAAATAACTAAAAAATTGTGTTTATCATATTATTTTCGTATTATTTATTTACTAATTATTTTTTAAATTAAATGATCGAAAAGTCATGACCCTTGAGTTCTTCCAATAGATGATCTATTTGTTGCAACATAAGGTCCATCTGTTACAACAGATGACCCTTCTGTTGCAACATATGGCTCATCTGTTGGAGTAATTGATTCATTTTTGTAACATATGGTTCATCTGTTGCAAAAAATTATATGACCCTTCTGTTGCAACATATGGCTCATCTGTTGGAGTAATTGATTCATTTTTGTAACATATGGTTCATCTGTTGCAACAGATTATTCATTTGTTGTAACTGATTGTTCATTTTTTGAAAAAACATATCAATAGCAAGATTTATTCAATAGAAACAATAACAAATCATCATTTATCAATACACCATTTTCACCATGAGATTAATTAAAATCATAATTAAACTGACTAACTCATCTTTAATTTTAGTTAAATCAATATTGTTATATCTAATGATGGCTTAGTTTGAATCATTTCAAATAAAATTGGTCAATTGATCGCTCTACTCAGGACGAACATACTTAGTTGATCGTGTAATTACCATGAGATTAATTGAAACTGTAACTGAACTTATTAATTCATATTTTATTTTAGTTAAATCAATTTAGTAATTACTAATAATGGCTTAATTTGAATCAATAGATGACTAACATATTGCAATAGATGAGTAATCTGTTGGAAAAGACCAAATAGTTAAAGACATCTGTTGAAAAGGATCAAACAAATATAGACATCTATTGCAACAGATGACTGTTGCAACAATTAACTCATCTATTGAAAATTATCAAACAAATATAGACATCTGTTGCAACAGATGACTAAATTATTGCAACATATGACTCATCTGTTGGAAATTATTAAATAGACAAGATATATGTTGAAAAACAATTTAAAATACTAAAGCTCAAATATTTTTAGGAGAACTCAAACATTTATCTCCTTGTCTAAGGTCTTGTATTAAAGACTTTTCTTTAATTTTAATTAAATTAATTTAGTTATTATTAATAATTGCTTAATTTGAATCAACAAATGACTAGCCTGTTATAAACATCTGTTGCAACAGATGACTAACTTGTTGCAACAAATAGGTCATTTGTTGGAAAATAATTAAAATACTAGGGAACTCAAATATTTTTAGGAGAACTCAAATGTTTGTCCCATTGTCTTAGAGACATCTTTAATTTTAGCTAAATCAATTTAGTTATTACTAATAATTGCTTAATTTGAATCAACAGATGACTAACATATTGCATCAGATGATTCATCTATTGGAAATTATCAAACAGATAGAAAATTTATTGTAACAGATGGGTCAACTATTAGAAAGTAATTAAAATACTAGGGAACTTAAACGTTTTTAGGAGAACTCAAATGTTAGTCCCCTAGATCCTTTTGTATTTGATGTATGGTATATTATCTTTATCTCCTTTACTTGTTTAATGAAATTTTGCATGTGTTTTACTTATTGTTTGTGGCCCTGTTGAAATTTTTAGAATTTTTTTAGGTCAAATTTTGTTCGTATATCACTTGGACATTACTGCATAGGTGATTTTGTAAGTAAAATTATGAATTTTGTTAATTTCTTATTTGGTGTATCTGCTACTGCTACAATAGATAGAACCTGTAACATGAATCCAACTTATGAGTCATCTGTTGCAACTAGTGAGTAATATTTACAACATATGACTAATCTGTTGCAACAGATGACCCATATGTTGGATTCATGTTACAACACTATAATACAAATCCAATAAATGAGTAATTTGTTGCAACATATGACGCATTTGTTGCAACAGATTACCCACATGTTAATGCAACATATGACTCATCTCTTGTTGCAACAGATTAGTCATATATGTTACAATAGATTACTAATCTGCGCAATAGATTAGTCATATATGTTGCAACAGATTACTAATCTGCGCAACAGATTGCTCATCTGTTGGATTTGGTGTTATCTATTATTGAAAAAATAGCAGTAGCAGATACATCTAGATAAGAAATTCAACTACAAAATAACAAACATAAAAAAAAAATAAACACCAACAAATCAAGTTCCTCTTTTTTGTCATAACTAAAAAGCCCTAATTTTTTACCTGTGAAAATCGAAAAGAAATGATGAAGAACTTGAAATTGTTGTCACCGGAATATTACAACAGATTACTCATCTGTTGCAACAGATTAGTCATACATGTTGCAACAGATTACTAATCTGTGCAACAGATTACTAATCTGTGCAACAGATTACTAATCTGTGCAACAGATTACTAATCTGTGCAACAGATTACTTATCTGTGCAACAGATTACTAATCTGCACAACATATTAGCCATATATGTTGCAACAGATTACTAATCTGCGCAACAGATTAGTCATATATGTTGCAATAAATTACTAATTTGTGCAACAGATTAGTCATATATGTTGCAACAGATTACTCATCTGTTGGATTCACGTTACATATTTTATCCATTGTTGAAAAAACAATAGTAGCAGATACATCCAGATGAGAAATTCAACTAACAATAACAAATATAAAAAAAATAACAAACACCAACAAATCAAGTTCCTCGTTTTCGTCATAACTAAAAAGCCCTAATTTTTTACCTGTGAAAATAAAAAAAAATGATGAAGAACTTGAAGTTGTTGTCGCCGAAGAATGTTGTCACATCAACTGACAGTTGAAAGTCAAAAAGGAACGAGCAAGAACTCAAAATTACTTGTCGCCAGAGGTTGAAGTTGTACAAGATTGAAGGGAGAAATTTGGAAAGTTGTTGGTTGGGAGAAGTTAGAGAGAGAAACTATCGAGAGAAAGAGAGAAAGAGAGAAGAGAGATTGATTTGCAAAGAGAGTGAAGTTTTGTGGGTGTGGGTTGATTTGTATTTTTGAAAAGATTAAAAAGTTTGAAAAATATTAATTAAGTCCACAATTAACCTAATCAAGTTTCTTAATTATGTTTGACCCTTTAAGTTGACCAATGTCACCAATCCTTCATTCAAGACTTAAAAGTCACCTTTCCTTCAATTTTCTCAAGAAACTGTCATAATCTAATCCACCTAATTTTTACTAAACTTTAACTTCTTTATTTGTTTTTTTATGTAGTTGTGTAAGTACCTAATAAAATTCTTTATGTTTATTATGACTACATATAACAAACGTATAGAACTAACAAATAATTTATTTTTTAAAATTTCGTGATTTAATTTGGATTATATATCAATCCGAATTTTAATGGGGAAAAAACATAACATCCGAATGACATTTGAATTTAATTTTTCAATTAGTAGCCTTGTCTTTGCTTTTTTCCTTTTTGTCGCAGCCTTTATTTCCTTTTCTTTTTTATTTTTCATTATCTTTTTTTTTTTTGCTATGTTTAAACTGCTTCCAACTTCTTTTCATTGTTTTTTCCTTTTGTGCGGCTTCTTTAACTATTTTTTAAAAAAAAATTACGCTTTTAATTGTTGTTCTTTTTTTTTAACAATTAAGTATTTAAAAAATGTGTATTTTCAAATAAAATTAAAATATATATATATATATATATATATATATATATATATATCTCAATGCATATTTGCAATTTAAAAAAAAAAAAAGAAATAAAGCAGCCAAAAAGAAGAAGAACAATTGAAGAGTAGAATTTTTATAAAAATAAAATAAAAAGAAGTTAATGATACATATACATTTTTATATAACCATGATACATTTTTTATACACATCTTATTGTGGACATCTAAAATTTGTGGGACTCTTCAAGAAGAATCTAAATTCTGTTAGAGTTCTAAGAGTCTACTTTATCCTAAATCTAGCTTGATGACTACTCTACCTAAACCCTAAATTATGTCTATATAAAGGGGGCAAATATCCCTTTAAAGAGGCATCTCCACTATCCCACAAATTCACGGGATATTCACAAAGAGATCAACGATCTTCAAAGTCCCAATAAATTCATGGGATATTTATAAATCAAAACCCTTTCTTCTTGATAATCAAATACATTAAGAAGATCCATAAAACCTCCTTTCATGGAGATAGATCTCGAATTACGGAGAAATCCATATCAAATCCTACGTTCCAGAAATACGCCACTAACGGCCCTTGAATTACGGAGAAATCCATATCAAATCCTACGTTCGAGAAATACGTTACTAACAGCCCTCGAATTAAGGAGAAAATCAAGAGAGAAGAATCAAGGAAGGAACAGATTTGTACTCACATTGTTTATCAATAAAATTATTGTTTCTTCATATTTTTAATTGTGACTGTAATTTATTTCTGTCACTGTAAAAAAATATGTTATAAATAAATTGGCACGCCCAGTGGGACCAAATCTGCCCTTCATCTCTTCTCTCATAATCAGATCTGCAAATCTGTAGCTGTCGCAGAAAGATGAAAGCTCTATTGGTACTTCAAGACTCGTCATCAAATCTATACTTCAACAAGCCTTGAAGTAGGGGGCATTTGTAGACATCTAAAATTTGTGGGACTCTTCAAGAAGAATTCAAATTCTGTTAGAGTTCTAGGAGGATACTTTACCCTAAATCTAGCTTGATGGCTACTCTACCTAAACCCTAAATTACTCCTATATAAAGGGGGAAAACATCCCTTTAAATAGGCATCTCCAGTATCCCACAAATTCATGGGATATTCACAAAGAGATCAACGATCTTCAAAGTCCCAATAAATTCATGGGATATTTATAAATCAAAACCCTTTCTTCTTGATAATCAAATGCATCAAGAAGATCCACAAAACCTCCTTTCATGGAGATAGATCAAAATCAAATATTTCTACATTCGATAAATACGCCACTAACGGTCCTCGAATTATGGAAAAATTCGTATCAAATCCTACGTTCGAGAAATACGCCACTAACGACCCTCAAATTATGAAGAAATTCATATCAAATCCTATGTTCGAGAAATACACTACTCACAGCCCTCGAATTATGGAGAAAATCAAGAGAGAAGAATCAAGGGAGGAATAGATTTATACTCACATCGTTTATCAATAAAATTATTGTTTCTTCGTATTTTTAATTGTGCTTGCAATTTATTTCTATCACAATAAAAAAATATGTTGTAAAAACTTATACATAAATATATTCTATACAATAATGATATAATTTCTACACAGATCATATACAAAAAATATATTTTCTACAACAATTATAGAATTCATATAGACATTCTATACAAAATTATATACTTTCTATACACTCTATATAATTTTTATATATATTTTATATCACATATTTTATACAACGGTGTAGTTTCTATACACATCTTGTTTCTGTACATATATCTTATATACAAATATATTCTATACAATAATTATATAGTTTCTATATAGTTGTGTCTAATTTAAAAAAAAAAATGAAAAAACCACATTTTTTTTAGCACCAAAAAATTGGAGTGTAAAAAAAACAATAACACTAATATTTTAAGAAGGGACCAAAGTAGTCCAAAATTGGAATGGTCATTTATTGGATCAGTGACCCAAACGTGGGTCATTTGTTTTGAGATGATCCAATCCGTATCATTTTCTCAATTTTAATTGCAGAAAATTATATGAAATATCCCCATAATGGGTGACTTTGAATTTTTATAAAAAGTATAAACTGTTATAAATGTATTTACATTATAGTGAATGTCTATATAGATAAGATCTAACAGATCTAATAAGATCTATCAAGATCTAGTTGATATCTATCATGATTTGAAGTATCTGTCTTTTAGTCAGAAACTAGGAGTAAATTTTTCCTATAAATAGAAGGGTTTCCTTCATTGTAAATCATCTTTAAGTATCTAAGAAACTCCTCAAGAGAAATAAGAATTACTCTTTATTCTCTCTACTCTTCTTTTTTGTTCTTTATTATTCCATAACACGTTATCAGCATGATACTCTGCCAAACAAGGTGAAATTGAGATTATAAATCTAAAGGTAATTTCAAAGTTAGTAATTCCTTATGTTATCTGTCTTTTGCTACTAATAATATAATTATTGTTGGATTTGAGGAAAAATAATTGGTTTGGAACCATTTATGTTTTGAATTTATTCCCCAAGAACAATATTATCAAAATGAATGATAATATGTTGGGTTTAAGTCCCATCGATTTATGCCTAAGACGTCTTTATATGGATAATACGTTGAGTTTGAATCTCAATGCACCATATTGATGATATTATGATGGCTAAGGAAAAATAATGTGTTTTTAATGAAAAGTCATGAAATATGTCTCATTGAACATGCTTCATTCTCTTAAGTGAATATGGTAGCAGTGCATAATATGTCTGAAAGAAGACAAGTGATTGAATGCACGAATATATGCGTGGAGGGCCAATATGATAATGATCATCAAATGTGATGATATTTTCACACGCATATTATGATCATAAGATATGTTAGAGAAAAATTCTCTAGATCATATGTATGTCTCGATTTGCTCCTAAAGTAGCAATATCATGAAAGGGGTTATAAGCTATCAGAATTTGATAGGCTTAAGGCACGATTATATTTAATTCCTGGAAAATGAGAAGCTTATTAATGAAAACGTGCACTTAATTGTGATGGTATCAAAACTCACCTCCGAAAGAGGCAGATTAACTGAGAAGAGTTATCTTGAAATCTACTTTTAAAGTAGTAAATTTGAAATTTATTCATGTAATAGTAAATACGAAATTTACTAAAGAAAAAAAATATATGTCATGGTAAACTTGGAGTTTACTACTATAAATAAGTTCATAAGTTGACATGAACGATTATGACATCTCAAAGATGTGCATATTGAGTATTAGACATGTATTGAAGAAATAGAAGATTCTTCAAGAATTGTTTATGTTGCTTGTTCTCATGATAAGTTGGTTGGACCAACTAATGTTGGGATTTCATCCCTCAAAATCTAAAAAGGGTATAAAGGTGAATATAGGCCCGTTCATCTATCATGTGATCTATTAAGATGCATCGATATAAGATTGCCACTTGTACATTTATTGTTAGACTGCAGTTTGACATTCATAAAGTTGCTTTCTTAATGAAATTGAGTTAAGAGCATAACTTTCAGATTGTGTAATTAAGATCATTCGTCTTGATGATGATGGTTTAGCATCAAATGCCTTTAATAAATAGCTAAATCATTGCTAATTAGAACAAAGCTTCATGTGTTGGTCTGAAATATGGTATGTTGCATACAATAGCACTTGTATGAATTAGACCAATAAATTATGATTATTTCTTCCTTTTCAATTAGTTTAAGGTCAGGAACAAACTATTCCATCTAATAGTTTTGATGTACGGTATATAATTAATAAATATACCATGATGCACTAAGATGAATTCCTCAAAGAAGATGGAGGATATATGTTAGTTTTCCTAACATAAGGGAGAGATTATAAGCAACTATGAAATATGTTAGGAATTATCACCAGATACTCATTCAAAAGATAATTCAAGTCAAATGCTCAAAGCATCTCATATTTAAGTTGCAAATACTTCTATTTTGTGTCCCTAAAGGACAAAGTCTATGCATATATGAAGCGTGGTAGACCATTCAGTTCCAAATAAAATAATCCTCGAAAAGGATAAGGAGAAAATAATCATAATAAGAAGGTAATGTGCTCTTGAAGAGCCTACGACATAACACTTCATGAAACCTTATGAGAGGTTCAGATACCTAAAAATAATGAAGTGATGAGATCTCAAAATGTTGTGTCACATTTTGAATTGATACGAAATGATATATCATTAATATTATTGAAACAATATTGGCGCAATATTGTGAAAGATCACGAGGATCTAAATTCTACCTTTATTTAAGCATGTTGACGTAGAAATATTTATCAAGTGAAGTGAAAGGATGTATTTTGGTAAGATAAACTTATTTGATTTGCAGTCCTGATACTTGAAGATGTCACTCATGTAATGCTGAATATTGTCACTTAACAAAATTTATATTAAAACCTTTTAAGAATTTAGAATGTTTGAAGCATATAAAAGTTTCTGTGAAACTTATTTATAATTCTTATTTTTCATAAATTTATTGGAACTCTTGGAGAGTTTTCAAAAGTAATAGATTATTTGCTGAAATGAAAAAAATATACCAATTTAGATTGGTTATGAAGTACGATATCTTAGTAAAGTTGATACACTCATGTATCATGCAAATAGCACAAGGCCTGATATAGCCTTTTTGATTAATTTATTAGCAAGGTATAATTCTGCTCCTATTAGGAGGAATCGAAATAGGATCAAACGCATGATCTTATTTTATTCAAAGATTGTAGTATCGATCTTGTTAGTTATGCATATGTTGGGTATTTATTTAACCCACATAAATCTCAATCTCAAACATGCAATGTGTTCACATGTGAGAATATTGTCATATCTTGAAGATATACAAAGCAGTCTATTTAACCCCTTCATCGAACCATGTTGAGATAATAGCTATTCATGAAGCAAGCCGAGAATATGTAGGGTTAAGGTTCGTGATACATATCATTCAAGAAAAATATAATTTAGAAATGTGACAATGTACCCACAATTTTATACGGAGATAATGCAGCATGCCTATCACATCTGTAACACCCCGATTTTCTGAACCGGAATGATACACGGTTCTTATGACCTCGAGGGACCACAAGCTAATCTATGACTGATATCTATACCTGTATACTATAATTCATGACATAATAATGCGGAAAACATGCACAATAGGCCATAAGATTCAACTGAAATAATATAGAATCCATATGGGCGAAAAATAGCCAAAACAACTGAAAATTGAATCTGAAAGCTAAATCTGAGCGTAAATCCAAAAGCCTTTAAGTACTGTCTGAAATAAGGAATTGAAGGAACATATCTCCAGCTAACTCCGTAAACTGATAACTGGCTAAAATAATAATGAATAAATCCAATCATATTGTCCTCGAATGAAGAGGACTCACTGAATCTCTGCGACTGGAAATGCTACGGCTACTGCCGATCTGGAGCTTGTGTCTCAGAGCCTATAGTGTAACATGAAAAGAAAGCACCATAACACAAATATGTCAGTATGAGGGGATGTACTGAGTATACGAGTGAGGTAGGCTAAATATAAACAGGGTTTGCATGCATGAACAATGCTAACTGACTGATATGAATGTAAGAGTGCAAACATACATACATAGTAACTAAGATCGTGAGTACGAAATGGCTAAATCTGTATGCTAATACATGGCTGGAACCGTAGTTTTGATAACATGGATAGATTGTATCTGACAGCCCTGAATCTGGTTGAACTCTCTGAGCTCCGTGCTATAACTGAATTTGACTGTATCTAACAGTCCTGGTATACTGATATCAGAAGAACTGTCTAAGTTGTTTTACTGAAACTATGGGAGGTAGTTGTTTAACCGAAATGCCCCATGTATACTATTACGGCTAAGCTGGGGTCTAATCTCTGCCCCGACTGGAGGGGTGTCAATACCGCACCACTGGTAAGGACAGTTGTGAGTGACCCTTATCTGGTAGGTACTTAAAGTGAGAACGGTGGGACCCTAAACTGATAGGTTAATCCATCTCATCAACCCTAATTTGATAATCTAAGATGTCTCAACCTACGTTGGCTACGTAGTTCTGGAACACAAGGATGACTGCTAAGGATCACACCCTAAAACTGGTAGGTGAGTCCCCATCCTTGGGTTCACTCAGTGCTAAATTCTACTCCCATATGAAAAGACTAAACATGATTCAACTGACTGTACATGGACAGATTAACTGACTTCCATTGACTGACGGAGTAGTACTATTATCTGAGAGTTAACTGAGATCATGAGATTTCTGAGGTTTCCTGAGTCATATGACTGACTGAGTTCTATAGATTATAGCTTGACTGAGATTATCGTGACAACATAACATGGCTCTAGGCACACAGCTATGTTTTTTGGGTACGAATATCCCCAAGACTCGATAGAAGGAAACTGACACACATGACATGACTTGATCAAAAGATTTGAGTCAACAATTCATAATATCATAAGTAGGGAGTATCATATTTCATATAGTTATTCAACATCTTAAACATTATAGGGAATGCATGGATATATTTTGTGTACATATTGTATATCTCCATTATCTTGCATGCTTCATACCACCACAATAGCAACACATGAAAAGCATGGAATTCATATTGAAGTATATAGCTAACATGAACTTATCATTTAGACATCATAGAACCATACAAACATGAATTTCTAGCATCCTAAGCATTTTATCAAACACCTTTCATGCATTCTTTAAGGCATAGGTGGGTTTCATACTTGCACCATATTAAACCACCTAAAGTTCATGGTTTTCAATTAACAAACATATATATTCCATGAAAACACCTTTAGACATCACATTGAAACTTAAACAACAATTGTCAACATGTACATACTCATATCACCACAAAAAGTTTACAAAATAATATCTAAAACATGGTTCTTGAGCTCTAAGAACGGATTGGATCCATAGATAAACACTACGCATACCTTAGTGATTGAATCTTGAAAGAGATCTAATATTTATGAAGGTTCTTGAAGAATTCCTTAGGCTTTCTCTTGAGAGAAAATCCTAATCTTGTGGTTGAGAGTGTAAGAGAGGATTTTTAAGATGCTTAACTGAAGAAAAATGGGAAAAATTACGCCTCTTTAGGGTTATAAGTCATGGAAGGTGAAGAAAAACACCAAAATATCCTTATGAAATAAATTCCCAGTAGATGAAAATCATAGTTGATGACATTTGTGACAAGGCGTCAAAAGTATGGTAAGCTGTCAAAAATGTCGTCACACATGAGCTGGAATTGATGGTTTCTGCCTAAGTCCGATGATCTTTGTGGTAGGGCATCACAAATGTGTTAAGATAACACGAATGTCGTCACACAGGAGCTGGATTCTGCCTAAGGCTAACAACCTTCGTGGTAGGGCGTCACAGATGTGGTAAGCTACCACGAATGTCGTCACACAGGAGCTGGATTCTTCCTAAGGCTGACGACCTTTGTGGTAGGGCATCACAAATGTGGTAAGCTACCATGAATGTCGTCACACAAGAGATGGATTCTTCCTAAGGCTGACGACCTTCGTGGTAGGGAGTCACAAATGTGGTAAGCTACCATAATGTCGTCACACAGTTTCCAGCCTGACATGCTGGAGTAAAATATGAATAACTCTTTGCTCTGATATCGAACTTAGGAAAAATTGGTATCGTTGGAAATATAATTCAATTATCTATCTTTTTATAGGTCATGAGCTCAAAAATTCCAAGTATAATGAGAGATATACTCGTTTGAATCTGACTATGGCAATATTTTTCTCAAGAATTCGATCGGTGAGAAATGTTTTGATTTGTCTGATAGATGGGAGTTATTTGAAGCCTTAATATATATCTAACCTACTCATAAAACTATAAAAGAACCATTATGTACTATGCATGAGATTGGTACATGGCTCTAATATTGTTTGGATTTTTTGGGGTATTACAATATCTCCCCCTTGGAAACATTCGTCCTCGAATGATGACTGCTTGAGAGGGGGGGAAAGATAAACAACGCATACACTGATCATGCTCAAATGGCAC
This sequence comes from Capsicum pubescens, assembly GCA_030864215.1. Lineage (NCBI taxonomy): Eukaryota > Viridiplantae > Streptophyta > Magnoliopsida > Solanales > Solanaceae > Capsicum > Capsicum pubescens. The sequence goes on along the minus strand of CM061542.1, from coordinate 221,040,772 downwards.
ATGATTTAGGACTGAATTGAATTCTAAACTGAATATAGCCCAACTGAACATGCATATCTGATACATGACTGATAAGTTGAACTCATGAATGCATGATAAGCTATGCACTGATACTTGATACCAATTTTATACTGGAATTTTGAACATGTAACTGAATAAGATTAAGGAAAATGGTTACCTTAATCTAAGTCTAAATTAGTGGACAAAAGGTGAGGGTACTTGGTTCGCATGTCTACTTCTGCTTCCCAAGTAGCTCCCTCCATGGACTGATTCCGCCAAAGAACCTTGACTAGAGGGATTTTTTTGTTCCTCGGCCTACAAGTCTGATAGTCGAGGATTTCAACTGGAATCTCTTCATAAGAGAGGCTATTCTGAATGTCAACGCTCTGAATAGAGACTACAACTGTTGGGTCACCTATGCACTTGTTGAGCAAAGAGACATGGAAGACTGGATGAACTGTGGCTAGATCTGAAGGCAATTCGAGCTCATAGGCTACCTTGCCAAAGCGACTGAGAATCCTGAAGGGACCGATATATCAGGGACTGAGCTTTTCCTTCTTGCCAAATCTCTTCACTCCCTTCATGGGAGATATCTTGAGATAGACATAGTCATCGACCTTGAATTCGAGATCCTTTCTACGAACATCCGCATAAGACTTCTGTCGGATCTGAGCAGCCCGGAGTCTTACTTTGATCAACTGAACTTTCTCTAAGGCATCGAATACTAAGTCAGGACCTATAACTGCGGTCTCACTAACTTTAAACCAACCGATCGGAGACCTACATCTCCTACCATAGAGAGCTTCGAATGGATCCATCTGAATACTGGAGTGATAGTTGTTGTTGTATGTAAACTCAATCAAAGGCAAGTGGTCATCCCAGTTTCCCTTGAAATTAATTGCACACGCCCTTAGAATATCTTCTAGAGTCTGAATGGTCCTTTCTGCTTGACCATCTGTCTGAGGATGAAACATTGTACTGAGATAAACTTGGGTACCAAGACCCTTTTGGAACACTTTCCAAAAGTGAGAGGTGAATTGGGTACCTCTGTCTGAGATGATAGATAGTGGAACACCGTGTAATCTGAACAACTCCCTGATATAGAGTTTGGCATAATCCTCGGCTGAGTAAGAGGTACTAACTGGAAGGAAATGAGCTGACTTAGTCATTCTGTCTATAATGACCCAAACTGAATCATGCTGATGACGTGTTCTAGGCAAACATATCACGAAGTCCATGTTCACTTCTTCCCACTTCCAAGTAGGAATAGTGAACTCCTGCATGGAACCACTAGGTTTCTGATGCTCTATCTTAACCTGCTGACATGTAGAGCACTTAGCCACAAAATCTGCAACATCCTTCTTCATCCCACTCCACCAATAGATCTCCCGTAAGTCGCGGTACATCTTAGTGGCCCCTGGATGAATAGAGTATCATTCACCATGCGCTTTTGCAAGAATTCGCTGCCTCAAGTCATCTACACTGGATACACACAGACGACCCTGACAACAATGAATACCATCTCCCCCTTAGGATAAAACCTCTACTTCCTGACTCCAAACTGACTCTTTTAGCTTGACAAGGCTAGGATCCCTGTCTTGCTTCTCTTTTACCTCAGAAACTAGAGATGGCTCTGAACTACTCTGAATATAATCTGAAGAGTCGACTAAGTGAATGCCTAGTATGGTAAGCTGATGAATCTCCTAAGGTAATTTCTTCTTACTATCCTCAACATAGGAAACACTACCCATGGACAGTCTACTGAGTGCGTCGGCCACTACATTGGCCTTGCCAAGATGATAAAGGACACTTATGTCATAATCCTTCAAGAGATCTAACCACCTTCTCTGATGAAGATTGAGATCTTTCTGGGACAAGACATACTGAAGGCTTTTATGATTTGTGAAGACGTCTACATAAACACCATATAGATAATGCCTCCATATCCTTAAGGTAAAGACAATTGTTGCTAACTCAAGGTCATGAGTAGGATAATTCTTCTCATGGGGATTTAACTATCTGGAGGAGTAGTCTATGACTCTACCATGTTGCATGAGGACACAACCTAAACCTAATCTGGATGCATCACAATATATTATGAATCCATTGGAATCGTCGGGAAGTGCTAAAACTGAAGCTGAGGTGAGTCGAGTCTTCAACTTCTGAAAAATCTTCTCGCAAGGTTCTGACCACTGAAACTTGACCTTCTTCTGAGTCAATTTGGACATAGGAGATGCAATAGAAGAAAATCCCTTGACAAACCATCGGTAATAGCCATCCAAACCCAAGAAACTCCTAATATTTGATGGAGAGACAGGGCAAGGCTAGTTTTTTACCGCTTTGGTTTTATGAGGATCTAATCTAATGCCATCACCGGAAATAATGTGGCCAAGGAATGTTGCTGATCTTAGACAAAATTCGCACTTACTGAACTTGGCGAACAACTGGTGATCCCTGAGAGTCTGAAGAATAATTATGAGATGGTTTGAATAATCACGCTCTGTGCGAGAATAGACCAGAATATCATCTATGAAGACTATGAAGAATGTGTCCAAGTACTTCTTGAACACCTGGTTCATCAAGTCCATGAAAGCTACAGGGGCATTGGTAAGACCAAAGCACATGACTAGAAATTTAAAGTAACCATACCGAGTATGAAAAGTTGTCTTCGGAATGTCACATTCTCTAACTCTGAGCTGATGATAGCCTGATCTGAGGTCTATCTTGGAGAAATAACTGGCACCCTAAAGTTGGTTAAACAAGTCACCTATCCTAGGCAGCGGATACCTGTTCTTGGCCGTGAATTTGTTGAGATGACGGTAATCAATACACATTCTGAGAGAACCATCTTTCTTACGCATGAATAAGACTGGCGCACCCCATGGGGATACACTGGGCCTGATGAATCCCTTATCTAAGAAATCCTTCAATTGATCTTTCAGTTTCTTGAGTTCTGCTAGTGCCATTCTGTATGGCGGAATAGAAATAGGTTGAGTATCTAGGAGAAGGTCTATGCCGAAGTCTATTTCCCTTTCGGGAGAAATGCCTGGAAGATCTTTGGGAAAGACGTCTGAATATTCATTAACCACTAGGACTGATTCGAGACTAGGAGATTCGGAACTGGAATCCTTAACATGCACGAGATGATACACACACCCCTTAGAAATCATTTTCCTTGCCCGAAGGTAGGAAACAAGCTGACCCCTGAAATATGAAGTGTTATCCTTCCACTCTAGGATGGGCTCATTCGGGAACTGAAACTGAACTATCCTATTTTTGCAGTCGACTATGGCATAGCAGGAATGAAGCCAATCCTTGCCGAGAATGACATCAAAATCAGTCATCTCTAACTCAACTAAATCTGCTGACGTGGATTTTTGAAATATCATAACCGGGAAGTTCCTGTATACCCACCGAGCTATGATGGTTTTACCCACTGGGGTATAGACTGAAAAGGGCTTTGCTAAAATTTTGGGACTGATTCCGGAATTGCCTGCTATGTATGAAGTGACAAAAGACAAGGATGCACCTGGGTCTAGCAAAGCATAAACATGGACATGGAAAATCTGTAATGTACCAGTAATGACATCAGGAGAATTTTCCTGATCCTGTCGGGTCTGAAGAGCATAGATTCTATTTGGGCGTTGCCCACTAGTAGCACTGGAAGTGGCACCCTGCTGGTTCGGGCGATCGGACTGGGCTGCGGAATGATTTTGCTGATCCTGAGGGCCTGGCTGAGGACACTTCCTAATCCTGTGTCCTGGATTACCACAACCAAAACAGACATCACTACCGGCTCTGTAAATACCCATGTGGTTCTTACCACAAGTCTGACAAAGAGGGTTTGTTCGGGCACTACTAACACTGCCCTGAGATTTAGAGCCTGGTGCTCTGTCTCTATTTCCGTCTATAAACTTTGGCACTGGGGCACTAGCAGAGGAAGGGGATGGAACTGCTGACTTAGGATGAAACTGCGAATGATATCCTCCCTCTGATTTGGGCTGAGCAAAACTGAAACTGTCTGCTCTTGCTCTCTTGTTCTGCCTTTCCCTAGTCTTAACTTTTTTCTCCTCTATCTGTTAAGCATGGTTCATGAGCCTGGCTAAAGTCATATCGCTATTCAGCATCGCAGACCTACACTCATTTACCATGCTATCATTTACCCCTGACACGAACTTGCTCATCTTAGCCCTGTTGTCTTCAACCACATGAGGGGCATATCTGGCTAGCTGAGTAAATCTAAGAGAATACTCTCTAACTTTCATATTTCCCTTCTTAAAATTGATGAACTCAAGAACTTTGGCCTCTCTCAGCTCTTGGGGAAAGAATCTGTCTAAGAAAGTCGTGACAAATTCTTCCCACTCAAAACGACCTGCATCCTCTAACCTTTCTGCTAACCACTGCTTGTACCAAGTGTGAGCGACATCTGTAATTGGTATACGGCTAACTTGGCACTCTGAGAAGAAGTGACTCCCATGATATCAATGAATTCCTGGGGATCCTTATCTGTCTTAGACCCAAAGAAGGATGGAGGGTTCATTCGGGTGAAGTCCCAAATCCTAGCTGCTGCTGAATTGGCCACTGGGTTGGCCGGAACGACTGTTGTTCGTTCATTCTGGGCAGCTACAAACTGAGCAAGAGCGGTAAATGCGGTCCTGAACTCCACATGAGAAACATGTTTGCCAAAGGATCTTCGGGCTGAGGAGCTGGCTGATTTCTTCTCTTTGGAGGCATGTTTCTGAAATAAGAAAAGAGCGGATTAGACTGAGAGACTGACTTTAAATTATGCTTACTAGCAGACATGAATACTGAAGAAAGGCAATTATTCCTAAAACATTTCATAGCCTCCTGTACATAAATGTGGCGCGCAACACACCCATGTACAAGACTCTACTAGATATGGCTTTCAGACTTCCTAGGACTCTATTGAACCTTAGGCTCTGATACCAAGTTTGTAGCGCCCCAATTTTCTGAACCGGAACGCTACACGGTGCATATGACCCCAAGGGACCACAAGCTAACCCATGACTGAAATATATACCTATATACTACAATTCATGACATAATAATGCGAAAAACATTCACAATAGTCGATAAGGTTCAACTAAAATAATATAACATCAATATAGGCGAAAAATACCCAAAACAACTGAAAACTGAATCTGAAAGCTAAATCTGAGCGTAAATCCGAAAGCCTCTAAGTACTGTCTGAAATAAGGAGTTGAAAGAACATATCTCCAACTAACTCCGTAAACTGATAACTGGCTAAAATAATAATGAATAAATCCAATCATATTGTCCTCGAATGAAGAGGACTCACTGAATCTCTGCGACTAGAAATGCTACGGCTACTGCCGATCTGGAGCTCGTGTCTCTGAACCTATGGTATAACATGAAAAGAAAACACCATAGCACAAATACGTCAGTACAAGAGGATGTACTGAGTATACGAGTGAGGTAGGTTAAATATAAATAGGGTTTGCATGCATGAACAATGCTAACTAACTGACTGATATGAACGTAAGAGTACAAACATACATACATAGTAACTAAGATCGTGAGTACGAAATGGCTAAATATGTATGCAAATACATGGATGGAACTATAGTTCTTATAACATGGATGACTGTATCTGACAGCCCTAAATCTGGTTGAACTCTCTGAGTTCCGTGCTATAACTGAATTTGATTGTATCTAACAGTCCTGGTCTACTGATATCTGAAGAACTGTCTGAGTTTTTTTACTGAGACTGATACTGAAACTGTGGGAGGTAGTTGGTTAACTGACATGCCCCATGTATACCATTACGTCAAAGCTGGGGTCCAATCTCTGCCCCGACTGGAGAGGTATCAATACCGCGCCACTAGTAAGGACAGTTGTGAATGACCCTTATCTAGCAGGTACTCAAACTGAGAACAGTGGGACCCTAAACTCACAGGTTAATCCACCTTATCAACCCTAATCTGACAGGCTAAGATGTCTTAACCTACGCTGGCTACGTAGTTCTGGAACACAAGGATGACTGCTAAGGATCACACCTTAAAACTGGTAGGTGAGTCCACATACTTGGGTTCACTCAGTGCTAACTTCTACTCCCATCTGAAGAGACTAAACATGATTCAATTAATTGTACATGGACAGATTAACTGACTTCTGTTGACTGACGGAGTAGTACTATTATCTAAGAGTTAACTGAGATCATGAGATTTCTGAGGTTTCCTGAGTCACATGACTGGCTGAGTTCTATAGATTATAGCTTGATTGAGATTATCGTGACAACATAACATGGCTCTAGGAACACAGCTATGTTTTTCGGGTATGAATACCCCGAGGACTCGATAGAAGGAAACTAACACACATGACATGACTTGATCACAAGATTTGAGTCCACAATTCATAATATCATAAGTAGGGGGTATCATATTTCATATAGTTATTCAACATCTTAAACATTGTAGGGAATGCATGGATATATTTCATGTACATATTTTATATCTCCATTATCTTGCATGCTTCATACCACCACAGTAGCAACACATGAAAAGCATGGAATTCATATTGAAGTATATAGCTAACATGAACTTGTCATTTAGACATCATAGAACCATACAAACATGAATATCTAGCATCCTAAGTATTTTATCAAACACCTCGTATGCATTCTTTAAGGCATAGGTGGTTTCATACTTGCACCATATTAAACCACCTAAAGTTCATGGTTTTCAATTAACAAACATATATATTCCATGAAAACACCTTTAGATATCACATTGAAACTTAAACAGCAATCGTCAATATGTACATTCTCATATCACCACAAAAAATTTATAAAATAATATTTAAAACATGGTTCTTGATCTCTATGAATGAATTTGATCCATAGATGAACACTACGCATACCTTAGTGATTGAATCTTGAAAGAGATCTAATATTTCTGAAGGTTCTTAAAGAATTCCTTAGGCTTTCTCTTGAGGAGATGATCTTGAGAGAAAACCCTAATCTTGTGGTTGAGAGTGTAAGAGAGGGTTTTTAAGATGCTTAACTGAATAAAAATGGGAAAAATTACACCTTTTTAGAATTATAAGTCATGGAAGGTGAAGAAAAATACCAAAATACCCTTATGAAATAAATTCCCAGTAGCTGAAAATCATAGCTAACGACATTTGTGACAAGGCATCAAAAGTATGGTAAGCCATCAAAAATATCGTCACACAGGAGCTGGAATTGATGGTTTCTGCCTAAGTCTGACGAACTTCGTGGTAGGGTATCACAAATGTGGTAAGCTACCACGAATGTCGTCACACAGGAGCTGGATTCTGCCTAAGGCTGACGACCTTCGTGGTAGGGCGTCACAAATGCGGTAAGCTACCACGAATGTCATCACACAGGTGTTGGATTCTTCCTAAGGCTGATGACCTTCGTGGTAGGGCGTCACAAATGTGGTAAGCTACCACGAATGTCGTCACACAGTTTCCAGCCTGACATGCTGGAGTAAAATAGGAATAACTCTTTGCTCCGGTATCGGATTTAGGCGAAATTGGTATCGTTGGAAAGATAATTCAATTATATATCTTTTAATAGATCATGATATCAAAAATTCTAAGTATAATTAGAGATATACTCGTTTGAATCTGACTATGGAAATATCTTTCTCAAGAATTCGATCGGTGAGGAATGTTTTGGTTCGTCTGATAGCTGGGAGTTATTTGAAGCCTTAATGTACATATAACATACTCATAAAACTATTAAATAACCATGATTTACTATGCATGATCTTGGTACATGGCACTAATATTGGTTTGGATTTTTTGGGGTATTACAACATCTTAAGAGAGGATTCATAAAAAGGAGATATGACGAATTACACTTATCAAAGTTTTTCTATATATATGAGCTATAAAAGAATGGTGATATTAACTTGCGACAGATTCGTTCAAGTGACAATGTGGCTGACTTATTCACCAAGTCTCCTTTAATTACAACTTTCAAGAAGATGGTGCACAAGATCAGGATGCAAAGGCCAAAGATGTTCTAATTAGGGGGAGTTATTACGTGTTGTACTCATTTTTCCTTACGAGGTTTTGTCCCATTGAATTTTCCTTGTAATTTTTTTAATGAGGCAACATATATACGTATTGTTCAAGATGTGTACTCTTTTTCGTTCACTAAATTTTTCTCCCCATTGGATTTTTTCTAGTAAGATTTTAATTAGGCACATTATCTATCAATTAGACATTCAAGGGGGAGTGTTATAAATGTATTTACATTATAGTGAATATCTGTATAGATAAGATCTATCAGATCTAATAAGATCTATCAAGATCTAGTTGATATCTATCATGATTTGAAGTATCTGTCTTTTAGTCAGAAACTAGGGGTAAATTTCCCCTATAAATAAAAGGGCTTCCTTCAATGTAAATCATCCTCAAGGATCCAATAAACTCCTCAAGAGAAATAAGAATTACGCTCTATTCTCTCTCTACTCTTCTTCATTGTTCTTTATTATTTCATAACATAAAAAACATAAATCTCTTCCTTCATGAAACTAATTACATAATATCCCTTATGGTATTTCTCTCTCTTAGTTTTGAAAAAAATACATATACATGTCGTTGGTCCTCATACGTTGCTCCAATGTACGATGAAACCGTTTGGCCTATATTTATGAAAACAAAATATCAGCTACCCTTATTCAATTGCTTAATTTACGGTATTAATAGATGTTGTAATTTATTGGGTGCTTAAAAGTAGTACCTGATATTCAAATTCAAAAACATCACCACAATATATATTTTTTTCAAAAATTCTATTTGGAATACAAACTGAAAAAAATTAATTGACATCTTCTTTCATCTTTTTTCCAAAATCAATATGAACATCCCTGTATTATTGCGGCATTTCGGTTCTTGACAGTCAGAAATTATTTATGAACAATACAAAAGTGATGGAATTGTGGTTTCAAAAAGTATAACATTCTTGAAATTGATTTCGGCGATTGGTACGGAATTGAATATTGATGAATATCAGAAAAAATTGAAGTAAAGTACATTGTTGAAGGTAATTTCTCTCTAATTATTATAAGGAATGATAATGGAGTGAGTGTATACATTGAGTTGAAGAAAAGTTTTTTAGGTTTTGTTAATTATCCATTGTGTATTACAACGTTTGACAAGTCCAATAAGGAGATTGATTTTGATCATGAAATCGATGTTGTTCTTTGTGTTGAAGGAACTGAATCTGATACTTTTGTTGAATGTGCATTATTTCTTTATAAATTAATAAATCGTAAGTAGAAATTATAGTTGTCGTATTATAGTTGTTAAGTTTTATTATTTTTTCTGATATGTATTGTATTATATTCTACGTTGAATAAATATGGAAAATTTGGTTGTGATAGATTTTAAAGAAGTTCATTTTTTAATGTGTTACTGAGATTAATGTAATTACTATTGTATTGGTTTTTCCTATACATTATAAAATGTGTAAAAATCTGGTATACTAATATATAATGACTCATCATACATATAGACTTATGCATGATGAAATATTTTGACATGATATCTATATCATCGTACATTATTTTTGTGATAATTTTTTTTGCAGCTATGTCCTGCATTGTCGTAACAAAGACTGCAAATGGGTACTGAAGGCGTCTTGTATGAATGAATCAGATATTTTTTAGATTCATCGATTTGATTCACAACATACTTGTCGTCTTAGTGATAGAGTGCTGAAAAACTTGGTTGCTACAACAACTTTTGTAAGTGAATTTACAGCACTAAAATTAGTTAACCACAAGAGAATATGCATACCGGCGGACATAATTGAAGAGATACAGGTCGTATATAGAGTTGATATTAACTACATGAAGGCATGGCGCATAAAAGAGAAGGCAATTGCGATGTTTTCAATTACTGACTGTTATTACATTATACAGTCTTTAATTGTGTAAGATTGATGAAAGTTAACTATGTTTATAATCACATTTTTAATAAATTATAAAGAAATTCAATGTGTGGGATGTGATTAAAGTTTGGGAAAGTATGTACATTTAATTATATTATGGGCATATGTATAAGTTGGTTCTTACATAAATGATTTATATGTTGAACTGTTGTTTCGTACATTGAGTAAAAATATTTTGTTTAACACATAAATGATTTATATATTATACTGTTGTTTCCTACTTTACGTTCTAAAACAAAGAGCATGATGGCATGTTATAATATAGTTCATTCATGAGACATGAGAAATGTATAATGTTATTATATTGTATAGGCAGTAAAATCTCAAAATATGATAAAATGTACCTATGTATAATCACATGTTTAACGTATTATGTATTATGCATTTAATGCTTGAGCTTTAAGCATCTAATATTTTAGTAGTTGTTATACATTACTTATAACTGACAATTTAAAGTATATTAGTTTCTTATACTGTGGTTATAAATGACAGTTTAATGTAATAGTTGCAAATTGAAATAGAATTTATATACATTTATGTATAAGGTTTAATTAAACAATGGTATTACAAATATCTGATTTTACAATGGTATTATAATTGTATTTTATATTTAACATATAATGTAGTGTATTTAAGTTATATATAATGTATAAACAGCGTTCTAACGTTTGAGAAGTACAAATTTAATAGATTTTACGTTCTTGCAATACACATAATGAAAATCGTAAACATGACCCTATTAAAAAACTCTTTTAACTATAAATAACTTACGTATGTATAAGCAGTTCTAAGAGATCAATAAAAACTAAAATTCAAACAACATCAAAAACTAACAAGTGATGTAATTGTTTAACATCCATTACTAAAACAAGAATTAGATGTTTCCATGCAGAATGATTAAAAAATTGTGCTACTCTAAAGTAACTATGACAGTTTCATCAATCGATTGGAGATAACTATTCCTTGGACGCGGAGGATCGTCATTATCATTTGTGTATCCTTTCATTGTCTTGGTTACTCCATAATTTCATAGTAAAGAGGCATAGCGTGCACGTTGAGTTTAAGCGTCAAAATCACATGAATGCACTTTCAATCTTCACTTAGGATTTCTGCATATGCAGCAAAAAAAATGCCACAGTCCCTGTAATGAAAAACAAATTACTTTTAACAATTCATTCAAAAGTTAATCTATGATTATACATGTAAAATGTATATTTTCCCTAGCCAATTGCATTGGGGCATGCCTAAAAATACCCCAAAGATTGTATGAGCACTTTTTACATATTGTAAAGAATACCTTGCTTACTGTATAACACAACCTTATACATAAATGATACTTTCAAGATGTATAATGAAACCTCATACATAAAGCACATAATAGAAAAAACACAAATTAAGGTTAACAACATTGCAACAAACTTAAACATATTAAAGGTACCACAATATAACATGTTCACATGTATATGTAAACATTATACATATTATTAAGCAATATTGCTTAATGTATAAGGAAACATTATACAAAATTGTATGAGCACCTTTTACATATTGTAAATAATACCTTGCTTACTATATAACATAACCTTATACATAATTGATACTTTCAAGATGTATAATGAAACCTCATACAAAAATCACAAAATAGAATACACAAATTAAAGGTAACAACATTGCAACAAACTTATACATAATAAAGATAAAACAATACAACATGTTCACATGTATATTTAAACCTTATACATATTATTAAGTAATTGTAATACCCCACATTTTGGACTAGAATGAAAATCCATCATTCCTATGCATAGATGTTTCAAAAGCCTCCAATACTATATAAATTTAGTGTGTTAATTAACTATGTAGTGTGGGAATCTATTTGAGCATGAATTTAGATCATAGAGGTCCCCTAACTCAAGTACAAGTTGAAAGCTTTCCTATCGTTCAAGTTTTAGTGAGCGTCAAAACTTGGGTCAACTTCAATCAAACATAACTCTTTGTATATAACAAAATGGGTGGTTTACTATATATCAAATGAAATCTCTTTGAATTATCTTTCCAACGATAGCAATTTCTCCTAAATCCTATATCGTAGCAAATAATTATCCCCATTTGATTCCAGCATGTCAAGCTGGAAAACGGTGACGACGTTTCTGATGGGCTATCACGTTTCTGATGACCTTTTTAATGATGTTGTCATATTTTGAAGATATTTTGGATGATGTTGTCACCCCTGGGCAGAAAATCAAGAATTTGGACCCCTTTGGTTAAGACCATTCGTGACGGCCTATCACGGATCTGACGACCTGTCACGGATGGCGTCAAGTATATTTTTCCAGCAATTCAAGGGCATTTTTGCAAGGGTATTTTTGGTCATTTTCTTCACCTTCCACGACTTATAACCCTAAAGAGGCATAATTTTTCCCATTTTTCTTCAGTCAAGCATCTCAAAAATCCTCTCTTACACTCTCAACCACAAGATTAGGGTTTCCATCAAACTCATCTCTCAAAAGCAAGATTCAAGCCTTTTTCCAAGATAATCAAGAATTAAGTTTCCCAATCCAAGAACTCTCCAGCAAATCATCAAGGTTTCCTTTCTAAGGTATGCATATTTTCATTCATGGACTCCTTTCGTCCATGAAGTTCAAGAACCCTTTTTTTCTAAAACTATATATTATGGTTTTCATGTTATGAATGGATTGTTGATCATGTTTATGTGTTGAATGATGCCAAGATAGAATCTTTATGTGTTATTATGAATATATGACATCATATGAGTTGAAAACATGTAAGTTTGATTATTTATGATGAGTAATTGTATGATTTACACCTATGCCTAAGTTGTGCATGTAAGGTGTTTTATAAAATACCTAAGAGACTAGAAATCATGCATTATAGCTAAATTGTGACTAAGTGAAAGATTCATGATAGGCCTTTATGATTCAATGTCATCCATGTTGATAATGTTTCTTGTGAACACTGTTGGATTACTCATGAACTAGTCTTATGGAATTATGCTATGCTTACTTGCAAAACCCACTCATGTACAAGATGTAGAATACCCATGTACTTCATGAAATTCCCCAAGTTATGATATTATGGATTGTGGTTGTAATATGTAATGAGCATGATATTGAAAGTTATGCAAGTATATACATGTTGTATGAAATTCCCTTCCATTAAATAGATTGTTGAGAACCATGCTTAGTATGAAATTCCTTATTTATGATATTGTGGATTATGGACTCTACTCTTATGTTCAAGTCAGTCATGTGTGTCAGTTTCCTTCCATCGAGTCCTGGGGGTACTTGTACCCGAAAAATATAGTTGTATGCCTAGAGCCATGTCATGTTTTCATGATACTCTCAGTCAAGCCATTATCTATAGAAATCAGTCAATCATGTAGCTCAGGAAAACTCAGTAATCTCAGTAGTTCAGTATTCTCAGTAATCTCAGTGCTCAGTAACCTCAGTAATCACAGTAAATATCAGTAAGTTCAGTACTCTTAATCAGTCCTCAGAACTCATTATATTCCATCCATCATCAGAATCTAGTAAACTCAGTTTTAGCTCCGCTAAACAATACCACTAGTATCAGTTCAGTTAATCAGTATCAGTTCAGCAAATCAATTCAGTTAAGTTATTTAGCTCAGCCCAGTTATTCAGTTCAGTGTCTTTCAAATGGGAGTAGGATTCAGCACCGAGCGAACCTAGGGATGGGGGATCACCCGCTAGAATAGGACTGAGATCCCTAGAAGCAATCCCTAAGTTTCAGAACTATATTGCCATTGTAGGTAAGAGATGTCACTCGTTAGATAGGACTGACATACTCAGGGGTCACCCATTAGCATATTTATATGTATAGGACTGATCCTAGGATTCACCCGCTAAATTAGGACTGACTCCGTAGCAGATGTCTTTACTGGTGGCGTAGTACTGAAACCCTTCCAGTTAGGGAAGAGATTAGACCCCAGTCAGCTTAGCTTGGGGCATGTCGGTTAGATGAACACATCCCACAATTTTAGTTACAAAATCAAGGCTTTCAGACACAGTCAACTCAGTTTAGTAGTACAGATTCAGTACTGTTAGATACAGTCAATGTTTTTCATTGTAAATAGACTTCAAGATTACCCATTAGCTAGGACTGATCTCAACTATAATTAATCAGTATCAGAATTATTAGATTTAAAGATCACCCGCTAGATAGGACTGATCTCATACTAAGTCAAATCATCCTTATTATCAGTATACTCATGATCACCTGCTAGTTAGGACTGATCTCAGATTTAGTTACTCCAAGTAGAACGAAACTCAGATAGTTCCATCAGAACTTAGAATGTTAGATAAAGTCGCTCAGTATCAGTTATATCGATTAGTTTGATCATTATAGTTATATCACCTATATCAGTTGTTATAGCTCACGTTACCAGTATTTAGTTTCAGGACTATTAGACACAGTTATTAAAAACAGTTCTTCATAATTTGAATTTTCAAAAATAGTCAATAATCTATTCAGTACCTCAGTAATAGTAAATTCATGTCATCATCATTCAGACTCAGTAGTCAGCATCATCACGAGTTTAGTTATAATTGTTTATGCATGTATGTATTCTCACATTCATATTAGTTAGCATTGTTCATGCATATAACCCTTTGCATTTAGCCTACCTCACTCGTATACTCATTACATTCAGATGTACTGACGCATTTGCACTATGGTGCTTTCTCTTATGTTACACCATAGGTTCAGAGGCACGAGCTCCAGATCAGCAGTAGCATCCAGTGTTCAGAGTTTGCAGTGAGTCCTTCTTATTCGAGGATGATATGATTATTGATACATTTACTATTCAATTGCTAGATGGAGTTAGCTGGAGACATATTCCTTCAACTCCTTATTCAGTTCAGTTAGAGGCTTTCAGACTAGATGTCAGATTAGATATTCAGATCTCATTATTTTCAGTATTTATGAATTGTTCTGGTATTGTTATACCTTTTTTAGATATTTTGTTATCAGACCTTTATTCAGTTTGAACCTTATGGCCTTTCATGTTCATGTTTCCATATTTTATGATATAGTATGCAGTATACAGGTACAGATATCAGTCATGGGTTAGCTTGTGGTCCTTTGGGGTCATGAGCACCATGTAGCATTCTGGTTCACAAAATTACGGTGTCACAAACTTGGTATCATTGACTAAGGTTCAATAGAGTCCTAGGAAGTCTGAAAGCCGCATCTAGTCGAGTCTTGTATATGCATGTGTTGTGCACCACACCTATGTGCATGAGGCTATGAGATGTTTTAGGAATAGTTTTTCTTCTCATCCTTGAATCTATTTATGCTATCCAAAATCTCAGAGAATGTTACTATTTCAAGGTAGAACCTCCTAGTAGATGGAAGTTCAGTTCATCTCATACATCATGCATTAGTTTCAGACTCCCAAATTTTAGTTATAATCTAGTTTGTAGATGCCCTGTGCATCACCCAGTATCTCCATAAGGTAAGCGTTCTTAGAGGGACATAGCGTCCCAAGGGGGAGATACCCCACTTTCTCTTAATGCTCTCTTGCCTTAGATCCTTCAATTTCTCCTTGCATAATGAATTCAGTCTAGAATAGAGGGTACTCATTAGTTGACCTTCAAGTTAGACCTCAGCTGTAAGTCAAGTATTCAGAGTTTTAGTTCAGTTCATGATGTTCAGTCCATATGTCACATAGCAGAATCAGTCATGTTCTCATGTTTTAGTTAAATCTTAGTACCTTTACCATTGCATGTTCAGTCGCATGTTCTTGAGTCAGTTCAGTCATGTATTCACGCATCAGATATGCGTGGTCATCTTATCAGTACTTTCAATCATGCATTCATGTATCATGTCAGTCATATTATCATGCATCATATATGCATGGATTCAACTTATCAGTTAAACATCGGATATGCATTCTCAGTTTGAGAAACTTAGTTTATCAAAACACTCAGTCCTACATTCATAATTCAGCTACCCATGCATCAGATATGCATGTACAGTATGATATGCTCAGTTTTAGTCATGTCAGCCATGAAATCATGATCACTCATTCATGCAATATATTCGTGTAAGTTGTGTTTTCTCTCATCTCAGACAGTATCATTCGAGGACGATTGTTCCCAAGGGGGAGATATTGTAATACCCCACATTTTGGACTAGAATGAAAATCCGTCATTCCTATGTGTGGATGTTTTAAAAGCCTCAAATCCTATATAAATTTAGTGTGTTAATCAACTATGTTGTATGGAAATCTATTTTATCATGATTTTAGATCATAGAGGTCCCCTAACTCAAGTACAAGTTGAAAGCTTTTCTATCGTTCAAGTTTTAGTGAGCTTCAAAACTTGGGTCAACTTCAATCGACCATAACTCATTGTATATGATGAACTGGGTGGTTTACTATATATAAAATTAAATCTCTTTGAAGTATATTTCCAACGATAGCAATTTTGCCTAAATTCGCTATTGGAGCAAAGAGTTATCCCCATTTTATTCCAGCATGTCAAGTTGGAAAATGGTGACGACGTTTCTGACGGGCTATCACATTTTTTACGACCTTTTTGACGACATTGTCACGTTCTGACGACATTTCTGATGACGTCATCAGCCCTGGGCAGAAAATCAAGAATTTGGACCCCTTTTGTGACTACCATTCATGACGGCCTATCACGGACCTGACGGTCTGTCACGGATGGCGTCAAGTATATTTTTCCATCAATTTAAGGGTGTTTTTGCAAGGGTATTTTGGTCATTTCCTTCACCTTACACGACTTATAACCCTAAAGAGGCATAATTTTTCCCATTTTTCTTCAGTTAAGCATCTCAAAAACCCTCTCTTACACTCTCAACCACAAGATTAGGGTTTCCATCAAACTCATCTCTCAAAAGAAGGATTCAAGCCTTTTTCCAAGATAATCAAGAATTAAGTTTTCCAATTCAAGAACTCTCCAGCAAATCATCAAGGTTTCCTTTCTAAGGTATGCGTGTGTTCATTCATGGACTCCTGTCCATGAAGTTCAAGAACCCTTTTTTTCTAAAACTATATATTATGGTTTTCATGTTATGAATGGATTGTTGATTATGTTTATGTTTTGAATGATGCCAAGATAGAATCTTTATGTGTTATTATGAATCTATGACATCATATGAGTTGAAAACATGTAAGTTTGATTATTTATGATGAGTAATTGTATGATTTATACCTATTCCTAAGTTGTGCATGTAAGGTATTTGATAAAATACCTAAGATACTAGAAATCATGCATTATATCTAAATTGTGACTAAGTGAAGGATTCATGATAGGCCTCTGTGATTCAATGTCATTCATGTTGATAATGTGTCTTGTGAACACTGTTGGATTACTCATGAACTAGTCTTATGGAATTATGCTATGCTTACTTGCAAAACCCACTCATGTACAAGATGTAGAATACCCATGTACTTCATGAAATTCCCCAAGTTATGATATTATGGATTGTGGTTGTAGTATGTAATGAGCATGATATTGAAAGTTATGCAAGTATATACATGTTGTATGAAATTCCCTTCCATTAAATAGATTGTTGAGAACCATGCTTAGTATGAAATTCCTTATTTATGATATTATGGATTATGGACTCTACTCATATGATCAAGTCAGTCATGTGTGTCAGTTTCCTTCCATCGAGTACTGGGGGTATTTGTACCCGAAAAATATAGTTTTGTGCCTAGAGCCATGTCATGTTTTCACGATACTCTCAGTCAAGCCATGATCTATAGAAATCAATCAGTCATGTAACTCAGGAAAACTCAGTAATCTCAGTAGTTCAGTATTCTCAGTAATCTCAGTACTCAGTAACCTCAATAATCACAGTAAATCTTTGTAACTTTAGGACTCTTAATCAGTCCTCAGAACTCATTATATTCCATCCTTCATCAGAATCCAGTAAACTAATCTTTAGCTCCGCTAAACAATACCACTAGTATCAGTTCAGTTAATCAGTATCAGTTCAGTAAATCCATTCAGTTAAGTTATTTAGTTTAGCCCAGTTATTAAGTTCAGTGTCTTTTATATGGGAGTAGGATTCAGCACTGAGCGAACCTAGGGATGGGGGATCACCCGCTAGAATAGGACTGAGATCCCTAGAAGCAATCCCTAAGTTTCAGAACTATATTGCCATTGTAGGTAAGAGATGTCACTCGTTAGATAGGACTGACAAACTCAGAGGTCACCCATTAGCACATTTATATGTATAGGACTGATCCCAGAAGTCACCCACTAGATTAGGACTGACTCCACAGCAGATGTCTTTACTGATGGCGTGGTACTGACATCCTTCCAGTCAGGGCAGAGATTGAACCCCAGTCAGATTAGCTTGGGGCATGTCGGTTAGATGAACACATCCCACAGTTTCAGTTACAGAATCAGGGCTTTCAGACACAGTCAACTTATCTTAGTAGTACAGATTTAGTACTGTTAGATACATTCAATGCTTATCATTGTAAATAGACTTCAAGATCACCCATTAGCTAGGACTGATCTCAACTATGATTAATCAGTATCAGAATCATTAGATATAAAGATCAACCGCTAGATAGGAATGATCTCAGACTAAGTCAAATCATCCTTATTATCAGTATACTCATGATCACCCTCTAGATAGGACTGATCTCAGATTTAGTTACTCCAAGTAGAACGGAACTCAGATTGTTCCATCAGAACTTAGACTGTCAGATACAGTCGCTCAGTATCAGTTATATTGATTAGTTCAATCATTACAGTTATATCAACTATATTAGTTGTTATAGCTCACGTTACCAGTTTTCAGTTTCAAGAATGTTAGACACGGTCATTCAAACCAGTTCTTCATAATTTAAACTTTCAGAAATAGTCAATAATTTATTCAGTACCTCAGTAACAGTAAAGTCATGTCGTCAGCATTTAGACTCAGTAGTCAGCATCATCACGAGTTCAGTTATAGTTATTTATGCATGTATGTATTCTTACGTTCATATTAGTTAGCATTGTTCATGCATATAACCCTTTCCATTTAGCCTACCTCACTCGTATACTCAGTACATTCATACGTACTGATGTATTTGCGCTATGGTGCTTTCTCTTATGTTACATCATAGGTTCAGAGGTACGAGCTCCAGATCAGCAGTAGCATTCCATTGTTCAGAGTTTGCAGTGAGTCTTTCTTATTCGAGGATGATATGATTATTGCTACATTTTCTATTCAGTTTCTAGATGGAGTTAGCTGGAGACATGTTCTTTCAACTCCTTATTCAGTTCAGTTAGAGTCTTTCAGACTAGATGTCAGATTAGATATTCAGATCTCATTATTTTTAGTACTTATGACTTGTTCTGGTATTGTTATACCTTTTTCAGACATTTTTTTATCAGACGTTTATTCAGTTCGAACCTTATGGCCTTTCATGTTCATGTTTCCGCATTTTATGATATATTATGCAGTATACAGGTACAGATATCAGTCATGGGTTAGCTTGTGGTCCTTTGGGGTCATAAGCACCGCGTAGCATTCCAGTTCAGAAAATCGGGTTGTTACAGTAATCTTGCTTAATGTATAAGAAAACATTATACAAAATTGTATTAGCACTTTTTACATATTGTAAAGAATAGTTTGCTTACTATATAAAATAACTTTATACATAAATGATAAATTCAATATGTATATTGAAACAACATACATAAAGCACACCTCACTCAATGTAATATAAACTTGGTAATGTATAATATTTAGCTTCTCATACTGTACAGTCCCACAAAATATTTATCAACGTATAATTACCCATTTACTGAAGAAAATAAAGTAATTTAAAAACTATACCTTTGGAAGACGTGGTCGTCCTGAATCATCGACCTTCTTTTCACTTGTCGATTTTGAAGTTGACTTCTTTGAACTTGAACTGACAGCTTCCCTCAATTTCTTCATAGTTATCGGATCATTTTGGTGCTTGGATCGGGATTATGCAAAATTGAGTTCTTCATAATCAAATGTACCAGGAACAAAATCAACAACGGAAATATTTTGTTATTGATTAAGCACTTGCAACTAAAAAAAATAAAGATCTGACTTGTATTATATAAAAAAAAAATATGAAAAAATTCAACGAACCCACTGGAATGACATTGCAAAAGCAATTAATTTCATAAATACATACATGCAACAAAAAAACTCAAAACTAATTTTAATTTGGTAAAGTTGAAAAAAAACTCAAAAATTAATTAAGGTGGTGATAAAGTTAATCAATATCTTCAGTTAATGTTTGAAAACTTACACAATTGAAACCTCTCATTAACTGAACGTGATTGGATTATTATCAAGATTTTAAAATTTAAATTGTAAGCTTAAAAACTCAACAAAATAACTTATGTGGGTTTGAAAACTCAACAAAATATCTCCATATTTCCTAGCTTGATTTTGTGCGTGAAATATGGAAAGCAGTGATAGAGGAAATATCGAACTAAAGGGCTTCAATAATGGAGGAAAAAACTGAATTTGGGCTTGAAAAGGGGTTTCAATAATGGAAGAAAAATCTGATGTGTAATGGGAGAAAAAAGCGGAAGCAAAATGCGGCCTTTTTTGGATGAATAAGAGGAAGGGCAGAGAAAGTAGAAAAAGAGGGGATTTTAGTAATTACTTTTGGATTTATGTAATTATTTTTCCAATATGAAATTTATGGTAATAAGGTAAAGTTACCTTGTGTATATATGTGAATTTTAGTTATAAAAATCTTTGAATACTAGCATTTCTTTCTTTTTATGTATAGAACAAGTATATTTTTGCCCCTCTACACCTCAAATATTTTTAAACTTTTCATAGTAATTTGTCTCTCAACTTTTATTTTTATTTCTTTTATTTTTACTTTTTTATTTTTTTCTTGATTTTTATTTATTTTTTTCTTGTTTTAATTCATTTATCTCATCCATTATTTTTCTTTACTTTTTTTTCTTTTTTTTTCCTCAAACATTATCTATTTCTTCATTTTGTTTCTTTTCTCTTGTTTTAATTCATTTGTCTCAACCTTTATTTTCTTTTCCTTTTTTTCCTCTTATTTCTTTTATTCTCAAACATTAGCTATTTTTTTATTTCTCTTTTATTCTTTTTAATTCATTTGTCTCAACCTTTATTTTATTTTTATTTTTTTTCATTTCTCATTTTTTAATTTTTTCTCAAACTTTATTTTTATTTTTTACTTCTTATTTTTATTTTTCTCAATCTTTTTTTTATTCTTCTTTTTTTTCTTAACATTTCTTTTCTCAATCTTTTTTTTTCTTTTCTCTATTTTGTTTCTGTTTTTTTTTTTTTAACTTCTATCATATTTTGTTAATAAATAGAAAGTTGGATAATCCGCAAAGGGATCTTCTTTCTTTGACATCCAAGTAAATTTAAGGGCACGACTTGTTGTTTGAAAGTCCTTTGAAATAAGTTTTGCCTCTGAGGCAAAAATTATAGAACATCTCATAAATAAGACACAATGTGGTAGTGTCAAGTCTTGCTCGTGGGACATAACTTGTTATTTAAAAAATTTTGAGTTAAGTTTTACCTCTAAGGCAAGAGTTATAGAATATCTCATAAATCAAGAAACAATGCGATAGTGTCAACACTTGCCCATTGGGCTTAACTTGTGTTTTTGGGAGATTCTTGGGCTAAGTCGACAAGACTAATAGAGCATCACATAAATCAAGATAAAATATGATAGTGTCAACTCTTATCCATGAGGCGTAACTTGTGGGCTAAATCTTGCCTCTAAGGCAAGAGTTATAGAATATCTCACAAATTAAGATACGATGTGGCAGTGTCAACTCTTGCCATATGACGTAACTTGTTGTTTGAAAGTCTCTGGACTAAGTCGTGTATCTAAGGCATGAGTTATAGAATATCCTATAAATCAAGACATAATATGATAGTGTCAACTCTTACCCATGAGACATAACTTGTTGTTTGAAAGTCCTTGATTTATAAAATATCTCATAAATCAAGACATAATGTGTTAGTGACAACTTTTGCTCATGGAACATGATTTGTTTAAAAGTCTTTGGGCTAAGTCTTGCCTCCAAGGCAAGAGTTATAGAGCATAAATCAAAACATAACATGGTAGTGTCAACTCTTATCCATGGGATATAACTTATTGTTTGAAAGTCTTTGGATTAAGTTTGCCTTTAAGGCAAGAGTTATAGAACATCTCATAATTTAAAACACAATGTGATAGTGTCAACTCTTACTCATGGGGCTTAACTTATTGCTTAAAATCCATTGGTCTAAGTTTTCCCTCAATGGGAAGAGTGATAGAGCACAATGCACTATGGTAGTGTCAACTCTTACCAATGGGGCATTTATTGTTTGATGGTTATTGGGCTATGTATTGCCTCTAAGAAAAGAGTTGTAGAGTCATTCATAAGTAAAAAATACAATGTGGTAGTGTTGACTCTTTCCCAAAGTATGTAACTGGTTGTTTGAAAATTCTTAAGATAAGTCATGCCTCTAAGGCAAGAGTTGTAAAACTTCTCATAAATCAAGACATACCGTGGTAGTGTCAACTCTTGGCCATGGGGAATAACTTGTTGTTTGAAATTCCTTTATCTAAGTCTTGCCTCTAAAGTAAGAGTTATATAACATTTCATAAATCAAAACATGATGTGGTAGTGTCAACTCTTGCTCATAAAACTTAACTTGTTGTTTGAAAGTCCTAAGTCTTGTCTCTAAGGCAAGATTTGTAGAACATATCATAAATGAAGATACAATATGGTAGTGTCAACTGTTACCCATGGGGCGTAACATAATGTTTGGAAGGAATAAAAAAAAGAAAAAAATAATAAAAATTACGAAAAAAAACAAAGAAAGAAATTTAAAAAGAAAACATAAAAATAAAGAAAATAAAGAAAATAAAGAAAATATAAAAGTTGAGAGGGTAAAAGAAAAACAAATAAAGATTGAGAAACGAGAAAAAAAAGGCTGAGAAAAATTTTAAAAAGAGAAAAGGAAAAAGAAAAATAAAAAGGAGAATTTTTTTTAGCTCGAAAATAGAAGTTGAGAGGAGGAAAGGAGGAAAAAATAAGGGTTGAGAAAAACTAAAACGAAAAAAAAAAAGAAAAATCAAAGTAAAAAATAAAAAAAATTAAAATTAAGAGGAGGAAAGAAAAAAATTAAATGTTGAGAAAAACTACAAAAAAATAAAAAGGAGAAAAGAAGTAAAATAAAATAGAAGTTAAAAGATATAAGTATAGAGTTGTTTTAGAAATATTCGAGATATAGAGGGCAAATAGGAAATTGTTTTATATATAAAAAAAGAAGGGAGACTAGTTTTCTAAGAGTTTTCTTATAGGGGAAAAAAAAACAAAGTCACCCATTATAAGAGTCATTTATATAGTTTATCCTTTTAATTGAACTGCAATTTAACAAGTCAAAATAAAGTGAATTAATAAGTAAAGTTACATAAATCTCAACTCCTTTGGAGCTAATTACGATATATCCCTTTTAAAAAATATTGCTAAAATTTTCTGATTTAGTCCACACGGTTACATCATATTTTTATTGGATACATCACTTAATTTTTCATGAATATGTCACATTCTTCTGAATACATCACTTAATTTTACACAGATACATCACATTCTTTCAGACACATCACTTAATTTTACACAGATATGTTATTCTTTCAAAAAACATCACTTAATTTTACGCGGATATATTACATTCTTCTGGATACATCACTTACTTTTACACGAATACATCACTAATTTTACACGGACTCACCATATTCTTCAATGATGTGTTCAAGCTTTTATGTAAAATCAGAGATTTATATAATTATTAAAAAAGATTGAGATTTTAATTATTTACGATAAGTTAATTTGATAGTATGATGTATTTTTTCAATCAATTAATAACTAGGGAAAAAGACATGAATTGGCCAATCAAAATAATAAGTATAAATAACACAACTCCCAACCATTTTAGAACTAATTACACCCTCTCCCACTTTTATTAATTAGTTTACTCTCTCTCCCTTTTCACATACATAAGAAACACACATGTACATAGCTTCTTATGTATATGTGAAAGTTTTATTGTCGTTAAAAAAGGAACTAACGTATTCCCTTCCTTTAAGAATGTTGTTAAGTCAACTAATTAATTAAGTGGATTAATGATTCCTTAATTTGTGTAACAGCTTCTGAATGTCAAATTTTGAATTAATCAAATACATTAAAAATAAATCATATGAAAATCACACACCCAAAAACAAATCAAAACACTGATTTCTTTATCGCTCTGAAGACAAAAACTTCAATTGAAATTCTATAAGATGAATATTGTTATTCTTTTGAAGCACTCTGGTCAATGGAGAACCAAAATAGAATATATAAATTATAAAAATAAAGGGATCGTTGTTCTAAATCGATAAGTTACTTGAGGTTGATTTCGCCAACCGCTGACGAATTAAACATTGATGAAGTGCGAAAAAATATTGATGTACATTATGTAGTAGACATGAATGGATCACCTTTTCATATCCGTAATGACAATGGAGTTCGATTGTATCTCGAGTTAAAAAAAAGCTCAACTAACCTTCATTATGTACCCGTTGTGCATATCAACGATTGATAAATCTTCAGATGACATATAATTTGATAAAAATACAGGAGTTTTTGTTTGCGTAGAGGGTGTTAAATCATATGTTATGGCTCTCGCTATTACAGAGATGCATAATCAATATGCGTTGTATGTTCCTGAGTTTGAGATTAATAATTTGATCTGTGATAGCAAGAGTATTGATGTGAATGTGAAACGGATGTATAAGGATAAAAAGACGCTAGTTTCAGTGATGGTGAAATATGTTGTGACACATGAATTTAATTGCAGAGCTAAACTTTCGGACAAAAAAAGGTAATACATTTTTTTTTGTTTTGTTAAAAAAGTTACCATGTAAACTGTATAGATTATGTTTTTAGGATTAAAAAATTTGTGAAGCATATATTGTTGTCCTGTTTGTTAGTTATGTTGATGTTTTTTATGATTAGAATTTGGTGTGATTAGATTCTACAATTGTATTGTTACTTGAAGTAACTGATTGTCAATTAACATACCTTGCAAATTATTTGTATATGTTAGTGTAGTGTCGTAGTAACAGAGCATTGTAAAAATGATTTTTCAGAAGGTAAGGTTTTGTTTATGCTGTTACATATACATATGACCTCGTATGTATATGTTTTACTTAGAAACAATTTCAAAATTATTATTTTTTGTATGCATAACCACTTCGTATGTATATGTTGTATATGCTTTTTTAAAGTAGTTCTGATTAGTAACATGAAATTCTTAAAAAACATATACATTAATACAAATACTTATAATATTGTATGTTAATGAATATTGCGGCTATGTCCTCTGATGTTACATCGAGGATTGTAAGTGGACGCTAGAAGTATCTAGCTACAAAGAAATGGATATTTTTATCATCAGGAGATTTAACCCAGAACATTCGTGCAGTTTACGTGATAGGGTACTGAAGAATATTTTGGCAGCTACCACTTTTGTGTGTGAATTCATGGCTCCTAATTTAGTTAACCACAAGAGAAAGCACACCCCTTCTGACATAATGGAAGAAATAAAAGTTGTATATGGGGTTGATATAAACTATATGAAGGCATGGCGTGCAAAGGAGCGTGTCATAGTGATGCTTAGGGGTGGTCCGGCTGATGGTTATAGGAAGATGCCGAGATACGTATATATGCTAAATAATATGTATCCCAATTCACACATCGCAATGCATAAGTCATGGTATAATCGGTTCATGTATCTTTTTATAGCATTGCATCCAATGATAAGGGGTTTTTAGTTTTGCAGACCCATTGTAGTTGTTGATGGTGCGCATTTAAGTAGACCATATCAACGGACTTTTCTCTCAGCAAGTACACTGGATGGTGCAGGTATGGGTATTTCATTTTTTAAATTCTTCAGTTTTTTTTGTTTTTTTTGATAAAAAATTATTACTATATAAGAAAAGATTTTTGATAATTTATTAATATTTCTAATGTTTATGTTGACTTTTTTTAATATATTTTTTACGTAACCTAGGATGTATATTACCGCTTGCGTACGGGGTTGTGGATATGGAGAATGACAGCTCATGGTCATGGTTTTTCAACCAGTTCAAAGCTGCTTTAGGAGAACGAGATAATATATGTGTTGTCTCTAATAGGAACGAAAGCATTATCAAAGCAGTTAGTGTTGTATATCCAAATGTCCCACACCTTGCATGCATTTGGCATCTCTGGAAAAATGTTTGTGGTTACTTTGGGAAGAGAAAATAAAGTATTAGTGATTTGTATTATTTAATAGCTAAGGCTTATAGGACAGACAATTTTGACTACCTAATGGGAAAGATTGAAAAAGCTGATCCGAGAGTGAAAAAATATCTACAAGAAGCTAGATATAAAAAGTGGAGTAGGCGTCATTCAGTGATAAATAGAGGTTGGATGATGACTTCAAATATTACTGAGTGTATAAATGGGTGTTTGGTGGAGGCCCTAGAATTGCCAATATATGGATTCTTAGAAGAGGTGTAAAAGTTATTTGGATCTTGGAACTGCAAAAATAGTGAGATTGTGTAATACCCCGAGATTCCCAACCGATAGTAGAACCATGCTTCAAGCTCATGAGAAATAATTTCTAGTGATTTGGTAGTTTTATGATCAAGTTTGATGTATATTAATGCCTCAAATACGTCCTAGCTATTAGACGAATCAAAACATCCCTTACCGATTAAATTCTTGAAAAGGATATTGGTATAGTCAACTTCAAATGAGTATATCTCTCGTTATACTATGAATTTTTTGATCTCATGACCCACCAACATATATATAATTGAATTATCTTTCCAACGATACCAATTTCTCCCAAATCCGATATTGTAGCAAAAACTTATACCCATTTTACTACAGCATGTAAGCCTGGCAACTAAGTGACGACATGAGCTGACGGTTTATCACACGGATTATCAGCCCATGTGTCAGACTTAGACAGAAACCCATCAATTTCATATCCCAGGTGACGACCTGGGATGACGGGCTATCACAGATGTGATGGCTTATCAGCCTTGACCGTCAGCTGAAAATTTCAGCAACTGGGAAGTGATTTCGTAGGGGTATGTTGGTTTTTTCCCTCACCCTAAACCTTACCCCCACGACATAAAACACCCAAAACACTTACTTAGCTATTGTGATTTAGTTTCAAAAGCTCTTAACCCTCTTTGTTCCCAATAACAAACTTAGGATTTCTTCTCAATTAACTTCAAGACCCCATCACACTCTCCACAAGGTAATCAAGAATTAAGATTCCCATTCCAGAACCTTCAAGAAAAGTCATTCTCTTTCAAGATTCAAGATTTTGAGGTATGTTAGATGTTGATTCTTGGGCTCCTTTCACCCAAGAATTTCAAGAATCCTTTTCTAAATTCAAGATTATACATTTATGAGATTGTCATGATTTTTGTGAATAGAAATTGAAGTTCATGTTGTTGATGAGTTTTAATTCATGACTTGATTTCAAAGATCCAAGCTTTGATCCTACTATGTGATGTTCATGATAAAACCTCTTCAAGTTGCATGATATTGATGTATTCATGATAATTAAGTATAGAATCTGTGGTATAACCAAAGCATGCTCCCCATATATTTGATAGAATGCTTAAGTAAAGAGAATAGTGCCTTTTTAGTATGTTAAGCATGAAATCCCCAATTATGCGATAACTAGTACATGCCAAGCGTTTGTTAAAATGCCTTAGTGAATGTATTATGATAAGTTGCATGCATTCTTATCCATGTGTATTCCTTATTGAACAATTATGAGATATTAGTATGCATACCCTATACATTTACATGTTTATGACATTCAAGTGATTGACGAGATATCGTATTGATTGTGTTGTACGTGAAAGTCCATTGTCATAATATTCAAGTGTGGTCCTATATTATTTATTTATGTTATCGAGTCCTGGGGGTATTTATACCCGAAAACTTAGCTGCTTGTCTAGAGACGAGTCAGTCTCAAGATAATCTCAGTCATGCTATAATCAGTAGAATTCAGTCAACTACAGAACTTAAGAATATTCAGTAATCTCAGTACTAGTTCAATCCAATCTCCGTATCAGTCTAACTCAGTTCCATCTCTAGTTCGGACCTCAGTAGTATTCAAAATTCAGTTCAGATTTCAGTAAAGCTCAGTTAGTTACAGCACTCAATAGTATTCAGACAGAAAGTAGAATTCTAAAGTGTTCCTTCAGACAACGGAATCAAGTGAACTCAGTTAGATCAGTCAAGTAAGATGATCAGTAACAGATTTAGCTCAGTCTAATACAGATTAAGAATCAGTTCAGTGTCTTTCAGTTGAGAGTAGAAACTAGCACTGAGCGAGTGCAGGGTCGACGGTTTCCCCATTAGAGAGGCAGAGTCATTAGAATCAATCCCTGAACTCTAGAACTGCGTAGCGTAAGACCAGGAGTCATCCATTAGATTAAGGTTTGACTAC
Source organism: Capsicum pubescens (assembly GCA_030864215.1). Lineage (NCBI taxonomy): Eukaryota > Viridiplantae > Streptophyta > Magnoliopsida > Solanales > Solanaceae > Capsicum > Capsicum pubescens. Next base: position 221,012,253 of record CM061542.1, on the reverse strand, counting down.
CTTCTAGGAGTCACCCGATGTCTTAGGCTTGACTTCCTGTTCAGGGTCACCCGTTAGAGAGGCTTGACCATAGTAGTGTCTTTATCCGTGGCATGGTACTGACACCCTTCCAATTGGGGTTACAGGTTGGACCCCACCAGTTCAGATCGGAGCATGTAGGTTAAGTGAGAACTCCCATAGTTTCAGCTATAGATTCAGTCTCAGGCAAGAACTCAGATAGTTCTTCAGATTTAGGACCGTCAGATACGGTCACACAGCTCGGTGAGGAACATAGATAGTTCCCCAGATTCATAGATCACCCACTAGATAGGCTTGATCTCAAACTCACTCAATCATTATGATTAGTAGTAGATTCAGAGATCACCCGCTAGATAGTCCTGATCTCAGATATAAACCATCATCATCAAAGTAGAATCAGAGGTCACCCTCCATATAGGCCTGATCTCAGATATAGTTAATTATTATTATTATGAGTAGACTCAGTTGTTCAGTATCCCAGAGTCAGTAAACTCATCTATCAGTACTAGTAGACTCAGACATCAATAAGTCAATATTCAAAAACCGGTATTCAGAAGTTAGTATTCTGTGTTACTATGATTTCAGTGATAGTTTATGCATTAATGCATGTATTCTCATTCAGCATACTCAGATTGTCTAGTCAGTATTGTTCATGCATAAGCCCTTGCATTTGGCCTTACCTCATCTAGCATACAGTACATTCAAAGTACTGACGCATACTTTTCTCTTGCGCTATAGTGTTGTATACCGTAGGTTCAGAAGTGGAGATCCAGAGCACCCTTAGCAGTCCAGACTCAGTCAGCAGTAGTAGACGTAGCAGTGAGTCCTCTTCATTCGAGGATGCTTCTTATTTCAGAGCATATTTCAGTATTACATTAGATTTAGTTTATTTCAATAGTTGGAGTTTGTTGGGGACATGTCCTATCAACTCCTTATTCAGACAGTTCAGAGGCTTTCAGACTGTAGAGTTTTTCAGACTAGTTATACAGACAGTTATTTTAGTTTTGATATTGATAAACATTATTCAGTTGTATGTTAAGTTTTTGAAACTTATGTCAAGTTTCAGCCAGTTTTCCACATATATTTCATTATATTATGCAGTTCTCAGTACAGGTACCAGAAAAGGATTAGCTTGTGATCCTTCGGGATCATAAGCACCGTGTAGCATTCTGGTTATATAAAATCAGGGCGTTACAGATTGCTTCATATACAAGTATGACTTTGGATCATAGATTTGATGAAATTTCAACTCTCAATGGTGTGAAAGCTTTGAGGATAACGGTATGTAAGAATTTTCTAAATTTTTACTATGCATTTATATGTATTATATATCTTATTCAATATTAAACTTTTAAAAAAAAATTCCATAGAAAGTTTAATGTTTGAACTTTTTATTTTGTTCAGGTGAAGGCGTCCTCACCTTATATATACTCAGTTTATGAATCTGGATGAAGATACATTGTCAACCTTGAAAGTGGCTCTTGCAACTGTGGGAGGTTCCAAATAGATCAAATACCTTATCCTCACGTTATTGCCGTGTTAAGTCTAAACATGTAAAAGATCTTGGTCCATATTGTTCAGAATACTACAAGCCAGCAACTTTGGTAAAGATGTATGAAGTTCCAATCGTTTCAATACCAGATAAGAAAGACTGGGATGTTTCTACTAGTGTAGATGAGGAAGAAGTGTTGCCCCCGATATACAAAAGACTTCCAGGAAGACCGACGAAAGGAAGGAAGAAAAAATCTAGCGAAACACTTTCATCAAGCACAAATCGTTGCAGACATTGAGGACATAAAGGGCATAATAGACGTTCCTACAATTTCTTTCCAAAGGAGAACTAAGTTTTTATTTCCATAAACTATCTTCTGATTAATCACTCAGTTATCGTTATGTGTTTTTTAATAATGACTCCATTGAACCGTGTTGCTTTGCTTCTTTAACATTGAAATAAATAATATTTTTCTTCTGTTTATCATTTTTTCTGATGTACTTTTTTCTTATTTGTGTTGTTTATCTGGGATATTTAGTTTATCTTTTTTTTGATGTATTTGCTTGCTGAGATAATGACTTTATGAATTTTTATTTGTAAAAAGTTAAGCATTTGTATATGCATCTGTTTGTAACTGGGATTTGTGTTATTTTATACAAAATTTAATGACCTCATGCTTGTTTATTAGGACATTCAGTGTACTTGGTGAGATGATTTATAAGCCTATAATACTATATATTAGTATAAATTAGATTATATGTGTGTGTAAACAGTTAGATATAGAGATATTATATTGTTTTGAGTGTATGATGTTAATATGTTTATCAGGGATATGTATATAAGGTGCAAAATATGTAAAATGTATTAGGTATGATATGCTCCAATATATAAGATAATTATATATGTTATCCAACATACAAAACCTTTAAATATTTCCTTTAACTTATATATGTATATTATTTGAAATATACATACTTTTATGTATATATAGGTGCAAAATATATAAACATAATTTTTAATTATAGACTTTAATCAGCTATGTATATTATTTAATAAACATATATTTTTATCAAACGTACTTAACCTTTAATTGTAGTCTTTCATCAGGTATGTATATTATCTAATATACATATATTTTTAACTAACGTACATAACATATAATATTAGTTTTTAATAAGCTATGTATATTATTTAATATACATATATTTTTATCTAGCATACTTAACCTTTAATTATAGACTTTAATTAGTTGTGTATACTATCCAATATACATATAAAAGTTATCTAACATACTTAGCCTATAATTATAGACTTTAATCAGTAATGTATATTATTTAATATACATATATTTTAATGATATCTACTAATATAGTGTAACACAGGTATGTATATTAATTAACATACATAAACTGTACATGTAAAATTTTATTCAGCTGTGTTTTTAATCTAAATTAAATATACCTTTATGTTTATTTTTCAAGATACATTACTAAGTTTTATGCTCTACTATGTATATGTAAACATACATAACTATTATATTCTCTTAAATGACTAAGTTTTAATCATTTTTTCCGATCATATTGAAAAGTACATATCTGTGTAAATATGATTATATGCAAAGTTTGAAAGGTAATGTACAAGACACAATAATCATGTAGGTACTTTTTTATCCTCGTCATACAAACATGCATTTGTTTGAGACATCAAATTCAATATTCATCATTCATAACAAAATTCATATGAAAAAAAAGCTTCACCATATTCATCAAATAAAAGTAAATTTTTATACTCTGTCATACAAAACATCTAATAATGTTTAACATTCATCGTTTCTAATAAATTCACAGAAACAAAAAGTCTTCACAATATTCTTCAATAAGTCTACTCAATGCTAACTATTCCATATTCATCAGGAATTGGTATAGTTTTAGTCCTCGTTCTTGGAGAATCATCATTTTCACTAAGATAGTGTTTCTTTGCTTTGCGAATACCGTAATTTCGAAGGAGTGACGCATATCGCATTCGATGATATTCTTCTTCAAAACCAACAGAAGGCACGTTCATTCATATTTTGCATAACCCACTACAAAAACTCCACAATCATATATACAAAAATCTTACATGTTCTTCCGTAGTAATTAAAAGCAAAGAAACAAATACATTGTTTCATACAAAACATAGACAATAATATTTCACAAAAATTAATATTGAAGTTTACTTACACACTTCTTGTTGCATAATGTCTTGAATATACTCAACCTCAAAGAAATTTTGATTCACAAACTGTGTCTTTTGACTCATCTTATCCCTATATGCTTCAAGATTAGTCCAATCTGTACGAGATGTTTCTTTAAAAAAAAACTGTTGTCAGAGAGGTAAGTTGACAACATCACAGCCAACTTGTGAATCTCATTAATTGATTTCATATTTCTTAGACTGGATAGTGAGTCATAGACGCGTATGCATCTAACCTTTAAAGACATAATAGCTAAAACCCAATAAAACTTTTCATTGCAATTGACAGGGACATACACCTCGTCAACTAGGTTCCATGGTAACCCAGATGGCATGCAATATCCCTTGATTGTGTTTTTCATTGCCTCTTCATTTTGGGCCACAATAACAGACTGAGCATAATCTTGTTGTGTAGTTTTTAAAAAAACAGTTAGTGATTGTAAATCTGTATTCTTGATCTTCCCTTAATTTGGATTTCTTTCGCAAGTGATAAAATATCATATCAATATGTTAAAAATTTAAAAAACAAAGAAGTGTAATTATATCATAGATGATATACAGGATATACAAGTTAGGAAAACTAATTTGGACATACATCTCAATAAGCATGCATATACATATAATATGCTGACATATAGGAGTTTAATAAAAAAGTTGCACCTTTAACACTGGCAAACTTTTAACATATTTATATGTTTTTAATAAGTTATATGAGTACAGAAAAATATAACTGTTAATGTAAATATACGTAACACTGGGATTTGGAATCTATAAATTTGAATTTCATATGCATAACATGCACTAATATACATACGTAGCAAAACATTAGCATTTAAACACGCATGACAACTAGCAAGCATATACATAGAATAAGGTTGATATATAGCAAATACAAACAGGTATTGTAATTTGCAATTGGGTATATATTTAGATAATAGTGAATTGAAGGCATGCATAAACTTTCTCTGATAGGCAGCTACATACACTCTGGTAATTCACATACACTATAAAATTAATTAAATATGAAAGCTTATAAAATTTAAAAGTCTAAATACCTCATCGTTCCAACATGCATTCTTTTGAGACATCAAGTAAAATCAGTTTTTTTGATCGTGCATGTAAACACCAAAATCGATATCTTGAACTCCAAGAGAAGAGGATCTTTCTTTGTAGTATTCATCATTTATTTTTCTATTAAAAATTAAAATTTATTAGTAGAAAAAAAAATTAGTACACTGATTGACAAAATAATTTCAATTTAATAATAATAAAAACTTACTTTTTAGCATAAAACTTCAATAAACCTTCTTCAATCCACTGCTTGTACTCTTCAATTACACCTCGTGGTATATCGTCAGATATCAAGAAATCATCAAATGCGAATTTCTATTTTGTATCTCTATTTTGATCCTCAATGTCTTTTGAACCAGAAGCTTATTCTGTCAAGTATGGTGACTTAAAAACTTTGAATTTAATCTTGGTTCTCTTTATCGGGGTTTTGGAAGTTTGATGGACAGTAACAATTACATAAGGTAAATCTGAAGGAAGCTGACTATCAGATATGTGTTGCTGGTTCACGATTTCTTCTGATGGTGGAACGACTTCTAGAGGTAGATTCTCCACCGATGCTGCAAGACCTTTCAATATGTCAACTATCTCTCTTTGAGCAGATTCAGAAATTGTACTCGAGTAATCATCCTAATAGTAAATATTACGTATGTAGTGTCAGTTTTGGTTTAACGAGTTAGTAAAAGTAGTGTCACGTGTGTCAAATTAGACATGTAATTTGAAAAAATGAATTTATGAATTTATCCGTTGATCTTTATGGATATGCACGTTACTAGATGTTTCAACATTAGCATTATCAGGTATCTGATTTTCCATAGCTTCAACAAGAACTTCTAACGTGGCAGTTCCAATTTGAGCACTAACTCCTTCAATATCCTTAAAGAGGTAACATAAAACAGTCATGTTAAAATTGTTCTTGGTCCTAACTCACACCCCAAAAGCTAGCTCATGAGGAGGAGGATTGCCCAGGCCTTATAAGGAGACCAAGGACCCTTTCCTCATTCGATGTGGGATACTTAACACTCCCCCGCACGCCCAGGCTAACTGTAGCGTGGACAACACGCACAAGCTAACTGGAGCATGGACAATATATATGGAGGCCCACCATCGGTGAACAAATATTTAGAATGGGCCTGACTCTGATACCATGTTAAAATTGGTCTTGGGCCTAACTCACACCCCAAAAGGAGGAGGAGGATTGTCCAAGCCTTATAAGGAGACCAAGGACCCTTTCCTCTTCTGATGTGGGATACTTAATATTCAACATTAGCATTATTAGGTATCTGATTTTCCACAGCTTCAACAAGAACTTCTAACATGGCAGTTCCAATTTCAGCACTAACTCCTTCAATATCCTTAAAGAGGTAACATAAAACAGTCAAAAAAGTAAGTCATTTTATCATTTTAATTGTAAGCATTAAAACATGATATTTTTAATATATTTGACCTATATATGAAAAAAAAATGACTTTGAATATTTACCTTGTGATCTTTACGGATATGCACGGTACTAGATATTTGAATATTGGAATTAACAGAATTTTTATTTACCACAGATTCAACAAGAGCATTCGGATAGTTACAATATACTCACTACATCTTTCAACCTCCTTTTATAGTTAACAGAAAACATATACATAACTATGTTAGTTCATTATTTTAAATGTAAGCGTTAATATATTTGATGTTTAACTTCAAATTATTCTTGTATAGGACTGCGGTTCTAATCAAAATAAGCATCCTCCATTGTATCATCACCATACTCTATGCCTATTGATTTATCAGTCTTACCGACAACCTACGAATTAAAAATGAGAATTGCATTGTTTATTAAATCCTTCAAAATTTTGATGTGCAGCTTATGTATATTATAATAATATACATATAACATAACACATATAAATTATATTTCTAATCAAACTGACAGACACAACATTCAATTTACACCACATTCTCAGCTGAAAGAATATCATAACATCAAAGAATGAAAGAAAAATTCATATATGTAACAAACTATGTATAACTATTATTTATGGAAAAATACTTTTTTTTTCTTTTCGTTTCAAGGTTGTGACGATAGCAATATCTTCAACATCGTCTTTAGATTGTACATTTTCTATTGTGAAATCTCCAACTTCCTAATCCTGCTACAATTAGTGTAGTATATGGTTAAGAAAAACTTTGATAACATCAATCTATGATAAGAAAAATGTGTATTTAAAAATAATTACCCCTTTTTCTATGTCTTCAACATTTGGCATGATATTCATCTCATCAACTTGATCTTGTGATGGTTCATCTCTGATAGTTGAACCTTTCAAATCATGATCCTTTTGATTTTGTTATAGAAGATATGTAAGACTAAATTTGAAAACATCAATTTGAACTAAGCTAATAGGCTGAATTAACATTAATATGATTTCAATTTGTACTTACTTTGACTCCTTCCTTTTTTGCTGAAATGTGTGATTCTTCACCATCCTTATGTAATAACAAAAACATTGATGTCATTCAATAAATAAGATTGTTGTTTTTTTAATATGAAATAAAAAATTTCATGTAAATGTTTTAAATATACATAGCAGTGTTATGTGTATATGTTACAACATACATATCTCATTGACTTTATGTATTGTAATAGACATAGAATAATTATGTATGTTAACTAATATATATAAAATAATTCTTTGCTACTATGTCAATATAACTATTATTTTCATGATAAATAGTTAATATACATAACAGCTTGTATGTATATTATATAACATAATGTACACATTTATGTATATTATAAAACATGCATGAAAAATATTAAAAATACATAATACAATTTTAATCCAAAATATATATATATACACAAAAATGAATCAAAAAGAAATACAAATTCATGAATTATATAACGTAAATCAAATTTAGTTTACCTTTTCATTTTTTTGATTGTTGTGTTTCAACATTTGAATGAGTTCGGCGTATTGTTTATCCATTTTTTCATTCAAGTCTTCATGTTGTTTGACTATTAGATCATGAAGAAAGTTGAATTTTGTGTCAACCTGCATGTCAAATACAATAAACATGTTACTGTTTTATAAAAATATTTTATAGTGTTCACCTTATGAATAAACTTACATAAGACTGCAAAAATAACTTTATCTCGTCCCACTTTTCATCAGAATTGTCCTGACGAACTGACTTGTTGGATGACGATGGAGTTGTCTTTGCGGCATGAACACGCTCTGAATCAGAAGATGGTATTTTTTTAGTTGGCACAGTTCTTGTTGAGATAAAATATGGTGTTTTCTAACAAACTTGCTTCTCGACAGTTGCGGTATCAAAACAGACTGTCCTACGCCTCTTAGTAGGTTGCGATGCTGAAGTATCAGTAATCAACCCTGCCTTCTTAAGAATTTTTGTAGGTGGGACTGTACTAAAATCCTCAAAACCTTATATATCGAGGTCCCATTGTGAATGTATGTCGACAGCAGGTCTTTTACCAGAATGATCGGTAGCAGTTTTTGGTGAAAATCCAGATTCAACGTTGTTTAATTCAAATCCCTCAATCATTTGCAAATTAAGACTTTGCACTTCTTCATGAGTTGGTCGTATATTGTTGTATACAAACTGTTAAACAATAAATAATATCAACATTAACACTTTGTTAAAGTCAGCACATTGAAATATAAAACTAAGATCGAAATAATATACATCATACTTACCTTGCTGAACATACCACCCATAAACTTCTCATACTTTACTTTGATTCCAACCAACTTCCAGTTGAACAGGATTCATACATTCAAACATTTAGCACATGAGGCATTCCTCCCATTGAGTATAACTGTTTCTCAATAAAAAAAAATTATCTCCACGTTGCAATAAGCTTTTTAAATAAACTCTTCCCCCATGAAAATTGTTCGTAACTACCATTCTCAACCATCATAAAATTCGATCTGCTAATGGTAGTATCACGTACTTTTGAATATAGAAAGGTGTGAATAAAGAAAATTATTGACACATTCAAAGCATCAGAATTATTGTCAAAGTTGCTCAACTTGAATCGATGTATAAAAAGAGTCCTTTTGACAGAACTTTTTGATCCTGAAAAATACTTCGCCATTAATACGAATTTGATGAATTGGAAAAGAGGTGTTCCTCAATGTTCCCTGAACATTTTAGATCGGATATAATGGCATACTAAATAATAAAAAACTTGAGTATGATTCCCTGCACGTAAAAGTGAATTTCCTCCGGGTTGTCTTTCTCTATCTCAAGCATAAGTAAGCATTTGGATATTTGATCCTGATAATTACACTGCGGCATGTCTAGGAATGAATCAAAAATTATTTGTCGAAACAGATTTAGAACTTTTTCACCAAGATAATTATTTATTTCTTCTCTAAATTTTTTATTTCAATAACTATCGAAATGCAACGAATGCGCAGGGACTTTTTTTTATCCTGTATTTCATACCCTATTGAGAATGAAATAATACATCATATGTGAGCATATGTTGTCAATACATATACTAAACTTATGTATATTAACAACATATACATAAAAATTGAAGTGTGAGAACTATTAATTCAATAACACAACAAACAACATATCACAAGTGATGTATATGTTAACATATGCATAGTTGATGTCCATTGCCTCAACTTCCCCTTTAAAAAATAAACACATATACATAGCAAATATGATGTATGTGAACTACACATCACAGTAGTAGTTTAACAACATAGTGAAGTTTATGTATATGTTATTCATATACACATGGCATGTTCAGTGCATCAAACTAACATAACAAAACATAATGGCAAACCTAACTTATGTATATATGCTGAGTAATGTATGTGCAACACATACATACTTACTAATGTACAAGCAGCCATTATTCAGTTATGTATATTAATTATATAGATCACTGTAGATCAAACAAAAACCTCACCACAAATTTATATACGCAATATATACAAAAACAAAAAAATTATATATACCTTAGGAAGACGTGGACATGCAGTATCATCTTTTTTTAATCTTTTTGATGATTCTCCAATTGCTTTTTCGACTTTTCAGAAGCAGCTTTTTTAATCTTTTTCATCTTGTTGGGGTCGTTACGATTTTAGATCTATTTTCATCAAAGTTAGGTTCCTTGTAATTAAAAACTTCGAAAACGAATTCAACTACCGGATTTGTCGCTAACCGAGTTAATCCTAAGCTAAAAGAAGGAGAATCCTTCATTTACAAAGTACTAAGTTGTTAATTTCGTACTTCAAATGGAAGATTTTGAAACAAAAAAGGAAAAATAATGATATAACAACAAAATTTTAGTAAAGTAGAAACCCAATTTGTTCATTCAAAAATCTCCAAAATTCGATTTAGTAAATGATGAAGAAAAATTACTAACCTCAAAACTTAAAAATCAAAATGATAAAAGGAGATTAAGATAAAATTGAATGCTATCAGTTGGAGCCAAGTACGATTGTATTCAAAATGGTAACCGGTGCTTGATTGAAGCCGTGTTTTAAGGAAAAAAAATGGTGAAAGATATCCACCTCCTTATGTATATTTACTTTTAGAGAGAGACATAAAAAATGAAATTTTTGTAATAAGTTTGGGAAGTTGGGATTTTTCATAATTATGAAAATATTAGTTGTGTTTTTGTAATTTTTAAAAATATGATTAGCCTATGTATGGGCTTATAGATATTCCATGTCCAGTCGGATAAAATAATGACATCCAATGGCCATTGGGCCATATTGGCCTTTTCCAGTCATTTTTCATTCGGCCCTTTTCTTTTTTCTTTTAAAAAAAAATGTTTCAATTTTTTTTTTATTTTGCTGCAAACTTTTTAACTAAAAAAAAGTCTGCTTTTCTTTTGTTTTTTGGTTATTTAAAAACACTAATTAAATATAATTATATAAAAATAATATAATTATTGTATAGAATATATATCTATATATGATATATGTATAGAAATTGTATAATTATATCAAATATGTATATGTATAAAATATAAATAAAAAAATATATAAAATGTGTATAGAAACAGTATAGTTGTTGTATGAAATATGTATGTATAGAATGTGTATAAAAATTGTAGAATCATTGTATAAAATACATATGTATAGAATGTGTATAGATACTATATAATTATTGTATAAAATACGTATTCAAATAATAATTATAGCCAAAGATCATATAGAATGTGTATAAAAATTGTATAATTATTGTATAGAATCTGTAAAAAATCGTATAAGTATTGTATGAAATGTGTTTCAAAACTGTATACAACAACAACAACTCAGTATATTCCCACTGTTTCAAAACTGTATAATTGTATAAAATTATATAATTGTATAGAAACTGCAACATTATTATATAGAATATGTATATATATAAAATGTATATAGAAATTGCATAATTATTGTATACAATTTGTATCTGTATATGATTTTAAAGTTACATATATTTGCAATCTACACTTATACATTCTTTTTTTAATTATATTTTAATGATATGTGATTGTTATAAAAAAAAAAAAAAAAGAGAGAAGCGGAAGGTTTTTTAAAATAAAAAAATAAAAGGGAGTTGCGAAAAAAGAAAAAGAAAAAGAAAAACAGTGAAGAAAAGGAGCAGTGATTTTTTATTTTTAAAAAATTGTAATAAAAATAAAATAAAATAAAATAAAAGACAACAAAACAAAAGTAATAGCAAGAAAGTAAGAAATTAATGTCCGTGCCGACGAATTCGGTGGCCAAAAAGTGGAAATCAAATTTCGGCCAATTTAGTGGCAATATTTTGCACTTAGTGCTATTTTTTGTCTTTTTCCCTAATAACTAAGTGGGTCAATGACCCACTTAAATTTGAACGGGTTGGACAAGTAAGTGTTTTAGACCTTAGAGGCTTTTTTTTTTTTTTTTTTTTTGCAGAGATTGTCCCTATTTCTAAGTAGTCTTTGAAAGGATTTAATCCCGGATATATTGACTAATAATTAATTACAATTAGAGGATTAGAATCTCTCTATATATAAGTAAAGTTGTTGCTATGAAGAGACCAAATATATTGACTAATAATTAATTACAATTAGAGGATTAGAACCTCTATATATATATAAGTACTAGGTATCCGTGCCCGTGCAAGGCACATGCATTTTGGCAACACTAATGTGCAAAAGAGATCCAACTGTGGGAAAGATTTTTTTTCTGGTTTTTCATTTAGTGTTCGGTGTTCGCATTGGAGCCCCGACTAATTCGAATCGCACGTTGCAGGGTTCATTAAGGTGGCAGCGCTCCCAACAGAGTTTTCTCCATATCCAGGGTCGAACCCTCGACCTCTGGTTAAGGGTGGAGCAGCCTTATCCACTGCACCACAACCCATGTTGGTGTGGGGAAGATTATTTCCTACTTGTTTTAATTATTTAGTATAGGAGTAAAAGAAAAGAAATGCAGTACAATGAACCGATGTTAACATAATATATACATTCAGTGCAGTCATTTAGTAAGGAACAAAAAGATATTTATAAAAAATATCATTATGTATAATTCAATTACAACGGTCTAAATAAAAATATTATTTAAAATAATATACGAGGACAAAACTAATAAATATAAGGAAAAAGCAATATGTATGTGTAACCATTTTATTGCATCATAAAAATAAGGATAAAATTAATAAATATAAGAAAAAAATCATATGCATATGAAACCATTTTATTTACTACTATATATAAGTAAAGGTTGGGGTGACTAAAATTACCTAAATACCTTTGGTAGTCACCCCAACCTTCACTAATATATAGTAGTAATAGTAATTTATTAGTTTTATCCTCATTTTTATGATGCAATAAAATGGTTACACATGCACATTATTTTTTCTTATATTTATTAGTTTTATCCTTATTTATTATTTTAATAATATTTTTATTTAGACTTTTGTAATTGACTTATACATGGTAGTAATTTTTTATAAATATCTTTTTGTTCCTTATTAAATTACTTGTTTTATACCCCAAGGATAGTTCGATAATTTTATGGTGCAATAAAATGGTTACACATGCATATTTCTTTCTCCTTATATTTATTAGTTTTATCGTCATTTTTATGGTGCAATAAAATGATTACACATGCATATTATTTTTTTCTTATATTTATTAGTTTTGTGCTCATGTATTATTTTAAGATTTTAATTTAGACCTCTGTAATTGAATTATACATGATAGTAATTTTGTATAAATATCTTTTTGTTCCTTATTAAATGACTACCAAGGGTATTTCGATAATTTTATGGTGCAATAAATATTTTGAAATCGATGTATGTCTATATGCATGTGTAACCATTTTATTGTAATAGTAATAGTAAAAAAATGAATAATAATAATAATAATAATAATAGTAGTAGTAGTAGTAGTAGCAGCAGTAGTAGTAGTAGTAGTAGTAATAGTAGTAGTAGTAGTAGTAATAGTAGTAGTAGTAGTAGTAGTAAGTACCCGCAAAAAAATAAATCATGAGGACAAAACTAATAAATATAAGAAAAAATTAATATGCATGTGTAACCATTTTATTGCACCATAAAAATGAGGATAAAACTAATAAATATAAGAAAAAAAATTATATGCATGTGTAACCATTTTATTTTGTCTTAAGTCATCGACAGACAATTTAAGTTGTTTCGAAAATTCACCTAGACCCCTCAACTAAGGCTTGTACCTATGAGGCCCCTAACCCACTCGAATTTTGATCCAATCAAGTTTTTTTGCCTAATCAGCAAAAGATATAAAGTGTGTGTAACACACTCGCCTGACGTGGCAAAATTAACCAATTAGAAAAAAATACGTGAAAAAAAAAATAATTTTATCCATTTTTTTATATTTAATTATCTACTTAATAATAATTTCTTAATTTAAAAAAAAAAAAAAAAAAAAAAAAAAACTCCCCACCCACCCAGTCATCTTCTTCTTAACCCCCCTCCCCCATCGTCTTCAAGCACCCCCACTCAACCAGTCATCGACTTCTTCATCCCCACTCCCTCGGCGTCTTCACACACACAGTCATCGTCATAACCCTCTCCCCCGGCGTCTTCACTTCAAAAATGCATTGTTATGTCAGTCAAGAAAGGGACTGATGAAGAAATTAAATTATTCAAAGGTCGTCTAGTTGACTATGTGGGGTGGGGGTTGTTTGGATCTCAGGTGGGTAATAACATCTTTAGTATTCCATTAATCAGACACTACATATATTACTAGTAATCACGTAAGTTCGTGGTTGCCTATATTTTTGTAGCACATGATTTGGTTCTAATTTAATGATTGAAAAACTTGTTTTCATCATTACTTCTCTTTTTTGAAAAAAAAAGTGAACTTCCTATTGAACAAGAGTAGACAGATATAGAAAAAAGAAAAATCCCCTTTTCCAAATTATTACTGCACATGTTTTTGTTGTTGAATAAAATCTACAATTAAGAGCTAATGAGATGGAGAGAAAATATTAATTTGATGTATGGATCATATACTCTACCTTACCTACTAGTTATAAAAAAAATTATATGGTTGAGGCTTTTTTAAAAAAAAAATTATTGTATTAATAATTTTTTGGGACCCTCGGTGCTACTTGGCACATTTTCATTCGTGATTTAGTCAAAAAATATCTCATCACGCGCCCTAAGCGAGTGTATAACACGTGGTGTGTCATGTAGGCAAAAAAGGCCTGATTAGATCAAAATTCGAATGAGTTAGGGGCCTGATAGGTACAGACCTTAGTTGAGAGGTCTAAGTGAATTTTTAGGAGAACTTTAAGTGTTTGTCGATGACTTAAACCTTTTATTTACTACTATATAAAAGTGAAGGTTGGGGTGACTAAAATTATCGAAATACCCTTGGTAGTCACTCCAACCTTCATTTATATATAATAGTGAAAAGCAATATGCATGTGTAATCATTTTATTTACTACTCTATATAAGTGAAGGTTGGATTGATAATATTTTTATTTAGACCTTTGTAATTGAATTATACATGGTAGTATTTTTTTATAAATACCTTTTTGTTCCTTATTAAATGATTATCAAGGGTATTTCGATAATTTTATGGTGCAATAAAATGGTTACACATGCATATTACTTTTTTCTTATATTTATTAGTTTTGTCCTCATTTTTATGGTGCAATAAAATGGTTAGACATGAATATTATTTTTTCCTTATATTTATTAGTTTTGTCCTCATTTTTATTTTAATAATATTTTTATTTAGACCTTCGTAATTGAATTATACATAGTAGTAATTTTTTATAAATATCTTTTTGTTTCTTATTAAATTACTTATTTTTATACCCCAAGAATATTTCGGTAATTTTATGGTGCAATAAAATGGTTACACATGCATATTATTTTTTCCTTATATTTATTAGTTGTCGTCATTTTTATGGTGCAATAAAATGGTTACATCTTTTTGTTCCTTATTAAATTACTATCAAAGGTATTTCAGTCATTTTATGGTGCAATAAATATTTCAAAATCGATGTATGTCCATATGCATGTGTAACTACTTTATTTACTACTTCCTCCGTTTCATTTTAGTTGACCCTCTTTCTAAAAATATTTGTTTCAATTTAGTTATCTCTTTGATGAAATTAAGAGAATTTTATTATATTCTTCCAATATTACCCCTAACATTAAATGACTAAACAAAGTATATTTACTCAAATTTATATTTTTAAAACATAATTAATAAGGCTAATTTGGTAAAATAAATCCCCTAGTTAATATTTTCTTAATGGGTGTGTCAAGTTCAAAGGGGCCAACTAATATGAAACGGAGGTAGTACTATATATAAGTGAAGGTTAGAGTGACTAAAATTATCAAAATACCCTTGATAATAGTAATAACGTAATAGTAATAGTAAAAAATTGAATAATAATAATAATAATAATAATAATAATAATAATAATAATAATAATAATAATAATAATAATAATAAGATATTATTAAGTAAAGATTTGATAGTACCACAAAAGAGAAAAAGTTGCTGCTATATAAAGAGACCATGCAGAATTCTAGTATGAGTTTAAGCTAGGATTACAACAACGGCAAAGACTATACATTTGAATTTTAAAATTTCAGCAGGTTCATTATCTATTAGGCAATTTCTTAGGATCATTATTTCTAAGGCAATTTCTTTATCCTTACAGAGACCCACAAGTGTAGCGGTGATACAGTCATAACAAGCTTGTCCCTCAGAAGTAGAAATCGACATGTAGCAATACTTTTAGTCATAATATCAGCCACCTGATTTATAGAGCTTATGTCGCGGACTTTGAGGAAAATAGAATGTATGCATACTTTAGAAGGTACAGATATTTAAAATAGATCCTCCACTCAAGTAAAAACATATTAAAGCAGATCAAAAAAGAAATAAGTAAAAAATCATGGCAAAATATAATGTGTAAACAACATAAATCTCCTAGTTTAAGACAGTAATTACACAAAATCCCCTCTTATTTTCTCTCTCCCGAATTTTGGCAAATATACTCATACATTCGGCCAAATATTATACATTGGTCAAATGTATGATGAAACAACTATTCCTAAATTTAAGGTAATTAAAATCATTAATTATATTACTGTTCCTTAATTAACGGCAATAATTAGCTAACATTAACTCATTTATGGATAAAACTAGTAACTGAAATTTGAATTTCAAAAAAAAAATCTAATAAGTCAATTTTTATTTTCTGTAATATTTGATTCAAGATCTGGAAAGCAAAAAAGCTCTATTGCTGCAATAAATTTCTTCTAAAAAATCCAAAAAAAGCAACAAAATTCTTCTACATACGTTCTTAAATACTTCAAAAAGCAACATGAATGTACCAATATTGCTGTGGCATTCTGGAATTTGGGAGTCAGAAATTAGTTATAAATCATACAAAAGTGACGCAATAATTATTTCGGAAAGTATTACTTTCTTGAAATTGATTTCTACGATCGCCATGGAGCTGGATAAAGACGAAGTGTGTAAAAAAATTAAAGTGAAATATGTGGATGAAGGAAACTCTTCTCCAATTGTCATAAGAAATGACAATGGAGTGAGGGTTTACGTTGAGTTAAAGAAACAACTTCCTGGTTTGGTTAATTTTTTGCTTTGTATTTCAACTTGCGACAAAGCCAATAGTGAAATAGAGTTTGATAAAGCAACTGGTGTTGTAATGTGTATCGAGGGTAGTGAATATGATTCGGTTGCATTAATAGTTGATGAAACGAATAATCAGTATGCTCTATATGTGCTTGAAATTGAAGTGAAAAACTTTATTACTGATTGTAAGAACACTGAAATAAAGGTGAGCCAGATATACAAGATAAGAAAACTCTTATTTCAGTAATGGCAAGACACGCAATAGCCAATGGATTCAACACAAAAGCGAAACGATCCGACAAAAAAAGGTATGATATAAGATTATCAATTTTATTTCCTAATCTTATAACATACGAATTTTTTTTAAGAAGTTGATGTTGTGTAGTTTTGTGAACTGTTGATGTTTAATGTTAATATACAAATATATAATGTGTTATTATATGTGTTTGGTAATGTATAATTAAATTGTGTCAGTCAAAGAAATGTATGATACATTGTTTTAAGAGATTTTGAAGTCTTTTGTGTTTTATTACTGGTTTGTTAAGTTAAAATTTGAATGTATAATGTTAATTATACATTCAGAGATATGTATAATATAACTGGGGCAGTGAAAATATTTTTTTTTTGTTCTTACTATTTTAATTTTTAATAGTTCTATTTTATACATAGATTAAGTTTTTATTTGTTGATGCAGATATGTAATGATAATATGAATAAAGACATTCTGAAATTTATTGTGTTTTATGAATTATTTTTTTAAGTTAAAAGACGTATGTACAATGTTGATTATACATTCATAGATATGTATAATATAATTGGGGCAGTTTCAGAAATAATTTTTTTTCTTTCTAGTTTCAAGTTTAATACTTTTATTTAATACAATGACTAAGTTTTTATATTTTGATGCAGCTATGTACTGATTTTTCGTAACGAAGATTGCAAGTGGGTCATGAAGGCGTCTTGTATGAATGAATCGAAATTGTTTGTGATTAAAATATTTTTTTGGGGGCATAGTTGTAATCTTAGCGATCGAGTGCTGAATAATGTGGTTGCGACAACTAATTTTGTGAGTGAATTTAAAGCTCCAAAATTAATCAATCACAAAAGAACACACACCCCCGCGGACATTATCGAAGATATGAAGGTTGTTTACGGAGTCGACATTAACTACATGAAAGCATGGCGCGTAAAAGAGAAGGCGATTGCGATGCTTAGAGGTGGACCAGCAGATGGATATAGAAAAATGCCCTGTTATATCTATATGTTGAACCAAGTGTATCCGCAATCGCACATTCGGATGCATAAAGCAGTAGATAACGAGTTTAAATACTTGTTTATTGCATTGCATCCGATGATAAGAGGTTTTGAATTTTGTAGTCCTGTTGTAGTTGTTGACGGAGCACATTTAAGAGGTCCATATGAAGGAACATTTGTATCGGCAAGCACATTAGATGGTGCAGGTACTGTACGTTCATGTTTTTTGGTACTCATTTTTTATTTTGTTATTTACTATATATTATATTAGCTTATACATTGATGTTTTATTTATAATAATTCATAAAGATGCTAAAATTAGCATCTTTATAGTTGAGTTTTTTTTTATAATGATTGTCTTGTTTAATTTATTTGTAGGTTGTATGCTGCCATTAGCTTACGGTGTTGTTGATTCGGAGAATGACAACGCGTGAATTTAGTTTTTTCAACAGTTTAGAAAGGTATTTGGTGAAAGAGACAACATGTGTGTTATTTCAGACAGAAATGAAAGTATCATAAAAGGTGTAGCATTGTTTATCCTAATGTCCCTCGTCTAGCTTGTATTTGGCATTTATGAAAAAATATTTGCACCCATTTTAGGAAAAGCAAAGATAGACTTAGTGACCTATATTATTCCATGGCTAAATCTTATAAAAAAAAGATTTTGAATATATTATGTCAAAGGTTGCTAAGGTTGATCAAAGAGTTAAGGAATATTTGGAGGAAGCTGGGTATGAAAAATGGGTTCGGTGTCACTCTCCTGTGAATAGAGGTAGAATGATGACTTCAAATATAGCCGAATGTATTAATGGTTGTTTGGTTAAGGCTAGAAAACTTCCTATTCTAGGTTTCCTAGAAGAAGTTAGAATCTTATTTGTTGTATGAAATTATAAGAACAACGAAATTGTATCTTACACCAATACAACTCTTGGTAGAAGATTTGAAGAAATACTAACTCATAATGGTGTTAAAGCTTTGCGGATGACGGTATGTATTTAGATAATTATGGAACACCAACTTTATTTTACATTGATTGTATATTAATATTTTTACATCTAAAATATATTATGCATTTTGGTAACAGGTTAAGCCAGCAAGAAGTTATCTTTATTGTGTTTATGATTCGGGACGGAGGTACATTGTAGATATTGAGCGTGGCATGTGCAATTATGGCCGGTATCAAATTGATGAAATACCTTGTCCACATGGAATTGTCGTATTAAAAAGTAAAAATATGGATGTAAAGGATTATGGTCGTTATTGCTCTGAATTGTACGGGCCACAAACCATAGTGAAGACATATGAACTCACGATAGTTCCAATGCTAGACAAGAAGGATTGGAATGTTTCAGGTTTTGTTGATGATGAAGAAGTTTTGCCACCCAAATATTGAAGACCTCCTGGTAGGCCAAAAAAAGAAAGGCATTTGAAATCAAGTGAATCACTGTCTTCAAATTTGAACCGTTGCGATAAATACGGACGAGTCGATCACAACCGTAGGACTTGCGGTTTCTTTCCAAAGAAACTATGATGAAGATAATATGTTTTTCTACATGCTGATGGTTTGATTGGTTTTAGTTGTATAAACATTTTAATTAGATTTTGTTGGAATGCTGGAACAACTAATATTAAGATTTTTGGTTTCTATTTGAGTTTCACTTGTTCAATTAATATTTAATAGTATAAGAACAGTTTGTGTAATTTTTCGTTTATCATATTTCGTAACCATATTAATGTAAGTTACAATTGATTGGTATGTGTATTATGTAACCTGGAAAATATAACATTCACTTAAAAAAATGTTGAAACATAAGCTGTATGAACTGTTATACGTTAGTAGTTACTGTGTAAAAAATGTATGATGTAGCGTTATACTTTGTGTTGGTGTATTATGTCATGCAGAAAAAAATGTCATTTTAAGGACTCTTAATGATTACACGTTATACATTTATCTAAAGTATATTTTGTTCAGTTACGAATGTATAATATTAGAATATACATTTGCATCATTGTATGAAATAGTGTCATACTTTATAAAAGTGAATGTTCTGAACTCCGTTTGTAAATTTTATTTAAGAAAAAAAAAGTGTGACAACATGTATTATGTTATGTGTTACATATATTTAACGTATTAATTATTATTGCAGTGTATTTTTAACTTATAAGAAAATGTACGTTACAGTAAAAATATAATGTGTTCAAATGCAATGTCAGTATATTTTTATTTTTGTTTATACACGTCTTAAAAAAAAAAAAAGGCAAACTCAATATCGACCAAAAATTCGTTTGTATCATTACAATATTGTGTTAGAAACTGCAAATCATTTGTTTCATAAAAAAGAAGACATCCATAAAATGTTCATTAACATTAAGAAAGTAATCTTGAAAATGTGTAACATTAACCATGAAAATAAGAAATAGTTCATTCAATGCCAACAATTAGAAAACATTGCTACTCTAAAGTAACAATTGCACTTGCATCAATTTCTTCGATAACACTTTTTCTTGGTCGAGGTGGATCTCCATTATCACTCGTGTACCCTTTATTTACCTTTTCCACTCCGTAATGCCACAGTAAGGAAGCATATCATGCACATTGACTTGCAGCATCAAACCCACATGAATGAACTTGCAGTCCTTTACTTAATATTTCTGCATAGGCACACACAAAGACGCCACAGTCCCTGATTTCAAACAAAAATGAAATAATAATCAGTATATTAATTATAACATTATTATACATGAAAAACAAACTGTAATTTACTTACAAACTATCAGACGCTTGTTGTGGGATGTTTTGCACATAGTCAACATCAAATGGGATTTCATTTACAAAACCAGTTTGTTGAGTAATCTTTCCTTTGTACACTTCAAGTGATGGCCAGTCAGTTCGCTCGGTCTTATTATAAAAGTCATTGTCTGACAAGTAAGTAGGCAGCATCACTGCAAGCTTTTGTATTTCAATTGGTGGTTCTTTTTTCCTTTTACTTGACAGTGAGTCATACACACGTATCAATCTTTCTTTCAAGACAATCACAGCCAATACCCAATGAAATTATTTACCGCAGTAAATTGGAACATATACCTCATCAACCATATACCATGGTAATCCAACAGGCATACAGAATCCATGAATTATATTAGCAATAGCATCTTCATTCTTAGCCACCACAATTGATTTTGCATAGTCTTGTTGCGTCTATAGCTCAACTGTCGGTTCCGCTGGATAATAGCGAGTATGTGTCTTCTCAACATATGTTTTAAAGAAGCAGCTTGTCGTCGTATATCTATAATTATCACCCAGCTGAATCTTTAATTTCTTTCTCAAGTGGTAGAAGATCACCTCTAAATTCTACAAGTGAAAACAGGGTAAAATAGTAAAAATAATTGAAAGAAATCAGTAGCTTTGACCTTACTTTTTTAGATGTATGATATACAGCTATGCTGGTGTTACATGTTATTATACATGACATGTTGATTAAAGTTGAATAAATGATAATGAAAAATACTGCATGTATGATATGATATTATACATTGGCTAACATGTATGCTATGTTATTATACATTGGTTTACATGTAAGATATGTTATGGTGTTGTAGAATATTAAGTATCAGTAAAAGAACTTATGATATGGATAATATTTAGAATAAGTTATCTCATCGTTCCAGCATGTCTTGCATTCGGACATCAAGTAAAACCAATTCTTGGATTATGGGTGTGCAACGACAAAGTCCAATTGTCTGTAACCTAACCCAGAAGCATTTACTCGATAGTGGTTGTCCGTTTTTTTCCTGAAAAAACATCATCTATTACACATGACAATTACCATTTAGTTTAAGATGACATAGTATTGTTAGGAAAAAAATAATACCAAATTTCTTACTTGGCAGAATGAGTTTTCAGTAATCCTACGGCAATCCACTGGGAGTAATCAATCATCAATTCATTCGACAAATCTTGGTTAATGGTGTACCCATCAAAAGCATACTTCAGCTTCTCCTCTTTATCAAAATCGCCCGCATCCTTAGAGCCAGAATCATACTTTGAAATGTATGGTGACCTTAAAACCCTAGACTTCTTTTTTTCTTGTTTGGCAGGTACTTTTGCTTTTGAGGATTGAAGCTCCCGAACCTGAGCATCAGGAAAGTCAGGCGGAATCTGACTGTCCGAAAGGTCCCAGTGTCTTTCGATCATTTTATTTGAAGCACCAACATCCAATGATTTTGTAGTCAAAGGTGTTGATAGACCAAATAAAATTGTATCTACAGCTGCTTGTATTGAATCAGTTATTGTCCCACCAACTTCATCCTACGTGAACACATAAGAATTTGTAATGTATACATACAACATCTGAATGTGTAACTATGTTAATGCTTACAACATTTATGTTAGAAATCATGACAGCATTAATATCAGAAAAATTTGATAAGCAGCAGAGAAAAAAATCAATATATTTCAGTTTGTTCAAATCCATAGAAAAAAAAATTGATATGCACCAGAGAAATAACATTAAGTTCCAGTACGTACTTTTACAAGGTCGAACACGTAGATAGATATATTTTTGTAAAGAAAATAAGTATTAGGAACAAAAAAATACCTGCATATCTATCACATCAGTAGATTCCTGATTTTTCAAATTCACTTCATTAACATCTTCTTTAGCGATTACATTCACATCCTATATTAAATAACAATTATCGTGTATTAATATTTATTCAAAGTATAATATAAAAGATTGAGATGAAGTTTTACACCCGTGATAAGAAATTTCTATCTGTAATGGGTGCATATGAATATATAAATATATCAGTATTAACAAACGATGTCATATGTGATTCACAAACGATTTTATAGCATTAATAACATAAATATGTATGATGGTATTCATAAACTACAAGTTTTATGTTCATGAAAATGTTTGTATGTTGAATGTATGACTCTTCTTGATACATTCGATTGAATGTTTTATGTACATTTAATTTCCCTAATATGAAGAAGTTAGAAGAAACTACATGTGTATAGAAACTTATAGTAGTAATTAAATAATATTAGGGACATAAAAATACTGGCAAATTTTCTACATCTGAAATGTTCTTTTTTCCCAATTCTTCATCGCTACATTCTTCTTCATATGTCATAATCTCATCCTATTATTTATGTGATAATTATCATCATCCAAGTTGCATGAAGACAAAAATTTATATTTATTAAGACAACTGTTAAACAATATGCAAAATATTAAAAGCGTCAAGATCGATACAACTTTATATTCAGCCGATAAGGTTAATATCCTTTTTTTCAACCAATAACAGAAGCTACATATATATAGACATATATTTTAGAAAAAAAATAATTTGATGTACAGAAAGATACCTCCAAAGCTTGCAAATCAGAACAGTCCTCATTTTTAAAATCATCCTCACGACCTGCCTCTTTATCGGCTGCATTCTCATCCTAAATTAAATAACAAGTCGCTTTAATGAACAGTTATTCATAAACTTGTTTTAGGTGATTCTAGAATGATGTTTAAGTAATTGTAAATGACATGCATATTTATGAAGATATTCATAAATAACATGTATTTTGCTGAAGAAAAAAGTAGTATGTTTAATGTATAACTGATCATTATACATTCAAGTTAATGTATGATGAAAAAATAAACTGCCCAAATTTAGTACATAACAACTATTAAGGGAAAAAAAATACCAGCAACTGTTGCTCTTCAAGAATGTGCTGCTTATTAGATTCTTCATCACGAGACACTTTCATATCGTTGAGTGATCCCTTATCATAATCTTCATGCTGTATTAAAAAGAAACAACATTTATTTTTGATAAGGTAATTATGTAGATTTATAGTAAACGGATAACATAATTGACAAAAAGTACCTGCATATCCTCCTTATGTGGTCTCTCCTTTTTGTTGGATCCGTCTTCTTAACTTTATTGTTGTTCATCAATTTTGTCCTCCTACATAACACGAACAATCTAAATGTTTGAATATTTCATCAACGTTAGACAAAATATAATAAAATTAAATTTTCATACCTGTGATTGCTTATTTTCTTCATTCTTCAACGTTTTGACGACCTCAGGAGGTATTTTTGATATTAATGTAACCAGTTTGTCCATCTTTTCAGCAAACTTATCACGTAACGAAAAAAAATAGTAGAAACACATCATGTTATTCAAAAAAAAATGTATGATAAAGAAACTAAACTTACACATCTGTTGATGTAATTCTTTATTTCATCACCATCTAAACTTGATTTAGAAGTCCCTTCAGGCTGTGTGGAAGATGAAGGAACGGACTTGTGCTGGTGACTTTGAGGAGACACATCAATTTCTCTATGATGATGATGTTGAATTTCAGACACACCAATTTCTCCCTTGTCTGTTGCATCCTTATGCGTTTCACTATATAAACCAGACACATGATGTAATGGATGATGATACTAGATGATCACGTCCAGATATATCATCATCCATCACCGCTTGATTATCTTGCTCGAACATGACATTCTTTCTTTTCTTCAAAGGTTGGTCAGGTGATATAGGCGATGCAAAATCAGCCTTTATGAGGATTTTTCGCGGGGGTATAATGTTGAAATCACCAAATTCTTCAGCAATGGTACCAACACGCTGTTGAACTTCATCTGATGTCCTTTTCAACTTGCCAGAATCGGATGTTGAAGCATAAGTTGTTGGATCTCATGTCTCAAAATCTTTTGAAAAGGACAAATTCAACCTACTAACTTCTTCGGTTGTAGGTTGTATATTCTTGTACGAATGCTGAAAAGAATAATTTCAAAATAAAATATTTACACATAAATAAAACGACTTGAATAAACAAAATAAGTACAAAGTTAAACAATTACCTTACTGAACATGCCAGACATAAAAGATTCGTACTTAGGCCTTATACACTCCACCGACCAGTTTAGTATTCTGGGAATAATGTTTCTCTGACGGACAACAGTTTTTTATTCTACCTCGGAGCAGCACTCAAACATCCAAACATTTAAAATGTGCGGCATTCCACCCAATGAATATAACTGTTTCGCAACATTGAAATCCTGTTGCCAGGAACTCATTAACTTTTCAAATGTGACCTTTCCCCATGGAAAGTGAATATACCGACTGTCCTCGACAATCTGAAAGTGCGCAACACTGATTGGTGCTTCCTTATGCTGAGAAAACATGAATGTATGAACAAAGAACAATATCGCCAGGTTCAAAACATCTTCAGCGTTATCAAAGTTTCTCATCTACACCCGTGTTATCAGTTTTGACCGAGTTATTGCTCCTTTATTATCGGAAAAATACCTCGACATCAACGCTGATTTCGATGATGAAGTATACATATAATCATCAATATTATCGGTACACTTCAGACCAGTAATAATGGCAAATTCAAGAATTGTGAATTTGAGGATTTCCCCTTGTACCCAAACATGAAACTCGTCCTTGTTATCCTGCTGAATTTCAAGCATGAGTAGGCATTTTGAAATCT
Organism: Capsicum pubescens; assembly: GCA_030864215.1. Taxonomy (NCBI): domain Eukaryota; kingdom Viridiplantae; phylum Streptophyta; class Magnoliopsida; order Solanales; family Solanaceae; genus Capsicum; species Capsicum pubescens. The sequence continues at coordinate 220,986,554 of CM061542.1, read as the reverse complement.
GTCCTATCAAGTTGCACCTTGGCAAATTCAGAAATATGCCAAAAATCGTATTTATAAATGCTCCCAGTACATTCTCTCCAAAATATTCCTTTATCTCTTCCCTGAAAGCATAGTTACATAAGCTCCCCATATGCAATGGGTGTGGTGGGACTTTATCAATTCGGTATTTCATGCCCTGAAAAAAAATATAACATAATTAGCTAACAGTTACTGATTGTATGATGGTCATTTATACTTTCATAACATAAATCAGACCAACATTAAACAATTGTTAGTCATGTATGAGGGTAACTTATAACGGTACAAGTAAACTGTTTAAATATATAATAAATACAGTCCAATATATACACTACATTAACACATGTATAAGGTTAACTTATACATCTCAAAATTAATATAATTTGTTAAACATGTATGATGGTTACTTATTCATTAACTAAATCAGACCCACATTAAACAACTGTTAGTCGTGTATGAGGGTTATTTATACATTGACAATTAAACTGTTTAAATGTATAATAATTTCAGTCCAACATATACACTACAGTAACACATGTATGAGGTTAGCTTATACATCTAAAATTAATATAAGTTGTTAGACATGTATGATGGTTACTTAATCATTAACAAATCACTTGCATTAATGTATAATAAAATCCAACCCTAACCATTCTATCGATACACATGTATGATGGTTACTTATACATCTAACAAATTCTTATTATACTAAAAAAGAAACTACATCTAAACATGTATGAGGGTAACTTATACACAAAATTTTCAAAGAGTACCATAATTAAACAGCATATACAAATGTATGATGACTATGTATACATCTAACAATTTATATCAGACCAAAACATAAATAAAAACTACATATGTATGAGGGTAACTTATACATTTCAAAAATTAATATCAGCTTTATTAGAATGTATAACCTTCAGAATAATATTTCAGAATAACTATATTATACATTCTTGTGATGAAACACTAATGTATCGTGTCTTATTATACATGTGTCAAATTATACATACACTCATAATAAATACCTTCGACAGATGTGGTCGACCGGAATCATCAAATTTCTTTTTACTTGCTTTTGAAGTAGACTTCTTCGATTTAACGGGATCGTTGTAACGGGATCGTTTCTGTGCTTTGATCGATTCTCTGCCCAATCAGGATCCTGTTCACCAAATGTAGCAGGAACAAATCCAAGTGGAATATCTTCTACAGTTGCATCTAACTGAGTAATTCCTAAACTAAAACTTGGAGGATTATCCATTACCAATTAACACTATTTTAACTTAACAGTATTGTTAAATCGAACTACAAAACAAGAAAATCAAAGATCTAACTTGTACCATATGAAAAATAACGAAAAAACAAACTACTTAACTTGAATATGATTGAACAATACTATAATTTGAACATGCAAAAAAACAAAAACAGAAAATCTCTAAATTGGTAAAGTTGAACAAAAAGAAATTAAAAAAATTAATGAAGTACAATATTAAAAATAATTAAATGTTGAATAACTTACAATTTGATAACCACAAGCAGGTTATTTCAACTATGCCGTAAAAGAGGGGTTTCAAAAATGGAGTAAAAATCGACTTGATAATGGAAGCATTAGGGAGTAAAAAACGGAAGCCAAAAACTGATTATAACATGTATAATACTGAGGAGAGAGAAATTACCAAATAAAGGAATTTTTGTAATTATTATGAAATTTGTGTAATTACTTTACCAATTGGGGATTTTATGTAATTATGTAACTTAAATTTGTGTATATATGTAATTTTTAGAAATATAATAGAAAGCATGACAAAAGATTGAACCACATGCCCAACAGCAAAAACATACTACGCAATACAACTGGACAGAAGCATTTTCTCTTTCCGCGGACAAAATAACAATGGAGTACATGTACAACAAATCCAGAACCAAAAAAAGTTGTACGGTGTAATTCACAAAAATCACCACCTCAACTAAATGGACTACAGATCCTCCTTTTATAATCATAACCTAACCCGATCACCATTAAGAATTACATACAAAACTAACTAATGCTGCATTTACTTACACAAAGAAAGTGTTCGCTGACTATGTTAGATCCATGTTAACAAATATTTCTCTGCAAGACAGTTCACACGTTACGCAACAGTCAATGTTGTTAACCATAATAAGGAACTACGCGTTCTATACCACAGTGAGCAGATTTAGCATGGGCTTATCGGGTAGTTCTTCCCCTTTTAAAGGCAGAATGAATGACCTTTTTGCTAGACTGTAGTTTGTCAATCCTCGCCATACCTTCCTTCAGCCTGTTCAGTACAATAGGTATGGCAGATGCATTACTTGTTATCTTCTGTTTAAGGAGCTGCGCTTTCTCAGCTTCTTTCTGCACCTCTCCAGCTAAGGAGGCACCACGCTCTTCAACATCTGTCACAGTGATCAGGATAATGATTACCAAGAATACAAAACTGTAAATTCACACGTTTACTGAAGAATATCAACACAAGGATAATGATTACCAAGAATACAAAACTGTAAATTCACACGTTTACTGAAGAATATCAACACAAGGATAATGATTACCAAGAATACAAAACTGTAAATTCACACGTTTACTGAAGAATATCAACACAAGGATAATGATTACCAAGAATACAAAACTGTAAATTCACACGTTTACTGAAGAATATCAACACAAGGATAATGATTACCAAGAATACAAAACTATAAATTCACACGTTTACTGAAGAATATCAACACAAGGACACCGACCTTTGCATGTATCCCATTAAAATACTGCAGGCATTTTTCAAGGCTCCAACTAATGACAAAAATAAAACCTTAACGAGGAAATCTATGATTAAAGTGCATGTAGGTCCTAATCACTCTTATGAACTTGAAGCTCTCGAGCAAAAAAAAACATTTCATTTTTTATAAGGTAAAGCAAAAGCAGGCAATTAAATAGAATTGAAAGAGGATTGAGTCATTCCTCTTTCCTTTTATTACACTAGAGACCCCACATTGAATGGTCAACAATTGTTCAACGGTTTATAAGGTTCCAAATATATCGAAGGCTTAAACATTCCAGGGGATCACAACAAAACCTTATTAATTCTCTATCCTAGAAGGTGGAACCTGATAATGTCTAATTCCAATGAAAGACAACTTTGCAGGTTTTAGGTATAAAAAATAATCGAGGATACTTGGCAAAAGGCTCAAAAGGGAGGAGTATCAATCAAACGGATGCCCAAAAGGAAAGATATCAATATCTCCTTCAAGAATTGACTACAGTTTCTTGCACCAAAGGAAAGAGGAATCAAATCTTGCACCAAGGAATAGAAGACCATTTGGGTATCTCAAGATCTCATCTTTGAGGAAGGAAGATCGCGGGTTTAGGATAGTTAAGGATTATAATTATGGTCCAACCTTATTCTTTGAAATAGGATATTTCACATCCCCTTTCCATGGATCAAATCTCTTGGGTTGCCTTTTATTTTGAATTTTCCAAATGGTCCTCTACTATTTAAAAGATGGAAGATTAAGGAAGAGATATACAACTTGTCTCAACCTTCTCTAGCTCTTTTCTCTACTTTTATTAAGCATTGAATTCACTAGAAGATTACTGTGTATTCAAAAAGAGAGGAAAAAAACACATAGTTGGTGAGGCTTTGTGTCAAGAGGGGGAAAAGAAAACAAGAGGGTGAGTAAAAGCCAAAACGTTATACTCGATACTTGTACTATTTTGATTCAACTAAAGAAGAGCTAGTAGAATACCTTGCAATCCGAGGGGACTGGAGTAAGACCTATTAGGGTCCCCAACCAGTATAAAATATTGTGTCATATTTACTTTCAACAATTGCCTTTCCAGTGTTCAAATAGCTTTCTCAATACTGTCTCGTTAGTCGACTGTTGACATAACAAGTCGACTGATAAGTTGAAAAAGAGTAATTCATCCCCCTCTTACTACTTTCAGAGCCAGATAGTTATCTTGTTGACTTCTAGTTCCTAGAGTTCTTCTTATAAAACATGGGCTTATTTTTCTTAAGGTCTGATTTTTACCACTACCCCTATAATATTGTTTCAGAATTTTGTCTCCAACTTAAACAGTTAACCAGGAAATCTTACAGATTTAAAGCACCTCCTGATTGAAGACAATGGGAGAGTACTTCATTCTGTGAAAAAGCCGAAAACCAAAGAGACAAATATCAAGCAATGATTCATCATTTCTAAAGGCACTGGTCCAAAAATTATTGAAAGGGAGAAAGGGTTTATCAAATGCAGGACAATCAGGGAACACTGTACAACAAGGAGGAAAAGCACATTTGTAAAAGCAACCCATTCCTGAAAATTTTACAGACAGTTCAGAAACTACTTGTAGTATTATCTAGAGGAACTAAAACAATTTACGAACACATACTCCTGCTAAGATAATGTGAGGACTGTTCATTGAGAAACAAACCCTTCCTTCAACATTTATTAAAAGAGGAAAAAGGAAGAGGAAACACCGGTCACTCAACAAAAATATTGTAGCATCTCCAGATAGTTTTGCACTCAACTGCATTATGATGGAACTTGCTCATAAACCACATCGCAAACTTCTTTTTTCTTTTTTATTATTATGTTTAAACTTCGTTTTGATCCTTAGATTATATTGTTTGGGGATAAGGGACACGCAGTTCTATCTCGGCTGATTTCTTTTCTAATCATTTTACTAGCAGTGTGCTTTGGTTCAGATCACTGCTTACTTCAGTTTCTACCCGAGCTTAAACTTGAAATATTTACCTTAAACATTGGAGGAGAGGACGGCCTAGGGCTGCAAAATCCTATGATTTCCTCCACTTATTTCCCTTGAAGAAACCTCCATAGTACTTGAAGCTTTAGAGGGGAGAGGGTGATTATTGGGGCTGTTCAGAGAAAACAATTCTCAAGAACCCTAGAGGAGAAAGGGGGCGACTGGTTGAGAGAGAAATCAGCTTTTGTTCAAGCGAGAAGTGAGCAAAATGAAAGATAGACTTTAGCTTTGTCCTTAAATGACCTTGGGCACTTGGATCGCCCCTCCCTTGGTTTTCTTTTCTTTTTCTATTTCATTTAATTTAATTTAATTTTTTTATTTCATTTAATATGGGTCACATATATAAGTAGGTGGGTCACCTATTTAGACAAGTAGGTCATTAATTCCCTCAAACATGAGAGTCGTCCTCGTAAGCAAGTAGGACGTCTAAACAAGTAGGTGAAGCACCAAGCTCAAGCAAGGAGGTGAAGCAATAGCTCAAGCACATAGGTGATTCACTTGGTTCCATATTCATTTTCCTTTCCAAATCTAAGTCCCTTCAAGGTTCCATTGTGTGTTGCAGTGTTTGTTAGTGTGATACTGATATATATTTGCCCAGAGTTCCAATAACAAGGTAATACGCTTTTCTCAATCATCATGAACTCAAGAAAATGAGAATAATGGAAAACTCATTTTTCACATAATGGCTTAACTCAGTGGGTCAAAGCTAATAAACACAAATCATCCTTCAGTACAGTTTCAACTTTCAATTCATATGACAATACTCTATTTCCAACCATCACGAACACAAGAACATGAAAAAAAGACTGAAAACCCATATTCACATAGTGGCTTAACTCGATTGGTCAAGCTAAGCCCAAACTTACAGTACACAACATAGGCAGACGGCTAAAGCAGCTTAACTAGTTTGATGCCCATGATATATCTAGCTAGAACCGCACAAAACCTTTTGTACATGACCACAGACAACATGAATGACTAGTTTGGTGGATGCAAGCCTGCATCCTAGAGCAAAGTAGAAGATTTGACATGACAAACTCAACATCAACAGAGATCTATGACACCATCGTAGTTCACAGCTCTTCAAGTTTACCCAGGCATTCACCAACTCATATAAGGCCTTAGTGAACAGAGATAGAAGTTCAAGGGTTAAGAACAGAAGAACATCCTTTTTACAATATGTATGAGTTTCAAAACACGAAACAGGTTCAAGTTCGAAGTAAACAACAATGATGTCAGCCCAGGTCTCCTCTCTACCTATGATCTCCTCAAAACTCAGTGTAGAATATTTACACAACGTTTTTGGACTCTCGGGCCTCGGCTGACACCAAAGTCTAAACTCTAACAACCACCCCTGATTAGTAGCTCGCGTAACAAGGACATGCTGCCTGAGAATTTAACTATAAGAGGTCTTTGGCTGGTGAGATGGGATAGACAAGGTTACCCCATGGGTTGAGATATCCCATGAGATTATTTTAACCAACCGTTTCAATGTGATTACTTAGTATAAATGATGGGATAAAATAATCTTGGAACTAAATAATACCCATTACCAAACACAACAACAACAACATACCCAGAATAATCCCACAAAAGTAGGGTGGGGAGGTTTGAGTGTACGCAATCCGCACCACTACTTCAAAGGTGAGGTAGAGAGGTTGTTTCCAATAGACCCTCTAGACAAAAACAGTCTAGAAATAAATGTAATATAGAGGCAAGAAACAATAGGTAGTACCAGAACAACATATAATAACAGAAACAAGACAACCACAAAATAATACTACAATCAATCTTCTTGTATTATGATCCCATGGAACATCCCGAGATTAGTATCCTTATTCTACCAATGAAATGACGCCTAATTTGTACAGAACTAGGATGGACAAACTTCTTTCTTTATAAGGTAGAATAGGCAATTTCTTATTCACAACGAAACACTAGATCCTATTTCAATTGCACCATTCTCTATTATGTGATTCTAGCACCAATTGATAACTGTAGTCTTCTTGTATTATGAATTTCCTTCTATCTGTAACAAATCGAGAAAAGTACCTAATGTTTTGCGTAGCAGTTCCGGTTAATGAAGCTGGAATAACGACTATAGACTGCTAAGGTTCAAATCCTACCAGAAACAAAGAAGCTAGTTGATTTCTTTCCATCTACCTAATTGTGTGCAGAATTGTGTGCATCGCATTGTATGGGATTGTGTTGTATTGTATTGTATCATACTATATTTTTTTAATGAATACAATGTTTAAATAGATTGTATCGTTTCACGTCGCTGCATATAGGCACACATCAAATTTGAAGGATAAACCTACAAGAAAAGTATGGTGCAGTACAATAGATAGCATCCATCCAAACTATAATGTTCCTATTTAAAAATGACACGACATAAAACACAGTCAATCAATGCTAAAAAAAAGAAAAGAAATCAACCAATCAACTATCCCTCAATCCCAAACTAATTGGGATCCTCATCATAGATTTTGACATTGAAACTAGTAAACGAAAACTTATTCAGTTTTTGGTGATTTATGGAACTTGAAGTTGTGTTTTGACATGCATTTTACTCCAAAAAAAGATTAAATTTTGTGAGTGGAAGTCGCAAACCCCCCAAAACTTGGAATTTGAAAAAGTATTGGCCAAAAACATTCCAATAAGAAGAAACATAGAAACGTACCAGATGTGGATGGGTAATTGGAGCACCCAGGTTGAGATTCAGGTCCCTGACGGGTATCGTAAACGGGTCTTTGAGCAGCAAGAATGGAATCAAGAGTAGTTTTAAGCTGACCCGGAATTGTGTATCTGTAATCTAAAATTTTGTCAGCCATTTGGTTAACTTGCTGTTCCAGTTTTTGAATTTCTTCTTCCAATTGTTGTACTCCATCTTCTGCCCCTCTTTCATCTTCTGATTCTGATAATACGTCGTCGTCTTTATGGCCTAGGGTTTGTGACTGTGCTTTGCCAGAAATGGCTCTACTTGATTCCATTACTTTGGGAGGGAGTTAGTTATCTTGGCAATGAGGAACAGAGAGAAAATTTGAATGTTGAAAAAAACAAAATGAGAACTTAAATGGTTAACAGGAAGAACAGTTCGCGAAACACTACTAACACTTTTAGTGGGACAAGTTCTTTAGCAAATAAACGTGTCTATGTTACCAACTTACCATTAAATTATGTAGTTAATATAGTGTGTAATTTAACCAAAAAAAAATAATAATATAGTGTGTAATTTTTAGGATAGTAATTTTTAATAAATTAAATTCTCTCATTTGTCATGAGTTAGCTTATATGTTTCTTCATTACTTGTTTAGGTGTACGCGTCTCGCGCGTATGCCTCACTTTATTGAGTTCAAACGTTAGCATATTTATTTAAATAATAAAGATGACTACAATAATTAAATTCAACATCTTTTGGAAAATTTTACCAAAAAAATTCTCAAAGTCGATCGACATTCATCTACTACCTGTAAACTGCAACAAAACAGTACGATGATAGAGACATCAAAACAATATAATTAAATCTAATCTCTTCACAAAAATTTCTTCAAAGCCGTCTGACACTCATCTACCACCTGTAAACTATAACAAAATAATACGACAATAGAGATATCAAAATAATACAACTAAACTTTACCTTTACACCAAAAAAATTTTCAAAACAGAGATATAAAAACAATACAATTAAACCTAACTTTTACCTAAAAAAAATCCTCAAAACCGACTGACATTCTTCTGTCACCTGTAAATTCATCTACAACCTGTAAACTACAACAAAATAATACAATAGTGATCACAAAGCTTCAGTTTTGATGAAAATAATTCTTGTCTGAGTGAAAATTTTGACACTAAAGAATGACTTGAATGAAAACACAGAAGATGTATATATACACACACGTTGAATTCTATTATGTTGACAAAAATAGTGAAGAAGGTGAGGGTTAGAAAATTAAGTATCCATCAATCTAGACATGCAACCAAATCAATTTAAATGAGCATCAATCATATTTTTTCAATAAATAAATCAGTTTTTTCTCTAATTTAACGCATCTCAATATTTATAGAAGTATTTCCTTAATAGAATCTTATTTTAGAAGTATTTTTCTATCCTATTTTATGAGTATTTTTCTATCTATCCTATTTTATGAGTATTTTTCTATCCTATTTTAGGAGTATTTTTCTAATTGAACAGTACAAAGGAAAATATTAATTGATTCTCCTTCCATATATTTTAGGAGTCTCATATATTTTAGTAGTCTAGTTAATATAATAAAAATAATTAAATAAAAAAAAAAAAAGTAAAAAGACAGTTTTTTCTAAAAGAGAGTCTTTTAATGAAGGACAAAAAATTCAAATCACATTCCTAAAGTTCTTCGCACTTTTAATATATTAGAGATATAGATATAGATTATAGATAATTAATTTGAATAAACTTTGAAGCTAAGAACACATTTGGTTATAGATTTCCAATATTTTTTACTTTATTTGAAATTTATAAAGATAAAGTTGTATTTGATTATATTTTTTGCGAAAAAAAAGGGAAACAAGTACTTTATTTGAAATTTATGAAGATAGAGTTGGAAACAAGTTTGGAACACTTCCGCAAATTTGGAATCCAAATTCAAGTTGGATTTGAAAAAATTGTATATAAACATCAATTTTGAAATAAACTCAAAGTTATTTTGAAAAAAAAAAAAAGTGAATCATTCTTATGGTCAAACGACTCCTAAATTGGATTAACTCAGCTCAATATTGTAAAATTTAAATTTAAATAGTTAAAAACTATACATCTTATGTTCCAATTTATTTGTCTGATTTGATTTTAATTTGACATAGAGTTTAAGAAAGTAAGAAATACTTTGAATAACGTGATTTTAGATTAAAAATACATAGAATATATAAAAATATTCTTTAATGTTGTAGACTTAAACATATCATATGAAAAATTAAAATTAAAGTGTTGTCAAGATAGGGAAATGACCTTTTTTAAACAAACTAGAAGGGAAATAAAACAAACCAATTGAAAATATGAGAGTATAAAATAAGATTGTTCTCATGTTAATATGATAAAAAAATATAATATTTTAAAATATTGTTGATCAAAGTTCATATAATTGAATTTAGGAAAATGAAAAATATTTGCATAAATTAGGATGGATGGAGTATAGTATATGCTCCAAATGGGCTCTAGGTAAGCCTGTCAAACGAGTCGGGCTGACCCGATCCGACCCGACCCACTAAGCAAACTCAGCCCGTTATGACTCAGCTTGGTCAACCCACGGGCTGTAGGATACTGGGTTCCGGGCTGGGTTATTTTTTGTTTTGGACCCAGTTAATCCGACTCGGACGAAAATTGGCCCAAGCCCGCCGGTTAACCGGCCTGGCTCGGTTAAGTTTTTTTTTTTAAAAAAAAATGGATTTAATTAAAACTTAGTTTTAATATATTATTAATTTACTATCAAGTATTATTAATTTATATATGTGTATATATATCATCTGTAGACGTATATATTTAACGTATACATGTGTATATGTTTTATAAAGTAATATATAACTATACATATAATTATATATTGTAGTATATGTTTTATTTAAAGTAGTACATATATATTGAATTGTACGTATATATGTGTATATATCTTCTGTAGACGTATATATTTAACGTATACATGTGTATATGTTTTATAAATTAGTATATAACTATATATAGTGTGTGTGTATATATTATAGTGTATATATATTGTAGTATATTTTATTTAAAGTAGTACATATATTGAATGGTACGTATATGTGTGTATATATCTTCTAAAGTAGTAAATATTTAACGAATACATGTGCATATGTTTTATATATTAGTATATAACTATATATATAGTGTGTGTGCATATATTGTAGTATATTTTATTTAAATTAGTACATATATATTGAATGGTACGTATATATGTGTATATTTCTTCTATAGACGTATATATTTAACGTATATATGTGTATATATTTTATAAATTAGTATATAACTATATATAGTGTGTGAGTATATAATGTAGTGTATATATATTGCAGTATATTTTATTTAAAGTAGTACATATATTGAATGGTGCGTATATATGTGTATATATCTTCTAAAGTAGTATATATTTAACGTATACATTTGCGTATGTTTTATAAATTAGTATATAACTATATATATAGTGTGTGTATATATTGTAGTGTATATATATTGTAGTATATCTTATTTAAAGTTGTACTTATATATTGAATGGTACGTATATATGTGTATATATCTTCTATAGATGTATATATTTAACGTATACATGTGTATATGTTTTATAGATTAGTATATAACTATATATATATAGATATATAGTTATATATATTGTAGTATATGTTTTATTTAAAGTAGTACACATATATTGAATGGTGCATATATATGTGTATATATCTTATATAGACGTATATATTTAACGTATACATGTGTATATGTTTTATAAATTAGTATATAACTATATAACTATATACATACATATATATATATATATATATATATATATTGTAGTATATATATATTGTAGTATATATATATGGTAGTATGTTTTATTTAAAGTAGTACATATATATTGAATGGTGCGTATATATGTGTATATATCTTCTATAGACGTATATATTTAACTTATACATGTGTATATGTTTTATAAATTAGTATATAACTATATATATATATATATATATATATATTTTAGTATATATATATTGCAGTATATGTTTTATTTAAAGTAGTGCATATATATTGAATGGTGCGTATATATCTTCTATAGACGTATATATTTAACGTATACATGTGTATATATTTTATAAATTAGTATATAACTATATATATATATATATATATATATATATATATTGTAGTATATTTTATTTAAAGTAGTACATATATATTGAATGGTGCGTATATATGTGTATATATCTTCTATAGACGTATATATTTAACATATCCATGTGTATATGTTTTATAAATTAGTATATAACTATATATATATATATATATATATATATATATATATATTGTAGTATATTTTATTTAAAGTAGTATATATATATTGAATGGTGCGTATATATGTGTATGTATCTTCTATAGACGTATATATTTAACGTACAATGTGTATATGTTTTATAAATTAGGATATAACTATATATATATATATATATATATATATATAAATTATTGTATATATATATTGTAGTATATGTTTTATTTAAAGTAGTACATATATATTGAATGGTGCATATATATGTGTGTATATATCTTCTATAGACACATATATTTAACGTATACATGTGTATATGTTTTATAAATTAGTATATACCTATATTTATATATTGTAGTATATTTTATTTAAAGTAGTACATATATATTTAATGGTGTGTATATGTGTGTATATATTTTCTATAGACGTATATATTTAACGTATACATGTGTATATGTTTTATAAATAAGTATATAACTATATATATATATATATATATATATATATATATATATATATTGTAGTATATTTTATTTAAAGTAGTACATATATATTTAATGGTGTGTATATATCTGTATATATCTCCTATAGACGTATACATTTAACGTATACATGTGTATATGTTTTATAAATTAGTATATAACTATATATATATATATATATATATATATATATATATATATGATAGTATATATATATTGTAGTATATGTTTTATTTAAAGTAATACATATATATTGAATGGTGCGTATATATGTGTATATATCTTCTATAGATGTATATATTTAGCGTATACATATGTATATGTTTTATAAATTAGTATATAACTATATGTATATATATTGTAGTATATATATATTGTAGCATATTTTATTTAAAGTAGTACATATATATTTAATGGTGCATATATATGTGTATATATCTTCTATTGACGTATATATTTAACGTATACATGTGTATATGTTTTATAAATTAGTATATAACTATATAACTATATATATATATATATTGTAGTAAATGTTTTATTTAAAGTAGTACATATATATTGAATGGTATGTATATATTTAACGTATACATATGTATATGTTTTATAAATTAGAATATAACTATATATATATATATAACTATATATATATATATATATTGTAGTATATATATATATTGTAGTATATTTTATTTAAAGTAGTACATATATATTGAATGGGGCGTATATATGTGTATATATCTTTTATAGACGTATGTATTTAACGTATACATGTGTATATGTTTAATAAATTAGTATACATTGCAAAGTAAGAAAGACCGCCATCCTCAGTATAAAGAATGGGAAGAAATGCCTAATTTAGCTTGCTTCATCATCTAAGGCAGCAAAGAAGTATGACCTGCTAGCAGCCTCTAAGTCATTGTCAATCCCGGGGTGCCAGTCAGAAGTTTCCGATTCCTATTTAGATAGTGTTGAAAGGCCTTCCTTTATAGATTCTTCTGTCTATTGAGTTCCCATCCAGTCAGCGACTGACTAAGATTCAGTCTCAAGCTCGATATGAAATGTTACTTTTAATAAATGGGCTAGCTAGGACAGTTAAGACTTTGATCTTGATACTAGCCCCACTGATACAGAAAAGCCGAAGATTTATCTATCTATAGACTGAGACACCCTTATAGTAGAAAGCAAGTCAGACTGAGCTAGGTTGTATTCGATCACAAAAGGCCAAACTAAGAATGTATGCCTGAGATTGGGAGCATAGTGTAGCCTAGGCTTCTTGCATACTTTAATTCTTCGACCTACAGGGAGAGGAAGGGTGATTGAGGGGACCCAAACTTTTGATGTCTTCTCTCGATAAATAAATCTATTGAGAAATGAATATTGATCTAGTTTCAAGATCTATGAACAAGAGAGATCCCTAAATATCCATTTAGAAAATAGATGAATAGATAGGTCGCGTTAGCACCCCCTATTTCACTAAAGCAGGAAGGGTCGAAGGAGCAACTAGTCAAACTTCTTGAGTAGCCAAGATATTGAACAACGAACATTTGAAACAATTCCTTGCCTCACCCTAAGATGAGAGGGAAGGTCGATTTGACTCAAATCCTGGACCTGATCTTGAATCCTACACCGATTAATGATGCGATGGGGAAGTTTTTCTTTTTTCATCAATGCTGGCCCAGTCGAGGCTCGTCCATGCCCAATCCCGATATTTTCATACATTTCTTGGTTTCTCAAAAGGTTGCTCTGATCCCTGCGTGATCTTTACTAAGAACTAGCTCAGTACTCTTTGTACCAATTGTGCTAAACAGTTCTGACTGGCTAATGCTCGCCTTTGACCTCTGATCGATCTTTCTCCTTGTAAGAAAATGTGTTCAATGGCTGTCATGTTTGGAAGTGAAGTATTCCAATCTTATTTTTGACTTCGTCTTTGTTTGATCTTCATCTTCCCTTTCTCGCAAGAAGGAGCTCTTATATAAATAACAAATAGGGAAGCAGAATAAATAAAAGTGATGCGTAAGGTGTCTTTCTTTCCCTAGCCGAAGTTTTGCCCATTTATTATAGTAGGAACTTTGCTGAGAGGCAGGAAAAAATGGATAGGAAAAAATGAGGAGAATAATAAGAATAAATTTTCCATAAAGAGCTCACGAGACTCCCCATACGAAGAAAGGAGCGACCCGTCAGATTCGAATTGGCATATAGAAAAGTGGAATCCGTTCTAAATTCCCAATATATATTGAATGGTGCGTGTATATGTGTATATATCTTCTATAGACATATATATTTAACGTATACATGTGTATATGTTTTATAAATTAGTATATAACTATATATATATATATATATTGTAGTATATATATATGGTAGTATATTTTATTTAAATTAGTACATATATATTGAATGGTGCGTATATATGTGTATATATCTTCTATAGACGTATAGATTTAACGTATACATGTGTATATGTTTTATAAATTAGTATATAACTATATATATATATATTGTAGTATATATATATTGTAGTAGATGTTTTATTTAAGAGATAATACATCGAAACACTCCTAAACTTGTAGTCAAAACTTACTTTAGACCCTAAACTAATCGAACAATTATTTACCCCCCTTAACAACTTTCAAGTGAATTTTTTTCACTTAACAACTTTCAAGTGAATTTTTTTCCACCCTAAAAAAATTATACCACTCTCAATACGGAGAGTGAAGTGCACGCGCCCCACGTAATTGCCAAATCAGTGCCACATCAGTGCCATGTCATTGCCACGTAAGCAATTGTAATTTTAAAAAAAAAATCAATAAACATATTATTTTTATATTTTTTTTTTTAAAGCAAAAAATATATTTGTACTTTATATATATATAAAATATATATATATATATATATTTTATATATATAAAAGAACCCCCCCCCCCCGGCCCGTTCCTCCTCCTTCAATTCTTTAACAGCCCCCAGCCCCCTTTTCTCCTCCTTCTTTAATTTCTTTTTCACCATTAACACCATTTTTCACCATTAACACCAATAACTTGATTTGAATTTAACAAGAAATTGATAAATAACTTGTTCATGTAGATTAAGACATGACTCCTCTATTAACATTTAGAAATCAACAATTGCAAGTAGAACAAAACCTAAACTCATCCACAATAATTCCAGATCTACCAAACGATTTAGCAGCAATAATACTAATATTCGTTCCTTTGTTCCGATCTGCCATGAAAATGCTTCCTGCTTTAATTTTTTCCCACCATTAACACCATTATTTCGAACCTTCTCATATGCTCCAATAAGCACACGACGAGGAAGTGATAAATTGTCATAAGTTATTTATCATCACAAATTGGATGTAGTCATCTGAAAAAATTAAATAAAAGTAAAAAAAATTAATGAAGGGAGGGAGGGGTTAATGGAGCTTAGTAATGGTGTTCTTGAAAAAAAAAATTTAGCCTAAATGAAGAAGATGAAGAAACGGGGCGGGGTGGGGGTGGAGGATATGAAGAAGGTGAAGAAATGGGGTGGGGGGTACGAAGAAGATGAAGATATGAGGTGTTGGGGGGGGAGGGGGGGGGGTTATGAAGAAGATGATGATGGAAGTGAATTTTTGATTTTTTTTTTAATCTAATATATATATATTAAAGAAAACTTGTAAAATTAAAAGGTGGGACCCACCATTTTCCATGTTTTTAAAGCAAATTACGCGCTAATTTTTTAAAAAATTGTCACGTCAGCAATTAGGGTGGAAAAAAATTCACTTGAAAGTTGTTAAGGGGGGTAAATAATTGCCCAATTAGTTTAGGGTCTAAAGTAAGTTTTGGCTACAAGTTTAGGGATATTTCGATGTATTATCTCTTTATTTAAAGTAGTGCATATATATTGAATGGTGCGTATATATGTGTATATATCTTCTATAGACGTATATATTTAACGTATACATATGTATATATTTTATAAATTAGTATATAACTATATATATATATATATATGTATATATTGTAGTATATATTTTATTTAAAGTAGTACATATATATTGAATGATGCGTATATATGTGAATATATCTTCTAAAGTAGTATATATTTAATGTATACATGTGTATATGTTTTATAAATTAGTATATAACTATATATATATATATATATATATATATTGTAGTATATATATATATGTAATACCCCGATCGTTCCTTAAGTCTAAATCCGTCTTTTGAGTATATGAAAATGACTTTCAAAGTGAATGATGATTGAACCATGTAGAATTTCCCTAATTTCGACTTTTTGTCCTGTAGAGCATTGAATAAGCTTTTCATCGATACCAAATTCGCCCAAATCCGACACTCGGGTGAAGAGTTAGAGTCATTTTAGTGAGACAGTGTGCCACCTAGCACTTTAGCGCGTCGCGGAGCCATCCAAAATAGCAATTGTCATTTTTCAGTGAGCCTCCGCGATATTGACGCATCGCGCCAAGTCTCAATATTAGGATTTTCAAATTCCAGTGCACCAACGCGATTCCACCACGTCGCGGTGCCCTCCTAGGTCACAACCAAGGTGACAACGCGATTTCACCGCGTCGCGCCACTGAGCAGTTTTCCAATTGTCCAAATCCAGTAAAGGACTGCGATCCTGGCGCGTTGCGCCAGGGCCAAAAATCGGGCTCCAGTTCTAGTATTTGCTCAAGGGTATTTTGGTCTTTTTCACCCATTCTTACCCTCTATATATATATATCCAAGTAGAGAAAAGAAATTCATTTCTCTCCAATTTCTTTCCAAGAACATTCAAGAAGTTAGGGTTTTCTCTCAACCCAAAAATCCAATCTTCTCTAAGAAAATTCAAGAATCTTCCATAAATACCTTCAAGTGGTTCAAGATTTAAGATATCTGAGTCAAGGCATCAAGAAATTTAGCTCAAAAGTGCGAGAAAGAAATTCCAATCAAGTCTCTTCATCTCAAAAATCATAATCAAGGTATGTGGGGCTTGAACAAGAATATCCTTTCATTCTTATGCCCAAAAATTTGATTTTTACTATTGAAATTTCATGATCTTTGCAAGTGGGTTTACACCCAAACCACTTTATTGATGATTTATGAGATTTGAGTTGATTAAGTTTGATATTTATGATTATTTTACCATCATATTTCTTAAATTGAGAAATTTATGCCATGAGATGTATATTGATATTATGAAATAATGATTTCTAAAGTGATTTAAGATAAGAGTCATGATTTATGCTTTTCCATGAAGAGTTTGATTATTGAATATATATATATATATATTGATATTTGATCTTGAGAGTCAAGAATGATTTCTATGATATTTTCTCGAAGTTTTTGACATTTGATATGATTTAATGAGCAAGTCCACTTGATGTTGAGAAAGATTGTTTTGAGTTGAGTCGAGTTAGGAATCCACAAATTATTTATGATTTACAAATGAGATATATTTATGATTTTGGTCTCTATGATAGACCTTTGAGTTGATTGAGGTGGATTTTCTAACGCGTTCTGAGCTAAGTCTGGGAGGAGTATTTAGCACCGAGTGGGAAGTGTGGGTTCAGCGCATCCTACTTTCCCAGAACTACGTGCCACCGTAGGATTGATATTTGAGGGCCAAAGAGCCGAGTTTGTGATCACAGAGATGAGTTTGAGGTTATACTCCTTGACAAGAGTATAACGCTCCCGCCAATGTGGGGTTCCTTCCTTAGGAGGGCAAAACGTTGGAATCCATACGGCTCACATGGTTTATGTCGGTTATAAGAAACTCCCAAGTCCATAATAGTCTAAGTTTCTTGAGTTACCGAGTTACTCCAAGTCATGAGTCAAAGAGTTTGAGTTGAGTCCAATGATTTATGAGATTTATGAAGCATGTGTTATTGTTGATGATTTATGAGAAACTATATTACAGTTTGATTCAAGCGAAGAGAGTCATTATTGTCAGCATGCATGATTTTATTTTACACTTATGATATTATTTAAAAATGTTGCATACACCCCCGCATACTCAGTACATTCCCAAAGTACTGACCCATATATATATATGTCTATGTGCAACATTGTCTCATAATGTAGGTACAAGTTGTAGCGCACATACCATATTCAGTCAGTTTGCAGCTTCCAGTCAGCAGGTGATGAGTCGTTTTGATTCAAGGGCTTAAGTTAGTTATACAGTTCGAGAAGTATTGTATTTTCTTATTTTAGTCGTATTGAGCTTGGATAGTTGGGAGTCATGACCCGGCTATCTAAAGTTTGTACCAGTAGAGGCTTCATAGACAATCAGTAGAAGTTGATGTATTCAGTTTCAGTTTTATTTTGTAAAGGTAGAGTTGTAATCTTGTAAAGTTCATAATAGTATTGATCAAGTTCAGAGAAGTGCTATGTTTTCGCTGATTTTATATAGATTTAAGCATTTTATTCAGTCTCTTATGAGTTATGCCAGCAGGAGGGTTATCTTGGGGTCACTTGTGCCCCTAAGCACCGTGTGACATCTCGGGACCCAATTTCGGGGCGTTACAATATATTGTAGTATATGTTTTATTTAAAGTAGTATATATATGTTGAATGGTGCGTATATATGTGTATATATCTTCTATAGACGTATATATTTAACGTATACATGTGTATATGCTTTATAAATTAGTATATAACTATATATATATATATATATTGTAGTATATGTTTTATTTAAAGTAGTACGTATAGTTGTATATATTAAATGTTACGTATATATGTGTAATTGTATATATATTTTTTAAATTCTAATGTAGTATATACTATATATATAGTGTATATATATTGTTTAACGTATTAAAAATGTATATAGGTGGGTATATTGGAAAAAAACTTTTTTTTTTTTGACCGGTTTTGACTGGATTTTTAATCGGGTTTGATCGAGTTTAGGTGGGTTAGACCGGGTTGGGCTATGTGGACCAGTTCAGGGTTGTTTTTCAAAAAATTACTGTTGGACTCGGACCCTGCCCGACCCACTTAATCAGGCCTGAATCCGGACCGGCCCACAACACAATAAAATTTCACAGGCCGATTCCGGATTGACCCGGCCCGGCCCACTTAACACCCTTAGCTCTAGGTGAAAACTTGTGCAATTTATGCGTAGTGCATGTATCCCCATGGGAATGTTTAATTTTTGTTAAAATTACAATTAAATTAATTTAGTCGATTTTTTGAGGAAAAAAAAAATTAATATCTTTTGGTGGTGCTATATAGGCTGAGAGGGATAAGATCCTTTAGCATTTGGATACACTTGTGGAGAATTGCCTTTAACTTAAGAGGGTGTTTGGATTTAGTTATTTTTATGTATTTTTTTTATTTTTAAGCACTTTTTTATTTTTGAAGGTGTTTGAGAAAGACAAAAATTATTTTTAAGCACTTTAGTTTAGATTTAAAAAGTATCAAAAAAGTCAAAAATCAAAAGTAGGTTACTATGTGCTTTTGACTTTTAATTTTTAGCTTTTAAGTCACTTAAAAAAAATAAAGTTAATCCAAACACCCCTTTAGAATCCCTCTGTCTACAGGAAAAGTACACTCTCTAATCCTGTAACAACCTTAGATTGAGAAGAGAACAAAGAGAGTGCCATCTTGAACAACTTAAGAAACAATCCTCTGCAGGGATGGTCTAACTAGTGTAAAGTATTCTTTTTGACATATAAATTTATTGGATCCACTGATTTTTTCTTCATGTCAAGATAATTAAAGCAATTGATGCCTACTGTAGAAGTTATGTTTGGTCTGATCCAAATCAATATATATATAAGAGATCAATAGTCAATTCTATGTGGCATGCTTTAGAGGCCTTCAAACCTATTTATCGTTTTTTATGTTTTTTTTGGATATTTGTTGAGTTTTCTCCTTATTTTAAATATTTGTGTGTTTAAAGAAAAATCAAAAGTCACCACATTTAAACTCTATTTATTATATAATAAAAGAAAAAAATGTTTGAGGTAACTCATCTATTTAATTTCTACTAATAATATTTGTAACTCTCAAGCTATTCATGATTTTATATTAAGGGCCCATTTGACCATGAAAATTTTTCTCCTTTTTCCGAAAAAAATTTCCAGAGTTGAAAATTGTGGTGTTTGGCCATGAAAATTCGAAAAATAATTCCAATTTTTTTTTCTGAAAAGGGAAAATAGGTTTTTGGTGTTTTCATAATTTTTCAACTCCAATTCCAACTTTTATTATTATTACATATAACCCCAATCTTTTAAATTTTTACATAAAACTCTCCTTATAGCATTACTTTTTTAATATTACGTATATAGCAGTTTTAAAGAATAAGATAATTATAATTTCAAACTTAATGTTATCCTAATTAATATATCTCTCTTTTTCTCTCTCATCATTATTTTTCTCCCTTATTTAATTTTCTCTCTTATTTAAGACATTATTTTATTGCTAATGATCCTAATTACTATAATATAATAATAATAATAAATTTTCTGTTGTGATATGAACGTTTAAGGAATTATAGTTGTGTAATTAATAATGGATAATCATTTTCTATATTTATGGAATTAATAAAGTTGTAGCAGATTAGTTTATCACTGCCACAAATTATTCTCATTTTTAATTTGATTATATATATATATATATTATATTGTGTACATCTTTATTATACTATTCAAATATAAATAGTTTATACCATATATATGCTAAAAATATAAATCGGTGATACATATTTTTCATAAAAAAATATGTCCAATTTAACAAATTGGAGTAGGGGTGGGTGATTTTGATAGTTTATAAAAGTTAGGGCAGAAAATCATATTTAAAAAAGCTTTTTCAAAAGTCAAAAAAAAATTCAAAAAAGACATTGCCAAACACAACTCCAACTCCAACTTCAACTCCAACTCCAAATTTTTTTAGTTTTCATGGCCAAATGGCTACTTATAACCCCTAAATATTTATACAAAAGTTAATGATACCTTATAGTATTCCTTTATTTTTATGTATATAAATTCATATTTTTTGCTTCATGAGATGCTATCCAAGGTCATCCTTCACTTTCACTATTATATTCATGCTTTTGTTTGTTTTGAAAAGAAGAAGAAGACTTTTGAATGGTGATAGGCTGCTGGAAGTAGATATCGAAACATTTATGTATTCATTCTGTTTTTTCTTTATATAGAATTTCATTTGTTTTGTTTCATGTGATTTAACCAAGGTTATTCTTCATTTTCACTATGATGTTTATGTTTTCATTTCACTTAAAAAAAGAAGAAGAAGCTCTTAAATGGTGAAAGGCTTGTGGAAGTGGATATCGGCAAGAGCTCGAACATTTAATTTCAGCTTTCTTTTTATTTTCAACTAATGATTGAAAATATAATAATATGTGTATCGTCTTATTTCTATATCTATATATGATGCCTCTTAAGTTTAATTTTTAAGTCTATAATTTCTTTTGGTTAAATGAATAACTTTGTAGTTGAAAATTTCCTAATTATTAATTAAATTTCTTAATTTATAATTGGTTTTTTAGGCTTATGGAAGTACATACCGAGACATTAATGTATTCATTTCATTTTTCTTTCTATAGAAGTTCATATATTTTATTTCATGTGATTTTACCGAAGGGTATCCTTCATTTTCACTATGATATTTATGTTTTTATTTCACTTGAAAATGAACAAAATGCTATTAAATGGTTAAAGGCTTGTGGAAGTGGATATCGGCAGAAGCTTGGACAATTATGCATTGATTTTATCTTTCTTTTTATTTTTTAATTAATGATTAAAAATATAATAATATGCTTGTTGTCTTATTTCTATATCTATCTATGATGCCTCTTAAGTTCAATTTTTAAGTCTATAATTCCTTTTGGTTCAAATGAATAATTTGTAGTTGAAAATTTACGAATTATTAATTAAGTTTCTTAATTTATAATTGATTTTTTTTTAGGTGTGTAGCTTATTTCCATTAATCACATGTAAAGCAATACAAAGCAACCAACATCCACCGATAGCTAAATAAATTTTAATAATTGAAATATATTTGTTATTCGGTCTTAGTTATGATTAAGTTTTAGGACTATCAATAAATATGCATGACATAAAATTTGAGAAATATAAAGGAATATGGAGGCAAGGGAGGAAAATGAGGTAATTAATTCTAAATTTTTTATAAATGTGAGGTAATTATGAAAAATTTTATATATACGAAAAAGAATCATTTATGTTTTGTTAATTTCTTTATTTATTTTTTATTTTTAAAAAATAGTATATTTATCTGATTTATTTATAAAAAATATATACATAAACAAAGAAACCTTTATATTTTATTTATTTCTTCTTTTTCTTTCTTCTTAACTTTGAGAAGTAGTGTATTATCTGATTTATTTTTAATCATTATAATTACAAGAAAGAATAAATATTTTGCTCTTCACCTTCTAAAGTAAATGATTACATGTTAACATATTTAATCTATGAATTGTACGTCTATTATTTTGAGAAGCGGTTGAGTCGGTGTAATTATTTTTTTTTTTGTATTTTTTAATTTTATATTCTTTTCATATAAAGATCTATCTACATATCAATATATATATATATATATATATATATATATATATATATATATATATAAGAGAATGATAGTTCATCCTATGTGACATGCCTTAGAGGCCTCAAATGCCATTTATTTTTTTTGTGGATTTTTTGGCCATTTTTTAATTTTAAAAGATTACATTTTTCTTTTTCCTCATTTTTTTTTTTTGCATTTTATCACCTCATTAATTCTCAACATAATTGCACCACTATTAAAGAAAGAGTTGTTACTAATTTCAAAAGTCACATGACTTGTATTTAAAATCCAAAAAGGTTGTAGAATAACAAGCAAAAAAAGTTTGAAAATATAATATGGATATACAGGAAAGGAATGAAGAACACTTAAAACGTTGAAACACACGTAGAGTGTGATTATTTCTTTGTAGAAGGTCTCAATATTCTTTGTACCACTCTTTTTTGTGATTCTTTTCGCTATTATAAAAGGTGGTTATATCAATATTTAGATCCTTATTATTTCTGTATTTTCATGATGAATTAATATCCAATTGTAACTCTACTTTATAATTTCATAACTTTATTGGAGACCTTCGCTTGATTTCTTACCTATGCACTCCTTGCTTTTGCTGGCAATCTAGAGGGTCATGTGTAATTTTATAAATTATTCAAAATTTTGAGAATATTTGGCTCATGATGTGGTACTCTAATATTTGTAAGTATCTGGTGGATAGTCGATTATGATGTTTTGGTTATATTTTTATTATACAAGCAAATTTTTCAAAAGTGTAGAATTTGAATTTGCATTTCTTTCTCTTATAATATTAATCGGAAAAAATATCAATAAGAGGCTGAGTAATTGCAGGAGGATATATCTATAATTTTAGGCTTAATATTTTACTTGGGCTTGGAGTGAATCTTTTTAGCTTTAATTTGATTATGTTATAGTGGTTCACTTCACAATTTTGAGCAATTCTTTCTGTTGATATTTAGCTATTATTACAGGTGATATGAAGGAATGTCAATATTATTCGAAAATCAACAGACAGAAGAATCAGAGAAAGACAGAGGGACCAAATTATCAAATGCAATGTTAGTGTGCAAATAGCTAAGAAAATGAAAGATCCCTTTCCAAATGCTTGTTCATTTTTTTAATTTTAAAAGATCAAAAAAAAAATCCTCTTTTTTTTTTTTTTTTTTTTTTGCATTTCATTACCTTATTAATTCTCAATATAATTGCACCACTATTAAAAAAGAGTTGTTACTAATATCAAAAGTCACATGACTTGTACTTAAAATCTCAAAAGGTTGTAGAAATACAAGCAAAAGAGATTTGAAAATGTAACATGAATGCAGGAAAGGAATGAAGAGCACTTAGAACGTTGAAACGCACACATGGATCATTATATTTCTTAACAATCCCGATTCTTGTGTACTACTTTAGCATAAGAAATAATCTTATGAGTGCGATTAATTGATGTTTTGATTGTTGTAAAGGTATGTGTTATTTTTCTTGCATAAAGTCTCATACTTAGAATTTTTACTTTATGTTTGTGTATATATCTTTATATTTTGGTATATGCATAGTTGAAGAAAATTATGATCTTTGCTTATATCTTATTTCTTATGAATTTACTCTTGTGAGTTTATTTGTCGATTTATGAATTCAAATACATTAAAATTGTTGGGTTACATTCGTTTCATTTGTGCCGATAACTATATAATTAAAGACTTATTATTTTTTTTAGAAAGAACTTTCAGTATAGATTTGATAGTATGAGAAATAATAATTTCAAAATCAAAAGGTAAAATTATTTTATCTTGTATGTAATCTCCCTCTCTCTCTCTCTCTCTCTCTCTCTCTTTATATATATATATATAAGGAAGGGTATAAAATTATTGATGTGGCATGCTTCTAAAGTCACTATTCACATTTATCTTTTTTTCTCATTTTTTTTCTCTTTTATAACTTTTATCTTTATAAATAAATAAATGAATAAATTTAATATGTAATTCAATTCAATGTGTATTCATTGCTAACCCAAAAATGGTACATTTAAATTGCTACTATTTTTTCTAATCAATATTAGCATGGCTTTTTCTTTTTTAGAAACTTTCTCCTTTCTAAAGATAAGTTTATTTTATCTTGTATTTAATCTCTCTCTCTCTCTCTCTCTGTGTGTGTGTGTATATAAAAAGAAAGGATATGAAGTTGATGATGTGACATGCTTCTAAAGCCGCTATTCACATTTATTTATTTTCTCATTTTTTTCTATTATATAACTTTTATAATTATAAATAAATAAATGAATAAATTTAATATGTAATTCAATTCAATGTGTATTAATCGCTAAATAAAAAATGATACATTTAATCTGCTACCATTTCTTTCTAATCAATACAAATATGACTTTTCCTTTTTCAGTAACTTTCTCCTTTTTAATGTAGTATTAACAAAATTATGTGCCTTTTCCTATTCTCTTATTTAAAGACACACTATAAATATCAAATTAAAGAGTTAGAATTATAGTGAAAATATATACAAACACAAGAACATCCTCCTTTTTATTAGTTAAACAAATAGATTTTGTGCCTTTTTTCATATCGATAATGGAGAGATAAAAGATTGAAAATCAAGAAGAAATGTAAGTCAATCAATGAATACAGAAATATCATCCTTCTTTGTGGTTCGATCCTTCTTCGAATTTCACATGTAAAAGTTTTAATACAACGAATTGCCTTTTATAAACTTTTGTTACTTTTTTTTTTTTGTGGATTCATAATTTGTATCCCAACTATGTGTTTGAAGTTATCATAGTTGAGGGAGATTATGTTTTTCTGGATGCACGGAGTAGATATATTGTTAAGTTTTTATTATCGAATTTATGTATTTTTTGTGGGTACTCTCTCTCTCTCTCTCTATATATATATATATATATATATATATATATATTCTTAGTTTTGTAATCAATTTGACGGATACTCACATTATTTTGTATTAATTATTTTTTTCTTTGATTTAATAAGATTGAAAAAAATTCTTTCATATATTTAATGGAATTATATACAGGTAATTATTTCTTCTAAACATATAATTTGATATTGTAACCCTTTTTTATTTTATAATAGGATATAAATTCATTGATTAAAAAAAATGTAGTATTTCAAAATGGTGAAAGAATTTTAATTTATACTTCTTTATTTTATAGGGATTGAACATATTAATGAGAGATTTACTATTTTCGATAATGACTACTTTTTTATATGAACTAACTATTATTTTTCTTGATCGCTCTTCGCTTTTGGTGAACTAATGTTTTGTTAGTTTATTTTAAAAAAACTATTTTCTTCATTCTTTCGTTCTAATTATGTTAAAAATATTCAAAATACATTATTAGAGAAATTGTAATTTTTTGTATTAAAAAGTCCAAAGTTAACAAAAGATCAACCAAGATTTTCCTCCACTAAGTAGCATCTTCTCGCCTTCTACAACTTCTTAAGTAACAAATTTTTGATAGATATTGTATGCCGAAAATATATTATTGTCATTATAATTAAATTGTTTATATATAGTTACATTAATGTAATTTAACCACATTTATTTTTCAAAGTAGGAAAACTTATGGCTTTGACTATATATATATATATATGTTGTTCTCCATTAAAAAAATTATAATGTGAAGTATTTCAAAAATGACATGATCATAATTCATAATGAAATTTATTTTTTAAATATTGGTTATTACAACTTTTTCAAAAGTACCTATAAAATATTATGAAATTTGGTCCATATTTTTAAAATTGTATATATTCATGTTGATGGTTAATAGTAATTCTTATTAGGTGGTAATAAATTTAATAAATAATTAAGTAAATAAATTATGACTGCACGAAGCGCGTACATATTCACTAGTTATTTAATAAATTATTTATATTATTAAGATCGCATGAAACACGAATAATTTCACTGGTATTACTATAAAAGTAAAAATTGATAATCTGAAATAAAATTTGCTCTCCAAAAATATCTGATGGCCTCAACATTACTAATCTTCAGCTCTAGAATCAAGATGTCATGGACTCATGGCTAATGTATGTTAAGTTTTGTCCGATAAACAAGATAGGCTTTGGATTAGGTGATTCTATGCCTTCTTTATCAAAGGCCATGATTTATTCAAGGTCGAATACATCGCCAGACCCCTCAACTTGGCACCATCTTTCACTTTGGCACCTTAAGTGGACGTCGTTCATTTTAAACACCTAAATCAATAATAAACTGTGTCATTTTGGAACCTTCGACACCAACTCTGATGCGTGAATTGTACGCGCTTCCAACAAGGATTACACGATCAATTAATTCGTGCCAACTCATTTTAAATTGCCACATCATTATATACACCCACAATTTTTAAAAAAACAAAAAAAGGACCAAAATAACATAGCAAAGTGTCCAATGAATTAATGACACATATTTTTTTAACTAAATAATTACAAAAAAGCCCCCATAACCTCTTCCTCACCTAACCTTTTCAAGCTCAACCTCCAACCTCCATTAATGGAGGTAGAATTTTTCAGAAAAGTAAATCCGCATTAAAAGCTTCACTAATTTCAGACATGGAGAAGGAGGAGGCCAATGTTCAGTTAATAGCTTCCCAAATTTCAGATATATGACTAAAAAAATGTAGGAGAAGAAGGCCTGTGTTCGATTAGAAAATTAATCAACAAAAGAAAACATGGGTACCATTAGCTCAAAATGTCCAGCATTTTTTTCCTTTATTTACATACAACCTGCAAAATAAATTTAGAAGCACCAACTAAATCATCTCAATCGCTTGAATAAATGATTTATTGATTAATTAGTTAGATCAAAATGACGTAAAGAAAATGTCCATTAATGGAGGTTGAATTTTTAGACAAATTTTTGGAAAGAATTTGAATTTTTCAATTTGATTTTTAGCTAAGAGATACTCCATTAATGGAGGATGAAAAAATAGGGAAGCAGGTGGTAAAATTAAATGAAAAATGGGCTAAAATAGCGTTGCACGCTGCCCAAAAGCGAGTATGATACACTCTCTTTGTTGAATCAGCAAAAGGCACCAAAGTGACACACTTTATGGCTACTTGAGGTGTCAAAAGCGAACAACGTCTACTTAAGGTACCAAAGTGAAAGATAGTGCCAAGTTGAAGAGTTTATCGTGTGTTTAGCCTTTATTAAATATTACAACAGTCCCTGAATAGGCAGACATGCTGGATGATGAGACATTATTGAAGCTAGAAGAATCCTGAAATAAGTCCACGCTGCTACTCAACCTGACAATAGTTTGATTCTACTTACAAATGTTGGGCAATATAGAGAGAGTGAAAATGTATGATCTTTGTGAATGATGCAGGTCAAAATTCATTTTCACTATATATATTGTTACGTCTACATGGTAGACTACTTATACCATGCATTGGGTATGACAATGAATTCAATTTGTGTTATGCAAGACCTTTGATGAGGATAGGGAGCACCTATTTGTCAGTTGTTTCTATATCAAGCTTTTATTGGGGAGAATTATGTTAAAATTTGATTTAGTTAATGCAGTAAATTTTAGTCGAATAAATTAATTAGAACTTTATATTAAAATACTTTTAAATTTTAATTAGGTTGTTGAGATTTCTTAGATTTTTTTGAACTTTAAATTATGCGAATTTTTGTTTTAAGTTGCCTATTTAAAACCCCTCAATCTATAAATAATATAAAGGAAGGTCATAGATAATATGATGTGGCACCTCGCTATGACATTCATTTGTATTTAGGAAAAAGTCATCATTTTCATCTCAAATTTGTTCCGAAAAATCATTTACACACTTAAACTATTGTCGCGATCTATACACACTCGTACTATGTAAAAGTAAATTTATTTTCACCCCAAAATGTAAACGACCAGTTACATGATGGAGAGTGATTTACACTCACGCCACATCATCGCAATGTCACTGCCACATCAAATATTATGTCATTTTTTTTTAAAAAAATCCATGTCACCCATTGTTTCTTCTTCACCAAAACCACCATTAAAGCACCACCATTGACACCATCACCATCAAACTCAAATCTCCACCACGATAATTTTAAGAATTCATCATGAATTTCATTACCGGAATCACAAAACAACCATTGGTATCACAAGAATCACAAACAACCATCATAAAATTCAATACCCACTGCTAAAATTGTCATCGGAATCACAATATCACCGTTGTTAACATTCAAAGTTACAAAGAACCACCACAAATTCGCACCACCACCACTACTAAATCCTACAACAAAATCGCACCATCACCACTACTAAATCCTATGGCAAAATCGCACGATCACCACTACTATTATTGATTGATCAAAATTGAAAGAGAATTTTTATAGAGAGAAGATAGATCTATAAAAAAAGTGTCAAAAGATTGAATTTTGAGCAAAATTCATAAACTTTTACAGAGAAAGAACAGAAATACACAAATAAATTGAAAAATTGATGTTCAATGTGGGAGAAATAAGATCTGATCAATTTTAAACGTCTCAACGAAAAATTTGTTGACCTACAACGATTCCACACTCAAGCGATTCCACACTCAATTTTTTCTATTTTTCTCTCCAAAAACTATTATGAAAAAATCATTCTCATCAACCATAGCAAGGGAGGAGTGGTTGTGAAGAAGAAGAAAGGAAGATGGAGAGAGAGAAAAAAAATTAAAGATGGGTGAAGAAGAGAGCGTATGCGCAGGAGTGAGGGAGGGATTTAAAGAATTTTTATTTTTTTTCTCCAGACATGTTTTTTTTTTTTTTTTTTAATTTAATGTTATTTCTACGTTAGATTTAGAGTGGAATTAAATTCATTGTTAAGAAGAATAGGTTTTTAATAGCTCGACATATTAATTTAGGTGTGTAAATGACTTTTTGGATATAGTTTAGAGTGATTTTGACGACTTTTCCCTTTGTATTTTTTTTTTCCTTCCTTTTGACTGTTTTTCTTATTTAAATTAATTATTTTATTGTAAAAACAAGTTACAATTTGTTACAAATAAATACTTTATTAATGTATGAATATTTACAACAAAGACTCTTCACATGTCAATTTATAAGCAATAACTACTCATAATTCACAACTCTTCAATTTTACTTTTAATATATATTTTTTACCTTCTTCTAATTATACATACTACGTATTTTTCTCTTTATTAATTAATATATTTACAATGAGTAATTACGCATGATTCATACCTCTTTAATATTATCTTTTAATAGTAAACATAACTCCCATAATTTTCTAATTGATAACTCTAAACTTTAATTTGTAAGTTTATGATGTCTTATGGTATTCTAATACTTTGCCTATATAAAGTTATTTAGTTTCATGGACACTTCCATTCAATGTTATCTTTTCACTTCTTCATTATTTTGGTTTGTAAATTAACTAACATGTAACAAAAGAAAAGTACATGAAGGTAAGAAATATTTCATATTCAGTCTTTCTTTTTATTTTATGTACTTGAACACGCTTCCTTAATTTTAACTTATTTTATTTATGTATATATTATCATCCTCTAGGTAAGTACGACCAAGAAAATCTTCGCAATAATAAATAATGAGCCGTTAATATATGATTGTTTTCCTTAAACATCAGTTAGTTTGTGGTTGACACTAACTTTATAATCATATAATGTAGTTAGATTATAGTATTTAGATTTTTTAAAAATGATGATTTCTTTATGTAAAGTTTAGATTTATCTTCTTTTTGATATAATTATTTTTGGATTGGTATGATATTTTATTTATTCATAATTATGTTAATTGTTTTTAATTTTAATTGGTAGCCTATGATGAGGAATTTGACATAGAGAGCATAATATGGCGGCAGATCTATTTGCAAAGGAAGATGTCAGAACAAAAAAAATGAAGCTTAACTAAAGACTATTTTTGCTAGAACTTTTTTAATTGTCGACTTGTATTAGTAACTTAGCTACTTTTGGTAGAATTTTTTTTTAACTTTGGTTTTATTGATAACTTAGCTACATATTCTACTCATTTGGACCTTTATTATCCTTATTTTTTTTTTTGTTATGAAGCATATTTAATATAATTATCCTATTTTTTTGTTATGAAACATATTTAATATAACTATTCCATTTTAATTAAAAGAATTATGATGAGGAGTTTTATTTTTATCATTCTTGCAAAAAAAAGATGAAGAATTAATTCTATGATGTCATTGTTTTTTGTCGTCATTATTTTTTGTTTGAAATGTATCAATAATTTTTTCTTTTTGATTTTTAATCACTTTGTAAATGTAACAGTGTAGGTTATTTTAATATGCCTGAACAACATAAAAAAGAAAATCTATCATCTATATTACTCTATAATAGAAGCGGCAATCTTGAACAACTTAGGGTCGTCTTGGCTGCTTCAGCTGCTTCAAACATAATTTTACTATATTACCTCTAATTAATTATTATAAATTATTTCATTTAAGTATTATAATATTAATAATATTTAATAAAAGGATAGTTTTCAAAATGACTACTAAGTTCCTCAAAGTTCCACTTATTATTATTTGAAAGAATTTTTAGCTGTTTCAATCGTAATTTTTATGTATCACCTCTAATTAATTATTATAAGTCATTTACCTATTAAAAATTAATAATATTTAATTTAAAAAGACAAATATTTTTGACATGTCTGCTTCGGTTAGTTCGACGTAATTTTACTATATCACCCCTAATTAATTATTATGAGTCATCTAAGTATTAAAAATTAATGTTATATAATTATTATAAAGTCATCTAAGTTTTAAAAAATTAATAATATTTAATAATAAATTAACTTGACGTCTTATATTAGATCCACTTAATTTTTTTCAAAAGTATTTTTTATATTATTTTTATAATATCACTTCTAATTAGTTATTATAATTCATTCAATACATGTCTACTTCGCTGCTTCAATCACGATTTTATTATATCACTCCTTGTTAATTATTATGGCCATCTAATGTAACGACCTAAAAAAATTGATGAAATATGTGAAATTTATGATTTGTGTGATTGGACTATTTTACCCCTCCCCATAGTTGCATTATGGTATTTCTGGGGTGTGGGAGTGATTGACATGATTTTTGATGCATTCTAGTATCATTTACGCAATATTGTGGTTTTTTATGGCTTTAAGAGTCTTATTTTGGACTTATGTGGATATCTTTTGATTTGTGCGATGGATGGGCGAACGGACTGCGCCAGCAACTCCGGAATATCGATTTTAGGCTAGGTAGACCTTGGGTTCGGGTCCTGGTGCACCCGAGCTCATTCGACCTATTGGTCGGAAAGTTGAAAAATTAGAAAGTTGGGTGTGGGACCCACTTTTGGTTGAAACGACCTCGTATGGAAAATTCGACTTCGCCAACAGATCTAAAATATCGATTTTAGTGTGTTAGCATGTTTGGTATGATTTTACGGCTTTTAAATCTCATTTCGACCCTCGATTTGGAAAATTATGATTTCAGGGGTCAATTTTGTGAAAACGATTTTTTCTGAAAAATCTGGTAGCTCCATCGCGTCTGGAACGTCGAATTTAGTGTGGTTGCATAGTTCGTTTGCATAAATAGGACTCCGAACGAATCCCGGACACCCCATCGAAGTCCATTTCAACTTAGAAAAAAAGACAACACCAGTTATTGCAGAAAAATCTGCAATATATAGCAGATTTTTCACCCTTTTTAGCCCATTTTGCTCATTTTACATCTTGCCTCTTGAGAGTTAAACCCTAAATATTTTGGGAGCTTAAAAGTGAAGTTTGCGGGAGCTTGGAAGCTAGATTAACACCTATTTCTTGATTATATTACGGATTTAAGGTAAGAATTCACCCTTTTCTTAGTAATTTCTTCATTAATTTCTCAAAACCCCAAAAATCTTAGGGCATGATTTTAAATCCAAATTTCACTCATTTTCACTTGAATAATACTTTTATCTTATAATTACTAGTTTTTCATCAATTTAACCTTCAAAACAACTCTGATTCTGGATTTTAACCCTGATTTTAAATATTTTACCCGGTAAAGCTCAAAAATAGTTTTTCTTCGATTTGAACCTCGTTTTTGACTCGATTTAACTTGGATTTCAGCTGTAGGTTCCTAAAAATATGGGGAACATATTTTTGAAGTAAATTTCCAATTTTGTCCTTCTTTTTTGGAAACCCATTTTGGGGGTTCGTTTTGACACCGAACCAAAAGTAGTCAATATGGGTGTCGTTGGTTTTGTTTTGACGCGTAGATTTCATATTTGATGTTCCTAGTGATGTTTGGGATTTTTCGGAAAAGGTAAGGTTGAGGGTTCAAGTGTAGCGGATCGGTTTCGGCTTTCGAGGTAGGTTATGGCTTAACTTTTCAGACTGGGCTGAGTAGTAAATGATGGTGCAAAATGCATGTTAAGGGTGGGAACTAATCATGAAAAATAGCTATCTACGTGTTGTGCCCGTGTGGGGGCCTATATGTGATGTAATTACCAAAATTGAAATATTATGTGATATGTTTGACCGTGTGGGGTCCTATGCGATATTTATAGCCTTGAATACATGCGAACAATTGTATTGTATTATTTAATATGGTACCATTGGTGTATTGTGATTATATTCATACTTTATTGGCATATAAGACATGTAAAAATTCATGGATGAAATAAAAATAACGAGTGGATATTGGCTCATATGGTTGTGAAAATGTATCATTGTGGTTGGTTGTGGAAATACTTATTGTGATGGGTTGTGAGCATTACATCTTCATATCATACTCATTCATGAAACATTGGTACCACCGTGGCAACATCTGAGAAACACTGGCAACACCTTTTTAAAAATATTGTAACATCTTATAAAACCCTTTACGAGGGATATGCCAGAAAGGAGATATGAGAAATGTGGATTGTACATGGGTTGACAAACCCTCCATGGGTCCTACGTCGGAAAGCTTTAGCTCCGTAGGTGTATACGGGGATTGTGAACCGATCCCGGAGGTTGTGCGACAACCTCGTGCATCATCATCATCATCATCATTATCATCATATACATTGCACTTACTTTATTGTGTTTATGTTGTGTTGTATTGCCTTATTGACTTGTCATCTATGTGTTTGTCTTACTTTTCTTTACTTGTATTTGATAATATTATATCTACATGTTCTCTCTTGTCCTATTATATATGACATAATGTATACTTGTGTTCTGTATCTTGGTGTGTTTTTGGTAATATATGTGAGATATATTAGAACTGTTAGTGCAAGCGGTGTTGGCTACCATTGTGGGACATTTTCTGATTGCAGGTGACGTGCCCTTAGTGTATATTTTGTATGCTTTATTTACCACTTTTCTTAGTCAGCCTATGATACCTACTGAGAACAAGTGGACCGTACTCATGCCTACTGCGCCCTTTCGGTGCAGGTCCTAGCTCGAGTGCGCCTCAGCTTACTTGATTCGGGCAATTGTTGGAGCTTCCAAGGTAGAGGTTGGACATTCATGCGTTCGAAGTTCACCTCTATCTTTCTATACTAGTTATGTCTTTATTAGTATTCAGAGACAGTTATTATTCCTTTGTGATTTTTTCTTTGATGTATTTGACTCTTGGATTGTATTAGTAGTTCTTACACTAGTGACACCTGGTTTTGGGCATGATTGGTATTTTGGATAAGTTCTTTCCGCATTGTTATGATTATTTATATGGTTGGGCTTATCCATGCACTGTGGAATCGTGTGATAAGATTTTGGCTTCTCATCGTGGGGTCAGCTTTTGGGCTTCTCCATGCATTATGAAATCGTGTGATCAGCTTTTGGGATTTTCCATGCACTGTGGAATCGTGTGATCAACTTTTTGCTTCTCATCGTGGGGTCAGCTTTTAGGCTTCTCCATGCATTACTTGGCTTTTCATCGTGGGATCAACTTTTGGGATTCTCCGCGCATTATGGAATTGTGTGATCAGCTTTTTGGCTTCTCATCGTGGGATCGTGACCCGTACCTGCCACTTTTAGCTCGACTCAACAGAAATGATTAGTACGGATATATATGTGTGTGTAGAAGATTGAATATTGTAGCAAACAACCATAATGATAAAGATAATGGAATATAAGAAAATGTATCTGTCATGTCGTCGGATCAACTGTGAGGCTTCTCGTCCTAATGTTGTATTGTCTATTGTGCTCCTTTGTGATGGAGTGATTCTTGTCATCTGTACCTGTTAATCCTGTACTCAAAGAAAAATTATGTGTTTGTAAGAGGGGGAGGTTGATTTGTGCTCCTGCCTTGACTGAAGTGTCTTCCTCTTGAGGTCGTCATTTTGTTGATGAGTTTCGTCCGGTACTTCACTCAGGTAGACAGATAGCGAATAAATATAAGAAAAATTAGATTCGAAAAGAAAATTTATCTTTTGAAAGTAATAAGTAAAATTCGTTAGAATAAACATAAAAATTTTTGTTGAATCATTGATTGTGACATGTCTTGAGACAGTACAACTTCTTGCAAATCCTTATTCTCCTGCCAAGAAATTTTTTAGGATCACTCAAAAATTTCTGCCCCAGTTCAGTAAAACTTAACACATTATAATAATTCCAAAGCTTGCTCGTAGGAATTTTTTAGGCCAACTCAAAAATTCTACCCAGTTCGTAATTTATGCCGATCTGAAAATTTTGAGGTCCCCTAAAAAATTCTGCCCCAGTTACAATACTCAATGAGAGGGGAAGAGAGTGTTTTATTATGAAGTGACCAAACTCCAGAGGATCGCCTACGTATCCCTCTTAAACGGGAATCGGGTCGAACGTAGTTCCAAATTACATAGAGGCGTAAAGATAAAACTAAACATAGTATCTCTTAATAGTGTCTGAATTAATGGGCTTAGAC
The DNA here is from genome assembly GCA_030864215.1 of Capsicum pubescens. NCBI lineage: Eukaryota > Viridiplantae > Streptophyta > Magnoliopsida > Solanales > Solanaceae > Capsicum > Capsicum pubescens. The sequence goes on along the minus strand of CM061542.1, from coordinate 220,950,816 downwards.
CAGATTATGCTATCCATTTCCGCAAGTATGAGCGCTCCTCCTATCAAGACTCTATGAACTAGGTAAGGACCTTGCCAATTGGGCGAGAATTTTCCCTTTGCCTTATCTTGATGTGGAAAAATTCACTTTAGAATCAGTTGTCCAGATGTGAAGTGTCTTGGCCTGACCTTTTTGTTGAAAGCTTTGGCCCTTTTGTTCTGATAGAGCTGATCATGACAAACTACATTTATTCATCTTCCGTCAATAAGTGCTAATTTCCCGAATCTGCTTCGTATCCATTCATCGTTACTTAATTCTGCCTTATGGATGATTCTCAGAGATGGTATTTTGACCTCAGCCGGTATCACTGCTTCGTTGCCATAAACCAGAAAGTAAGGCATGGCATCGGTGGATGTTCTGATTGTAGTGTGGTACCCCAGTAATGCGAAGGTTAGCTTTTCATGACAATGCCGACTGTTGTTAATTATCTTGCACAGGATTCTCTTGATGTTCTTGTTTGCAGCCTCGACTGCTCCATTCATTTGTGGTCTGTATGCTTGGAATTTTGATGCTTGATCTTGAACTTCTCACACGTGGCTTTCATTATTTCGCTGTTGAGGTTGGAACCATTATCAGTGATAATGGATTTAGGAATTCTGAATCGGCAAATGATGTTACTTCGAACGAAGTCATCCACGACCTTCTTTGTGACTGATTTATGCGAGGTGGCTTCTACCCACTTAGTGAAGTAGTCAATTGCAACAAGAATGAACCTGTGACCATTGGACGCAACCGACTTGATGGACCAATGATGTCTGTGCCCCAAGCCGCGAAGGGCCAAGAAGAGCTGGTGATATGGATCTCGTTGGGAGGAACTCGAATCATATCAGCATGGGTTTGACATTGGTGGCATTTCTTCACATAGCGGATGCAATCACTTTCCATGGTCAGCCAGAAGTAACCCGATCTCAATATCTTTTTTGCCAACATGAAGCCATTCATATGTGGACTGCATGTTCCAGCATGTACCTCTTCAATTAGTCTAGATGCCTTTTTGGCCTCGACACATCTTAGCAATCCCAAATCAGGGGTTCTCCTGTACAGGATTTCCCCATTTAGGAAGAACTGATTGGCTAGCCTCCGAATGGTATATTTTTGAACACTTGTTGTATTCTCGGGATAGTCTCCACTTTTCAAATACCTCTGTATGTCTATATACCATGGTTTTCCATCCGATTCCTCTTCAACATGGAAGCAATGTGCAGGTTTCTCATGCACGTAGATGGGAACAAAATCAATGTAGTTTTTGTCTGGATATTGGATCATGGAAGACAAAGTGGCCAATGCGTCTGCAAACTCATTTTAGATTCTTGGGACATGTCTGAACTCTATCTTATGGAACTTCTTGCACATTTCTTGTACGCACTCCAGATAAGGTAGAAACTTTGTATTTTTGATGGCCCATTCGCCTCGTACCTGATGAATTAATAAGTCTAAATCTCCAATCATCAGTATCTCTTCGATATTCAAGTCGATAGCCAAGCAAAGCCCCAGGATACAACCTTCATATTTTCCCATGTTGTTAGTGCAAGGAAATCTGAGTTTAGCCGACACAGGATAATGTTGGCCAGTTTCAGAGATCACAACGGCGCCAATTCCAACTCCTTTGAAATTTACATCTCCATCAAAGAATAGTCTCCAACCATTATATTCTTCTGAGATGTCCTTTCCTATGAATGTCACCTCCTCATCAAGGAAGAAAGTTTTCAGCGGTTGGTACTCGTCGTCCACAGGATTCTCGGCCAGATGATCTGCTAGTGCTTGCGCTTTTACCGCCTTCTACGTGACATAGACTATGTCAAATTCTCTCAACAATATCTGCTATTTGGCCAACTTTCCAGTAGGCATCAGCTTCTGGAATGTGTATTTCAGTAGATCCATTCTGGAAATCAGATAAGTAGTATGGGCTGAGAAATAGTGCCTTAACTTTTGAGCTACCCACGTCAGAGCACAACAGGTGCGTTTAGTAGAGAATACCTAGCCTCGTAAGAAGTGAACTTCTAACTCATTGTAACGCCCCAAATCTGGTACCCAGAATGCTACATGGTGCCAATGACCCCGAAGGACCACAAGCTAACCCATGACTGATATCTGTAAACTGAGCACTGAATAATAGTAATAATATCGTAAATGCGAAAACATGAACTGAAAGACCATAAGGTTCAATACTAGTACATAACTGAAAAATACGGTATAACAATACCAAAACAACTGAGATAATTATCTGAACATACTGTAGTCTAAAAGCCTCTAAACTGTCTGAATAACGAGTTGATGGGACATGTCCCCAACTAACTCCAACTACTGAAATAAATAGAAAACTGAAATAGTAATGTGATCATCATGTCCTCGAAGGATGAGGACTCACTACTAACTTTGATCGTTGAACTGGGATATTACTAGTTCTTTGGAGCTCATGCTTCTAAACCTATGATATAAGACACCATAACGTAAATACATCAGTACTTTAAATGTACTGGTATGTAAGTGAGGTAGGATGAATGCAATAGGTTCATATGCATGAACAATACTAACTGACTGACTAACATGAACGTGAGAATACATGTATGCATACGTAACTGTAACTGAGATCGTGCTAGGACTGAATACAGAGTTCTGACTATTGAGTCTACTGATTTGGACATCTGAGTCACTGCTGAGTGAGAAAGACTGATACTATATTACTGAATACTGAAGGACTGAGACTATGTTACTGATACATGAATAACTGTTTCTGACAGTTCTGATTATGAAGAACTGGTCTAGTTGACAGTATCTGACAGTCCTGAAGCTGAATACTGATAACATGACTTCTGAGAACTGATATAACTAATAACATGAGTGACTGCATCTGATATTCCTGAATCTGATGGAACTAGCTAAGTTTCGTACTGTATCTGACAGTTCTGAAATCTGAAGAACTATCTGAGTTTTTTTACTGAGACTGAGACTGTGGGAGGTAATCATCTAACCGACATACCCTAAAACTGAACTGGTGAGGTCCAACCTGTAACCCCAGCTGGAAGAGTGTCAATACCATGCCATGGGTAAAGACCTGCTGTGAGTATACCCTGTCTGACAGGGAGCTCTTTCGTCAACCCCTTCTGGTAGGTAACCCAAATAAGACGTATATATGTCCCTAAATGCGTAGGGTGAATCTCAACCTACGCTGGCTACGTAGTTCTGGAACTTAGGGGTTGCTTCTAGGGATATCAGTCCTATCTAGCGGGTGAGTCCCCATCCCTAGGCTCGCTCGGTGCTGAATCCTACTCCTATCTGAAAGACACTAAACTAATTAATTGAGCTAAATTGATTAACTGAACTGAACTGATTAGCTGAACTGAACTGATTAGATGAACTGAACTGATACTAGTGGTATTGCTTAGTGGAGCTAAACTGAATTTACTGAGTTTCGTTAACTGACGGAATGTACTGAGTTCTGAGGACTGACTGAGAATAGTGAAGTTACTGAGATTGACTGGGAAAAACTGAGGTTACTGAGATTACTGAGTACTGAGATCACTGAGATTACTAAACTACTGAGATTACTGAGATTTCTGAGATTTCCTGAGTCACATGACTGACTGAGTTCTATGGATCATAGCTTGACTGAGGAGATCGTGAAAACATGACATGACTCTAGGCACACAGCTAAATGTTTGGGTACAAGTACCCCCAGGACTCGATGAGAAGAAACTGACATAGCATGACTTACTTGAACACATGACCAACAACACAATTCATAATTCATCTATTGAAGCATTTTTTCAAACATGTGATATGCATAAACTTGTACATGATTGGGGATTTCATGATATCATACTAGTTGGGCGTGTTTCCTTCATCTAGGCATTTAATCAAACACATACTAGACATAGAATGTGTAAACAATATTATACAACAATCAAACATCATGATTCATCTCTAATTTCATCATCCAAGGGTTTTAATCCTAGGTTTACATGAATATACATCATTACTAATCAATTACACATGCAATTTATCACCAAACATAGATTAGAATGCAATTTAGTCATTATCAACATGAATAAGAGCAATCCAATCATGAATTCGTAAAGAAAGCCATAATCTAGAATTTAGAAAAGGTATTCTTGGACTTCATGGATGAAAGGGGTCCATGAATGAACACTATGCATACCTTAGCTTGTGATTCTACGAAGATTGACGAAGAGATTCTTGAAATTTGACGGTGAATTCCCTTGGAATTGAACCTTCTATGAAAACCCTAGGGCTTGTTCTTGTGAGTGTTTGAGAGTAATTGAGTATAAGCTGCTGAATTATGGCCAAATCTCGTGTTATAAGGCTTATATAGGGTGGAAAATTGACCCTTTTAACCCTAGGACACGTATTTAATTTCTGAAAAAATTCTCGATTTTCATCTTTGGTGCGACGCGCCACTATCGCGACAAGTCACTGGAAAGTGACAAATGGGAAATTACACGGTGGGGCGACGTGGAGCTATCGCGTTGCCACCTTGTCTGCGACCTGGAAGTTTGGCACGGCGCGCCACTATTACGGAGCAACACTGAAAATTGACAATTGCCATTTGAGTTATCTCCACGATACGCTGAAGGTTTAGGTGATACATTGTCTCACTAAAAAGGCTCTAACTCTTCACCCGGGTGTCGGATTTAGGAAAATTTGGTATCGATGGAAAACTTATTGAATTTCCCATATGAAAAAAAGTGAAAATCTTGAAAATACCACGTTTTAAAAAAATGGATTCATCTTTCAAAGAAGGCTTCTAACATTCTTGGGGAAACTTTTCAAGCAAGAAAAAGTACGAGGTATTACAATATCTCCCCCTTGAGAACATTCATCCTTGAATGAGACTAAGTAAGAGGGAAAGAATAAAAACTGACGTACATACTAAACATGATTGGATGGAACATGATTTCATGACTGACATGACTGATGGCTGAATATAACATACTGAACATGCATGTCTGATGCATGATTGATAAGCTGAATTCATGCATATCTGATGCATGGATAATTGACTTATGAATACATGAATGAATGTTCTGATGAACTAAATTTCTCGCAGTGAGAATGCATGTCTGATGCATGATTACATAACTGAACTGGTATATAAATGCATGACTGAATATGCAAGAGTACTTAGTACCAAGTTTGTAATAGGGATCTGAGCATGAATTGAATACCAAGTTTGTAATGGTAGTTTGAACATGGAACTGAGTAAGTTTAAGAAAACTGTTACGTGACTGAAAGGCACTGATGACCCCATGATTATGCTAGAAGTATGCATGAACGGGGACCTGAGAACATGACTGAGGCTGAAACATGGCATATAAACTGAATTTTGTAAACTAATCCGAGCCCTTAAATACATGGCTCACGACTGAGATTCGAACTTGAGGGTCAACTTATGAGTATACCCTACTTTAAAATGGATTCATTTCATGAGAAGAGAATAGGATGCTTATGTTATAAAGGTTTGGGGGATCATAGCATATCTCCCCCCTGGGATACTAGATCCCTCTAGAAATACTGTCTTGGCTGAGCTACTGCTGAGGTGATGCACAAGGCACCTAGGAACTTTGTCGTAACTAATTATCTGAGATCTAAGACTGAGGCATGATACATGAACTGAGCTGATCTTGCACCTATCTGATTGGTTCATCTTAGAATGATTACATCCTTTCATGAGATTTCAGCTAGAGCACATAGCTGGGGATATAGAAACCAAATTGTACGAATTTGTCTGCATAAGACAGCTGAGTAAGAAGATCATAACTTGATTGGGATTTGGTATGATGAGTTGAGGCCTACTAACACCATTTAAGATGAAATGACTAAGCCTCTTGCACTGCAACTAAGACTACTGAAAAGATTCACGTGGGTGCTGAGCACGAATGCATAATCGTACTGAATTATCCAATTAACTGAAGGACTGATAGCTGAATACTGAGTCTGCAGGATGGAACTGTACTTAGTCTTGAATAACTGGACTGCAACTGCAGAGCATTATGCACAGGAGATAAGGACTGACTGAGTAACATGAGGTAACTGGGAATGGATTTATGAAAACTGTATTACCTCAAGAATGCTAGGCTAAGCGTCTAATGTGATTGGGAACATTCGGTAAATTGAGGTATTGAGGTACCACTATCTGAGTAATTGATAACTATAAAATTGTCAAGCTATCCTAAAACTGGACTGAATTTCTGATAACTGACACTTAGACTGGTGCTGAAGTATTCGATTCTGGGACTGAATGCTGATTACTAAAATTGAACACTGAAACTATAACTGAGATGGTAACTGAATTTGGATAGATGCATGGTGAGGACTGATATAGATCAAGGATCTAAACGTATACTCGCACTCTATACTTTTCCCCAACTTATAAATGCAACCTCTTGCTAGCCACTTACTTGCACGCTACTACAACATTCAAACCTATCATCATAACTGCACTTTTGTGTAAAGCAAGCATGCAACAATCTCCTCTTAACATGAATCATTTACTCTCTATCTTTTAAGAAACTGCTAATTACTACACTATTTTCACAGAGAAAGCTCATTGAAGGGTTAAATCAGGAGGACCTGAAGCATGAATGGATACTGGCTGAACTTGACACTTGAACTAAAGCCTGAGAAATAGAATACCAATAACATGGATTTACCAAAATGGTTTGAACTGAGGATATAGATGACCTATCTGAGTTTGGCTGCTCACTAGAATTGGAGCATGAGTCATGTGGATTGAGCATACTGTAAAGCATGACATGAGTATGTGGGTCACGAGCTGTATGACCTGAGTCTAAAATTTCTAAATTTGTAAGACATGACTCGTAACACTGAGAGAGTTGGAACTGAACTCCTTATGCTGGAAACTGAAAGCACACATAATACGTGGAAAGTACGTGAAAGTAGGCTGTGTTCATGGAACTAATTCGTACTGCGGGGTAAAATGAGACCCCTTATACTGGGAACAGAAACTGTACATGATTTATGAAAAAATGCATAAGCATGATTATTGACCATAGAGTTGACACGCAAGGCCTGAGTGGATTTCGTGATAGCTGAAGTGCAAAACTCTGCACTGAGATAAGTATGGGTTGGGAATCGTCTTCCCTTACTGCTTTCTATACATACTGGCACTACCACTGGAATTTGGGAGCTTGAAATGGGTCACTCGATCTATCATCTCCCCCTTGGATTTAAGTCATCATCATAAGTCTGTAAACACTTTACTAACTCTGAACTAAACCGCAATCATCGTCATATACTTATACTCTGTTCAACACATGCTTGCCTTACTAAACACATCATCTGGTTCTATTTCTTCATATACTACTAATATCACATCCATACCTTCAAGCCTAATATCATGTCAATAAACTTAAATTCTTGCTCGCACTGTTCAAGACTACTGATTCACTTTGGTACAACTATACCTATGAATACATAATCTATTCAACCTGGATCATGTTATCCCAACTCTACTACTGCTAAACTCCTGAGTTCATGCTTCTAACTCTAGGTCATATGCTATCATAGAATTTGGAGAAGAGATCTGATCACATATAATTTCTCATGATCATGAATAAGATTTGTACAACTCTGGAGCATAACTGAACTGATGGGATACTTTTGAGCTTATGGACAATCCCATAACTGACTGTAGGGTCTGTATGAGAAAGCTCTATCTCTAGGACTTGAGCTTCACTGCTTTTGTTACCTTGAAAGTAAGGTAAAGTTGACATACGTGAAGCATGATGAGAATCTACAAGAGTTTCTTAAAGAACCTTTTTATAGCACGATCTGAGACATGAAATAAGGGAAACTGTTTCTAAAATATCTCATAGCCACCTGCACATAAGTGTGGTGCACAACACACGCATGTACAAGACTTTACTAAATGCGGCTTTCAGACTTCCTAGGACACTATTGAACCTTAGGCTTTGATACCAAGTTTGTAACGCCCCGAATCTAGTACCCAGAATGCTACACGGTGCCCACGGTCCCGAAGGACAACAAGCTAACCCATGACTGATATCTATAAACTGAGCATTGAATAATAGTAATAATATCATAAATGCGAAAACATGAACTAAAAGGCCATAAGGTTCAATACTAGTACATAACTAAAAAATATGGTATAACAATACCAAAACAACTAAGATAATTATCTGAACATACTGTAGTCTGAAAGCCTCTAAACTGTCTGAATAAGGAGTTGATGGGACATGTCCCCAACTAACTCCAACTACTGAAATAAATAGAAAACTAAAATAGTAACGTGATCATCATATCCTCAAAGGATGAGGACTCACTGCTAACTTTGATTGTTTAACTAGGATGTTACTGGTTCTCTGGAGCTCGTGCTTTTAAACTAATGGTACTAGACACCATTGCACAAATATGTTAGTACTTTGAATATACTGGTATGTAAGTGAGGTAGGCTGAATGCAATAGGTTCATATGCATGAACAATACTAACTGACTGACTAACATAAACGTGAGAATACATGCATGCATACGTAACTGTAACTGAGATCGTGCTCAGACTGAATACGGAGTTCTGAGTATTGAGTCTACTAATTTTGACATCTGAGTCACTAATGAGTGAGAAAGACTGATACTGTATTACTGAATACTGAGGGACTGAGACTATGTTACTGATACATGAATAACTATTTCTGACAGTTCTGATTATGAAAAACTGGTCTGGTTGACTGTATCTGACAGTCCTGAAGTTAAAGACTAATAACATGAGTTCTGAGAATTGATATAACTGATAACATGAGTTACTGTATCTGACAGTCCTAAATATGATGGAAACTAGCTAAGTTCTGTACTGTATCTGAATTTGACTGTGTCTGACAGTCTTGAAATCTGAAGAACTATCTGAGTTCTTTTACTGAGACTGAGACTGTGGGAGGTAATAATCTAATCGACATGCCTCGGAACTGACTGATGGGGTCCAACCTGTAACCCCAGCTGGAAGGGTGTCAATAGCGTGCCACGGGTAAGACCTGCTGTGAGTATACCCTCTCTGACAGGGAGCTCTTCCATCAACCCCTCCTGGTAGGTAACCCAAATGAGACGTATATATGTCCCTAAACACGTAGGGTGCATCCCAACCTACGCTGGCTATGTAGTTGTGGAACTTAAGGGTTGCTTTTAGAAATCTCAGTCCTATCTAGCGGGTGAGTCTCCATCCCTAGGCTCTCTCGGTGATGAATTCTACTCCCATCTGAAAGACACTGAACTGATTAATTGAGCTAAATTGATTAACTGAACTGAACTGATTAGCTGAACTGAACTGATACTAGTGGTATTGTTTAGTGAAGTTAAACTGAATTTACTGAGTTTCGTTGAATGACGGAATGTACTGAGTTCTAAGGTCTGACTGAGAATACTGAAGTTACTGAGATTGACTGGGAAAAACTGAGGTTACTGAGATTACTAAGTACTGAGATCACTGAGATTACTAAACTACTGAGATTACTGAGATTTCCTGAGTCACATGACTGACTGAGTTCTATGGATCATAGCTTGACTGAGGAGATCGTGAAAACATGACATGACTCTAGGCACATAACTAAATGTTTGGGTACAAGTACTCCCAGGACTCGATGAGAAGAAACTGACATAGCATGACTTACTTGAACACATGACCAACAACACAATTCATAATTCATCTATTGAAGCATTTTTTCAAACATGTGATATGCATAAACTTGTACATGATTGGGGATTTCATGATATCATACTAGTTGGGCATGTTTCCTTCATCTAGGCATTTAATCAAACACATACTAGACATAGAATGTGTAAACAATATTATACAATAATCAAACATCATGATTCATCTCTAATTTCATCATCCAAGGGTTTTAATCCTAGGTTTACATGAATCTATATCATTACTAATCAATTACACATGCAATTTATCACCAAACATGGATTAGAATGCAATTAGTCATTATCAACATGAACAAAAGCAATCCAATCATGAATTCGTAAAGAAAGCCAAAATCTAGAATTTAGAAAAGGTATTCTTGGACTTCATGGATGAAAGGGGTCCATGAATGAACACTATGCATACCTTAGCTTGTGATTCTACGAAGATTGATGGAGATATTCTTAAAATTTGACGGTGAATTCCCTTGGAATTGAACCTTCTATGAAAACTCTAGGGCTTGTTCTTGAGAGTTTTTGAGAGTAATTGAGTATAAGCTGCTGAATTATGGCCAAATCTTGTGTTATAAGGCTTATATAGGATGGAAAATTGACCCTTTTAACCCTAGGACACGTATTTAATTTCTGAAAAAATTCTCGATTTTCATACTTGGCGCAACGCGCCACTATCGCGCCAAGTTACTGAAAAGTGACAAATGGGAAATTGCACGGTGGTGTGACGTGGAGATATCGCGTTGCCACCTTGTCTGTGACCTAGAAGTTTGTTGCGATTTGCCACTATCGCAGAGCAACACTGGAAATTAACAATTTCTATTTGAGCTATCTCTGCGACGCGCTGAAGGTTCAGGTGATACACTGTCTCACTAAAAAGGCTCTAACTCTTCACCCGGGTGTCGGATTTGGGAGAATTTGGTATTGATGGAAAGCTTATTGAATTTTTCACATGACGAAAAGTGAAAATATTGAAAATACCACGTGTACAAAAGCATATTCATCTTTCAAAGATAGCTTCTACCATTCTTGGGGAAACTTTTCAAGCTAGGAAAAGTATGGGGTATTACACTCATGTAGTAGATTACTTGTTCTTTCTTTCTTGTATCATCATACTGTCCTAAAATACATCCAAAAACACTTTATATCATAGGTAAGTATAATATCAGTGGCCTACCAGGTTCGGGAGGAACCAAAATAAGAGGATTTGACAGATAATCTTTGATCTTGTCAAATGCATGTTGACACTCGGTTGTCTATTCTATAGCAGCATCTTTCTTCAAAATCTTGAAAATTGGCTCACAAATAACCGCAGATTGGGCTATGAACCGGCTGATGTAGTTGAGGCGGCCCCAAAAGCTCATGACGTCTTTCTTGCTTTTCGGGGGATGAAGATCTTAGATGGCCTTGATCTTGGCTGGATCCAATTCTATGCCCTAACGACTGACGATGAAACCCAGTAATTTTTCTGAAGGAACTCCAAATAAGCACTTTGTCGGGTTTAACTTCAGATTGTACTTTCTTAATCTGTTAAAGAATTTTTCCAGATCTGTCAAATGACTTCTACCCTTCTTTGATTTGATGATGACATCGTCTACTTAAAATTTATTCTCCTTGTGGATCATATCATGGAACAGAGCGATCATGGCCCTCATGTAGGTGGACCTAATATTTTTCAGACCGAATGTCATGAACTTGTAGCAGTAAACTCCCCACGGAGTACTAAAGGTAGTTTTCTCAGCGTCATCCTCGTGCATCTTGATTTGATGATAGCCGGCGAAGAAATTTACAAATGATTGTGTTGCATGTTTGGCACAATTATCAATCAAAATATGAATGTTTGGGAGTGGAAAGTCGTCTTTGGGACTGGCATTGTTGAGATCCCTGTAGTCTATGCAAACTCTGACTTTCCCGTCCTTCTTGGGGACAAGTACAACATTGGTCAACCAAGTCGGATACTTTATCACTCGGAGAATACCAGCTTCAATCTGCTTTGAGATCTCCTTTTTGATTTTCAAACTCAGATCAGGCTTGTATTTTCTGAGTTTCTGCTTGACAGGGTGACAGGATGGGTCAGTGGGCAATTTATGAGCCACTATTGAAGTACTCAGACTCGTTATGTTGGCATAAGACCTAGAAAAAACATCCGGATGATTTCTCTGGAACTGGATGTATCCCTCTTTTTCCTTTTTAGACAAGTGGATGTTGTCACGGGTTTTCTTTATGTCTTCAGAAGAACCTATGTTCACTACTTCTAATTCTGTGAGATTTGCCTTGGGTTTATTTTCAAAATCTTCAACCTTACTGACAAATTCCTGGGGAATTTCATCTTCTTCTGTATTTTCTACTTCACTTATATTATGTTGTATTCTCTCGTTAGATGTCACAGTCGTAGATTCAACAGTTTTAAATGTGATTTTGCTGAAAGAAAAGAAAGATAAATAAAAAATATTAATAATCGAAAGAGAAATTTTATTAATAATGCGAATGTCTTGAAGCGTAATGTTGAGAATAAAAATAAAGAAACTAAAATTTCAAATCATCTCGAATGATCGAGTTTATTAAAAAAAATGCTAAAAACATTCAAAACTCTGTCAAGTCTACCCAAGTGCTCGGCGGGGCCTGGATGGAGTGACAATCCAGCTATTGATGGTGACCTTTCATTTGTGGCTCTGGTTAGGGGCTCCTCCATCTTCGCTAATGACGACGTGGCAACCATCCTCCCCGGTCAGAAAAAGGAGCTTTAGTCTTTCTAAGACCTCTTCTTCACTATGGCCCAGAAAAATGAAAGGACAGAAAGATTAATGAAGTACAGACAGGTGTTTGGGTAGAGGGCGGTAATAGCCCTTCTGAGGCGGCTCCCAGTCGAAGTAGTCTTCTATAGTGCATTTGTATCCCAAACCATATGTGTCCATCTTAAAATGTGGCTGTATGGGCTCAACGATTCCCTGTAACCTTGCTCCCAAGCCTTTACCTGGATCATAACCTTTGATCATCCTTTTGCCTGTATCTTTCCAAGTCTCTCCTCTGAGAATCATGTCTACTTCTATGGTTTCAATCTCTTCTTGGCCCTCGGGAGTAAGGGCGGTATCTTCTTTCATGAAGAGACCTTTCAGCATGTCTGTTATTTTATCATAGTCATTTATACTATCCTCAAGAAACCCCACAGAATGGAAAATTTGATACAATGATCGTGCAGAGTCAAGTGTGTCCCCGCTCTCATTATCAATTACGTAGCCCAATCCGCAGGTGTACTCCTTATCCTCAAACTCTAAAGGATCAACTATTTCTTGCAATCTAGCACCGAGATCTTTGTCTTCTTCGTACCCCAACCAACGCATGTAACTCAAAGCGTCCAATGGTTTCTGAAGTTGTATGTAGCTTATTGTGTCTTCTTTAATATTCTCAATCCATTGAAAAACGTTGAGCCCTCCTTGTCCTCTTTTATCCCATATCAATACCTCTTGTTGAAAGTATTCAAATCAGACGCATCAGTGTAAGGTGGACGAGACTGTACCAACCATGTGGATCCAAGGTCGCCTGAACAGTAAATTGTACGAGGCAGGAATGTCTATCACTTGAAAGATTATGGGAAATATGGTAGGGCCCAGTGTGACGTTCAGTATAATTTCCCCGATAGTATTTTGCCGGGAGCCATCATATGCCCTTATAACACTTACTCAGGGTTGGATTTTATCCTTGTCAACTTCAAAACTCATCAAGGTAGCCAGAGGAAAGATGTTTACCCCAGAACCTGGATCAATCAGCACGCGTGAAATTTCCCTTCCTTTACATTGAAAGACGACAAATAATGCATCATTATGCGGCCCTCCTTCAATGCTCCCCACCAATTCAAGGGTATGGAATATTTCCCCGTCAAGGTCTTCTTTTCCTTCAATAGCATATATAGGATGCCCCTTCTCTCCCTGTATCACAACTTCTTGGTGGTCATATTAAAACTTAAGACATTGATAAAGTGTGGAGGATACTACGCCAGCCGCATGATGCCACGGACGTCCGAGCAGCAAGTTATAAGAAGTAGGGATATCCATCACTTAGAAGGTTATAGGGATAGGGACCGGACCCATCACCATGTCCAATGTAATTTCCCCAATAGTGCCCCTTTGGGAGCCATCGAACCCTTTTATGTTCATCTTCCAAGTCTGCACTTTGGACATATCAACCTTCAATCTGGTCAAGGTGTTCAAAGGGAAAATATTTAATCCCGAGCCTGGATCAATCAACACATGGGATATCATTCTCCCCTCATAATGCAGTGTGATATGTAGAGCCCGATTGTATGCTCTACCTTCGGGTGGTAATTCATCATCATGAAATAATATCTTGTATGCTTCGAATACTTGCCTTACCATGTGAACCATATCCCCGCCTGTTATGGTAGTTGGCACATAAGCTTCACTTCAAACCCTCATAAAAGCATTCTGGTGATTCTCAGAAGTCTGGAGCAATGTCAAGATTGATATTTGGGCCGGGGTCTTACTCAGCTGCTCTGCCACAGAATACTCCTTGGCTCGTACTTTCATCGAGATGCCATCTTCTTCAATCCCGATGGCAGGTTGTTTTCCCTTACTAAAACTTCCTTGGGATAAGTTTTCGAGCAAATATATTTTACCTGATCTAGTCACCCCTTGTGCAACGTCTGTCTCGGCTATCTTTGCTTTTCTGGGAATATTGAGTTCATAATTCCATGGAACTACATAAGGATTGTATACAGTCGGGGTAGCTCTCATAATAGTGAAGGGAGCTTTAGGCGTGGCAACCCGACCTTAAATGGTGCCTACTTCTGTACACTGATAGGAGTACTGTTTCCCTTTTTAATGACCCAGATAGAATACTCCAAGTCTACATCATCGTCAGCATCGAGCATATTTACCTCATGAGTGGGGAGAGGATTGTTGGTAATGTTCGGTTCTGGGTCCTTCAACTGAATTACCTTAGTATCGATCAGTTGTTGAATTTTGTTCTTCAATGCAAAACAGGCCTCAATAGGGTGCCCCCTTATGCTAGAATGGTAGGCGTAGGTTTGATCATGCCGATACTGTGGTGACTTTATGTCAACTCGTACAACAGGAATGGTCGTGATATGGCTCTCTTTTTTGAGCCTTTCGTATGTATACTGTCTTCTTTTAATGTTTCCCTTGGGTTTGAGGGCAATAGGATTGGTAGCAGGGATATGAGTAGGTTGGGTTGTTTGGACTTGGATGGGTTGGGCATTATATACAGGGTAGAAAAGATTTGAAAATTGTGGAGGCATTTGGTTAGGAGAAGGCATTTGGTATAGTGGGGATTAATATGGCATTGGAGGTTGTGGTGGATAGAGGGAGGTTGTATATAGTGTTTATGGGTAAGGTAGGGAGGTGGAGCGAGGGTTTCATGGCTCGAAACACTATTCGAAGGGTGGGCCGCCATCACCGACCCTATCTCTTTCTTCTTCTTATTTTCTGCTGACCCTACAGCTAGAGCGTTCAAGCGGATAATGCTACCATTCTTAAGACACTCTTTGAATATTTCTTCTATTCAGATGATTTCAGAGACACTTTTGTCTGTGACTGTTAACAGTTTGTCAAGGTATTGTGGCTTTTGCGCCTTGACAAAATATTCCTTCATTTGTTGCTCTTCAACTGGAGGCTGAGATCTCGCAGCCTTGGCCCTCCATCTCATGGTATACTCACGAAAGGATTCATTCGATTTCTTCCTCATCGCCTGCATGTAAGTCCAACTAGAAGCATTGTCGATATTGTACCCAAATCTCTTAACGAAGCCAGAGGCCAGGTCAAGACAACCTGCCCACTTTTTCATATCTTGTTTGATGTACCATGTGAGAGTCTCTCTCGTGAGGCTTCTCATAAACAGCTTCATCCGAATTTTCTCATTCTTCCCTACACCCGCTAGTTTGTCACAGTACACACACAGATGTGCCTTAGGATCTCCAGTCTCATTGTACAACTCGAACTTGGGAGGTTTGAACCCTTACGGCAGCTCTATGTCTGGATGGATGCACAAGTCTTTGTAATTGAGATCCTTCATACCCTTGTTTCCCTCCAAATGTCTCAACCTCTTAACTACAACCTGCATCATATAATTATTCTCCGGGTTCTCAGACGCGAGTTGAGGATAGTTGAGTGGAAGCATTTCAAAATAGATTGGGTTTTGGTTATGGCTACCAGATGCGTGATAGTGGTATATGTTTGTATACAGAGGCTTTTGTCGAGAAGGATGAACGGAGTTTTTAGGTTCTTGGGTAGGCATATATAAAGTAGTTGTGGTACTTTGGAGATTTTGGACATTGGTAGGAATATGAGGTTGGAGATAAGGTATTGGATGGTCGGAAGGAGCTTGGGATTTTGGAACGGCAAAGCTATCGGCTTGTAATTCCGGAGTGTTCAGGTTAAGGGAAAGCTTAGCCAGGTTGCGCACTTGCGCTAATTCTGCTTGTAGTTCCAGGATTCTTTGTTCCATTTTCATCATCATTTCGTTCTGATCGACGACACTATCCCCTTCTGAACTAGTACCCTCTTTTTCCCCAACAATGTGATGATCACCCATTGCTTCTTTTCCTCTGAAACTTGTAGGTAAAGGAGAAGGAGAAGGAGGAGCCCCTTTTGATCTAGTATGATAGGCCAGACTGCACAAATCAACCTATGGGGGGGGAAACAAAACAAACAAAACAACAAAGGTGAAGAAGTTAGTGCGTTAGTGATAAAAAAGAATGAACTAGATTAACACATAGCACATTGTTTGACGTGTCCTACGATGGGAGCCTCTCTTGAGTGAGAGGTAGGACTATCGTTGTTTGAGAGATAATTATGCGATAAAATAATGCCATTTGCTCAAAGATAAACCTTAAAAGAAAAATAAACTTTATTCAAACTGTTTCAACATTGCGGAAAATAAAGAAATACAAGAATGTCTAATATGGATGCTAAACTAAATTCTAAATATGTCCTCTTCTTGCTCCTTCTTGTCAGCTTCTAGGGCCTTGTCAAAGCAGTGGCGGCTTGTAAGAGATAAGATAGTGCTAGATTTTCTCCCATGCTTCCCATGTCGAGGCACTCCTTTCTTTGTTGGTCGAATTCATCTCGGAGTTCTTGCACCTTTCTTTCCATTGTCAGAGCACGGTGTTTCCAAGACTCCAATTGTTCTCCCATGTTGGCCATTTCCTTGGCATTCTCCGTAATTATATTGTGGTTGCGCGCTTCATATTCCAAAGTCCTCTTCTTAAATTTGCGATAGAGGGCTTGTGCTTCGGCTTCCTTGTCGTTGATATGCCTACCTCTTTTGATGCCCGAGTCACTTTATTTTCCTAATCAGCATGCAACCATTCAATATAGACCACTGTGTAGCCTGCATTGTATCTGTCTAGCGCAATGCTCTCTACGTCTAGGTGGGTCTTTTTACCCCAAGCTTTGGCAATGCCGTTGCCATTTGGAATCTTATTATCTTTGTAGTCGACTCGGTATGCCTCCATGTTAGTAACTTGTGGAATTAATTGTTGTCTTCCTGCTTGCCTGATCACTCTAGTAGGAAAGTATGGTTGCAGGCTATGAAGTCCCATCAGAATCAAGGGTTCCTATTGTTGAGTAGAAATCACGAAATCTGTGCTCGAGAACCAATTGAACATCCATTGGACAGAATCTTCAGTCAGGGTCCCCAACTTTTGTCCCTATTTTTCTACCTCATTTGGCCGTCTGATCCTTTTGAACCCTAGTGTGACTCGGGTATTATGTGTACTAATATTGTCGATCCCCATCGATCTATGCATGCTTTGTACACCATGGGTTTTCTGAAGATGCTCAATCAACTACAGCTGCAGTAACAAATTGCACCCTTTAAAATGTTTGGCGCCATTTTTGCAACGCCCAAGGGACCAGTAGATGTCTGCCACTATCATGGGTACAATTGCGCAAGATCCCTTTTGAATCCCATTGCATAAGGCATCATCTACGGCGATCAGACGAGTTTGCACTATTTCTTTCGCTCTGATTAGGAAGACCACCATTCCTAGAAAGTAAACGATGAATGCAAAGATCCGTTTATCTTCCCAAGAGTGTTGGTTAGAACCTTCTACTACATATATTTCTTTCCCTTGCTGGTGGCCGAATCTATTAGCTAAGTAACTGCCGGGCATTTTTGACCTCATCACATATGCTACTAATCGACTGCCATGAAGACCCAATTTGTGGCTTGCTTCTTCTAGAGTGACACTTTTGGGGATGATAACCTCAGCTCTTTTCCACCTCATTGTTAATGGAAACATCTTGTTTTTTACGTATCTTCCAATTTCCTCCAAAAGAAGGGTCATTTCTATGTCTCCAAATCTGAATACTGATCTCGTTTCATCCCAAAATGCAGTAGCAGCTTCAATAAGTTCTTTACATGGATTTATGTTCATGAGGGAGGGCAGACTTCCCAATGCTTTTTCTACCACGCTTCGTCCATAGTACCCCAGATCCGACCACTAATGCTTCATGTGAGGCGGCCAAACCATACCAAATTTTGGGTATGAAGTAGGGATGGCCATCAAATCTGCAAAACAAAACGTTAGTCTACCCTACCCCCCAAAGATCAAATGACATTATTTTGGCATAATTGTCTCTAAAAAATACACATAAATAGTGAGGTGTTCTTTTCGGGATCATGGGATCCCTTAGAACTTAGGGCCAGGTTTTCTAACATGACAATCCTAGGTTTTTTAGAGTGTTTATTCCTTAGTAAAGGAATAAACGGTTAGGTTCTAAGAATAAGAGTGGTTTTGACATGGTCCCCCCAAGTGGACAACTTGAGAGTGGCAAAGCTTGTGGCTGTCAACGCACCGCTGATCGACCGATCCACAAGGCATTTTCCGAAGGGTGTTTTAAGAAAGAACATCCGTGCAACCACGCAACCGTTCGTAAAAGAAAATAAAAGAGGTTTCCAAGTGGAGGAAAATATAAGCGGAATGCCGGTCATAAAGCAGTAACACGTAGCACATAGCAACATACAATAACATGCTTTAGCAAATAAAAACATATAATCAATAAAAGAAAAGTAGGCATGGAGACATATGAATAACACATAAAAGAGAAAAGAGAGGGGAGTAAAATACGTAAATATCACCAATAAAAGCAAAGTAGACATGACGAGACATGAATAACACATAAAAATAGAAAAGAAGAAGGGAATAACATGTGTAAATTAATCACCAATGGAAGCAAACATAGACAAGGAGAAACATGACTAACACATAAAGAGGGAAAAAGGAGAAGGGACTAACAAATCATGATGTGAATAAACAATAAAGAAAAACATATAGAAAATAAATAATGTTAAGAGCAAACATTATAATACTAACATGAACACATAAAGAGAATCCCACATGAAGCACAAATTTGTAATGGTTAGAACCCAAATATCCCCAGCAAAGTCGTCATTCCGTCGCGCCCCATTTTCCTTGCGGAAAGCGGGATTCGACGTGACCACTCTTTTTTGGGATTATTTTGAAGGTAGATTGTGAAGAGTCGCCACCTAACGAATTAAGGTGCGTTAGGGCACCGGTTTAGGCTAACTATGAACCTATTTTGTCTTAGTTCACCAGAGTTCGAGTAAGGGTTCAAATTACCTCAAAAGGAAGGTGTTACGCGCCTTTTGAGGTCCACAAAGGTGGTTCCCGCCCGAATTCATATTTTACGTGGGGATTCTATGTGATCAAATAAAGTCTCTTGTTTTATTATTAATTTAATGTTTAACTAAGTGATAAAACAATTAATGAACAAAACGTTATTTTATTATTTCTAATTATTAATTATCGAAGTAATAAAAATATATAATAAGATAAGTGAGGAGAAAGAAATGACATAAATTTATAATAAAAGGGACTGCTTATGTAATAATCTAACTACCCCAAATAAATAAACATGTAAAGTATATAAAGGAACAAAAAGAAGTCGTCCAACTCAAACAAAGAAATGTTTTGGTTTTATTCGAATCAAAACCCCAACTTGTTTAATCATCATCCGACCCACCAGCTGAACTCTTAGACAAGTGACAATGTCATTAGTCTTACCGTCACTATCCGTTGGGATCATCACTTCCAAATGACTACTCGCCCCACCCCACTTAGGCTGGATGTCAAGTCTAAAGGCGTTCTAGGACGAGAATAAAACTAACGTTCTTTTAGACATACTTATCATCCCACCTATCATCCAAGAGGCATTGGACTTTGCTATTTTGGTTTTGTGATCTCGACAAAATAAAGCTAGATTGCCTAAGACTCGAAACGCGTAACAAGTATGACGTCACGTAGCACATAATTGTCACATGTTAGCCTCTTGATTTATTAACGTTAATTAATTTGATTAACATGCAAAGACAAATAATTATTTATTGTGTTAGACCTATAGGCATGATATATATGTTAAACAACTGATTTAATATGACAAAAATAACAGTGACTCATGTGTATAACAGTGTTACAAAGTGTTAAAAGAGGATGTCAAAAGTGTGGTAAATGTGTCGAGGAATATAATGCCATGACATGATAAGATGCCTAACACTTAATGTTTAATCTGCTAGAAATATGCAAAGATGCCTAAAAATCTAATATTTTAACATGCTGGAAATTCAATTGACATGCCGAAAATATTGTTAAACACGCTGAAATCTATTTTAAAGTGCGGCTGAAATTTGTTTAAAGGTGCAGAATTTTAATGGTCTGATGATATTATCATGCTGAAAATTGTGTTTGGACATACGAGAAGTTACTGTTCATGCCAGTACTTCAATTTGACATGCCGAAACAGTAATTAACATTGCTGAAAATTTAATTTAACACATGCTGGATATTAATCTTAATTGCTGAAGATTGATTTAGACATGCATAAACTTGATTTCAGCCATGCTGGAAATTAATTGCTGGAAATTGATATTAAACATGCTGAGATTTTAATGTTAACTCAAATTTGTTTTAATATGACTAAACTGTGTTGACACGCCTAAACATGCAAAGACGTATTAAATAAGTTGTGCTTAACATGCGAAAATTCATGTAGACTAACGTATCAAAATATTATCAGGCTTTAATTCAATGCGGATATGTTAAAAGGTTTTAGCATGCTTAGATTTTAATTTAATGCGTCTGATATTAAAAGAACCTTAAGTCATATTTCCAAGCCAATTAATTAGTGAAAAAGTCTAAATGACCCATCTGTTAATAAATCCTACTTTTGTGTGCCTAAATGATTCACATAGCACGTAAGAAACATAAAGCCTAAGTTGTGCCTATCGATACTATTTATAGAGCACATAAGGCCCCGTTCCCCCAAAGCAGTTCCCCAAATTTTATTATTACACCAATAGTAATGTCCTTACAATAATATTACAAACCAAATGATACAAAAATTAAGGAGGAAAATAACTAACTATCAAGAATACATAGTTGATTAAATGTCCCAGCGACTCTTCGGCACCCCCCCTTCTAATAACACCTGTTGGAAATAATAGAAAGCAATGCAAGCATGGGACGAATACATACATGGACAAGCATATTGAAACAATCGAACACAACACAACAAGTAAGCAGCAAGTAATTACTTCAAGCTAATCCTATAAACATGCTTTCTAATATGTAAATATATTGATGAGGGACTTGCCAGTGAGCAACAGTAAACGAGTTAATAAGAATAAAAAGAAAGCCAAGCACAACGAAATACGCAAGACGTTTTCCGTAAGCCTCGAAGGAAAAACCAAAGAACCCTTAGAGCATTTAATTGCTTTATATTAAAAGTAACTGATATCTTGTTTAAAAGAGTAGTAGTGATTGTAATTGTAATAGAAGTCTGTTAATGAAACGGGAGGGGGTTTATATAGTAAGAGGTTTGTAAGTTAAGGTCCAATTAGCCGATCCGAAAAAGAAAAAGCAATATTTTAAAAATCAATCCCAATTAATCAAGGAGAACAAGAATATTTGATTGAAATCAGTCAATAAAGTCTTCCATAAATATAAAATCACACTTACAATACCCAATTCAGTCAAAGCAAAAAAGGAAAACATCCTTTAAGCGCACCAATCAAAAAATTTACCAAAAGTATGGACACCACATAATCAGAACTTGTAGTCTCATTAGTTATCAAAATTCTGTAATTAGTTAATTAAAATATACCATATATCAGTCTAGTAAAGTACCCTTCCATACCAAACAAGAACAAAAGATTAGGAAAATCACAGAAATTTCAAGTTTACCTAAAATAAGCAAGGACAAAAGCTATCACATAATTTCATCCCATTCATCTATCAATCAACCTAAATAAAATTCCCAATCGGTTGCAAATAAATTGAAGCCTACTATAATCAGCTGTCGTAACATTTTTAGCTCACCAAATAAAAGATGGTTGTAAAATTCAAATTTTAAACAGATGACTCAAGCACATCCAAGGCTACCAAAATTCATCTAAGACCAAGCAGTAACAAATTTACCCGCAGGTGAAGGATATCAATTTAGAAATATCACAATTCAAATTACGAAATTAAAATTCATGAAACTTGGGGTTCTGAAAATTAACAAATTGGAAAGAAATTCAGAGTCACAATGTCACGAACAACCAAAGCAAATAGAAAATCATCTTGCAATTAAGAGATTTGGAAATCAAACCGGACTAAAATAGTCGGTGTTCGTCGAAAGCCTTGTCGGCTGGACGGTGAATGACGATGAAGAGCTTTTCCACAGGTAGGGGAGAGGAGACACCGGAGCGGCGGCCTTGTTGATGGCGCGGCTGTCCGCTAGTGGCGGAGAGGTTGTCGTCGTTGTTGTTCTGGAATGGCGGTGGAGAGGACGATCGAAGATATCTGGCGGCGACGCTGGGGTGGCAGCGGCGAGGGTTCGATGGCGTGGGGGGGGCTGGCCGTCGTTGTGGTGGCGTTGGTCGCTGGAACGGAAGGGAGAACGAAGATGACGGCGTTGATGGCATCGTTGGTGGAGGCGACGTGGCTGGTGCGGCGGTGGTGCTGGTCGGGGGACGGAGGTGGACTGCTAGGGCGGCGTTTTGAGGGTTGTTAATGATGGTTTCGCCGGAGAAAAGGACGATGGGAGAGAGGGGGAGAGAGGGGGAGATCGGAGGAAGGGAAAGGGAGACCAGTGATGGGACGGTGGCAGCGCCATCGCCGGTGGTTGGTGGTTTATGGGGAGAAGAGAGAGAAGGGGGGAGGCTGCTTCTCTTTTGCCATTAGGGTTAGGGTTAGGGGTTTCGATTTAAAAGGAAAGAATAGGCATATTTGATCTCAGCCGTTGGATCAGTTTTGATCGACGACTGAGATTTACAAATTGAGAAATAGGTCAAAATTTGAATAGAATTCCAAATTGATTTGCTAATTTGGCTATAATTGTAATGGATTAAATAGGCTAGAATTGTAAGGAAATTGGATAAAATCAGGTTAAAATGTAAATAAATTTAGGCAAAGATTTTTAATTGGGCTCTTATTTAAATAAGAGCAGATAATTTCTATTATATAGAAAAGGTGGGTTCGACCACCTCTTGCAATTACCAAAAAAAACTCAATTACTTCCACTTAATTACATATCATGCCCCAATATATAATAATTTCATTGTTTTATCATAATGATTTAAATATTTAATATACTTTATTAATTTGTATTAATTAACTATAACTACATATTGGAAGTAGATTTTTTTATTTATTTAATTATCCATCATGTTCAAAACTAATTTGTTACCACAAATCACAATAATTAATAACTTAAAATATTTAAAATACATATAGAAATTTTATTGACTCTTACCAAAAGACCCATCTACTCCCACTTAATTACATACCATGCCTCAATATATAATAATTTCATTGTTTCATCATAATAATTTAAATATTTAATATATTCTATTAATTTATATTAATTAACTATAACTACAGATTAGAAGTAAATTTTTTTATTTATTTAATTGACTATCATGTTCAAAACTAATTTGTTACCACAAATCACAATAATTAATAACTTAAAATATTTAAAAGACATATAAAATTTTATTGACTCTTATTATTTTAGCAATGCCACATAAATTGAGATAAAAGAAAAAGTATTGCAAATCATAATAATTAACAACTTAAAATATTTAAAAGATATATAAAAATTTTAGTTGACTCTCAAAATTGTATCGAAGTCACATAAATTGAGACACAAGGAGTAAATATATTATTTGATAATTACGTAAAAATTATTATAAATCACAATAATTAACAAGTTAAAATATTTTTTAAAAAATAAATAAAAGTTCTATTCAACTCTAAAATTTTTATCGGTGCAACATAAATCATGAAAAAATAAAAAATTATCTTAATTAATTTCAACTAAATATTTAAAGTAAATCAATTTTATTATTTTAATTGACTTTTATATAAAAAAATAATCTTTTTATTTATTTATTTATTTTAGTAAATTTAAATTTTAAAATTATTTTTTTCTTATATAGAAATACTAATATTTAAACTTAACTTTAAATTTTTAAAGTACAAAATTAATAATTTTAATTTAATAAAATAAATTTCTAATGAATATTTTCTTAGAATTTGTGTTGGGTCAATATGTATCAAGTTAAAAAGAAATAAAGAGAAATATATACTAAAATTTTATTATTGTGAAAGATAAATATAATGCACTATCCAATAATGTTTAATAATATCATATTTTGCATATGCAAATATAGCATCCCGTATTTAATTAATATACTATTCCGATGAATTATCGATGATTACTATTAGATATGATAAAATTATATTAATTTTTATAGTAATAACATAATCAATCGTTCTTAATTAATTATTATGAGCCATCTAGGTATTAAGAAAATAAATAATATTTAATGAAAAATAAAATAGACATAAAATATGAAATTAACTCTTAATGTTTTAAATTAAATTTTCGTCTTTCGAACGATAATTTTACTATATTACTCCTTATTATAAGTCATTTATGTATTAGAAAAAAAAGAATAACAAAATGATATGTCAACATAAAATATTTGATTGACTATCAAAATTATATTAGTGTCACATAAATTGAGACAGGACAAAAGAAAATATAAAGCAACATATATTATTTGAAAATGAAATAAAAAATACTATAAATAACAATAATTAACAATTTTTTTTTTAAAATTGACTGATTTCTACTTCAGCTGCTTCAGTTGTGATTTTACTATATCACCCCTAATTAATTATTATGGTCATTTAAGCATTGTGCCACATAAGTTGAGATAGAAAAAATATTATAAATCACAATGATAAAAAATTTAAAAAATATTATTGGCTGTCGTCGACACAAAATTCTGGACAAGGAGAGAAACATATATTATTCAAAAATTACATAAAAAGTATTATAAATTACAATTGCTAACAACTTAAAATATCTAAAAACAATTTAATATGTTATATATTTCAAAAAAATTACATGAAAAATACTAGAAATCACAATAATTAACAACTTAAAAAATTTAAAAGATATAAAATATTTGATCGACTCTTGAAATTATATGTCATTGAAATTGGAATAGAAGAAAAGTATTATAAATCACAATAATTAAAAACTTAAATTATTTTTAATATATAATTGACTATCAATGCCACAAAAATTTAGACAAGAAAAGTAACGTATATTAATTTGAAAATTACATAAAAAATATTATAAATTACAATAGTTAACAACTTAAATTATCTAAATACATATTAAAATAACATATGTTTAACTCATGCTAGATTATGGATGAATCCTAGAAAATATATGCAATCCTTTTATTAAAAAAATTTATTTAAATATATCAAGATTGAGAAGATAAATAAATATCTTAATGTTGGGCCCGTGCTGACACGGGCCGTGCTCCTCTAGTAATAATAATAATAATAGCCAATAACAAATAATAAATAATAGTAGATAATAAATATTAAATAATAAATGTAATAAATAATAATAAATAATAATAAATAATAATAAATAATAAAATATTATTAATAATAATAAATAATAATTAATAAATAATAATAATAATAATAATAAATAATAAATAATAAAAAATAAATAATAGATAATAACAAAATAAATAATACTAAATAATGGAAAACTAGATAATGTATTTGCAAAAACATGGATATGCACTCTTTTATAAATATTAATAATAAAATGTCGTATTTGAGTTTAAAAATTATAAAAATGGTACTAAAAGATAATAAAATAATTTACGCATTTTTCTAAATCATAAATGCGACATGTCAAAAATGTATTAAATCTAAGAATAATGTGTACAAAATATTAATAAATAAATAAAATAGCAACCCAAAAAGAAGTGTCGGGAGGTCAAAATTGGGTATCAACACATAGCATCTTGTTTTAAGTTTATGAAGATATAAGTGATTTAACCCTTGAATTGCATATTTATCCCACCTATTTATGCTTTGAATTGAGGATTTATATCATGAATTGTACATCCTAATTGTGAATTGATATTTTCAAGTGTTTCCAAGATAATTGTTGAGAATTAAGCTTCATTATGAAATTGTGATCATTTAAGTACATATGCTTTAAACCTAAGTATGAGTTTTGATATTTCATGAAGAGTATATAATTAGCATGCTTTAACAAGCAAGCATTCAGATTTTAAAGAAAGATTGATCTTCCGAACCTAAGCTAAGATAAGAATCCACATTATTTATGATTTAAAACAAATATGAGTATGATTGTTTTTTATTATAAACCTTTGTGATGCCTCTAGAGTTGGTTTGGGTTGTGTTTTGATGCAGAGAGGTAAGGTTATAGCCTATGCCTCTAGGCAGCTTAAGCCTCATGAAAAGAATTACCCAACCCATGATCTTAAATTAGCTGATGTGGTGTTTGTTTTTAAAATCTGGAGACACTACCTGTATGGTGTGCATGTTGATGTGTTCACGGACCACAAAAGCTTGCAATATGTATTTTCGCAGAGGGAGATAAATCTTTGTCAGAGAAGGTGGTTAGAACTGCTGAAAGATTATGACATGAGTGTGCTGTATCATTCGGGCAAGGCCAATGTAGTGGCAGACACCCTTAGTCGATTGTCTATGGGTAGTGTTGCTCATGTGGAGAATGATAAGAAAGAGTTAGCTCAGGAAGTACACCGTTTGGCTAGGTTGGGTATTAGATTAGTTGATTCGCTGAGGGTAGTGTTGGGGTGCAGAGTAGTGGAGAATCTTCCTTAGTTTCTGAGGTAAAGGAGAAACAATATCAGGATCCCATCTTGGTTAAGTTGAAGGAGTTGGTTAAAGTCCAAAAGGTAGAGGTTTTCTCCCAAGGGGGAGATGGTGTGCTGAGATACTAGAGTAGACTGTGTGTACCATATGTAGATAAGTTAAGACAACAGATTATGGCTGAGGCGCATGGTGCACGTTACTCCATTCATCCTGGTGCTACTAAAATATATCGAGATTTGTGAGAAATCTATTGGTGGAGCGGTATGAAGAGAGATATAGTGGAGTTTGTAGCCAAGTATACAACTTGTCAACAGGTTAAAGTAGAGAACCAAAGGCCTGGTGGTGTTTTGCAAGAGTTCAGTAGTCCTACTTAGAAGTTGAAACAGGTGAATATGGATTTTGTAACAGGGTTACCCCATTCGCGTCGTCATCATGATTCGATTTGGGTTATTGTGGACAAATTTGACTAAGTCAGCGCATTTCTTGCCAGTTCATAAGTCCTATACAGCTGAGGATTATGCTAAGTTGTATATCCGAGAGTTAGTCAGATTGCATGGAGTGCCCTTGTCCATTATCTCAGATAGGGGTACTCAGTTCACTTCTCAGTTTTGGAAAGCTTTTCAGAAGGGTCTTGGTACCCAAGTTCATCTTAGTTCCATTTTCCATCCTCAGATTGATAGTCAGGTAGAGAGGATCATTCATACTCTAGAAGATATGTTGAGAACGTGTGTGCTTGATTTCAGGGGTAGTTGTGATGAGCATTTGTTGTTGATTGAGTTTGCCTACAACAACAGTTATCATGCTAACATTCAGATGGCCCCATGATAATGCTCAACTTACACGTCAATTTAGTGCAAGACGGTCGTCGTCAATATATTTACCCAACTTTGGAGTCGGGGTCGAATCCACAGGGAACAATGTGGGTGGTGATTAAACTAATTTGAGACTAAAGCTACAAGTTAAATTAAAAAAATGATACAAAAAGATAAAATGGGGGTTTGTAATGATTGAACAAAAGTTATTAACACTTTTGTTCGCTTTAGAAACTCCAAGCTAAAATTTCTGTGTTTTAAATCAATGATAGAGAGAAACTAGGGTTGTGATCACTATGATTATTAATCCCCAATGAACAATGACAACAATATTGGGTTCTCATGACTTGTGGGAAACACCAAATTATCAGTTTCGACAATCCATCTAAGTGTTTCTTAACCTACTTAGATGTTGAACTCCCTAATTCTCTCGAACTTAGGAAATCATTCTATTCATACTGATTTTATCTCAAGTTGATCAATCTTGTTACAACATTAATTATTAGATGGGATCTTAACCTTCCTAAATCCTTGTTGATAATTTGCTACCTTTAGTTTATTTCTCAGTTCGAGCAAATCAACATAAGGCGGGATTTATTGTTTGCAACCAATAAATAACAATCATAACAAAGGAATTATCAAGATGTCCCCACAATCACTCAAACTCTAACCAACTATTAAATCCATGGGGGAATAATCATAGATCCCATAACCCTAGTTGTGGGTTTTAGTTCCACATGAGAAAGAAAGAGATAAAAACAATTGTAATCATCATTCAAAGTAATTAAACTTACAAGAAATGATGTCAAAAGTTGATTCTCTTCTAAGTTCAAGAGAAAATTTCCACAACCAAATCAAAGAGTTGAAAAAATTGAATTCCAAGTTAAGAGAGCCAAAAAGAAAAGTAAAACTCCCCTCCAAAAAGTTCCGCCCCTCTCTTTTTATTAGAAAACCCTAACATATGCTTTAAATACTTTAGCCTAATTATGGAAACAAAATCATAGATCACAGTATTTTTTCGGACAGGCGACGACGTATGTGATGGCTTATCAGGAGTCTGACGACTTATCAGGAATATCGTCAGCTCCTCTTCACTTTTGACAATCTCTGCCTTAGGTTGATGATGAGACGTGATGGCTTATCAGACATGTGACGACTTATCAAAATTGTCGTTGCTTCTTCACTTCAAATCCCATTCCCTGCCTAAGACTAACGACGAGCCCGTCGGCTTATCATACTTCTGACGACCTATCACAGATGTCGTTACGAATTCCAACTGAAGCTCATTCTCTGTCTAAGACTAACGACGAGCCTGCCAACTTATCACACTTCTGATGGCCTATCACAGATGTCGTCATAAATTCCAGCTGAATCTCATTCTCTGTCTAAGGATGACGATGAGTCTGATAACTTATCATGGAGTTGGTGACTTATCAGACAAGTCGTCAACTATACTTCCCTTCTTATTTTTCTCAAAATTAAACTCTTTTATCTCAGTTGTTGTTGGTTTTATTTCATCTTGACTTTTCCTGCAATAATAAAGAGAAACAATCAAAAATGACAAAAGTTGCTTAAGACTTTGCAATTATTCTCAGTTAAAAGCCTCAAATGTGTTAGCATCTGCTCACACATCAACACCCTCAACTTCAAACAATTGCTTGTCCTCAAGCAACTAAAACACAACCAAGAGGATACAAAGTACATTCGGCAGTCAACCATCCATATTATCTCAAAACATCTTCACCATCTCCAAGGTCAATTAATTTAAAAACAACAACTGTGCATATTATTGAAAAACAATGATGCGACACAAAGGAATCAAGATATGACATCAATTCAACAATAATAACCATGCATGTACCAAGATTACACTATCCAAATAAGTTAGCAACTAGCAACGTAACCAGTGTGCCCTTACAACAAAGAGGTCCCTCCTCACTCATATGTGAACTTAAGCATGTTAATGCGGGGACGGTCAAGAGAAACTCACGCTCAAAAAGAAGTTCTAGTCAATGTATGCCAAATACCATAAGTTTGCCCTTATTTTCATTACCGAAGCTTTCAGACAGTTAAGTTAGGATCACTATAGGATTTTTCTTTAGCTTTTAATGTAGGCTTGGGGCTGGTATGATACACAAAGATATTTAAAGTAACTAAGCCTCCTTGGCACTACACTATTTTTGGGGTCTCATTTATCAACCTTTACCTTATTTCTCCCTTTCTTGATTAAAGCATATTCAAGCTGGGTGTAGTTTTTATTTATTTATTTTTCACAGCTTTTTTTTCTCATTCATTTTCTACCACACCCAGCCTTGCATTTTTTTTACCCTTCTTCATACTTACTTTACATCACGCACCCCTATGATAGCCACCCTCAACTTAGGCTATTTACCTGAGTCAAAGTGCACAATGTCCAAGGAGGACCAAGGCCAAAACAGGTTCATTGTGATACAAATGGAAATGTGATAGGTATAATACAAAGAATAGGCGTTCAGGCTCAAAATCAGGATCAAGGGATATTATTCACATATGAAAGGTCATTAAGGCTAAAAGTGGACTAATATCAACAACGGCCTATGATACTATCCTAACCGCTATCCTACAACCAAGGCAAGACCAACCGAGCAAGTTCTGGATTTAACATACAATGGGAACTAGGTAGTATCTTACACACACACGGCACAAAGGTACATCACAAGCTACTACCCATTCAGTTCATACAATTGTTTAGCAATGGTTATCATGTCACTAGTACTATTGCCATAACAAGATGCACAGTGGTCACACATAAATGCATATCACACAGTTATAAAATAGACCATTGGAGAGGTGTTCAAAAATCAACAAAAACATGTTAACTGCCTAAGGTACTTGTATTTCTCCTAGTCAACTATAATATTTTACAACAAATCACAATATGCCTAAACATATCGGCTCTACTAGGAAAAAGACTCCAGGGAAAAGAGGCACGGCAACAAAAACTCCAAGAGGACATCAACACCTACAAGTAACCTCACCCTCAACTTAAAATCATGCAATGTCCCCAATGAGTCAAACCAAAATAAAAGAGTTAGAAACATAATACTAATACAAACAACAAAATACCTTGGGTTGCCTCCCAAGCAGCGCCTGATTTAATGTCGCGGCACGACTAGGTTATCTTGACTACTCAAAATTCATCAAGATACCTTAAAAGTGCTTCATCCTTTATCCCTCCACTTAGATGATTTGAATTGTCGGCCCATCTTTTGATCTTTACATCTTTTAGGTGCGTTGGGAAAATGTGAGAGCATGATAAGGGAAGTTCTATCATGCCACTTCGAAGACTTGAACCGCTTGCCCAATTTTGCATCAAAATTTCGTGTGGGCTCATTTGGCAACGGTGAGAATCTTAAAAGCAACTAAATGGACATCGATCTTTAAGCTTCTTGGCCTTTAAGATTGGGGTTGTATTATACCCTTTCGGAAAGACAAACTCCAAAATATAGGAATTTTCCTCTTCATTTCAAAAATTCATCATTTGCTTGGGTGATTCGACTTTCATCACATCCACCAAGCATAATGTTGAAAAGTGATTCGAGTGAGGTCTTCTCCCTAATTTTGGTGTTGCATCCTTCTTAACCTCTTCACCCCGAATTGGGATAGAGTCTTTATAAGAGATTGACTTGGTTTCTTCTTTTGCCTCTAGCTCCATTTCCTTAATCTTGGCATCATCTCTCATGGTTGGTTCGGTTGGTTGGGAAATCACCGAGGGTTGCTCATCATCAAGCTTAACATCAATATAGGGTTCTTGCTCCTTATCTTCACACTCTTTCATTATTTTAAATGATTCCACTGACAAGATATCATCTAAACATAATATAGAAGAATGCTTTGAATGATTGACCTCTATATCCATCTCCTCATGAATGATTGGCTTCATGTCTTGACACATATCACATAGGATATCATACGTTTCTTTCTGGAGATCCAACATTCGTTGAAATAGAGCTTCAATGCCACTCTTCCCGGTGCTTCGTTCTTTCTTTTCTTGACCATAAGACCTATCAAACTTATAAGAAGAACTAGAATTTGGGTTAGCGCAATAGGGGGAGGGGGAATTTGGGCAATCACTCCAATATCCATATTGACCACCATATAAAGAACAATCATACTCCCGGTAGGATGGAGATGGTGCATACATCTCTCTCCGGGGAGCATATCTATAATCTTGCTAAAAGTGAGGTCCATCACAATATCGACATGGCTCATCAAGATAAGATTTCCAACCACCAAGCTCATGTTTATTCCACAATGCCATAGTAATAAGTAAACTAAAATAAAAATCTACCTAACACAAGAAATAAAAGAAAATTAAAAATAAATATTTACAAGTTTGAATTTAAGCAAGTAGGCTAAAATTCCAGATCAGCTCAATACGCCAAATTATTCCCCGACAATGGCACTATTTTTTATAACACTCAACTTGCACGTCAATTTAGTGCAAGGTGGTCATCGTCAATATACTTACCCAACTTTGGAGTCAGGGTCGAATCCACGAGAAACAATGTGAGTGATGATTAAACTAATTTGAAACTATAGCTACAAGTTGAATTCAAACAAATGATACAAAAAAATAAAATGGGGGGTTGTAAAGATTGAACAAAAGTTATTAACACTTCCGTTCGCTTTAGAAACTCCAAGCTAAAATTTTAGTGTTTCAAATTAAT
This sequence comes from Capsicum pubescens, assembly GCA_030864215.1. NCBI lineage: Eukaryota > Viridiplantae > Streptophyta > Magnoliopsida > Solanales > Solanaceae > Capsicum > Capsicum pubescens. The sequence continues at coordinate 220,918,345 of CM061542.1, read as the reverse complement.
GATAGAGAGAAACTAGGGTTGCGATCACTATGATTATTAATCCCTAATGAATAATGACAGCAGTATTGGGTTCTCATGACTTGTGGGAAACACCAAATTATCAGTTTCGACAGTCCATCTAAGTGTTTCTCAACCTACTTAGATGTTGAACTCCCTAATTCTCTCGAACTTAGGAAATCATTCTATTCATACTGATTTTATCTCAAGTTGATCAATCTTGTTACAACATTAATCATTAGATGGGAGCTTAACCTTTCCAAATCCTTGTTGATAATTTGCTACCTTTAGTTTATTTCTCAGTTCGAGCTAATCAACATAAGGTGGGATTTATTATTTGCAACCAATAAATAACAATCATAACAAAGGAATTATCAAGATGTCCCTACATTCACTCAAACCCTAACCAACTATTAAATCCATGGAGGAATAATCATAGATCCCATAACCCTAGTTGTGGGTTTTAGTTCCACATCAGAAAGAAAGAGATAGAAATAATTGTAATCATCATTCAAAGTAATTAAACTTACAAAAGATGATGTCTGAAGTTGATTCTCTTCTAAGTTCAAGAGAAAATTCCCACAACTAAATCAAAGAGTTGAAAAAATTGAATTCTAAGTTAAGAGAGCCAAAAAGAAAAGTAAAACTCCCCTCCAATAAGTTTTGCCCCTCTCTTTTTATTAGAAAACCCTAACATATGCTTTAAATACTTTAGCCTAATTATGGAAACAAAATCATAGATCACAGTATTTTCTCAGACAGACGATGACGTGTGTGATGACTTATTAGTAGTATGACGACTTCTTAGGAATGTCGTCAGCTCCTCTTCACTTTTGACAATCTCTGCCTTAGGTTGATGATGAGACGTGACGACTTATCAGACATGTGATGACTTATCAGAATTGTCGTTGCTTTTTCACTTCAAATCCTATTCCCTGCCTAAGCCTAATAACGAGCCTGACGGTTTATCATACTTATAACAGCCTATCACAAATGTCGTCATGAATTCCAGATGAAGCTCATTATCTGCCTAAGCCTAACAATGAGTCTGACAACTTATCACACTTCTAACGGCCTATCACAAATATCATCACAAATTCCAGCTGAATCTCATTCTTTGTCTAAGGCTGATGATGAGTCTGATAACTTATCAGGGAGTTGACGACTTATCAGATAAGTTGTCAACTACACTTACCTTCTTATTTTGATTAAAATTAAATTCTTTTGCCTCAGTTGTTGTTGGTTTTATTTCATCTTGATTTTTTTGCAATAACAAAGAGAAAATAATCAAAAATAACAAAAGTTGCTTAAGACTTAGCAATTATTCTCAGTTAAAAGCCTCAAATCTGTTAGCATCTGCTCATACATCACCCCATTTGAGGCACTTTATGAAAGGAGATGTAGATCACCTATGGGATGGTTTGAAGTAGGTGAGGCCGTGTTGAGATATGGTGTTAGAAGCTATAGAGCAAGTACAGTTGATTCAAGAAAGGTTGAAAATAGCTCAGAGTCATCAGAAGTCATATGCAGATGTAAGAAGAAGAGATATTATGTTTGAAGTTGATGATTTAGTCTATTTAAAAGTTTCACCCATAAAGGGGGTAAAGAGATTTGGCAAGAAAGAGAAACTTAGTCCCCGTTATATAGGTCCCTTCCAAATTTTGAGTCGTGTTGGGAGGTGGTATATGGGCTTGAATTGCCTACAGATTTATCGTTCGTACATCCTGTGTTCCAAGTGTCTTTGTTGAAGAAGTGTATTAGTGATTCAACGGTTGTAGTACCCTTAGAAAGGACAGAGTTCATCATAGAATCTCTTATTAAGAAATTCCAGTTGATATCCTTGACCATCAGACTCGTAGACTAAGGAACAAAGAAGTCCCCCTAGTCAAGGTTCTTTGGCGAAATCAATCCACTGAGGGAGCCACTTGGGAAGAAGAAGAAGATATGCGAACTAAGTCCCCTCATCTTTTTGCTGCAAATTCAGATTCAGTTTAAGGTAACAAGTTTCCTCAGATCATCTCCTTTCAATCTAAGTTTCAGCTTTATATAGACATTCATTCGATAGTTCATATAGTTGCAATCAATTGAGTCATGATTTCAGTTGTATATTCCAGTTATGACCTCATTTTTCAGCATCTCAACTTCGCTATCCATATTCGAGGATGAATTTTCCCAAGGGGGAGATATTGTAATACCCTAAACTTTTTCTAGCTTAAATTCGTTCCTAGAATGTTAAGGGATGTTTTCCAAAATGATTAATATTTGTCTCACATAGAATTTTCTAGAATTAAACTTTTCATTATGTAGGAAATTAAATAAGCTTTCCATCGATACCAAATTTGCCCAAATACGACTCTCGGTGAAGAAGTTAAAGCAGTTTTAAGTTGACAGTGTACCAACAGGCAGTCACCGCGTCGTGATAAAAGACAATTTCATAATTGTCACTTTCCAGTGAACCACCGTGATGTTAGCACATTACGATGAGGTCCCAATTTCCATTTGTCATTTTCCAGTGGACCTTCACGATATTGGCGCATCGCGGAGAAGTCTATTTTACCAATTGTTGAATTCCAGTAGCCCAACGCGATAGTGGCGCATTGCGTCGAAGTCTAAAATGGCATTTCTATAGGGAACCGCAATGGTGGTGCATCACGATAAAATTTTAGGTCCCAAGTGTCAAACTCCAGTAGGACTACGCGATAGCTCCACGTCCCGGAGGACCCCAATTTCCCATTCGTCAGTGTAACACCCCGATTTGCTAAACTGAAATGCTACACGGTGCTCATGACCCCGAAGGACCATAAGCTAACCCATGACTGATATCTGTACCTGAACACTGTGTAATATACAGTATAAATACGAAAACATGTACTGAAAGGACATAAGGTTCAAACTGGATAAACATCTAATAAAACAATGTCTGAAAACGGTATAAGAATACCAAAGCAAATCCAAAATAACTATCTGACATGCTTAGTCTGAAAGACTCTAAGCTGTCTGAATAAGGAGTTGATGGGACATGTCCCCATCTAACTCCAACTACTAAAATAAATTGAAAACTGAAATAATAATGAAATCATCATGTCCTCAAAAGATGTGGACTCACTTCCAACTCTGACTGCTGAGACTGGAATCTACTGCTGATCTGGAGCTCGTGCTTCTAAACCTATGGTATAAGACACCATAGCGCAAATGCGTCAGTACTTTGAATGTACTGGTATGCATGTGAGGTAGGCTAAATGCATGGGGTTCATAATGCATGAACAATAATAATAACTGACTGACTAACATGAATGTGAGAATACATGCATGACTACGTAACTGTAACTAAGATCGTGTTGGGAATAAATACTGAATTACTGAATACTAAGGGACTGATACTATACTACTGACATATGAATAATTGTGTCTGACAGTTCAGGTTATGAAGAACTGGTCTGGTTGACTGTATCTGATAGTCCTGAAGCTGATGGAACTAACTGAGTTTCGTACTATTTCTGAGTTACTAAATCTGAGATCAATCCTATCTAGTAGGTGATCTCTGAGTATACTGATAATAAAGATGATTTGACATAGTCTAAGATCAGTCCTACTTAGCGGGTGATCTCTGAATCTGATTATACTGCTACTGATTGACCATAGTTGAGATCATTCCTATCTAATGGGTGATATCAAAGTCTATTTATAATGATAATGACTGACTATATCTAACAGTCCTAAATCTGCATTACTCAGATGAATTGACTGTATCTGATAGTCCTGATTCTGTAGCTGAAACTGTGGGATGTATTCATCTAACCGACATGCCCCATACTAAGCTAACTGGGGTCCAACCTGTAACCCAGCTGAAAGGGTGTCAGTACCATACTACTGGTAAAGAAAACTGCTATGGAGTCAGTCCTAATATAGCGGGTGACCCCTGGGATCAGTCCTATACATATAAATGCTCTAACGGGTAATCCCTGAGTATATCAGTCCTATCTATCGGGTGACATCTCGTACCTATGCTGGCCACATAGTTCTGGAACTTAGGGATTTCTTCTAGGGATCTCAGTCCTATCTAGCGGGTGAGCCCCCATCCCTAGGCTCTCTCGGTGCTGAATCCTACTCCCATCTGAAAGACGCTGAACTGAATAACTAAACTGAACTGATTGACTGAACTGAGCTGATTAACTGAACTGAACTGATACTAGGGGTATTGTTTAGCGGAGCTAAACTGAATTTACTGAGTTCCATTGATTGACAGAATGTACTGAGTTCTAAGGACTGACTGAGAATACTGAAGTTACTGAGATTGACTGGGAATACTGAGGTTACTGAGCTACTGAAATTACTGAGATTTCTTAGTTTTCTTGAGTCACATGACTGACTGAGTTCTATGGATCATATCTTGACTAAGGAGATCGTGAAAACATGACATGGCTCTAGGCACATAGCTAAATGTTCGGTTACAAGTACCCCCAGGACTTGATGAGAAGAAACTGACATAACATGGCTTACTTAAACACATGACCAACAACACAATTCATAATTCATATATTAAAGCATTTTTTCAAACATATGATATGCATAAACTTGTACATGATTGGGGATTTCATGATATCATACTAGTTGGGCATGTTTCCTTCATCTAGGCATTTAATCAAACACATAATAGGCATAGAATGTGTAAACAACATTATACAACAATCAAACATCATGATTCATCTCTAATTTCATCATCCAAGGGTTTTAATCCTAGGTTTACATGAATCTACATCATTACTAATCAATTACACATGCAATTTATCACCAAACATGGATTAGAATGCAATTAGTCATTATTAACATGAATAAGAGCAATCCAATCATGAAATTCATAAAGAAAATTCATAACTTGAATTTAGAAAAGGTATTCTTGAACTTCATGGATAAAAGGAGCCCATGAATGAACATTATGCATACCTTAGCTTGTGATTCTACAAATATTAATTGAGAGATTCTTGAAATTTAATGGTGAATTCCCTTGGAATTGAACTTTCTATGAAAACCCTAGGGCTTGTTCTTGAGAGTTTTTGAGTATAAGTTGTTGAATTATGGACAAATCTCATGTTATAAGGCTTATATAGGGTGGGAAAATTGACCCTTTTAACCCTAAGACACGTCTTTAATTTTTGAGAAATTTCCTGATTTTCATCCTTGGCGCGACGCGCCACTATCGCGCCAAGTTACTGGAAAGTGACAAATAGGAAATTGCACGGTGGCGCAATGCGGAGCTATCACATTGACACCTTGTTTGAGACCTGGAAGTTTGGCGCGATGCGCCACTATCACGGAGAAACACTGGAAATTGAAAATTTCCATTTGAGCTATCTCCGCGACACGCTGAAAGCTCAGGTGATACACTGTCTCACTAAAAAGGCTCTAACTCTTCACCCGGGTGTCGGGTTTAGGCGAATTTGGTATCGATGGAAGCTTCTAACATTTATAAGAGTGGATTCATATTTCAAAGGAAGCTTCTAACATTCTTGGGAAAAATTTTCAAGCTAGGAAAAGTACGGGTATTACAGTCAGTTTCCAGTAAGCCACCACGATAGTGGTGCGTCACGGTGGCCTATTAAATTGGGACCCCAGTTTATTTTTTTCCAGTTTTGTTTAGAAGTTAAAAGGTGTATTTTAGACTTTTCCCATCCCCCAATTCCGTCCAAACACAAGATTTAAGTCTATTACAAACATCTTATGAGATTTTTCTCAAGATTTCTCTCAACCAAAAACCCTAAGCTTCAACAATCAACCTCAAGAATACCATGATTCCACTATTATTTTTCTAAATTAATTCAAGATTCCCAGCACAAGAATTCCAAGAACCATCATTCAAGAGTACAAATAGAGTCTCAAAAGCAAGGTTGTTCATCTAGTTCATCATCCAAGGTGTGTGGAGTTTGAACAAGGACAAATCTTTCGTTCTTGTGCCCAAAAACTTAAATTTTATTAAAGATTACATGATTTACAAGTTGGGGTTTATACCCAAAGCATCTTGTTTTAATTTTATGAAGATATAATTGATTTAAGCCTTGAATTGCATGTTTATCCCACCTATTTATGCTTTGAATTGAGGATTTATATCATGAATTGTACATCCCTATTGTGAATTGATATTTTCAAGTGTTTCCAAGATAATTGTTAAGAATTAATCTTCATTATTAAATAGTGATTATTTAAGTGCATATGCTTTAAACCAGATAACGCTCAAATTACACTCTTGAATGGGTCTAAGCGATCGTTGTCAATATAAAACCCAACTAGGTTGGGGTCAAATCCCACAGGGAATAGGGTGTGAACTTCGATTTGTTTACGAAATGCTTTACTGGTAGTTTACTGTTTCCGAAGATGGGGGTTTAAATTTCATAGAGAATCAATTTTCACTTTCAATATTTTAGTGTTGTAATCAATATAAATGAGAAACCAGAGTTATGTTCACCATGGGTATTGGGAGTTAACAAATACTAGGTAATGCTTGGGATTCTTGGAGTAAGTAGAAACAGCAGAATATCCTTGACTATGATACTTTCTAACTTATCTCTCGACCTCACCAGACAATTTATTATCTAATTCTCTCAAACTTAGATAACTTATCTATTTCCAATAGGATGTTATCTCAGGTAGATTAATCCAGTTACGACATTAATCATTAAATAGAAGGTTGGTAGCTTCCGAGTCCCTGTTGATAATTCACGACCTCTAGTCTATTTCTCCATTAGAAGCAAATAAAACCTAAGGCATAACTAATGTTTGCAACCACTAGATTTCAATTAAAACAACAGAATTTCAAAATGTTCTACTACTCTTTGAATCCGTTAAAAACCTAGCATCATATCAAATCCTAATCCATGGATCCCATAACTCCAGCTAATGGAATTAGCCGCTCATGATTTGATGAACAAAATAACAAGTTGAATTCATGATGGTAAGGATCAACTTACGAATGGATGAAAAACAACAAGTAGTTCCTTCAATTTAATCACAAGATGGAAAACCAAAAATAGTTGATAAGAAACAAGAAAAATATTTGATGGTAAAGATGAAGCAATGTTACGTGCTTCTCTTCAGAAGTTCTTGTATGATAATTAATGATCGATCTCCCCTTTAAAAACCCTAAAACAAGTCTTTAAATAGTCAACCCTAAATAAGGAAACATAATTAAAGTTTCAATTTTCTCTACGGATTAGACAACGATGCTTTTGACGGTGCGTCAGACACCTGACGACGTGTGTGAGATGTCATCAAAGATTCCAGTGAATTGTTATCTTCTGACTCTTCAGATGGTAATCTTGATGATGTGTTAAAGATCTTGACGGAGCTTGCAAATCGGCGTCACACTTCACTGGAAATCAGCATACTCTACCCTCTGGTTGACAGTGATTTTGACGAGATGTCAAATATTTGACGACCCTTCCAAATCATCGTCACAGTTCATCTAAACTTCTCAGGTTCTGTCTAATCTTGACGGTGACTTTGAAATCCTGTCCCATGTATGACGACGCTTCAAAATGATCGTCAGATACATTTCAGCTTATTTCCACCTGATTTAAATTGTTTTATTCTTCTTTCCTTTGGTTTCCTCCCCAATCACTTGTATCTGCATTAACACACAAAAACGATAAAAAACAACAAAAGTTCCTTAAGACTTCGCAATTATTCAGAGTTAAAAGCTTCAAATATGATAGCATCGAATCACACATCAACACCCTCAACTTAAACAATTACTTGTCCTCAAGAAACCAAAACATAACTAGGAGTAAACAAAGTACAATTCGGCAGCTAACTACTCTTATCAGTTAAGAATACATGCACCATCTCCATGATCAATCAAAATAAAATCAACTGTGTCTAATATTTGAAAACAACTATGTAACTCACAAACATCTAGATATGGCAAAAATCTCAGCAATAACAACCTAGCACATACTTAAATTACATTATCCGAACAAAGCAGTTAATAGCAATATACCTGGTGTGCCCTCACAATAAAGAAATCCCTTTCTTACTCAAATTCACATGTATAGACATAGGGATGAATGTAAGACTCACTCTCAGAATGAAGTTTCAACATTGCGCATCGAATGCCATAGGCTTACCCTCATAGTCAGTACCGAAGTCTTCAGATAAGTCAGTTAGGATCACTATAGGGCTTTTCTAAGATTGTAACGTAGGCTAGGGGTTGGTATGACATTCAAGGGTATTTCATAGTGACTACACCTCCTTGTCACTACATTAACTCACGGGGTTTCAACTTTAGACCTTCTTTGCTTCCCTCTTTTATTTGTCAAGCATTCTCAAGATAGGTGTTGTCTGTTTAAGCATTAGATCAACTTTTTCAGTTTTCTATTTTCTATTTGCTTTTTCACTACACCCAACTTGTTATTCATTTTCCTTATTTTACCTCTCTTCATACTCATAATGCATCACACACCCCTATAGTAGCCACCCTCAACTTAGGCTATTTGCCTAAATCAAGGTGCACAGTGTCCAAGGAGGACCAGGGCCAAAACAGGTTCATTGTGATGTAATAGGAATGTGAAAGGTGTACAAGAAAGAATTAGGCTATTTAGGCTCAAAAAGGGATCAAGGGATATTGTTCACACTTGGATGGTCATTTAAGTTAAGATGGGTTAACATGCAAAAACGGCCTATGATCCTTCCCTAAATGCCTATCCTATGACTATGGCACGACTAACTGGTCAAGTTCTAGATTCAATGCACAATGGGAACTGAGTAAGACCTTACACGCACATAGAACACAAGTATATAGCACATCACTACTCATTCGTTTCATGCATTTGTTTTCTACAGGTTATTTATTTGCCACACTAATGCCACAAACAGATACACATTGGTCACACTAGATACAATTCACATAATTCATGACAGATTAGACCACTGGAGAGGTACTTAAAAATTACAAAGAAAGCTAACTGCCTCAAGTATTTGTACTACTCCTAATTATCCACAGAACGTGTTACAACAACAGTTTACCTATACCCTCAACTTAAAATAAAAAATAAAATGCACTAAGGGTTAGGATATACCTGAAGACAGTTAAGCCTGTGGATCCTGGGTCTCTGACCCTGCTACAACATCATCTACTGTCTTCTCCCCACTTGTATAATCTACCTTTGCAGTGGCTGGAGCCTGGATCGATGAAGCACCTGCAGCTCTAGCTCTGATGGCTGCTTTCCATTTTTCTGTATCAGCCATAGACTCCAATCTTGCCTTTTTCAAGTTCTCCTTCTCTGCCTTCTTCTTTGCTTTCTTTTTAGCCTTTCTCTCTTCTTCACTATCAGGATCATCTCTTTTGCTTTTGCCTTTGTTTTTCCCCCTTTTCTTTTTTTTCTTTGGGGAATCCGCTGTAAGATCGAGTATAGGAATTTTTTCCTTTACACCGTGCAAAGCTGAACCTGTTGGAACCATGATTTGGTGCTGGTGCATCATCCCAACCTCAACTTTCACCTTATCCAACGCAGCCCTGAAAGTGGAAAGATCAGCACCGGCCATCTCTCTTGCCCGGGCATCGAATTTATTCTCTAGATTTGCCACTCGCTCAGGCAAAGTCATGAAAGGTTTGAGTGCAGCTTTGATTCTTTTATCCACAACGGTAGAAAACTATTTGGTGAAGGCCTAAAGTTGAACCTCACACTAACTTGCTTGCCTAGCCACCTTCCTGATATCAATCGCCTGAAATGTCGACCTTGTTACTGTTGGAGGAACTGAAGCAGTCGGCTCACTTTGAGGCACTGAACCTGCCTGAGTTGAATGTGCTGGTGGTGGTGATGATACAGTTTCGGGGCTTTGCACTCCCACATCTGGTGCTGAAACAGTCTTAGCGACTGGAGGATCTGCTGCACCAACTGCATCTTGATTAAGTCGCAAGCCCGGTCGAATTTCATTTTTGCTGACAGGGTCGTGAGTCTTCTTGGCATGTATCTCATCATCAATACCTAAAATCTCAGGTATATGAGTTGCGTCACATAACCTAGTAATTAGACATGGGAATGGATATGCAGCATCGGGTCTTGCGAGTAAAATCTTGATCTCTTCCGCTATAATTTCTCTGAAATCCAAGGGGGTTTTATCTATCAAGCTTGTAACCAATATTGCTCGATCATCCCCTAATATGTTGTCTCCCTCGGTGGGTATCAGTTGAATCCGAATTAAACCCCACCAAAATCTTGCCTATGAATTTAGAGAAACTTTGGTAATCTTTTCTGCCGGATTATTCAACCACTCCGGTTCCCCATCTGCTATGAGAGTCGCTAGACACTTGCGCTAATTTTCCCGATGCTTCAACCGGGCATAGAATGTAGGTGAGGTAGATCGTGGGATGAAGGTTGGCCCATGAAGAAACCTATTTATGGTGGCATCTGATACATCTACCCTCACTCCACGTACTGCTACTTTGGTTAGAAGAGGCTTATATGAAGTTATATCCCCTTCTTTGCACATATTTTCCACCGTAGCCTGGTAGTTCGCGTAGAACTCCCAGACCAACGAAGGACAGTAAACACCGCTTCCCCTAGTAGTCCACTCCAGACCATACTTCATGAGTTTATGCATTACCTTAGGGCAGCTAATCAACCAAGTAGTGATAATCTTCTTCTCCTCTAGAATTAACCATCTGGAACTTCCTCGATCTATTCTGCGAAGTCCATCCAAATAGATCGTTTCAGCCCCAGGGATTTGCAATCTCACATTGTTCCTAACCTCGGGGTTTTTACATTTCACCAAAGTTCCCTGTACTGGAGAATGCTTATCACCTTGCTGCTCCGAAGATGGTGATTCAGACTCAGTTTCTTCAGTTTCAACTTCTTGTTCAGTGCTCTCAGACTCCTCCTCAGTGTGTTCTGATCCTTGTTCCTCCGAAGCGTGCTCAGATAAGGTTGTCACCTCAGTATCATTAGTATCCTCCACCTCAATAGGCTTAGGTGGAGGCGGAGTCTTTGGACTAGTCCTCTTTCTTTTCCATCTAAGCAAAGGCTCCTCGTCTTCATAATCAGAGTCCTCATTGACAAGTTGTCGAGGTACACTCTCTTTATTTGCTTTCTTTGGTGTGGTTGGATTCTTCCTCTTGGGTGCCATGATCAGTTCTGTACAACGTAGAAATCCTTAATTAGTACTTATAATCAAACAAGAAAAAAAGAAGGATCACCTCAGTTTAACATCAACACTATTTTTAGTTCCCAGGTTTGACGACCTTTTTGATTTGCCGTCACAGGTGTGATGACACTTCAAAAATATCGTCAACCTTTTCCAGAATTTGCAAAATTTTCTCAGATTTTGACGGCATTTTTAAATGACCGTCACACAGGTGCAAGGCTGTGAACATTGATGTTAGACAACATTATAAATTCAAACTTCTTTTTACTTGATTTTTCTTCTACCAATATTCTCAATTTCAACTTAGGTCGTGTTCTTTACTGAGATTTCTATGAAATTATTCCGTATTCTCCTACAAACCCTAGTTTTCGAAGGAGCTTAAAGAATGTCAATAGATTCAGCACACTCCTTCGAAACCAAGGTTTCTTCTAGTTCACAATTGATCCAAAGAAAGATGAAGTTGAAGTTTTTCTCATACCTGCGTGTCGACACTTAGCTAATGTACTCTGAGCACCTAGACTTATGAGTGAGAGAAGAATGAGATAAGATAGGAAGAAGATTTCTTGACTTAACTCTCAGGCTTTAACAAGGAAAGTCTTAAAATTTTGCCTTAGAAGGGATTAAATTTGAAAAAGGAAGGGAAATAACTCTCTAAGGAAAGAAAACCAAAACTGGAAGAGAAATATCTAAAGTACGCGGGAATATGAACAACTGTTGTTGGGTCGGGCTAGCCTAAAATTTTTAAGCTGGGCTCGACTCATTTGACGACATTTTTGACGGCGAGTCAGATACCGGACGACACTTCAAAATTGTCGTCAGCCTTAACAGAATAAGGCTTTGATTTGATTATTTTGACGCCATTTCTCACGGCTTGTCATACTTGGGACAGCCCGTTAAAATTGACATCAACCTTCTCAAGCTGACTGAAACCAGTTCACCTTCTTTGTACAACTCTTAGCTACAAAAATTAAAAACACAAGTGCAATAAAATTAAAATATTGGGTTGCCTCCCAAACAGCGCCTGATGTAACATCGCGGCACGACTTGATTATCTTGACTACTTAGACTTCATCAAGATACCGTGTCGATACCTCATTACCATTTTCCTGGAATACATCCACAACTGAAAAGATATTCGTCTCCTCCAACTGCTTCATAGGAGGGTGCATTTTGAATCTGGCCTCCCTTTTTCCATACCTGTACTTTAGCTCATTGAGCTCCATATCAACCAATACTCTTCCCGTGGCTAATAGTGGTCTACCCAAAATGATGGGTACCGCAAAATCGACATCACAATCCAATATCACAAAATCTGCAGGCAGAATAAAGTCATCCACCTTTACCGACACATCATACAATATACCAACTGGTTGTTTCATCGATTTATTTTCCATCACAAAAAGCATCATTTTGGGGGTAGGATCCCCCAATCCAAGATTCTTGTAGATATCAAGTGACATCAGATTAATACTTGCTTCTAAGTCACATAAAGCTTTGGTAAACTTCATGGACCCAACTGTGCACGGTATGGTAAATGCTCCAGGGTCAGGCTTTTTCTGCACTAAGGATTGTGAAGAAACAACGCTACAGTGGTGGATGTTGTCTACCAGCTCACAGCTTACCTTCCGCTTCTTTGTTAGCAATTCCTTCATAAATTTAGCATAGTTTGGCATTTGCTCAAGTGCCTCAATCAATGGCACATTCACCGTCAGTTGATTCATTATTGCCATGAATTTGCTAAATTTTTCGTTATCTACTTTTTTCTTCAATCTCTGAGGAAAGGGAGGTGTTGGTCTTGCCATTTCTTTCAATACCACTTCCCCTTTTTTTCGTCTTCTTTCTATAAAATATCAACAAAACCATCCATCTTCTCAGACTCTACTGGATTGCTTCCTTCTGATTCATCAACATTTACCTCCTTCTCTACAACTTTGCCCATAGAAGGGCCAGATAACATCTTTCCACTCCGAGTGGTAATCGCCAAACACGAGCCATTAGTCTGCGGGTTTTGAATCGTATCACTAGGTAAAGTACTAGCTTTTCTCTGGTTCAGAGTAACCGACAGTTGGCTCATCTGTTGCTCCAACTTTTTATAGAAATATAGTGTGAGCTAACCAACTGACTGAGGGTAGAAAATTCGCTTTTCATAGTAGTTACCCCCGAGTTGGTAGCTTCAACTCCCTTTAACAGCTTTTCCATCATGTCCTCCATGGACATCTTGCCATAACTAGTCGTCGTAGCATCCCGACTTCCAGGAGGAATATACAAACTACTTCTGTCATTATTGTTTCTCCAATGTCCTTGCTCCCTATCTTTATAATTAGTCTTATCATAAAAAGTCCTACCTTGGTTCCCTTGGCTATTGCCTCGGAAACCCCCCTGATTACTCATATAGTTTGCCTCAGAATCAGTACCTGTAGACACAGTACCCTGAGATTCCACAGCCTTAACTATTTCAATCTTGCCAGATAGCAAGTGCTTGGCCAACAAGTCCATTTACGTCTTCAAATGGGGCCATGTACTGATCTCTCTCCTCATCTCTTCTATGTTTCTCCACAGTAATACCACTATCAACAGTCGGTCTAGCCACTACAGAATTCCTAGTGTGCTAAGCCCGACTCTACTTGGTCATTCTATTCAGCATGTCAGAAGCATCTAGAAAAGAGACATCAATGAACAAACCACCTATAGCGTTGTTAACAATAGGTTTCGTTACAGAGTTGAAAGCTCTATAAAAAGTCTCCATCAAGTGCAAGTACGTCATATTGTGGTGAGGACATTGTGCAAGTTTCTTCTTAAATCATTCCCAGGTTTCGTGCAGTGCTTCAGTCGGAAGCTGTCTGAAGTTGCTTATTTCGTCCCTCAACTGTACCCTTTTGGAGGGTGGAAAGAACCATTCTAGGAATGAATCTTTCAACGGTCTTCAGTGTGTTATAGAATCGGGATCTAACTCATTCAACCACATTGTTTCCTCCCCAGACAGAGACAAAGGAAACAATCTCAACCTGATTGCATTCTGGCTCACTCCCGAATTGTCAAAGAATTTTCAAATGGTGATGAAGTTCACCAAATGCATGTTAGGATCATCACCAGGCAAGCCTCCAAATAACCCCTTCAGATTCAGGAGTTGGATCATGGTACTTGTTATGCTTAATTTTGCACCTGGTGCCAACGGTGGAGAAATGATAGCACCTATTTCACCAGCTCCATCCATTCCTTCATCATCTTCATCAGTCTCATATTGGATAGGTTGTTGTCCATATCTTCCTCAGACTGGATGATTTCTGTTGACGTTTCGCTGCACTGGTGCAACAACTTGTTCAGCTCGCCTTGGGTTTTGAGGATTCAACAATTCCTCATCACCCAAGTCTTCATCATCAAGGTTCTGGTGAAATGCTTGTTGACCCAAATTTTGCACATTCACCTGATCCCTGGCCATAGCAACTAGTCTTTCTGCTTCCTGTTGTTCAACCATTCTTTCTATCAGTTGAGGTTCTGGATTGATTGGTAAAAATGGTGCTCTAGAACTTCTTGTGTTTGGCATAAACAACACAGTACCTACAATAAACAAAAACAACAAATAAATGTAAATTAAGGAAACTTAACTATCAACAAATTTTCGCGCACAAACTTTTAGTCTACAATCGTATTCCCCGGCAACGACACTATTTTTCATAACGCTCAAATTACACTCTTGAATGGTTGTAAGCGATCGTTGTCAATGTAAAACCCAACTAGGTTGGGGTCGAATCCCACAGGGAATAGGGTGTGAACTTCGATTTGTTTACGAAATGCTTTACTGGTAGTTTACTGTTTCCAAAGATGGGGGTTTAAATTTCACAGAGAATCAATTTTCACTTTCAATATTTTAGTGTTGTAATCAATATAAATGAGAAACCAGAGTTATGTTCACCATGGGTATTGGGAGTTAACAAATACTAGGTAGTGCTTGGGATTCTCAGAGTAAGTAGAAACAACAGAATATCCTTGACTATGATACTTTCTAACTTATCTCTCGACCTCACCAGACAATTTATTATCTAATTCTCTCAAACTTAGATAACTTATCTATTTCCAATAGGATGTTATCTCAGGTAGATTAATCCAGTTACGGCATCAATCATTAAATAGAAGGTTGGTAGCTTCCTAGTCCCTGTTGATAATTCACGACCTCTAGTCTATTTCTCCTTTAGAAGCAAATAAACCTAAGGCATAACTAATGTTTGCAACCACTAGATTTCAATTAAAACAACAGAATTTCAAGACGTTCTACTACTCTTTGAATCCGTTAAAAACCTAGCATCATATCAAACCCTAATCCATGGATCCCATAACTCCGGTTAATGGAATTAGCCGCTCATGATTTGATGAACAAAATAACAAGTTGAATTCATGATAATAAGGATCAACTTACGAATGGATGAAAAACAACAAGTAGTTCCTTCAATTTAATCACAATGTGGAAGACCAAAAATAGTTGATAAGAAACAAGAGAAATATTTGATGGTAAAGATGAAGCAATGTTACGTGCTTCTCTTCAGAAGTTCTTGTCTGATAATTAATGATCGATATCCCCTTTAAAAACCCTAAAACAAGTCTTTAAATAGTCAACCTTAAATAAGAAAACAAAATTAAAGTTTTAGTTTTCTCTTCAGATTAGACAACGATGCTTTTGATGGCGCGCCAGACACCTGACGACGTGTGCGAGATGTTTTCAAAGATTCCAGTGAATTTTTATCTTCTGACTCTTCAGACGGTAATCCTGACAGCGTGTCAAAGATCTTGACGGAGCTTACAAACCGGCGTCACACTTCACTGAAAATCAGCATACTCTACCCTCTTGTTGACGACAGTTTTTACGAGATGTCAAATATTTGACAACCCTTCCGAATCATCGTCACAGTTCTTCTAAAATTCTCAGGTTCTATCTAATCTTGACGGTGACTTTGACAGCATGTCCCATGTATGAAGACGATTCAAAATGATTGTCAGATACATTTCAGCTTATTTCCCCCAGATTTCAACTATTTTATTCTTCTTTCCTTTGGTTTTCTCCCCGATCACTTGTATCTGCATTAACACACAAAAATGATAAAAAACAACAAAAGTTTCTTAAGACATTGCAATTATTCAGAGTTAAAATCTTCAAATATGTTAGCATCGGCTCACACATCAAAACCTAAGTATGGGTTTTGATATTTCATGAAGAATATATTATTAGCATGCTTTAACAAGCAAGCATTCAGATTTTAAAACAAGATTGATCTTCTGAACCTAAGCTAAGATAGGAATCCACATTATTTATTATTTAAAGCAAAGAGAAGTATAATTGGTTTGCATTATAAACCCTTGTGCTATTTTATGGTGGATTTCTTAAAAGTTTTGAGCAATTACTATGGGAGTAGTAATTTGCACCGAGGTTGGTATGATTCCAAGGTCTCATGCCTCAGAACTACGTTCCATCGTAGGTTTCTAATTTTCCCATAGTGGGATAAGATAGTGATCACTTAAGATAAGGTTCTATTCTGATAGCAAAGGTAGAACAACTCTCCCCCAACGTGGGTAAGACGTTGGACTCCATGTCAGCTCATATGGTTTATTTTGGTTAGAAGAAACTCTTTGATTCCCAAAGTCCCTAAGTCCCAAAGTTATAAGATTTTTAAAGCTCCCAAAGCATCTAAGTTTCAAAACAAAAGAATGATAGAAAAGCTTTTATAAGACTAAGTGTTATGACGCACTAGATTTTCAAGTATGATTTGTTATACATATTTTTTCATTTCTATATTTTAGATAATCAAGATTATGTGAGTCATATACATCTACATGCATTTACTTTCTAATTATGATGATGTTTACTTATGAATTACACCTCCATATACTCAGTACATCCTCAAAGTGCTGATCCACATATATGTCTATGTGCTACATTGTTTTATAATATAGGTTCAGGTGCTCAGTATCAACAACGTGAGTAGTTCGAGCATATCTATCTACGCTCCCAAAGTTAGTGAGTCCTCATGATTTGAGGGCCTACTTCTTTATATTTTCAGCTTTCATAGTAATTGAGTTATCATTTTCAGTTTAGCCCGGGTCAGTTGGGGGTCTGTCCTAATGGCTCTCTAGTTCTTTAGTAGTAGAGGCTTGTCGAACTACGAGTTTAATTACATACTTTAGTATTTTTATTCATACAGTATCTACAGTTTATTCAGTTTAGTTTTTGGTATAATAAAACATTATTTCTTGACTAGATTATCTTAAAGTAAGGTTCAGATTTAGTAGCAGGCTCAAAGGGTTAGCTTGGGGATACTTGTAGCCTTGAGCACTTTATACCATCACGGGATTAGATTTCGGGGCATTACACATAGTCTCTGAGTTTATAACACATTCATGGAATTTGAGAAAATCACAATCCATAGTAATATATTGAGATTCTATGATCGCTTGAGGGACACAATTTTATTTTTTGCTATTCCATGTGATAAGTGATTTTTCCATGAATAGAAAAGTTCCACTAGTGATTTTTCTATCAAATTTGTCATGTATATAATCTGCATCTAAGAAATCTTTTAGATAATGATCATTAGTTTTAGGCCCCGTTTGGTAATGAAAATCATAATTTTTCAGAGTGGAAGTTGAGTTGGAGTTGGAGTTGTGTTTGGCCATGAATATAAATTGGTGTTGTTTTTGAAATTTTGTGAGAGAAGTAGGAGTGAGAAAAGTTAAAACAAGTCTTACTTGTTTTCACTTTTCTAAGAAATTCAAGAAATCACCATAGATTTTACCATAGATTTTACAAATTGAGTTAAGATTCAAGGTTTCCAAGTCAAATGCTTCAAGAACCCTCTCTCAAGAGTTCCAAAAAGAGTCTAAAGTAAGCTTGTTCATCCGATTTCACAATCAAAGGTATGTGGGGTTTGAACAAGGGTAATCCTTTCACCCTTGTACCCAAAGTCTTATTTTAAATTACAAGTTTTCTGTAATTTATGAGGTTTTACATGAAATTGAGTTAGGTTTTTTCACCCATTATCATTAGTTGTAAGATTTTGATACTTCCCATGAATTAAAAGTCAAATAGCATGATTTTGCATATGTTCCTATGCTTGTTGATGAGACTTACAGATTTCAAGATACCTTATGTGTAATTTCATTCTTAAGCATGAATTTTGAGATGTTGACTTGAGATTTACTGTTTGGGTCACTAGACCCCTTTTTAAGATTGTTAGTCAAGAATTATTTGGGTCACAATTACCCCATAGCTAAGCCAATTTAAGATTTTTAGACATAGATTTGACCCTTTGGGTCTAAGCTAAGATAGGAATCCATATTTGATTATGATTTAAAGCAAAAGAAAATAGGTTTTGGTCTTCATCATAGACCCTATTGCTATATTAAGGTGGATTTTCCTAAAAGTTTTGAGCTGAGTATGGGAGTAGTATTAAGCACCGAGTTGGGTATAATTCCAAGGTTTCATGCCCCAGATTTACGTGCCATCGTAGGATTGAGATTAATGGGGCTGAGGCTGAGATAGTGATCACTAAAGTGAAGGTTCTACTCCGATGGCAAACATAGAACAACTATCCCCAATGTGGTCAAGGCATTGGACTCCATGTAGCTCACATGGTTTATGTCGGTTAGAAGAAACTCCCGAGTCTAAAAGAGTTCCAGAGTTCCCAAGTGTTAAAATTTCCTAAAAGTTCTAAGTCCTTATGTTTTAAAGAAGGTTTACTCTCCACAAGATAAAAGCATGAGTTTGAAAGTATTGTTTAAAGCTTCCTTTAGCTTTCCAGTACTAAGAATAAGCGGAGAGTATAGATTTTAAAGTTAAGTATAATGACTCACGAGATTTGTGTTACATGTTTCACTATTCATGATATATGAGTTTTATATTTTAGACTTATTCAAGCCATGTGAGTCATTCCTATTTGTAAGCATGATTTTATTAAAGAGTATTGATATTATTTTATGTAAATGAATACACCCCGATATACTTAGTACATTCTTAAAGTGTTGATCCACATATACATCTGTGTGCTACATTATCTTATAATGTAGGTTCAGGTGCTCAGTCTTAGTTGTGACTGTGATTCTCGAGTGGCTTTGCCTACATCCCACAGTTGGTGATTTCTCATGGTTCGAGCACCTACTTTCTCAGATTTTCTATTGTTATTACTTTCATATCATGTAGAGTCAGTTGGGGGTCTGTCCTAATGGCTCTCCAGTTTGAGTTGGAGATGCTTTGTCAGACTAGACTAGCAGTTGTGTTTTAGATTTTCAATATTTGATATTTTAGAATATGTTTTTCAGTTATTCCAGTTTTGAGCTAATATATCATGGTATTATTGTTTGTTTTGACATCCCAAAGTGAGAGATAGAGATGGTAACATGCTCAAAGGGTTAGCTTGGGTCTACTTTTAGCCTTAAGCACCGTGTGATGCTCTGGGATGAGATTTTAGGGTGTTACAATCTTGGTATCAGAGCCTAAGATTTAAGGAGTCCTAGGGAGTATGATAAGCCATGTTAAGTAGAGTCTTGATCATTGGTGTGTAGTGCGCCACATCTATGAGAAAGAGGCTACAAGACGTTTTAGGAAAAAGTTATTTCTTTCTCTCATATTCTATCGTGCCTACAGTTGTCCCTCTCATCTAATAATTCGTGCTCTCTTATTTCAAAAAATACCTCCCTTAAGAGCCAATGCCCGCAGAAATAATAATGAGCAACCTCTGCCTGTTGATCCCTTGAATGAGACTGTCTCATGTTGAGTTTTAAGTGGTCTTTCAGGTATTAGCCCAAGCAGTCACAACGAATGTTTAGGAAAATAACCAGGCCGTAGTTCCACATCAGCAAGAAGGTGACTTAGCTGCTGCTAGGATTCATGATTTCATGCAGATGAATCTGCCAGAGTTCTATGGGTCTAAGGTTGGTGAGGACCCGCAGTTATATCTTGAGGAGGTGAGAAAGATCACCCAAGTCATGCATATATCTGAGGAAGAAAGTGTAGAGCTGGCATCTTATCATCTGAAAGACATTGCTTATAATTGGGTTGTTGCATGGAGTAAGAATAGAGGGGAAGATGCTGCCCCTATTACTTGGCAGGTGTTCTAGGATGTGTTCTTGGAGAATTTCTTCTCGTTAGAGATGAGGGAAGCAAATATAAAGGAGTTTATGAACTTGAGATAGGGCTCCAAGACTATTAAGGAGTACTGCTTGAAGTTTAACCTGTTAGCCAAACATGCTCCTAATTTGATGGCTGACACCGGAACTAGTATGAGCAAGTTCGTGATAGGTGTATCTGGGTTGGTGCTGAAAGAGTGTAGGACTGCGATGCTAAACAAGGATATGGATCTGTCCAGAATAATGATACATGCACAACAGATAGAGGCAGATAATATAAGGGAAATAGATAGAGTGAGAGGAAATAAGAGGGCTAGATTCGACCAACATGAGTATGGTCAGGCTAGGTCCCATGGAAGGAACCACCCTCAGTTCTAGAGCTATTTATCTATACCAGCGCCTTTATCATCTAGTGCTCCCGTGCCTAGAAACAGGCAGGAACAAGGGAACAAACCTTCTATGTATAGGTTGCAGAATAGTGTAAGTAACAAACCTCATTATACTCCATATACTAAGTGTGGTAGGGACTATCTCGGTGAGTGCTTAGCCGATCAGAAGGGTTGTTTTAGTTATGGAAAGATAGGCCGTAGACTTAGAGAGTACCTGGATTCTAGGTAGGGGAGCAGAGATATTCGACCTTAGACTCAGGCTACCAGTGCACCAGCTCCTTTAGCCCGTCCAGCCCCTCCTCAGGGTGCTTCATCCAGTACGGCTGGCGGTCAGTACCAGAATAGATTCTATGCCTTTCCATCCCATCAGGAATAGGAGGATCCTCTCGATATTGTTACTGGTATGCTCCATGTCTTTCACGTTGATGATTATGTATTGTTGGACCTTGGGTCAAGTTTCTCTTATGTGACCCCATTAGTTGCTGTGAATTTTGAAATGAGTCCCACAAATATTCCCGAGCCTTTCCTGGTTTCTACTTCAGTAGGTGAGTTAGTTGTTGCTAAGCAATTGTATAAAAAATGTACCATTACTATTCTTCATAGAGTCATATTTGTTGATTTGATAGAGTTAGATATGGTGGATTTTGATATTATTCTAGGTATGGTTTGTCTTCACTCTTATTATGCATCTATAGACTGTCGTACCTATGTGGTTAAGTTTCAGTTTCCTGATGAGCCAGTTTTTGAGTGGTCTGGGAGCTCAGTATTTCCCAAGAGTCATTTTATATCCTATCTTAAAGCCAGAAAGCTAATATCCAAAGGTTGCATCTATCATCTAGTTCGGGTTAAGAACACTAAGTCTGAGGCTCCGACTATTCAGTCAGTCAGTATAGTTAATGAGTTTCCTGATGTCTTTTCGTAAGATCTCCCAGGGGTACCTCCCGATAGAGAGATAGAGTTAGGGATTGACCCTCTTCCCGATACACAACCTATTTCTATATTTCCATACCATATAGCACTTGCAGAGCTTAAGGAGTTGAAAGAGCAACTCAAAGATTTTCTAGACAAAGGTTTCATAAGGCCCAGTGTTTCTCCTTGGGGCATACCCATCCTGTTCATGTGGAAGAAAGATGGTTGTTTGCGTATGTGTATTGACTATGGTCAACTTAATAAGGTCACAGTCAAGAATAAAAACCCTCTTCCTAGAATTGATGACCTGTTTGATCAGTTGCAAGGTGAAAGTTATTTCCCCAAGATAGACCTTAGAAATGACTATCACCAACTTAAAGTAAGGCAGCGTGATATCACAAACACAATCTTCCAAACCCGTTATGGTCACTTTGAGTCCTAGTCATGTCTTTCAGGCTAACCAATGCTCCAACAGCTTTCATAGACTTCATGAATCGAGTGTTTAAGAAGTATTGTGATATATTTGTCATAGTGTTCATAGATGATATCCTTGTTTACTCCCATACTAAGAATGACCATGCGGATCATCTTAGAATTGTGTTGCAAACTCTTAGAGATCATCAGTTGTTCGCCAAATTCAGCAAGTGTGAATTTTAGCTAAGGTCAGTAGACTTTCTCGGTTATATTATTTCAGCCGAAGGCATTAGAGTTGATCCCCAAAAGACAGAAGCTGTAACAAATTGGCCTAGACATATCTCTCGGTCAGACATTAGAAGTTTCTTAGGTCTAGCTGGTTATTACCGTCATTTTATTTAGGTTTCTCATCTATTGCATCTCCTATGTCTAGATTGACCCAAAAAAAGTTAAGTTCCTGTGGTCAGATTCTTGCGAGAAGAGTTTTTAGGAGTTGAAGACTCGACTCACTTCAGCCCCCATGTTGACATTGCCTGATGGTACAGATGGTTTTGTGGTATATTGTGACGCCTCTAGAGTTTGCTTGGGTTATGTGTTGATGCAGATAGGTAAGGTTATAGCCTATTCCTCTAGACAGTTGAAGCCGCATTAAAAGAATTACCTAACCCATGATCTTGAATTAGCTGCTGTGGTCTTTGCTTTGAAAATATAGAGACACTATCTGTAAGGTTTTTATGTTGATGTGTTCACTGATCACAAAAGCCTGCAGTATATATTTACTCATAGGAAGTTGAATCTTAGACAGAGGAGGTGGTTAGAGGTTCTAAAAGATTATGATATGAGTGTGCTATATCATCCGAGCAAGGCTAATGTAGGGGAAGATGCCCTTAGTAGGATGTCTATGGGCAGTGTGGCTCATGTGGAGAAATATAAGAAAGAGTTAGCTCGTGATGTACATCGTCTGGATAGATTGGGTGTTACATTGCTTGATTCCATTAAAAGGATTATTTTGGTGCAGAGTAGTTCCGAATCCTCTTTAGTTTCGGAAGTGAAAGAGAAACAAGACTTAGATGCTAGTTTGGTCAGACTGAAGGAGTCAGTTAAAGACCATAAGGTAGAGGTTTTCTCTCAAGGGGGAGATAGTGTTTGAGATGTCAGAATGGATTGTGTGTTCCGTATGTTTGTGACGTGAGGCAGAGAATTATGGCTGAGGCGTATGGTGCGCGGTATTCCATTCATCCGGGTGCTACAAAGATGTACCACGACTTACAAGAAATCTATTGGTGGAGTGGCTTGAAGAAGGATATAGCAGGGTTTGTAGCAATATGTGCAACATACTAACAGATTAAGGTAGAGCACCAAAGACCTGGCAGTAAGTTGCAAGAGTTTGGTATACCTACTTGGAAGTGGGAAGAGGTGAATATAGATTTTGTGACTGGTTTACCTCTTTTACGTCATCATTATGATTCTATTTGGGTTGTTGTAGATAGGTTGACTAAGTCCGTGCATTTTTTGCCAGTGCATATATCTTGTACAACTGAGGATTATGCTAGATTATATATTCGGGAGTTAGTCAGGTTGCATAGAGTTCCTTTGTCCATCATCTCAAATAGGGTTACTCAGTTCACTTCGCAGTTTTGGATAGCTTTCTCGAAGGGCCTTGGTACCCAAGTTCATTTGAGTTTTGCTTTTCTTCCACAGACAGATGGTCAGGTTGAGAGGAGCATCCAAACTTTAGAAGATATGTTAATGATGTATGCCCTTAATTTCAAAGGTAGTTGGGATGAGCACTTACCATTAATTGAGTTTTCTTATAACAATAATTACCATGCTAGCATCAAGATGGCACCATTTGAGGCTTTGTATGATAGAAGATGTAGATCACCCATAGGTTGGTTTGAAGTGGGTGAGGCTGCTGTGATTGGGCCTGATGCAGTGTTTGAGGCTATGGACAAAGTTATGTTGATTAGGGAAAGGTTGAAGATATCTCAGACTCGTCAAAAGTCATATATCGATGTGAGGAGAAAAGATCTTAAGTTTGAGGTGGGTGATTTGGTGTACTTAAAGATTTCACCCATGAAAGGGGTGAAAAGGTTTGGGAAAAAGGGGAAGCTTTGTCCCCATTATGTTGGACCTTATAGAGCTTTGAACCATTTTGGGAAACTAACCTATGAAGTTATGTTGCCCGCAGAGTTGTCAGCTATTCATCCTATCTTTCATGTCTCCATGCATAAGAAGCACATTGGTGATTCCGTTGTAGTTGATCTTTTAAAGAGCTTAGATATCAAGACTAGTCTTTCATTTGATGAGATTCTGGTTGAGATCCTAGATTACCAAGTCCGTAGACTAAGGGACAAAAAATTTCCCTTGGTCAATGTTTTATGGCGAAATCAGTCAGTTAAGGGTGCTACTTGGGAAGCAGAAGCACATATACGAGCCAAGTACCCGCATCTTTTATCTGGGAGTTCAGATCAACCCAAAGGTATTATTCTTTCTTAATTCAGTTCCTTTCCAATTTAAGTTCAGCTATATATCTATTCTTGTGTAAGCTCTTGCACTTCCTGATGTATTCAAAAGTTTAGAAATATATAGAGTCAGTTTAGCAATTTATTTCAAATGTGCGTCCCCTGATTTCTCTTTACTTTTAGCCTAACTAGCGACATTTGAGGATGAATATTTCCAAGGGGGGGATATTGTGAGACCCCACAGAGTTCCCTTGTAGTCTAAGCCATTAGAGCCTGTCAAGTGAAGCCTAATTTCACTCTTAAAAGACTAAGAAATGGCTTCCAAAGTGATTAGTGTTTAAACCATATGGAATTTTCCTATTTTTGACTTTTTATCGTGTGGTAATTAAATTATCTTTTCAATGATACCCATTTTGTGAAAATCCGACACCGAAAGAGAATGATATAGATGTTTTAAGAAAGCAGTCAAAACTGCCCAGGTGCGACAGAGAGGGCCGACGGACCGTAGAGTTAGCTACGGACCATAGTCCAAACTATCACAGAGGTGGCACTGATACTTTATTCTGGTTAGGTGCGATGGTAAGGCCGACAGACCTTTGATCTAGCTACAGACCATCGACCCAGCCATCACAGGCAAGGCAGAAAGTCCAATTCTGGCCCAGGTGCGACGGACCGTTGTACCCACCGTTGCCTATTATTTTCAGTGATTTTTAGTCATTTTTAAAAGGTGAGTATAGATTTTAAAGTTAAGTATAATGACTCACGAGAATTGTGTTACATGTTTCACTATTCATGATTTATGAGTTTTATATTTTAGACTTATTCAAGCCATACGAGTCATTCCTATTTGCATGAATGATTTTATTAAAGATTATTGATATTGTTTTATGTAAATGCATACACCCCCATATACTTAGTACATTCCCAAAGTGTTGATCCACATATACGTCTGTGTGCTACATTGTCTTATAATGTAGGTTCAGGTTCTCAGTCTTAGCAGTGACCATGATTCCTGAGTGCATTTGCCTACATCCCACAGTTGGTGAGTCCTCATAGTTCGAGGACCTACTTTCTCAGATTTTCTATTGTTATTACTTTCATATCAGTTCGAGTCAGTTGGGGGTCTGTCCCAATGGCTCTCCAGTTTGAGTAGTAGAGGCTTTGTTAGACTAGTCTAGAAGCTGTGTTTTATACTTTTAGTATTTGATATTTTAGAATATGTTTTCTAGTTATTCCAGTTTTGAGTTAATATATCATAGTATTATTGTTTGGTTTGACATCCCAAAGTGAGAGATTAAGAAGGTAATAGGCTCAAAGGGTTAGCTTGGGGCTATTTGTAGCCTTAGGCACCGTGTGACACTCCGGGATGAGATTTTAGAGTGTTACACTTTATCTCTTTTAATCTTTTCAAGAAAACTTTAAATTTTTTTAAAGTATCATCTATGTTAGAAAGAAACATAGCCAAAGTAAAATGTGATCATCAATAATCACAAAGACATACCTTTTTCCATCAATGATAACAATTTTAGTGGGATCAAACAAATCTATATGAAGTAGCTGTAGCGATTTAGTAGTAAAGACAATATCTTTGATTGGAAAGCTTTTTTTAGTTTGCTTACCAAGTTGACAAACATCACATATGCTAGTCTTTTTATAATCAATATTTGGAAGACCTATTACCAGTTCATGTTTGGAAAACTTTTCAAGTTGTCTCATACTTGCATGACCAAGGTTTTTATATCAAACCCAAGAATCTTCAAAAATAGAGGCATGACAAATACGCCCTTCTGTCCTTTAAATAAAGTCTAGGACATACACATTCCTATAACTATTTTTTGATAAGAAGTTGTCTTCTATTCCTATCAACTATACATCCATTATTTTGAATCTTACTTCCAGGAAAACATCACATAGCTGACTTATGCTTAATAAAATATACTTCAATCTTCAAGTAAAATAAACAGAAATATCCTATGTGTTTATCTTTGAGGAATTTATGATTACAGTCCTTACTACGACTTACACTACAAGTCATAAGGAGCCACGATGAATCGCTGGACCTAAATTGTAGCCTAACTAGTGTATGTAGCTAAGTCTTATACTCTAAGTATGGGTGGCTCACTCTGAGTCGTGAGGACACATTATGGGTTGTTGTGTACAAATCGTAGGATGTATAGTGTATACTCAAATGGTTTCTATGTTGACTACGACTGAACCCTACGAGTCGTAGTGTACCAATTCAAGCTATGGTATACAAGTCGTAAGGTCAATAGTGTGTGTTCCTGCTAACACTATCTTGACAAAGACTCATAAATATGAGTCGTGATGAGTCATTATGAGAGCCATAATGACTGACAGTTTATTTCTAAGTTTTAATGAGGGTATTTTAGATCTTTCCCTCTTATCCTAATAATAATCCATGACCCATAAACATACTTGGGGAGCTATTTTCATCAATCACACATTCAAAACATTCTTTATTATCTCTCGAGTCTCTCAAGCATCCATACTTTGGGTTTTAAAGAAGAGGGCCAATGAGAGCTTCAAGGGTTGAATTCTCTCTATAATCTTGGGTATTTTAGGAATATTACTCTTTACCAATCGTTATTTTGTTAAAATAATGTGTTTTAAAGTACTAGTCATATGGTTTTGATGTTGGGTTTTGAACATGAGTTATGGGCTTTGAATGATCATTGTTTATGTGATGTTTTATGTTTGTATATACATTGGTTCTGTTTAAATGGTGGTTTTGAAACCAATTTGATGCATGTCTATATTGAATAAACTAGGAAATTGTGAATTTCCTAAATTTTGTGAATATTGATAGTTAAATTGGTAATGACCTCAACTCCTATTGTGAAATTTATTGTGAATATGAAAAGAATGCCCATTGAATTGCTTTTGAACTATTGCATAATATGAAAAGTTAATGAAGCATAATGATTTTTAATTGAACCTTATAGGGATGTGTAATTTCCCAAGCTAATGTATAATTGAATCAAGAGGTTGTGAATTTCCCAAGTTATGATAATAGTTTTGGCATGTTGATTCTACCTTACAAGTATAGTTGGTATGATGATACCAACCGTGTATGCCTAAATGTGTATCAAGGTTCAATGAATAGAAATGTGTGTTAAGTATTTTAACTGGACTTTAATAAGGGTTGTGTAGTCGAGTAATGAAAGTGGAGGTCCCAAGGGACTAATACTGGAAATTGTGATTGCCGATGCAGGAGTCTACATGACCGGGTAGTTTGATTCCCCTTATTATTATCACATGATTGAGAGGTTTGAGTCCCTCATATAATATTACATGATTGGGTGCTTAAGTCACCTAGGTATGCCGGGAGGTTCGAGTCCCCCATGGTATATAGGTACCTCCTCTGGTTTGTGCGGCTACACGTACTGGGACCTTTTACCTAGGGGAGAGATGGGCCTATATAGCCCGTGGTTTCCATCTTATGTTATAACGGTGAGCTACACAATCTAGTCTAAAGTTTTAAAGTGCATGTTAAGCCTTTTTCCCTATCCTGGCATATTATTTATATATGTATTATGATGTGGTTCATATGGTATTTGAAATGGGCATACGTGACATTATTTGTTCCATATTCCTGAGTTTCATGCTTGTGTTCACCCCACTAACTATCTCCGAATGTTGTATCCCCACGTGATGTAGGCACCAAAGATACTTCTACTTTTTCTACTTAGAGTTAGGTGGATCATCTCGATTCATTAATTTGTTGTGGTAAAATGGTGAGCTTCCATTCTTTGGAAGAGTTAGATATTTCATTATTTCCTTTTATTGACTAGAATTAAGAGTTACTTTATCATTAATATTGTCATTGTCATTGTTAGGGTCCGGGACATCTCCCAATACTTTATTGATTTCAATTTAGTTTAGAAGGCTTTGTGGATTACTGTGGACTTAGGTAGTGATGTTGGTTGGTCGAGTTTGGCCGATTATCGATTATTGGTTATAGACATGAATTAAATTTCTTTGAGCTTATCTTATGCTATTTTGTTATATGTTCGAGATTCAATTATTATTGGGCAGTGTGTGATGATTTGGTTAGGTATAAGGGGTGGTCTCCAGTCCACAGTGGACTTAAGATACCCGTTACAGCTAGGCCCTAGTTCGAGTCATGACAAAGTTGGTATCATAGCCTAGGTTTGGTATTATTGAGTGTCCACAAAGCCATGTCAAGTAGAGTCTCTTTTATGGGTGTGTAGCATGCTAAACTTATAAGGGAGAGGCTACAAGACATTTAGGAATATTTTCCTTTTTTGTTATTCTATTTCGAGCTATAGAGCCTAAAATCTTGAAATCTTTTCTAATACTTGTATGTTTGCTTTTCAGACTATGCCTCCCAGAAGATCTGATGCTCGTGGAAACTCATCTATCCCATCCGAGGAAAATGTTGATGGAACTCATCCTACTCAAGGAGTTTAGACCCAGTCTAGGGTCGCTACATATGATTTCCCTAGTGGAGTTCCTCCGGTTCCTCCTAGCCCTTCTCGGACACCTCAAGATGGTGTATCTAATGCTATGTTTTGCCAGTCGATCTATTTGCTTACCCAGTTGGTAGCCTCTCAGACTGAGCATGTTCGTTTTGTTGCTCTATCTTCCGAGGTCACTAGAGTTGGCCAATTTATGAGGTTGAGTCTTCCTACTTTCATTGGTTCTAAAGTTGAGGATGATCCTCAAAATTTTATTAATGAGATGGAAAAGATTTTCCGTGTGATGCATGTTATTTATGTGAAGGGTGTGGAGTTTGCTTCTTATCAATTGAAGGATGTGGTGTATCAGTGGTATGAGGAATGAGACTAGTCTAGAGGAGATGATGTTGAGTCTGCTTTGTGGGATGACTTCTCTAGGGCTTTTCTTGATTGTTTCTTTCCTCAGGAGTTGAAGAAGGAGAAAGCTGAGTAATTTTTGAATTTTAAGTGGGGCAGGATGACAATAAAGGCGTATGCCTTGATGTTTCACAAGATGTTGCGATATTCTTCAGAATTAGTGTCTAGCATGAGGTCTAGAATGAGAAAGTTTTCTTTTGAGTTGTATCGTGGTTTGATCTTGGAAAGCAAGGATGCCTTGTTGAAAAAGGATATGGATATCTCTAGGCTACTGGTGTATATGCGACTAGTGGAAGAGGAAAAGAAAAAGTAAGCAGAGAAGAGTAAAAGGCCAAATAAGAAATTTCGATACTCAAATTAGAGTGGAGGTCAACAGTAGAGTGGCAGAGATGGTGGAAAATGGTCTAAGATGAATTGGGCCAATTATGGTTTCTACTCTACGGCTAGTGTTCCTTATCCGAAGCCGTCAGGAGATCATCGTTTTTAGAATAGTGTAGTTCCAAGGGTACAGGGTGCCCAACCTCAGGCTAGTGGGACTCAGTCATCTCTATCATATCTCTGTTGTAGATTTTGTGGTCAGGTGTATCATAGTATTTGTGAAGAAGAGAGGAACAAGTGCCTTAAATATGGTAAGATTGGTCATATGTAGAGGTATTTTCCTTCTAGGGTTGCTTCTGGGGAAAGTACGATCCCTGCTGCTACTTCGTCAGTTCCTGCACCAAAGGGTGCTACTTTTGATTTTGGCTCCAGTACTAGTCGAAACTGTCTATATGCTCTTGCCACCCGCCAGGATTTTGAGGTATACCTCTATTTTATTACTGGTATGCTCAAACTTTTCTCTCGTGATGTATATTATTTCCTTGATCCCGGGTCTACCCTTTCTTATGTGACCCCTTATGTGACTATCCATTTGGTTTTGACCCTAAATGTATTATGGATCCTTTCTCTGTGTCTACTTCGGTGGGTGACTCCATTATGGCTAGAAAGATCTATAGGGGCTGTGTAAAGATGGTTTGTGGTAGGGAAACCCTGGTAGATCTGATAGAGTCGGACATGTTAGAATTTGATTTGATTTTGGGGATGGGTTGGTTAAATTCGTACTATACGTCTCTTGATTTTTAGACCCGAAGGGTCAGTTTCCACTTCCTAAATAAGTCGGTGATTGAGTGGGTAGGTGTGTGGAGTTTGAACAAGGACAAATCTTTCGTTCTTGTGCCAAAGAATTTGAATTTTATTAAAGATTACATGATTTACAAGTTGGGGTTTATACCCAAAGCATCTTGTTTTATGTTTATGAAGATATAATTGATTTAAGACTTGAATTGCATGTTTATCCCACCTATTTATGCTTTGAATTGAGGATTTATATCATGAATTGTGCATCCCTATTGTGAATTGATTTTTTCAAGTGTTTCCAAGATAATTGTTGAGAATTAAGCTTCATTATTAAATAGTGATTATTTAAGTGCATATGCTTTAAACCTGATAACGCTCAAATTACACTCTTGAATGGGTGTAAGCGATCGTTGTCTATATAAAACCCAACTAGGTTGGGGTCGAATCCCACAGGGAATAGGGTGTGAACTTCGATTTGTTTACGAAATGCTTTACTGGTAGTTTACTGTTTCCGAAGATGGGGGTTTAAATTTCACAGAGAATCAATTTTCACTTTCAATATTTTAGTGTTGTAATCAATATAAATGAGAAACCAGAGTTATGTTCACCGTGGGTATTGGGAGTTAACAAATACTAGGTAATGCTTGGGATTCTTGGAGTAAGTAGAAACAACAGAATATCCTTGACTATGATACTTTCTAACTTATCTCTCGACCTCACTAGACAATTTATTATCTAATTCTCTCAAACTTAGATAACTTATCTATTTCCAATAGGATGTTATCTTAGGTAGATTAATCCAGTTACGACATCAATCATTAAATAGAAAGTTGGTAGCTTCCGAGTCCCTGTTGATAATTCATGACCTCTAGTCTATTTCTCCATTAGAAGCAAATAAAACCAAAGGCATAACTAATGTTTGCAACCACTAGATTTCAATTAAATCAACAGAATTTCAAGACGTTCTACTACTCTTTGAATCCGTTAAAAACCTAGCATCATATCAAACCCTAATCTATGGATCCCATAACTCCAGCTAATGGAATTAGTCGCTCATGATTTGATGAACGAAATAACAAGTTGAATTCATGATGATAAGGATCAACTTACGAATGGATGAAAAACAACAAGTAGTTCCTTCAATTTACTCACAAGATGGAAAACCAAAAATAGTTGATAAGAAATAAGAAAAATATTTGATGGTAAAGATGAAGCAATGTTACGTGCTTCTCTTCAGAAGTTCTTGTATGATAATTAATGATCGATCTCCCATTTAAAAACCCTAAAACAAGTCTTTAAATAGTCAACCCTAAATAAGGAAACATAATTAAAGTTTCAATTTTCTCTTCGGATTAGACAACGATGCTTTTGACGGTGCGTAAGACACCGTACGACGTGTGCGAGATGTCGTCAAAGATTCCAGTGAATTGTTATCTTCTGTCTCTTCAGATGGTAATCGTGACGTCGTGTCAAAGATCTTGACGGAGCTTGCAAACCGGCGTCACACTTCACTGGAAATCAACTTAGTCTACCCTCTGGTTGACGGCAATTTTGACGAGATGTCAAATATTTGATGGCCCTTCCAAATCATCATCACAGTTCTTCTAAACTTCTCAGGTTCTGTCTAATCTTGACGGTGACTTTGACAGCCTGTCCCATGTATGACGGTGCTCCAAAATGATCGTCAGATACATTTCAGCTTATTTCCACCAGATTTCAACTGTTTTATTCTTCTTTTCCTTTGTTTTCTCCCCAATCACTTGTATCTGCATTAACACACAAAAATGATAAAAAACAATAAAAGTTTCTTAAGACTTCGCAATTATTCAGAGTTAAAAGCTTCAAATATGTTAGCATCGGCTCACACATCAACACCCTCAACTTAAACAATTGCTTGTCCTCAAGAAACCAAAACATAACTAGGAGTAAACAAAGTACAATTCGGTAACTAACTACTCTTATCAGTTCAGAATACAAGCACCATCTTCATGATCAATAAAAATAAAATCAACTGTGTCTAATATTTGAAAACAACCATTAAACTCACAAGCATCTAGATATGGCATAAATCTCAGCAATAACAACCTAGCATATACCCAAATTACATTATCCGAACAAAGCAGTTAATAGCAATATACCTGGTGTGCCCTCACAATAAAGAAATCCCTTTCTTACTCAGATTCACATGTATAGACATAGGGATGAATGTAAGACTCACTCTCAGAATGAAGTTCCAACATTGCGCATCGAATGCCATAGGATTACCCTCATAGTCAGTACCGAAGTCTTTAGATAAGTCAGTTAGGATCACTATAGGACTTTGCTAAGCTTGTAACGTAGGCTAGGGGCTGGTATGACATTCAAAGGTATTTCATAGTGACTACACCTCATTGTAATTCATTAACTCACGGGGTTTCAACTTTTGACCTTCTTTTATTTGTCAAGCATTCTCAAGATAGGTGTTGTCTGTTCAAGCATTAGATCAACTTTTCCAGTTTTCTCTTTTCCATTTGCTTTTTCACTACACCCAACTTGTTATTCATTTTCCTTATTTTACCTCTCTTCATACTCATAATGCATCACACACCCCTATAGTATCCACCCCCAACTTAGGCTATTTGCCTACATCAAGGTGCACAGTATCCAAGGAGGACCAGGGCCAAAACAGGTTCATTGTGATGTAATAGGAAGGTGAAAGGTGTACAAGAAAGAATTAGGCTATTTAGGCTCAAAAAGGGATCAAGGGATATTGTTCACACTTGGATGGTCATTTAAGTTAAGATGGGTTAACATGAAAAAAGGGCCTATGATCCATTCCTAAACGCCTATCCTATGACTATGGCATGACTAACTGGTCAAGTTCTAGATTCAATGCACAATGGGAACTGAGTAAGACCTTACACGTACATATAACACAAGTATATATCACATCACTACTCATTCGTTTCATGAATTTGTTTTCTACAGGTTATTTATTTACCACACTAATGCCACAAACAGATACACAGTGGTCACACTAGATGCAATTCACACAATTCATGACAGATTAGACCACTGGAGAGGTACTCAAAATTACAAAATAGGCTAACTTCCTCAGGTATTTGCACAACTCCTAATTATCCACAGAACGTGTTACAACAACAGTTTACCTATACCCTCAACTTAAAATAAAAAATAAAATGCACTAAGGGTTAGGATATACCTGAAGACAGTCAAGCCTGTGGATCCTGGGTCTCTGAACCTGCTACAACATCATCTACTGTCTTCTCCCCACTGTAGCATCTACCTTTGCAGTGGCTGGAGCCTAACTCGATGAAGCACCCACATCTCTAGCTCTGATGGCTGCTTTCCATTTCTCTGTATCAGCCAGAGACTCCAATCTTTCCTTTTTCAAGTTCTCCTTCTCAGCCTTCTTCTTTGCTTTATTTTTAGCCTTTCTCTCTTCTTCACTATTAGGATCATCTCTTTTGCTTTTGCCTTTGTTTTCCCCCATTTTCTTTTTTTTCTTCGGGGAATCCGCAGTAAGATCGAGTATAGGAATTTTTTCCTTTACACCATGCATAGCTGAACCTGTTGGCACTATGATTTGGTGCTGGTGTATCATCCCAACCTCATCTTTCACCTTATCCAATGCAACCCTGAAAGTGGCAAGATCAGCACTGGCTATCTCTCTTGCCCGAGCATCGAATTTGTTCTCTAGATTTGCCACTCGCTCAGGCAAAGTCATGAAAGGTTTGAGTGCTGCTTTGATTCTTTTATCCACAGCGGTAGAAAACTATTTGGTGAAGACCTATAGTTGCACCTCAAACTAACTTGCTTGCCTAGCCACCTTCCTGATATCAATTGCCTGAAATGCCGACCTTGTTACTGTTGGAGGAACTGAAGCAGTTGGCTCACTTTGAGGCACTGAACCTGCCTGAGCTGAATGTGCTGGTGGTGGTGATGGTACATTTTTGGGGCTTTGCACCCCTACATCTGGTGCTGAAATAGTCTTAGTGACTGAAGGATCTGCTGCACCAACTGCATCTTGATCAAGTCGCAAGCCCGACTGAATTTCATTTTTGCTGACAGGGTTGTGAGTCTTCTTGGCATGTATCTCATCATCAATACCTAAAATATCAGGTACATGAACTGCTTCACACAACCTAGTAATTAGACATGGGAATGGATATGCAACATCGGGTCTTGCGAGTCAAATCTTGATCTCTTCCGCTATAATTTCTCGGAAATCCAAGGGGGTTTTATCTATCAAGCTTGTAACCAATATTGCTCGATCATCCCCTAATATGTTTTCTCCCTCGGTGGGTATCCCATGAATCCAAATTAAACCCCACCAAAATCTTGCCTGTGAATTTAGAGATACTTTGGTAATCTTTTCTGCCAGATTATTCAATTACTCCGGTTCCCCATCTGCTATGAGAGTCGCTAGCCACTTGCACAAATTTTCCCGATGCTTCAATCGGGCATAGAATGTAGGGGAGGTGGATCGTGGGATGAAGGTTGGCCCATGAATAAACCTATTTATGGTGGCATCTGATACATCCACCCTCACTCCACATACTATAAGTTTGGTTAGAAGAGGCTTATCTGAAGTTATATCCCCTTCTTTGTACATATTTTCCACCGTAGCCTGGTAGTTCGCGTAGAACTCCCAGACCATTGATGGAAAGTAAACACCACATCCCCTAGTAGTCCACTCCAGACCATACTTCGTGAGTTTATGCATTTCATTAGGGCATCTGATCAACCCAGTAGTGATAATCTTCTTCTCCTCTAGAATTGACCTTCTGGCACTTCATCGATCTATTCTGCGAAGTCCATCCAAATAGATCATTTCAGCCCCAGGGATTTGCAATCTCACATTGTTCCTAACCTCGGGGTTTTTGCATTTCACCAAAGTTCCCTGTACTGGAGAATCCTTATCACTTTGCTGCTCCGAAGATGGTAATTCAGACTCAGTTTATTCAGTTTCAACTTCTTGTTCAGTGCTCTCAGACTCCTGCTCAGTGTGTTCTAATCCTTGTTCCTCTGAAGCATGCTCAGATAAGGTTGTCACCTCAGTATCATTAGTATCTTCCACCTCAATAGTCTTAGGTGGAGGCGTAGTGTTTGGACTAGTCCTCTTTCTTTTCCTTCTGAGCAAAGGCTCCTCGTCTTCATAATCAAAGTCCACATTGACAAGTTGTCGAGGTACACTCTCTTTATCTGCTTTCTTTGGTGTGGTTGGATTCTTCCT
The DNA here is from genome assembly GCA_030864215.1 of Capsicum pubescens. Lineage (NCBI taxonomy): Eukaryota > Viridiplantae > Streptophyta > Magnoliopsida > Solanales > Solanaceae > Capsicum > Capsicum pubescens. Next base: position 220,882,719 of record CM061542.1, on the reverse strand, counting down.
CTTAGATGCCATGCTCAGTTCTGTACGACATAGAAATCCTCAATTAGTACTTATAATCAAACAAGAAAAGAAGAAGGATCACCTCAGTTTAACATCAGCACTATTTTTATTTCCTAGGTTTGACGACCTTTCTTATTTGTCGTCACAGGTGTGACGACACTTCAAAAGCATCATCAACCTTTTCCAGAATCTGCAAAATTTTCTCAGCTTTTGAAGGTATTTTTAAATGACCGTCACACAGGTGCAAGGCCATGAACATTGCCGTCAGACAACATTATAACTTCTAACTTCTTTTTACTTGATTTTTCTTCTACCAATATTCTCAATTTCAACTTAAGTCATGTTCTTTACTGAGATTTCCACGAAATTATACCGTATTCTCCTACAAACCCTAGTTTTTGAAGGATCTTAAAGAATGTCAATAGTTTCAGCACACTCCATCGAATCCAAGGTTTCTTGTAGTTCACAATTGATCCAAAGAAAGATGAAGTTGAAGTTTTTCTCATTCCTGGGTGTCGACACTTAGCTGATGTAATCTGAGCACCTAGACTTATGATTGAGAGAAGAATGAGATGAAAGAGGAAGAAGATTTCTTGACTTAACTCTTAGGCTTTAACAAGAAAAGTCTTAAAATTTTGCCTTAGAAGGGATTAAATTTGAAAAAGGAAGGAAAATAACTCTCTAAGGAAAGAAAACCTAAACTGGAAGAGAAATATCTAAAGTATACGGGAATATGAACAACTGTTGTTGGGCCGGGTTTGCCAAAATTTTTTAAGCCTGGCTCCACTCATTTGACGACATTTTTGACAGTGCGTTAGATACAGGACGACGCTTCAAAATTGTCGTCAGCCTTAACAGAATAAGGCTTTGATTTGATTATTTTGATGCCATTTCACACGGCTTGTCATACTTGTGACAGCCCATCAAAATTGACATCAACCTTCACAAGGTGACTGAAACCAGTTCACCTCCTTTGTACAACTCTTAGCTACAAAAATTAAAAACACAAGTGCAATAAAATTAAAACATTGGGTTGCCTCCCAAACAACGCCTGATTTAATATTGCGGCATGACTTGATTATCTTGACTACTCCGACTTCGTCAAGATACCGTGTCGATACCTCATTACCATTTTTTTGGAATACATCCACAACTGAAAAGATATTCATCTCCTCCAACTGCTTCATAGGCGGGTGCGGTTTGAATCTGGCCTCCCTTTTTCCATACCTGAACTTTAGTTCTTTGAGCTTCATAACAACCAATTCTCTTCCCGTGGCTAATAGTGGTCTACCCAAAATGATGGGTACCTCAAAATCGACATCACAATCCAATATCATAAAATCTGCAGGCAGAATAAAGTCATCCACCTTTACCGGCACATCATGCAATATACCAACTGGTCATTTTATCGATCTGTCTGCCATCACAAGATGCATCATTTTAGGGGTAGGTTCTCCCAATCCAAGCTTCTTGTAGATATCAAGTGGCATCAGATTAATACTTGCTCCTAAGTCATATAAAACTTTGGTAAACTTCATTCACCCAACTGTGCACGGTATGGTAAATGCTTCAGGGTCAGGCTTTTTCTGCACTAAGGATTGTGAAGACACAACGCTACAGTGGTGGATGTTGTCAACCGGCTCACAACTTACCTTCCGCTTCTTTGTTAGCAATTCCTTCATAAATTTAGCATAGTTTGGCGTCACACTTCACCGAAAATCAGAATACTCTACCCTCTGGTTGACGACAATTTTGACGAGATGTCAAATATTTGACGGCCCTTCCGAATCATTGTCACAGTTCTTCTAAACTTCTCAGGTTCTGTGTAATCTTGAAGGTGACTTCTACAGCCTGTCCCATGTATGAAGACGCTTCAATATGATCGTCAGATATATTTCAGCTTATTTCCACCAGATTTCAACTGTTTTATTCTTCTTTCCTTTGGTTTTCTCCCCGATCACTTGTATCTGCATTAACACACAAAAACGATCAAAAACAACAAAAGTTTCTTAAGACATTGCAATTATTCAGAGTTAAAAGCTTCAAATGTGTTAGCATCGGCTCACACATCAAAACCTAAGTATGGGTTTTGATATTTCATGAAGAGTATATTATTAGCATGCTTTAACAAGCAAGCATTGAGATTTTAAAGAAAGATTGATCTTCTGAACCTAAGCTAAGATAGGAATCCACATTATTTATTATTTAAAGCAAAGAGAAGTATAATTGGATTGCATTATAAACCCTTGTGCTATTTTAAGGTGGATTTCCTAAAAGTTTTGAGCAATTAATATGGGAGTAGTATTTAGCACCGAGTTGGGTATGATTCCAAGGTCTCATGCCTCAGAACTACGTGCCATCGTAGGTTTCTGATTTTCCCATAGTGGGATAAGATAGTGATCAATTAAGATAAGGTTCTATTCTGATGGCAAAGGTAGAACAACTCTCTCCCAATGTGGGTAAGACGTTGGACTCCATGTCATCTCATATGGTTTATTTCGGTTAGAAGAAACTCTTTGATTCCCAAAGTCCCTAAGTCCCAAAGTTCTAAGATTTTTAAAGATCCCAAAGCATCTAAGTTTCAAAACAAAAGAATGATAGAAAAGCTTTTATAAGACTAAGTGTTATGACGCACTAGATTTTCAAGTATGATTTGTTATACATATTTTTTCATTTCTATATTTTAGATAATCAAGATTATGTGAGTCATATACATCTACATGCATTTACTTTCTAATTATGATGATGATTACTTATGAATTACACCTCCATATACTCAGTACATCCTCAAAGTGCTGATCCACATATATGTCTATGTGCTACATTGTCTTATAATGTAGGTTCAGGTGCTCAGTATCAACAGCGTGAGTAGTTCGAGCATATCTATCTACGCTCCCCAAGTTAGTGAGTCCTCATGATTTGAGGGCCTACTTCTTTAGATTTTCAGCTTTCATAGTAATTGAGTTATCATTTTCAGTTTAGCCCGGGTCAGTTGGGGGTCTGTCCTAATGGCTCTCTAGTTCTTTAGTAGTAGAGGCTTGTCAGACTACGAGTTTAATTACATACTTTAGTATTTTTATTCATAAAGTATCTACAGTTTATTCAGTTTAGTTTTTGGTATAGTACAACATTATTTCTTGACTAGATTATCATAAAGTAAGGTTCAGATTTAGTAGCAGGCTCAAAGGGTTAGCTTGGGGCTACTTGTAGCCGTGAGTACTGTATACCATCTCGGGATTAGATTTCGGGGCATTACACATCGTCTCTGAGTTGATAACACATTCATGGAATTTGAGAAAATCACAATCCATAGTAATATATTGAGATTCAATCATCGATTGAGGGACACAATTTTATTTTTTGCTATTCCATGTGATAAGTGATTTTTCCATGAATAGAAAAGTTCCACTAGTGATTTTTGTATCAAATTTGTCACGTATATAATCTGCATCTAAGAAATCTTTTAGATAAAGATCATTAGTTTTAGGCCCCGTTTGGTAATGAAAATCATAATTTTTCAGAGTTGAAGTTGAGTTGGAGTTGGAGTTGTGTTTGGCCATGAATATAAATTGGAGTTGTTTTTGAAATTTTGTGAGAGAAGTAGGAGTGAGAAAAGTTAAAACAAGTCTTACTTGTTTTCACTTTTCTAAATACAATTCCAAATTTTATTTGGAATTTTCATGGACAAACACATACTATTTTCATTTTTTTCACTTAAGTAAAATATTTTTTTGCAAAAAATAAAAAGTTTTCATGGAAAAACAACTACTTAGTATACCATAGACCATAAGAACTTGTGCCAATAAGATATCAAATAATATATTTTACAGCAGTCTAATGACATTCTTTAGGAGCTGACTGAAATCTGGCACATTTACAAACACTGAATAACATGTTTGATTGACTAGCAGTAAGATACAAAATAGAACCAGTGATAGCTCTATAGTTTGTTTCCTTTAGATACTTACCATTATCGCTTGACTCAAGAACACATGTAGAGCTCATTGGGGTACTAGATGATTTAGCATATTCCATTCCAGATTTGTGAATGAGCTCTTTGGTGTACTTACCTTCTGAGATGAAAGTGCCTTCAGTTAACTGATGGATTTGTAATCTCAGAAAGAAGGTTAATTTGTAATCTCAGAAAGAGGGTTAACTCTCCCATCATACTCTTTTCAAATTCACTTTTCATGAGCTTAGAAAATTTCTTGCACAGGAAAACATTAGAACTTTCAATGATAATATCATCAACATATATATATTTCGATATTAAGATTTTCAGAGAGGGTTCTTTTAATAAATAAGGTAGTATCAATTTTTCCATGAGTAAAATTATGATTAGTTAAGAAATTTCTTAACCTATCATATTAAACATAAGGTGCTTATTTTAATCCATAAAGAGCTTTTGATAACTTAAGAATATGATAGGGAAATTTGGAAATTTCAAAATAAGAGGTTGTTTTACAAAAAACTTGTTCATCAATGAAACCATTTAGAAAAGCACTTATGATATCCATTTGAAAAAGTTTATAACCTTTGTGGAAAGCATATGCAAGAAAGATTTGGATAGATTCTAACCTTTCTATAGGTGCAAAAGTTTCATCATAGTTGACTCCTTCCTATTGGGAATATCCTTAAAAGACTAGACGAGCTTTATTTTGAATACTTTACCTGATTTGTCCATTTTGTTTTTGAAGACCCACTTTGTTCTAATAATTGAGAAATTCTCTAGTTTGGAGACAAGATTCCATACTTTATTTTTATTAAATTTCTTAAATCCATCTTTCATTACTTTCCAACTTTCATCTTTCAAGACATATTTTACTTACTTGGGTTCAAGTTGAGAAATGAGGGCCACGAGAAATGAGGGCCACATTTGCACTTTTTTTACTAGATGCCTTTGTCTTCGTACCTTCTTTTGGATCCTTAATGATGAATTTATTTGGATAGTCTACTTCGTTTCTCTATTTATTTGGGACTGTTTCTAATATGAATTGATCATTCAAAGCAACAGTTGGCTGATTAGTCTCACTATCAGTCGACTTTGAAGGGGAGGGAACTTTAGTAGAAGTAGATTTGCTTCCCTTTACCTGTTCAAATTCATCATCTACAAACTAGCATTCTTCATAGAATGATATGTATCATAAAAATAACATGCATAGATTCTTTAATATAAAGAGTAGGTTTATTAAAGATCCTATAGGATCTACTAGAATTGATGTAACACATGAAAATACATTCATTACTTTGAGGATCAAATTTACCAATGTTGTCCTTACCATTGTTATGAATATAGCATTTGAATCTAAATACATAAAAGTACACGATATTAGGCCTTTTGTTGTTCCAAAGCTCATAGGGTTTTTTCTTTATGATAGATCTAATGAGGCATCTATTTAAAATATAACAAGCAGTACTAACAACTTCTGCCCAAAATTTGTAAGGTAGAGAATATTCATAGATCATGGTTCATTCCATGTCTTGAAAACTTCTATTCTTGTGTTCGACAACTTTATTTTATTGAGGAGATCTTGAAGAAGAGAAATTGTAAGTGTAACCTTGATTATTATAGAAGGTTTAAAAGTTCTTGTTCTCAAATTCTCCTCCATGATCACTTCTAATAGAAGAGATGTAGTAACCTTTATGTGAGACCCCGCAAAGTTCCATCGTAGTCTAAGCCATTAGAGCCTGTCAAGTGAAACCTAATTTCGCTCTTAAAAGACTAAGAAATGATTTCCAAAGTGATTAGTGTTTAAACCATAATTTTTTTTCCTAATTTTGACTTTTTATAATGTGAGAAATTTAATTATCTTTCCAACAATATCCATTTCGTCAAAATCTAACATCGGAAGAGAAAGATATGGAGTTTTACAGAAAGCAGTCGAAACTGCCCAGGTACGACGGAGAGGGCCGATGGACCGTCGAGCTAGTGATGGACTGTTTCCCAAATCATCGTAGAGGAAGCAGTGATACCTAATTATGGTTAGGAATGATGGTAAGTCCAACAGACCATCGATCTAGCGACGGACTATCGACCCAACCGTCGCAGGCAAGGCATAAAGTCCAATTCTGGCCCAGGTGCGATGGTCAGGGCCGACGGACCGTTGTGCCCTTGACATACCATCGCACCCACCGTCTCCTATTCCATTCAGTGATTTAAGTCATTTTTAAAAGGACTTTTTGGTCTTTTTCCACCCCTTTTACACTCAGATATAGCAAAAATGAAGCACATAGCTTCACATTCTTCATAGACATCAAAAACTAGGGTTTTCTCTCAAGATTAACCCTCTAGAGAATATTCAAATCTTTCTCCAAGAAATTCAAGAAATCACCATAGATTTTACAAATTGAGTTAAGATTCAAGGTTCCCAAGTCAAAGGCTTCAAGAACCCTCTCTCAAGAGTTCCAAAAAGAGTCTAAAGTAAGCTTGTTCATCCGATTTCACAATCTAAGGTATGTGGGGTTTGAACAAGGGTAATCCTTCCACCCTTTTGCCCAAAGGCTTATTTTAAATTACAAGTTTTCTGTAATTTATGAGATTTTACATGAAATTGAGTTAGGGTTTTTCACCCATTATCATTAGTTGCAAGATTTTGATACTTCCCATGAATTAAAAGTCAAATAGCATAATTTTGCATATGTTCCTATGCTTATTGATGAGACTTACAGATTTCAAGATACCTTATGAGTAATTTCATTCTTAAGAATGAATTTTGAGATGTTGACTTGAGATTTACTGTTTGGGTCACTAGACCCCTTTTTAAGATTGTTAGTCAAGAATTATTTGGGTCATAATTACCCCATAGCTAAGCCAATTTCAGATTTTTAGACATAGATTTGACCCTTTGGGTCTAAGCTAAGATAGGAATCCATATTTGATTATGATTTAAAGCAAAAGAAAATATATTTCGGTCTTCATCATAGACCCTAGTGCTATATTAAGGTAGATTTTCCTAAAATTTTTGAGCTGAGTATGGGATTAGTATTAAGCATCGAGTTGGGTATAATTCCAAGGTTTCATGCCCCATATTTACGCGCCACCGTAGGATTGGGATTTATGGGCCTGAGGCCGAGATAGTGATCACTAAAGTTAAGGTTCTACTCCGATGGAAAACATAGAACAACTGTCCCCAATGTGGGCAAGACATTGGACTCCATGTAGCTCACATGGTTTATGTCGGTTAGAAGAAACTCCCGAGTCTAAAAGAGTTCCAGAGTTCCCAAGTGTTAAAATTTCCTAAAAGTTCTAAGTCCTTAAGTTTTAAAGAAGTTTTACTCTCCACAAGATAAAAGCATGAGTTTGAAAGTATTGTTTAAAGCTTCCTTTAGCTTTCAAGTACTGAGAATAAGATGACAGTATAGATTTTAAAGTTAAGTATAATGACTCATGAGATTTGTGTTACATGTTTCACTATTCATGATATATGAGTTTTATATTTTAGATTTATTCAATCCATATGAGTCATTCCTATTTGCATGCATGATTTTATTAAAGAGTATTGATATTATTTTATGTAAATGAATACACCCCCATATACTTAGTACATTCTTAAAGTGTTGATCCATATATACGTTTGTGTGCTACATTGTCTTATAATGTAGGTTCAAGTGCTCAGTCTTAGTTGTGATCGTGATTCTCGAGTGGCTTTACCCACATCCCACAGTTGGTGATTTCTCATGGTTCGAGGACCTACTTTCTCTTATTTTCTATTGTTATTACTTTCATATCAGTTAGAGTCAGTTGGGGGTCTGTCCTAATGGCTCTCCAGTTTGAGTTGTAGAGGCTTTGTCAGACTAGACTAGCAGTTGTGTTTTAGATTTTCAATATTTGATATTTTAGAATATGTTTTCCAGTTATTCCAGTTTTGAGCTAATATATCATGGTATTATTGTTTGGTTTGACATCCCAAAGTGAGAGATAGAGATGGTAACATGCTCAAAGGGTTAGCTTGGGTATACTTGTAGCCTTAAGCACCGTGTGATGCTCTGGGATGAGATTTTGGGGTGTTATAAACATGGTATCAGAGCCTAAGGTTTAAGGAGTGCCAGGGAGTCTGACAAGCCATGTTAAGTAAAGTCTTGATCATCGGTGTGTAGTGCGCAACATCTATGAGCAAGAGGCTACAAGACGTTTTAGGAAAAAGTTGTTTCTTTCTTTCATATTCTATCGTGCCTACAGTTGTCCCTCTCATCTAATAATTCATGCTCTCTTATTTCAAAAAATACCTCCCTGAAGAGCCAATGCCCGCAGAAATAATAATGAGCAACCTCAGCCTGTTGATCTCTTGAATGAGACTGTCTCATGTTGAGTTTTAAGTGGTCTTTCAGGTATTAGCCCAAGCAGTCACACCAAATGTTTAGGCCAATAAACAGGCCGTAGTTCCACATTAGCAAGAAGGTGACTTAGCTGCTGCTAGGATTCATGATTTCATGCAGATGAATCTGCCAGAGTTCTATGGGTCTAAGGTTGGTGAGGACCCACAGTTATATCTTGAGGAGGTGAGAAAGATCACCCAAGTCATGCATATATCTGAGGAAGAAAGTGTAGAGCTGGCATCTTATCGTCTGAAAGACATTGCTTATAACTGGGTTGTTGCATGGAGTAAGAATAGAGGGGAAGATGCTGCCCCTATTACTTGGCAGGTATTCCAGGATGTGTTCTTGGATAAGTTCTTCCTGTTAGAGATAAGGGAAGCAAAAATAAAGGATTTTATGAACTTAAGATATGGCTCCATAACTGTTAAGGAGTACTGCTTGAAGTTTAACCAGTTAGCCAAATATGCTCCTAATTTGATGACTGACACCGAAACTAGTATGAGCAAGTTCGTGACAGGTGTATCTGGGTTGGTACTGAAAGAGTGTAGGACTGCGATGCTAAATAGGGATATGGATCTGTCCAGAGTAATGATACATGTACAATAAATAGAGGCAGATAAAATAAGGGAAAGAGATAGAGTGAGAGGAAATAAGAGGGCTAGATTCGAGCAACATGAGTATGGTCAGGCTAGGTCCCATGGAGGGAACCACTCTCAGTTCTAGAGCTATTTGTCTATACCAGCGCCTTCATCATCTAGTGCTCCCGTGCCTAGAAACAGGCAGGAACAAGGGAACAGACCTTCTATGTATAGGTCACAGAATAGTGTAAGTAACAAACCTCGTTATTCTCCATATACTAACTGTGGTAGGGACAATCCCGATGAGTGCTTAGCCGATCAGAAGGGTTGTTTTAGTTATGGAAAGATAGGCTATAGACTTAGAGAGTGCCTGCATACTAGATAGGGGAGCAGATATATTCGACCTTAGACTCAGGATACCAGTGCACCTGCTCCTTTAGCCCGCCCAGCCCCTCCTCAGGATGCTTCATCTAGTACGGCTGATGATCAGTACTAGAATAGATTCTATGCCTTACCATACCATCAGGAATAAGAGGATCCTCTCGATATTGTTACTGGTATGCTCCATGTATTTCACGTTGATGTTTATGTGTTGTTGGACCTTGGGTCAAGTTTCTCTTATGTGACCCCATTAGTTGCTGTGAATTTTGAAATGAGTCCCACAAATATTCCCGATCCTTTCCTGGTTTCTACTCCAGTAGGTGAGTCAGTTGTTGCTAAGCAAGTGTATAAAAAGTGTACCATTACTATTCTTCATAGAGTCATATTTGTTGATTTGATAGAGTTAGATATGGTGGATTGTGATATTATTCTGGGTATGGATTGGCTTCACTCTTGTTATGCATCTATAGACTGTCGTACCTATATGGTTAAGTTTCAGTTTCCTGATGAGCCAATTTTTGAGTGGTCCGGGAGCTCAGTATTTGCCAAGAGTCATTTTATATCCTATCTTAAAGCCAGAAAGCTAATATCCAAAGGTTGCATCTATCATCTAGTTCGGGTTAAGGAAACTAAGTCTGAGGCTCCGACTATTCAGTCAGTCGGTATAGTTAATGAGTTTCTTGATGTCTTTTTGTAAGATCTCCCAGGGGTACCTCCTGATAGAGAGATAGAGTTTGGGATTGACCCTCTTCCTGATACATAACCTATTTCTATCTCTCCATACCATATAGCACTTGCAGAGCTTAAGGAGTTGAAAGAGCAACTCAAAGATTTTCTAGACAAAGGTTTCATAAGGCCCAGTGTTTCTCCTTGGGGCACACCCATCCTGTTCATGCGGAAGAAAGATGGTTGTTTGCGTATGTGTATTGACTATGGTAAACTTAATAAGGTCACAGTCAAGAATAAGAACCCTCTTCCTAGAATTGATGACTTGTTTGATCAGTTGCAAGGTGAAAGTTATTTCCCCAAGATAGACCTTAGAAATGACTATCACCAACTTAAAGTAAGGCAGTGTGATATCACAAAGACAACCTTCCAAACCCGTTATGGTCACTTTGAGTCCTAGTCATGTCTTTCAGGCTAACCAATGCTCTAACAGCTTTCATAGACCTCATGAATCGAGTGTTCAAGAAGTATTATGATATATTTGTCATAGTGTTCATAGATGATATCCTTGTTTACTCCCATACTAAGAATGACCATGCGGATCATCTTAGAATTGTCTTGCAAACTCTTAGAGATCATCAGTTGTTCGCCAAATTCAGCAAGTGTGAATTTTGGCTAAGGTCAGTAGCCTTTCTCGGTTATATTATTTCAGCCGAAGGCATTAGAGTTGATCCCCAAAAGACAGAAGCTGTAACAAATTGGCCTAGACATATCTCTCGGTCAGACATTAGAAGTTTCTTAGGTCTAGCTGGCTATTACCGTTATTTTATGAAAGGTTTATCATTTATTGCATCTCCTATGTCTAGACTGACCCAAAAAAAAGTTAAGATCCTGTGGTCAGATTCTTGCGAGAAGAGTTTTCAGGAGTTGAAGACTCGACTCACTTCAGCCCCCATGTTGACATTGCCTGATGGTACAAATGGTTTTGTGGTGTATTGTGATGCCTCTAGGGTTTGCTTGGGTTATGTGTTGATGCAGATAGGTAAGGTTATAGCCTATTCCTTTAGACAGTTGAAGACGCATTAAAAGAATTACCTAACCCATGATCTTGAATTAGCTGCTGTGGTCGTTGCTTTGAAAATATGGAGACACTATCTGTAAGGTGTTTATGTTGATGTGTTCACTGATCACAAAAGCCTGCAGTATATGTTTACTCAGAGGAAGTTGAATCTTAGACAGAGGAGGTGGTTAGAGGTTCTAAAAGATTATGATATGAGTGTGCTATATCATCCGAGCAAGGCTAATGTAGGGGCAGATGCCCTTAGTAGGATGTCTATGGGCAGTGTGGCTCATGTGGAGAAATATAAGAAAGAGTTAGCTCGTGATGTACATCGTCTGGCTAGATTGGGTGTTACGTTGCTTGATTCCATTAAAAGGAATATTTTGGTGCAGAGTAGTTTCGAATCCTCTTTAGTTTCGGAAGTGAAAGAGAAGCAAGACTTAGATGCTAGTTTGGTCAGACTGAAGGAGTCAGTTAAAGACCATAAGGTAGAGGTTTTCTCCCAAGGGGGAGATGGTGTTTGAGATGTCAGAATAGATTGTATGTTCCGTGTGTTGGTGACTTGAGGTAGAGAATTATGGCTGAGGTGTATGGTGCGCGGTATTCCATTCATCCGGGAGCTATAAAGATGTACCATGACTTGCAGGAAATCTATTGGTGGAGTGGCTTGAAGAAGGATATAACAGGGTTTGTAGAAATGTGTGCAACATACTAACAGATTATGGTAGAGCACCAAAGACCTGACAGTAAGTTGCAAGAGTTTGGTATACCTACTTGGAAGTGGGAAGAGGTGAATATGGATTTTGTGACTGGTTTACCTCTTTTGCGTCGTCATTATGATTCTATTTGGGTTGTTGTAGATAGGTTGACTAAGTCCGTGCATTTTTTGCCAGTGCATATATCTTGTACAACTGAGGATTATGCTAGATTATATATTCGGGAGTTAGTCAGGTTGCATAGAGTTCCTTTGTCCATCATCTCAGATAGGGGTACTCAGTTCACTTCGCAGTTTTGGATAGCTTTCTCGAAGGGCCTTGGTACCCAAGTTCATTTGAGTTTCGCTTTTCATCCACAGACAGATGGTCAGGTTGAGAGGACCATCCAAACTTTAGAAGATATGTTGATGACGTATGCCCTTAATTTCAAAGGTAGTTGGGATGAGAACTTACCATTAATTGAGTTTTGTTATAACAATAATTACCATGCTAGCATCAAGATGGCACCATTTGAGGCTTTGTATAGTAGAAGATGTAGATCACCCATAGGTTGGTTTGAAGTGGGTGAGGCTGCTGTGATTGGGCCTGATGCAGTGTTTGAGGCTATGAACAAAGTTATGTTGATTAGGGAAAGGTTGACGATAGCTCAGACTCGTCAGAAGTCATATGTCGATGTGAGGAGAAGAGATTTTGAGTTTGAGGTGGGTGATTTGGTGTACTTAAAGATTTCACCCATGAAAGGGGTGAAAAGGTTTGGGAAAAAGGGGAAGCTTTGTCCCTGTTATGTTGGACCTTATAGAGCTTTGAACCATTTTGGGAAACTAACCTATGAAGTTATGTTGCCCACAGAGTTGTCAGCTATTCATCCTATCTTTCATGTCTCTATGCTTAAGAAGCATATTGGTGATTCCGTTGTAGTAGATCTTTCAAAGAGCTTAGATATCAAGACTTGTCTTTCATTTGATGAGATTCTGGTTGAGATCCTAGATTAACAAGTCCGTAGACTAAGGAACAAAAAATTTCCCTTGGTCAATATTTTATGGCGAAATCAGTCAGTTGAGGGTGCTACTTGGGAAGCAGAAGCAGATATACGAGCCAAGTACCCACACCTTTTATCTGGGAGTTCAGATCAACCCAAAGGTATTATTCTTTCTTAATTCAGTTCCTTTCCAATCAAAGTTCAGCTATGTATCTATTCTCTTGTAAGCTCTTGCACTTCCTGATGTATTCAAAAGTTTAGAAATATATAGAGTCAGTTTAGCAAATTATTTCAGATGTGCGTCCCCTGATTTCTCTATACTTTTAGCCTAACTAGCGACATTCGAGGATGAATATTTCCAAGGGGGAGATATTGTGAGACCCCACAAAGTTCCCTTGTAGTCTAAGCCATTAGAGCCTGTCAAGTGAAGCCTAATTTCACTCTTAAAAGACTAAGGAATGGCTTCCAAAGTGATTAGTGTTTAAACCATATGGAATTTTCCTATTTTTGAATTTTTATCGTGTGGTAATTGAATTATCTTTCCATTGATACCTATTTTGTGAAAATCCGACACCGAAAGAGAATGATATGGATGTTTTAAGAAAGCAGTCAAAACTACCCAGGTGCGACAGAGAGGGCCGACGGACCGTAGAGTTGGCTACGGACCATCGTCCAAACTATCACAGAGGTGGCAGTGAGACCTTATTTTGGTTAGGTGCAATGGTAAGGCCGACGTACCTTCGATCTAGCGACAGACCATCGACCCAACCATCACAGGCAAGGCAGAAAGTCCAATTCTGGCCCAGGTGCGACGGACCGTCGGGCCCTAGACGGACCGTCGTACCCACCGTTGCCTATTATTTTCAGTGATTTTAAGTCATTTTTAAAAGGACATTTTGGTCTTTTTTTACCCTTTTTACACTCAGATATAGCCACAATAAAGCACATAGGTTCACATTCTTCATAGACATAAAAAACTAGGGTTTTCTCTCAAGATTAACCCTCTAGAGAAAATTCAAATCTTCCTCCAAGAAATTCAAGAACTCACCATAGATTTTACAAATTGAGTTAAGATTCAAGGTTCACAATTCAAAGGCTTCAAGAGCCCTCTCTCAAGAGTTCCAAAAAGAGTCTTAAGAAAGCTTGTTCATCCAATTTCACAATCTAAGGTATGTGGGGTTTGAACAAGGGTAATCCTTTCACCCTTGTTCCCAAAGTCTTATTTTAAATTACAAGTTTTCTTCAATTTAAGAGATTTTACATGAAAGTGAGTTAGGGTTTTTCACCATTATCATTAGTTGCAAGGTTTTGATACTTCCCATGAATTGAATGTCAAATAACATGATTTTGCATATGTTTCTATGCTTATTGATGAGACTTACAGATTTCAAGATACCTTATAAGCAATTGCATTCTTAAGAATGAATTTTGAGATGTTAACTTGAGATTTACTGTTTGGGTCACTAGACCCCTTTTTAAGATTGTTAGTCAAGAATTATTTGGGTCATAATTACCCCATAGCTAAGCCAATTTTAGATTTTTAGACAAAGATTTGACCCTTTGGGTCTAAGCTAAGATATGAATCCACATTTGATTGTGATTTAAATTAAAGAGACATATGTTTTCGTCTTTATAATAGACCCTTGCGCTATATTAAGGTGGATTTTCCTAAAAGTTTTGAGCTGAGTATAGGAGTAGTATTTAGCACCGAGTTGGGTATGATTCCAAGGTTTCACGCCATAGAACTACGCGCCACTATAGGATTGAGATTTATGGGGCTGAGGACGATATAGTGATCACTAAAGTTAAGGTTCTACTCCAATGGCAAGGATAGAATAGCTCTCCCCAAAGTGGGAAATACATTGGGATCCATGTATCTCACATAGTTTATGTCGGTTAGAAGAAACTCCCGAGTCTAAAAGAGTTCCAGAGTTCCCAAGTGTTAAACTTTCCTAAAAGTTCCAAGTCCTTAAGTTTTAAAGAAGTTTTACTCTCCACAAGATAAAAGCATGAGTTTTAAAGTATTGTTTAAAACTTCCTTTAGCCTTCAAGTACTGAGAATAAGAGGAGAGTATAGATTTTAAATTTAAGTATAATGACTCACGAGAATTGTGTTACATATTTCACTATTCATGATTTATGAGTTTTATATTTTAGACTTATTCAAGCCACGCGAGTCATTCCTATTTGCATGAATGATTTTATTAAAGAGTATTGATATTGTTTTATGTAAATGTATACACCCCCATATACTTAGTACATTCCCAAAGTGTTGATCCACATATATGTCTGTGTGCTACATTGTCTTATAATGTAGGTTCAGGTTCTCAGTCTTAGCAGTGACCATGATTCCTGAGTACATTTGCCTACAACCCACAGTTGGTGAGTCCTTATAGTTTGAGGACCTACTTTCTCAAATTTTTAGTTGTTATTACTTTCATATCAGTTCGAGTCAGTTGGGGGTCTGTCCCAATGGCTCTCCAGTTTGAGTAGTAGAGGCTTTGTTAGACTAGTCTAGCAGTTGTGTTTTATACTTTTAGTATTTGATATTTCAGAATATGTTTTCTAGTTATTCCAGTTTTGAGTTAATATATCATAGTATTATTGTTTGGTTTGACATCCCAAAGTGAGAGATTGAGATGGTAATAGGCTCAAAGGGTTAGCTTGGGGCTATTTGTAGCCTTAAGCACCGTGTGACACTCCGGGATAAGATGTTAGAGCGTTACACTTTATCTCTTTTAACCTTTTCAAGAAAACTTTAAATTTTTTTAAAGTATCATCTTTGTTAGAAAGAAACATAGCCAAAGTAAAATGTGATCATCAATAATCACAAAGACATACCTTTTTCCATCAATGATAGCAATTCTAGTGGGATCAAACAAATCTATATGAAGTAGCTGTAGCGATTTAGTAGTAAAGACAATATCTTTGATTGGAAAGCTTTTTGTAGTTTTCTTACCAAGTTGACAAACATCACATATGCTAGTCTTTTTATAATCAATATTTGGAAGACCTATTACTAGTTCATGTTTGGACAGCTTTTCAAGTTGTCTCATACTTGCATGACCAAGGTTTTTATATCAAACCCAAGAATCTTCAAAAATAGAGGCATGAAAAATACGCCCTTCTGTCCTTTAAATAAAGTCTTGGACATACACATTCCTACATCTATTTTTGATAAGAAGTTGTCTTCTATTCCTTTCAACTATACATCCATTATTTTGAATCTTACTTCTAGGAAAACATCACATAGCTGACTTATGCTCAATAAATTATACTTCAATCTTCTAGTAAAATATATAGAAATATCCCATGTGTTGATCTTTGAGGAATTTATGATTACAGTCATTACTACGACTTACACTACAAGTCATAAGGAGCCATGATAAATCGCTGGACCTAAATTGTAGCCTAACTAGTGTATGTAGCTAAGTCTTATACTCTAAGTATGAGTGGCTCACTCTGAGTCGTGAGGACACATTATGGGTTATTGTGTACAAATCGTAGGATTAATAGTGTATACTCAAATGGTTTCTATGTTGACTACGACTGAACCCTACGAGTCGTAGTGTCCCAATTCGAGCTATGGTATACAAGTCGTAAGGTCAATAGTGTGTGTTCCTAGTAACACTATCTTGACAAAGACTCATAAATATGAGTCGTGATGAGTCATTATGAGAGCCATAATGACTGACAGTTTATTTCTCAGTTTTTAATGAGCGTATTTTTACATATTTCCCTCTTATCCCAATAATAATCCATGACCCATAAACATACTTGGGGTGATATTTTCATCAATAACACACTCAAAATATTCTTTATTATCTCTCAAGTCTCTCAAGCATCCATACTTTGGGTTTTAAAGAAGAGGGTCAATGAGAGCTTCAAGGGTTGAATTCTCTCTATAATCTTGGGTATTTTAGGAATAGTACTCTTTACCAATCGTTATTTTGTTAAAATAATGTGTTTTAAAGTACTATTCATATGGTTTTGATGTTGGGTTTTGAACATAAGTTATGGGCTTTGAATGATCATTGTTTATGTGATGTTTTATGTTTGTATATACATTGGTTCTGTTTAAATGGTGGTTTTGAAACCAATTTAATGCATGTCTATGTTGAATAAACTAGGAAATTGTGAATTTCCAAAATTTTATGAATATTGATAGTTGAATTGGTAATGACCTCAACTCCTATTGTGAAATTTATTTTGAATATGAAAAGTATGCCCATTGAATTGCTTTTGAACCATTGCATAATATGAAAAGTTAATGAAGCATAATGATTTTTAATTGAACCTTATAGGGATGTGTAATTTCCCAAGCTAATGTATAATTGAATCAAGAAGGTTGCGAATTTCCCAAGTTATGATAATAGTTTTGGTATGTTGATTATACCTTACAAGTATAGTTGGTATGACGATACCAACCGTGTATGCCTAAATGTGTATCAAGGTTCAATGAATAGAAATGTGTGTTAAATATTTTAACTGGACTTTAATGAGAGTTGTGTAGTTGAGTAATGAAAGTGGAGGTCCCAAGGGACCAATATTGGAAATTATGATTGCCGATGCGAGAGTCTACATGATCGGGTAGTTTGATTCCCCTTATTATTATCACATGATTGAGAGGTTCGAGTCCCTCATATTATATTACATGATTGGGTACTTAAGTCACCTTGGTATACCGGGAGGTTCGAGTCCCCCATGGTATATAAGTACATCCTCTGGTTCGTACGGCTACACGTACTGGGACCTTTTATCTAGGGGAGAGATGGGCCTATATAGCCCGTGGTTTCCATCTTATGTTATAACGGTGAGCTACACAATCTAGTCTAAAGTTTTAAAGTGCATGCTAAGCCTTTTTCCCTATCCTAGCATATTATTTATATATGTATTATGATGTGGTTCATATGGTATTTGAAATGGTCAGACGTGACATTATTTGTTCCATATTCCTGAGTTTCATGCTTGTGTTTACCCCACTAAATATCTCCGAATGTTGTATCCCCACGTGATGTAGGCACCAAATATACTTCTACTTTTTCTACTTAGAGTTAGGGGGATCATCTCGATTCATTAATTTGTTGTGGTGAAATGGTAAGCTTCCATTCTTTGGAAGACTTAGATATTTCATTAGTTCCTTTTATTGACTAGAATTGAGAGTTACTTTATCATTAATATTGTCATTGTCATTGTTAGGGTCCGAGATATATCCCAATACTTTATTGATTTCGATTTAGTTTAGAAGACTTGGTGGATTACTGTGGCTTGGGTAGTAATGTTGGTTGGTCGAGTTTGGCCGATTATCGATTATTGGTTATAGACATGAATTAAATTTCTTTGAGCTTATCTTATGATATTTTGTTATATGTTCGAGATTCAATTATTATTGGGCAGTGTGTGATGATTTGGTTAGGTATAAGGGGTGGTCTCCAGTCCACAGTGGACTTAAGATACCCGTTACAGCTAGGCCCTAGTTCGAGTCATGACAAAGTTGGTATCAGAGCCTAGGTTTGGTATTATTGAGTGTCCACAAATCCATGTCAAGTAGAGTCTCTTTTATGGGTGTGTAGCATGCTAAACTTATAAGGGAGAGGCTACAAGACATTTAGGAATATTTTCCTTTCTTGTTATTCTATTTCGAGCTATAGAGCCTAAAATCTTGAAATCTCTTCTAATACTTGTATGTTTGCTTTTCAGACTATGCCGCCCAGAATATCTGATGCTCGTGGAAACTCATCTATCCCGCCCGAGGAAAATGTTGATGGAGCTCATCCTACTCAAGGAGTTTAGACCCAGTCTAGGGTCGCTACTTATGATTTCCCTAGTGGAGTTCCACCGGTTCCTTCTAGCCCTTCTCGGACACCTCAAGCTCGTGTATCTAATGCTAAGTTTTGCCAGTCGATCTATTTGCTTACCCAGTTGGTAGCCTCTCAGACTGAGCATGTTCGTTTTGTTGCTCCATCTTCCGAGGTCACTAGAGTTGGCCAATTTATGAGGTTGAGTCATCCTACTTTCATTGGTTCTAAAGTTGAGGAAGATCCTCAAAATTTTATTAATGAGATAGAAAAGATTTTCCGTGTGATGCATGTTATTGATGTGAAGGGTATGGAGTTTGCTTCTTATCAATTGAAGGATGTGGTGTATCAGTGGTTTGAGGAATGAGACTAGTCTAGAGGAGATGATGTTGAGTCTGCTTTTTGGGATCACTTCTCTAGGGATTTTTTTTATTGTTTCTTTCCTCAGGAGTTGAGGAAGGCGAAAACTGAGTAATTTGTGAATTTTAAGTAGGGCAGGATGACAGTAAAGGAGTATGACTTGATGTTTCACAAGATGTTGCGATATTATTCAGAATTAGTATCTAGCATGAGGTCTAGAATGAGAAAGTTTTCTTTTGAGTTGTACCATGATTTGATCTTGGAAAGCAAGGCTGCCTTGTTGAAAAAGGATATGGATATCTCTAGGCTACTGGTGTATATGTAACTAGTGGAAGAGGAAAAGAAAAAGTAAGCAGAGATGAGTAAAAGGCCAAATAAGAAATTTCGATACTCAAATTAGAGTGGAGGTCAACAGTAGAGTGGCAGAGATGGTGGAAAATGGTCTAAGAAGAATTGGGCCAATTATGGTTTCTACTCTACAGCTAGTGTTCATTATCCGAAGTCGTTAGGAGATCATCGTTTTTAGAATAGTGTAGTTCCAAGGGTACAGGGTGCCCAACCTCAGGCTAGAGGGACTCAGTCAGCTCCATCATATCTCTGTTGTAGATTTTATGGTCAGGTGTATCATGGTATTTGTGAAGAAGAGAGGAACAAGTTCCTTAAATATGGTAAGATTGGTCATATGTAGAGGTATTTTCCTTCTAGGGTTGCTTCTAAAGAAAGTACGATCCCTGTTGCTACTTCGTCAGCTCCTGCACCAAAGGGTGCTACTTTTGATTTTGGCTCTGGTACTAGTCGAAACTGTCTATATGCTCTTGCCACCCACCAGGATTTTGAGGTATCCCTCGATTTTATTACTGGTATGCTCAAACTTTTCTCTCGTGATGTATATTATTCCCTTGATCCCGGGTCTACCCTTTCTTATGTGACCCCTTATGTGACTATCCATTTGGTTTTGACCCTAAATGTATTATGGATCCCTTCTTTGTGTCCACCTCGGTGGGTGACTCCATTATGGCTAGAAAGGTCTATAGGGGCTGTGTAATGATGGTTTATGGTAGGGAGACCCTGGTAGATCTGATAGAGTTGGACATGTTAGAATTTGATTTGATTTTGGGGATAGGTTGGTTACATTCGTACTATACGTCTCTTGATTTTTAGACCCGAAGGGTCAGTTTCCACTTCCTAAATAAGTCGATGATTGAGTGGGAAGGTGTGTGGAGTTTGAACAAGGACAAATCTTTCATTCTTGTGCCCAAAAACTTGAATTTTATTAAAGATTACATGATTTACAAGTTGGGGTTTATACCCAAAGCATCTTGTTTTAAGTTTATGAAGATATAATTGATTTAAGCCTTGAATTGTATGTTTATCCCACCTATTTATTCTTTGAATTGAGGATTTATATCATGAATTGTACATCCCTATTGTGAATTGATATTTTCAAGTGTTTCCAAGATAATTGTTGAGAATTAAGCTTCATTATTAAATAGTGATTATTTAAGTGCATATGCTTTAAACCTGATAACGCTAAAATTACACTCTTGAATGGATGTAAGCGATCATTGTCAATATAAAACCCAACTAGGTTGGGGTCGAATCCCACAGGGAATAGGGTATGAACTTCGATTTGTTTACGAAATGCTTTACTGGTAGTTTACTGTTTCCGAAGATGGGGGTTTAAATTTCACAGAGAATCAATTTTCACTTTCAATATTTTAGTGTTGTAATCAATATAAATGAGAAACCAGAGTTATGTTCACCGTGGGTATTGGGAGTTAACAAATACTAGGTAATGCTTGGGATTCTTGGAGTAAGTAGAAACAACAGAATATCCTTGACTATGATACTTTCTAACTTATCTCTCGACCTCACCAGACAATTTATTATCTAATTCTCTCAAACTTAGCTAACTTATCTATTTCCAATAGGATGTTATCTCAGGTAGATTAATCAAGTTACAGCATCAATCATTAAATAGAAGGTTGGTAGCTTCCGAGTCCCTGTTGATAATTCAGGACCTCTAGTCTATTTCTCCATTAGAAGCAAATAAAACCTAAGGCATAACTAATGTTTTCAACCACTATATTTCAATTAAAACAACAGAATTTCAAGACATTCTACTACTCTTTGAATCCGTTAAAAACCTAGCATCATAGCAAACCCTAATCCATGGATCCCATAACTCCAGTTAATGGAATTAGACGCTCATGATTTGATGAACGAAATAACAAGTTGAATTCATGATGATAAGGATCAATTACGAATGGATGAAAAACAACAAGTAGTTCCTTCAATTTAATCACAAGATGGAAAACCAAAAATAGTTGATAAGAAACAAGAAAAATATTTGATGGTAAAAATGAAGCAATGTTACGTGCTTCTCTTCAGAAGTTCTTGTCTGATAATTAATGATCGATCTACCCTTTAAAAACCCTAAAACAAGTCTTTAAATAGTCAACCCTAAATAAGGAAACATAATTAAAGTTTCAATTTTTTCTTCGGATTAGACAATGATGCTTTTGACGGTGCGTCAGACACCTGACGACGTATTCGAGATGTCGTCAAAGATTACAGTGAATTGTTATCTTCTGAATCTTCAGATGGTAATCCTGATGGCGTGTTAAAGATCTTGATGGAGCTTGCAAACCGGTGTCACACTTCACTGGAAATCAACATACTTTACTCTCTGGTTTACGGTGATTTTGACGAGATGTCAAATATTTGACGGCCCTTCCAAATCATCATCACAGTTCTTCTAAACTTCTCAGGTTAATCTTAACGGTGACTTTGACAGCCTGTCCCATGTATGACGGCTCTTCAAAATGATCGTCAGATATATTTCAGCTTATTTCCACCAGATTTCAACTGTTTTATTCTTCTTTTCTTTGGTTTCCTCTCCAATCACTTGTATCTGCATTAACACACAAAAACGATCAAAAAAAATAAAAGTTACTTAAGACTTCACAATTATTCAGAGTTAAAAGCTTCAAATATGTTAGCATCGGCTCACACATCAACACTCTCAACTTGAACAATTGCTTGTCCTCAAGAAACCAAAACATAACTAGGAGTAAACAAAGTACAATTCGGCAGCTAACTACTCCTATCAGTTCAGAATACATGCACCATCTCTATGATCAATCAAAATAAACTCAACTGTGTCTAATATTTGAAAACAACCATGTAACTCACAAGCATCTAGATATGGCAAAAATCTCAGCAATAACAACCTAGCACATACCCAAATTACATTATTTGAACAAAGCAGTTAATAACAATATACCTGGTGTGCCCTCACAATAAAGAAATCCCTTTCTTACTCAGATTCACATGTATAGACATAGGAATGAATGTAAGACTCACTCTTAGAATGAAGTTCCAACATTGTTCATCGAATGCCATAGGCTTACCCTCATAGTCAGTACCGAAGTCTTCAGATAAGTCAGTTAGGATCACTATAGGGATTTTCTAAGCTTGTAACGTAGGCTAGGGGCTGGTATGACATTCAAGGGTATTTCATAGTGACTACACCTCCTTGTCACTACATTAACTCACGGGGTTTCAACTTTTGACCTTCTTTGCTTCCCTCTTTTATTTGTCAAGCATTCTCAAGATAGGTGTTGTCTGTTCAAGCATTAGATCAACTTTTTTAGTTTTCTATTTTCCATTTTCTTTTTCACTACACCCAACTTGTTATTCATTTTCCTTATTTTACCTCTCTTCATACTCATAATGCATCACACACCCCTATAGTAGCCACCCTCAACTTAGGCTATTTGCCTACATCAAGGTGCACAGTGTCCAAGGAGGACCAGGGCCAAAACAGGTTCATTATGATGTAATAGGAAGGTGAAAGGTGTACAAGAAAGAATTAGGCTATTTAGGATCAAAAAGGGATCAAGGGATATTGTTCACACTTGGATGGTCATTTAAGTTAAGATGGGTTAACATGCAAAAAGGGCCTATGATCCTTTCCTAAACGCCTATCCTATGACTATGGCACGACTAACTGGTCAAGTTCTAGATTCAATGCACAATGGGAACTGAGTAAGACCTTACACACACATATAACAAAAGTATATATCACATCACTACTCATTCGTTTCATGAATTTGTTTTCTACAGGTTATTTATTTACCACACTAATGCCACAAACAGATACACAGTGGTCACACTAGATGCAATTCACACAATTCATGACAGATTAGACCACTGGAGAGGTACTCAAAATTACAAAACAGGCTAACTGCCTCAAGTATTTGCACTACTCCTAATTATCCACAGAACGTGTTACAACAACAGTTTACCTATACCCTCAACTTAAAATAAAAAATAAAATGCACTAAGGGTTAGGATATACCTGAAGACAGTCAAGCCTGTGGATCCTGGGTCTCCGACCCTGCTATAGCATCATCTACTGTCTCTTCCCCACTGTAGCATCTACCTTTGCAGTGGCTGGAGCCTAACTCGATGAAGCACCCACAGCTCTAGCTCTGATGGCTGCTTTCCATTTCTCTGTATCAGCCAGAGACTCCAATCTTGCCCTTTTCAAGTTCTCCTTCTCTGCCTTCTTCTTTGCTTTATTTTTAGCCTTTCTCACTTCTTCACTATAAGGATCATCTCTTTTGCTTTTGCCTTTGTTTTCCCTCTTTTTTTTGGGGGGGAATCCGCAGTAAGATCGAGTATAGGAATTTTTTCCTCTACACCGTGCATAGCTGAACCTTTGGCACCATGATTTGGTGCTGGTGCATCATCCCAACCTCAGCTTTCACCTTATCTAACGCAGCCCTAAAAGTGGCAAGATCAGCACTGGCCATCTTTCTTGCCCGAGCATCGAATTTGTTCTCTAGATTTGCCACTCTCTCAGGAAAAGTCATGAAAGGTTTGAGTGCAGCTTTGATTCTTTTATCCACAGTGGTAGAAAACTATTTGGTGAAGGCATACAGTTTCACCTCACACCAACTTGCTTGCCTAGCCACCTTCCTGATATCAATCGCCTGAAATGGCGACTTTGTTACTGTTGGAGGAACTGAAGTAGTTGGCTCACTTTAAGGCACTGAACCTGCCTGAGCTGAATGTGATGGTGGTGGTGATGGTACAGTTTCGGGGCTTTGCACCCCCAAATCTGGTGCTGAAACAGTCTTAGTGATTGAAGGATCTGCCGTACCAACTGCATCTTGATCAAGTCGCAAGCCCAACCGAATTTCATTTTTGCTGACAGGGTTGTGAGTCTTCTTAGCATGTATCTCATCATCAATACCTGAAATCTCAGGTACATGAGCTACTTCACACAACCTAGTAATTGGACATGGGAATGGATATGCAGCATCGGGTTTTGCGAGTCAAATCTTGATCTCTTCCGCTATAATTTCTCTGAAATCCAAGGGTTTTTTATCTATCAAGCTTGTAACCAATATTGCTCAATCAACCCCTTATATGTTGTCTCCCTCGGTGGGTATCAGATGAATCAGAATTAAACCCCACCAAAATCTTGCCTATGAATTTAGAGACACTTTGGTAATCTTTTCTGCCGGATTATTCAACCACTTCGGTTCCCCATCTGCTATAAGAGCCGCTAGCCACTTGCGCTGATTTTCCCGATGCTTCAACCGGGCATAGAATGTAGGTGAGGTGGATCGTGGGATGAAGGTTGGACCATGAAGAAACCTATTTATGGTGGCATTTGATACATCCACCCTCACTCCACGTACTGCAACTTTGGTTAGAAGAGGCTTATCTGAAGTTATATCCCCTTCTTTGTACACATTTTCCACTGTAGCCTGGTAGTTCGCATAGAACTCCCAGACCAATGAAGGAAAGTAAACACCACATCCCCTAGTAGTCCACTCCAGACCATACTTCGTGAGTTTATGCATTACCTTAGGGCATCTGATCAACCCAGTCGTGATAATCTTCTTCTCCTCTAGAATTGACCTTCTGGCACTTCATCGATCTATTCTGCGAAGTCCATCCAAATAGATCGTTTCAGCCCCAGGGATTTGAAATCTCACATTGTTCCTAACCTCGGGGTTTTTTGCATTTCACCAAAGTTCCCTGTACTGGAGAATCCTTATCACCTTGCTGCTCTGAAGATGGTGATTCAGACTCAGTTTCTTCAGTTTCAACTTTTTGTTCAGTGCTCTCAGACTGCTGCTCAGTGTGTTATGATCCTTGTTCCTCCGAAGCGTGCTCAGATATGGTTGTCACCTCAGTATCATTAGTATCCTCCACCTCAATAGGCTTAGGTGGAGGCGGAGTCTTTGCACCAATTCTTCTTTCTTTTCCATCTGAGCAAAGGCTCCTCGTCTCCATAATCAAAGTCCTCATTGACAAGTTGTCGAGGTACACTCTCTTTATCTGATTTCTTAAGTGTGGTTGGATTTTTCCTCTTGGATGCCATGCTCAGTTTTGTACAATGTAAAAATCCTCAATTAGTACTTATAATCAAACAAGAAAAGAAGAAGGATCACCTCAGTTTAACATCAACACTGTTTTTAGTTCCCAGGTTTGATGGCCTTTCTGATTTGCCGTCACAGGTGTGACGACACTTCAAAAGCATCATCAACCTTTTCCAGAATCTGCAAAATTTTCTCAGCTTTTGACGGCATTTTTAAATGACCGTCACATAGGTGCAAGGTCGTGAACATTGCCGTCAGACAACATTATAACTTCTTACTTCTTTTTACTTGATTTTTCTTCTACCAATATTCTCAATTTCAACTTAGGTCGTGTTCTTTACTGAGATTTCCACAAAATTATACCGTATTCTCCTACAGACCCTAGTTTTCGAAGGAGCTTAAAGAATGTCAATAGATTCAGCAAACTCCTTCGAAACCAAGGTTTTTTGTAGTTCACAATTGATCCGAAGAAAGATGAAGTTGAAGTTTTTCTCATACCTGGGTGTCGACACTTAGCTGATGTACTCTGAGCACCTAGACTTATGAGTGAGAGAAAAATGAGATGAGAGAGGAAGAAGATTTCTTGACTTAACTCTCAGGCTTTAACAAGGAAAGTCTTAAAATTTTGCCTTAGAAGGGATTAAATTTGAAAAAGGAAGGAAAATAACTCTCTAAGGAAAGAAAACCAAAACTGGAAGAGAAATATCTAAAGTACATTGGAATATGAACAACTGTTGTTGGTCCGGGATAGCCCGAAATTTTTAAGCTAGGCTCGACTCATTTGAAGGCATTTTTGACGGTGCGTCAGATACTGGACGACGCTTCAAAATTGTCGTCAGCCTTAACAGAATAAGGCTTTGATTTGATTATTTTGATGCCATTTCTCACGGCTTGTCATACTTGTGACAGCCCATCAAAATTGACATCAACTTTCTCAAGCTGACTGAAACCAGTTCACCTCCTTTGTACAACTCTTAGCTACAAAAATTAAAAACACAAGTGCAATAAAATTAAAACATTGGGTTGCCTCCCAAACAGTGCCTGATTTAACATCGTGGCATGACTTGATTATCTTGAGTACTCAGACTTCATCAATATACTATGTCAATACCTCATTACAATTTTCCTGGAATACATCCACAACTGAAAAGATATTCATCTCCTCCAACTGCTTCATAGGTGGGTGCATTTTGAATCTGGCCTACCTTTTTCCATACCTGAACTTTAGCTCATTGATCTCCATATCAACCAATACTCTTCCCGTGTCTAATATTGGTCTACCCAAAATGATGGGTACCTCAAAATTGACATCACAATCCAATATCACAAAATCTGCAGGCAGAATAAAGTTATCTACCTTTACCGGCACATCATGCAATATACCAACTGGTCATCTCATCGATCTGTCTGTCATCACAAGATGCATCATTTTGGGGGTAGGTTCCCCCAATCCAAGCTTTTTGTAGATATCAAGTGGCATCAGATTAATACTTGCTCCTAAGTCACATAAAGCTATGGTAAACTTCATGGACCCAACTGTGCACGGTATGGTAAATGCTCCAGGGTTAGGCTTTTTCTGCACTAAGGATTGTGAAGACACAATGCTACAGTGGTGGATGTTATCTACCGGCTCACAGCTTACCTTCCGCTTCTTTGTTAGCAATTCCTTCATAAATTTAGCATAGTTTGGCATTTTCTCAAGTGCCTCCATCAATGGCATATTCACCTTCAGTTTTTTCATTATTTCCATGAATTTGCTAAATTTTTCGTTATCTACATTTTTCTTCAATCTCAGAGGAAAGGGAGGTGGTGGTCTTGGCATTTATTTCAATACCACTTCCCTTTTTTTTCGTCTTCTTTTTATGAAATATAAAAAAAACCATCCATCTTCTCAGACTCCACTGGATTGCTTCCTTCTGATTCATCAACATTTACCTCCTTCTCCACAACTTTGCCCATAGAAGGGCCAGATAACATCTTTCCACTCCGAGTGGTAATCGCCAAACACGAGCCATCAGTCTGCGGGTTCTGAACAGTATCACTAGGTAAACTACCAGCTTTTCTCTGGTTCAGAGTAGCCTACAGTTGGCTCATCTGTTGCTCCAACTGCTTATAGAAGCAGAGTGTGAGCTAACCAACTAATTGAGGGTAGAAAATTTGCTTTTCATAGTAGTTCCCCTGAGTTGGTAGCTTCAACTCCCTTCAACAGCTTTTCCATCATGTCCTCGATGAACATCTTGCCAGAACTAGTCGTCGTAGCATCCCCACTTCTAGGAGGAATATACAAACCACTTCTATCATTATTGTTTCTCCAATGTCCGTGCTCCCTATCTTTATAATTAGGCTTATCATAGAAAGTCCGACCTTAGTTCCCTTAGCTATTGCCTCGAAAACCCCCTGATTACTCATATAGTTTTCCTCAGCATAAGTACCTATAGACACAGTACCCTGAGATTCCACAGCCTTAACCATTTCAGTCTTGCCAGATTGCAAGTGCTTGGCCAGCAAGTCCATCTGCATCTTTAAATGGGCCATGTACTAATTTCGCTCCTCATCTCTTCTATGTTTCTCCACAGTAATACCACCATCAACAGTTGGGCTAGACACTACAGAATCCCTAGTGTGCTAAGCCCGACTCTGCTTGGTCATTCTATTCAGCATGTCAGAATCATCTAGAAAAGAGACGTCAATGAACGAACCACCTACAACGTTGTCAGCAATAGGCTTCGTTACAGAGTTGAAAGCTCTGTACAAATTCTCTATCAAGTTAAAGTCCGTCATATTGTGGTTAGGACATTGTACAAGTTTCTTCTTAAATCTTTCCCAGGTTTCGTGCAGTGCTTCAGTCGAAAGCTTTCTGAAGTTGCTAATTTCGTCCCTCAACTGTAACCTTCTGGAGGGTGGAAAGAACCATTCTAGGAATGCGTCTTTCAACTTTCTCCAATGTGTTATAGAATCGGGCTCTAACTCATTCAACCACATTGTTTTCTTCCCAGATAGAGACAAAGGAAACAATCTCAACCTGATCGCATTCTGGCTCACTCCCGGATTTTCAAAGAATTTTCAAATGGTGATGAATTTCACCAAATGCATGTTAGGATCATCACCAGGCAAGCCTCCAAATAACCCCTTCAGATTCAGGAGTTGGATCATGGTACTTGTAATTCTGAATTTTGCACCTGGTGCCAACGGTAGAGAAATGATAGCACCCATTGCACCAGCTTTATCCATTCCTTCATCATCTTCATAGGCCTCATATTGGATAGGTTGTTGTCCATATCTTCCTCGGACTGGACGATTTCTGTTGATGTTTCGCTGCACTGGTGCAACAACTTATTCAGCTCGCCTTGGGTTTTGAGGATTCAGCAATTCCTCATCACCCAAGTCTTCATCATCAGGGTTCTGGTGACGTTCTTGTTGACCCAAATTTTGCACATTCCCCTGAGCCCTGGCCATAGCAGCTAGTCTTTCTGCTTTCTATTGTTCAACCATTCTTTCTATCAGTTAAGGTTCTGGATTGATTGGTTAAAATGGTGCTCTGGAACTTTTTGTGTTTGGCATAGACAACACAATACCTACAATAAACAAAAACAACAAATAAATGTAAATTAAGGAAACTTAACTATCAGCAAATTTTCGTGCACAAACTTTTAGTCTACAACCGTATTCCCCGGCAACGGCGCTATTTTTCATAACGCTCAAATTACACTCTTGAATGGGTGTAAGCGATCATTGTCAATATAAAACCCAACTAGGTTGGGGTCAAATTCCATAGGGAATAGGGTGTGAACTTCGATTTGTTTACAAAATGCTTTACTGGTAGTTTACTGTTTCCAAAGATGGGGGTTTAAATTTCACAGAGAATCAATTTTCACTTTCAATATTTTAGTGTTGTAATCAATATAAATGAGAAACCAGAGTTATGTTCACCGTGGGTATTGGGAGTTAACAAATACTAGGTAATGCTTGGGATTCTTGGAGTAAGTAGAAACAACAGAATATCCTTGACTATGATACTTTCTAACTTATCTCTCGACCTCACCAGACAATTTATTATCTAATTCTCTCAAACTTAGATAACTTATCTATTTCCAATAGGATGTTATCTCAGGTAGATTAATCCAGTTACGACATCAATCATTAAATAGAAGGTTGGTAGCTCCGAGTCCCTGTTGATAATTCACGACCTCTAGTCTATTTATCCGTTAGAAGCAAATAAAACCTAAGGCATAGCTAATGTTTGCAACCACTAGATTTCAATTAAAACAACAAAATTTCAAGACGTTCTACTACTCTTTAAATCCGTTAAAAACCTAGCATCATATCAAACCCTAATCCATGGATCCCATAACTCCGATTAATGGAATTAGCCGCTCATGATTTGATAAATGAAATAACAAGTTGAATTCATGATGATAAGGATAAACTTATGAATGGATGAAAAACAACAAGTTGTTCCTTCAATTTAATCACAATGTGGAAGACCAAAAATAGTTGATAAGAAACAAGAAAAATATTTGACGGTAAAGATGAAGCAATGTTACGTGCTTCTCTTCAGAAGTACTTGTCTGATAATTAATGATCGATCTCCCTTTTAAAAACCCTAAAACAAGTCTTTAAATAGTCAACCCTAAATAAGGAAACAAAATTAAAGTTTTAGTTTTCTCTTCGGATTAGACAACGATGCTTTTGATGGCACGTCAGACACCTGACGACGTGTGCGAGATGTCGTCAAAGATTCTAGTGAATTTTTATCTTCTGACTCTTCAGACGGTAATCCTGATGGCATGTCAAATATCTTGACAGAGCTTACAAACCGGCGTCACACTTCACCGAAAATCAGCATACTCTACCCTCTGGTTGACGACAATTTTGACGAGATGTCAAATATTTGACGGCCCTTCCGAATCATTGTCACAGTTCTTCTAAACTTCTCAGGTTCTGTCTAATCTTGACGGTGACTTCTACAGCCTTCCCATGTATGAAGACGCTTCAAAATGATCGTCAGATATATTTCAGCTTATTTCCACCAGATTTCAACTATTTTATTCTTCTTTCCTTTGGTTTTCTCCCCTATCACTTGTATCTGCATTAACACACAAAAACGATCAAAAACAACAAAAGTTTCTTAAGACATTGCAATTATTCAGAGTTAAAAGCTTCAAATGTGTTAGCATCGGCTCACACATCAAAACCTAAGTATGGGTTTTGATATTTCATGAAGAGTATATTATTAGCATGCTTTAACAAGCAAGCATTGAGATTTTAAAGAAAGATTGATCTTCTGATCTAAGCTAAGATAGGAATCCACATTATTTATTATTTAAAGCAAAGAGAAGTATAATTGGATTGCATTATAAACCCTTGTGCTATTTTAAGGTGGATTTCCTAAAAGTTTTGAGCAATTAATATGGGAGTAGTATTTAGCACCGAGTTGGGTATGATTCCAAGGTCTCATGCCTCAGAACTACGTGCCATCGTAGGTTTCTGATTTGCCCATAGTGGGATAAGATAGTGATCACTTAAGATAAGGTTCTATTCTGATGGCAAAGGTAGAGCAGCTCTCCCTCAACGTGGGTAAGATGTTGGACTCCATGTCAGCTCATATGGTTTATTTTGGTTAGAAGAAACTCTTTGATTCCCAAAGTCCCTAAGTCCTAAAGTTCTAAGATTTTTAAAGCTCCCAAAGCATCTAAGTTTCAAAACAAAAGAATGATAGAAAAGCTTTTATAAGACTAAGTGTTATGACGCACTAGATTTTCAAGTATGATTTGTTATACATATTTTTTTATTTCTATATTTTAGATAATCAAGATTATGTGAGTCATATACATCTACATGCATTTACTTTCTAATTATGATGATGTTTACTTATGAATTACACCTCCATATACTCAGTACATCCTCAAAGTGCTGATCCACATATATGTCTATGTGCTACATTGTCTTATAATGTAGGTTTAGGTGCTCAGTATCAGCAGCGTGAGTAGTTCGAGCATATCTATCTACGCTCCCAAAGTTAAGTGAGTCCTCATGATTTGAGGGCCTACTTCTTTAGATTTTCAACTTTCATAGTAATTGAGTTATCTTTTTCAGTTTAGCCCGGGTCAGTTGGGGGTCTGTCCCAATGGCTCTCTAGGGGATCCATGAATGTTGTAATGTATGAGTTTGATAGGCATGCTACTTCTATATTATATAATGAGTATGTGAGGGTTTGTTGCTTTGTTCATGGATTGAGACTTCCTATTCGCATGTCTACTCAGAGTTTGGTTGTGGTAGGTAGGTCTTTTACTGATGTTTTTGATCATGCTCTAGTGATTAAGGAGATACACCACGATGCCCAAGGTGGTAACAATGAGAGACATCGGTATCAGGGTAGTTTCATTAGGAGTTGTAGTATTTCTCAGTTCAGAGGTAGTGGTTTTCATGGTAGATACCCTCCAAGTAAATTGTATCAATCTCAGAGTTAACCAAGTTAACCTATTAAGGCAATGCTATAGATTACTAATGGAGCTTAGTCTTATGTTAGTGATCTCCTTGGCCAGAGTGGTGGTTAGTCTTCAAGGTGTTCGTCTTCTAGTTATTCTAGTCGTGGTAGCTATTTCAGTTCAGCTGGATCTTCTAGTTCTAGTTCAGCTCTGGTGACATATTATAGTTGTGGAGTTTTAGGTCATTACTCGTGTGAATGCCTTAGTCCTAGGGAGATTGTTACTATAGCTTAGAGTGTTCTCCCTATTAGAGCAGTTCATCCCTCAGCTAGAGGTAGTTAACATGGTCGTAGAGGTGGTCCCTAGGGTGCTTATGGAGGTTCTCAGGCAGGTAGAGGAGGTGACTGGTCAGGATCCTAGCCAGGTGGCAGAAGTGTATACAATACATACTAGACCCGAGGCTGACTCTTCAGATAATGTTGTCATAGATATGATTCTGGTATGCCTTCAGACGACCTTTGCTTTATTTGATTCGAGATCCACTTAATCTTATGTGTATGATTATCTTGCTCCACAATTAGAGTTATCTTGGGATTTATTATCTGTTTTATTACATCTATATACTCTTGTGGGTGATTCTCTAGTAGTGGATAGGGTGTTTAGATCCTATTTTGTGACTGTTAAAGATGTTGATACTCATTTTGATCTCATTATATTAGATATGGTGGATTTTGATATAAATTTGGGCAGGGACTTGTTATCCTACAATCATGTGGTCATGGATTGTTTTTCTGAGACCGTAACCTTAACCATTCCCAGCATACCCCAAATCATGTGGTAAGCAGCTATTAGCTGCGAGGCATTGGGGATTATTTCTTATGTTTATGTTAGGAGGCTTATTTTAAGTGGTTTCAAGTCTTATCTCACCTATATTCATGATGTTAGTGTGGAGATTCCGTCTCTTGACTCTGGTCTTGTAGTTAATGAATTTCCTGATGTTTTCACTAACTATCTACCTGGCATACCTCTCGCCCATGATATTTAGATTGTTATTGTTCTTAAGCCTAACACCTACTTTATTTCTATGTCTCCTTACCTTATGGCTTCTGCCAATCTTAAGGAGATCAATTCCCAGCTTCAGGATCTTTTTGGTAAGGGTCTTATTAGATCAAGTTTGTCTCTTTGGGGAGCTGTTATGTTATTAGTGTAGAGGAAGGATGGCTCCATGTGTATGTGTATTGATTATAGAAATCTTAATAAGGTAACGGTGAAGAACTTTTATCCTATGCCTTACATTAATGACTTGTTCGACCAGCTTCAGGGTGCAGTGATGTTTTTCTAAAATTTATTTGAGGTCTGGTTACCATCAATTTAGGATTTAGGCTGAGGATATCCCAAAGACATCTTTTAGGACCCGTTATGGTTACCATCAGTTAAGGATTCAAGCTGACGATACCCCATCCATATTTATGATTTTGATAACCTGAGTATCCAGGCCTTATTTGGATTCCTTCTTAATTGTATTCATCAATGATATCCATGTGTATTTGAGGAGTAAAGAAGAGCACACAAAACATTTATGGATTATGCTCCAGACTTTGAGGGATCATGTCCTCTATAGTAGGTTTTCCAAGTGTGAGTTTTGGCTTGAGTCGGAGACATTAATTGGGCATGTGGTGTCTAATGATGCAATTATTGTAAATCCGGCAAAGATTGAGGCTATTCATGATTGGGCTAGACCTACATCTCCAACTGAGATTCATAGCTTTATTATTTTAGCTGGTTATTATAGATGATTTGTCTTGGTTTTTTCTACTATTTTAGTGCCTATGACTAGATTGACTAGGAGGTTCCTTTCTGATGGTCCGAGAAGTGTTAGTCAAGCTTTGGAAAGCTCAAGGAGTTCATTACTTCAGCTTTTATTTTGGCTCTTCCAATTGAGGGTGAGGGATTCACCATGTATTGTAATGCTTCTGGTGTTGGTTTGAGTTTTGTATTAATGCAATAGGATCATTTATTATTTATGCATCAAGACAACTTAAGGTGCACGAGCATAACTACCTTACTCATGATTTGGAGTTGGAGGCAGTACTTTTTGCAGTTAAGATTTTGAGGCATCATATTTATGCTGTGCATTGTGATATTTTCACTGATCATCGCAGTCTTTAGAATCTTATAACCCAAAGAGAGCTTAATGTTACGTTACATTGATGGATGGAGTTGCTTAAGGACTATGATATCTCCATCTTGTATTATCCAGGCAAGGCGAATGTAGTAACATACACCTTGAGTCAGAAGGTAGTGAGCATGGGTAGCTTCGCTTGTATTTTAGTTTCTCAGAGGTCGTTGGAACGAGACATCTAGTACATAGCCAACTTGATGATTTGTCTTGATATTTCAGACCCTAGGAGGATTCTTGCTAGTGTTGAGGCAAGGTCCTCACTCCTACAGTAGATTTGGGATCATCAGTTTGAGGATAATAGACTTTGCATCTGACACGACCCGAACCAGGGCCTTATCATAATGGGAAATCCCAAGCCCAACCAGGACCGAGAACTGCCCCCGTTACACAACCCAACATCAAAATACATACCTTAAGTCCGCTGAAGTCCGAACATATAACAAGATAGTGTATCAAATCATGCGGTGACTCTATGATAAGTCTATATATGAGACCAACCCAACCAAGTCCAACCACACAATGACCAACCAAACAAATGCCAAAACCTATACACCAAAACCAATTATAATAATCCGATGCATGTATATATATATATATATATATGAAACATATCCAATCAATACCATACCCAAGTCCAGAGTTGTCTATGCAAAGCCTCTAGACTAACCAAAGAGTAACTAGTCGGGACATGCCCCCGACCATAGCCAAAACCCAAAGTCTATGAAAGACAAAAAATATGTAACGTAAACCATGACATAAAATAGATACCTTCCAAACTATGAAAGCTCACCACTTCAATCCAACATTGATTGTCCCCGAATTCTATCACTAAGCAGGAGAAGTAAAATGGTAGGTCCCTACATAGCGTGGGTATACAGTCGCATGAAGATGAGTTAGTGGGTGAACACTAGCATGCACTCAGGATAATGGTAAGATAATGCTATTTACAATGCCAAGTAAAACCTTCCATAATGCATATAGTTATACACACATATATAACCATGCTGAGAAAGGGAACCGGGTTTAGCATGCCTTTAAAACTTTTACCTAGACCAAGTAGCTTTGTCGTCCTAAGCCACTCATGGTCTATATGGGTTCTGCTCCCCCTGCTGAAAGGGCCCCGATGCGTGAAGCCGTATGACCAGGGAAGAAAACCTTGGATGACTAGTACATCCCCCAAATATAAAGTGTGACATCATACACATGGTCACCAAGACCAAACCACACATCGACAAATATGAGTTTCCAATTTTAGTCCCCCCGAGATGTCCACCTTCCATGGATTTGCTACACACCCCACCATTATTGACCAATTAAAACAATTACCAAGCAACCAACCAATCCATTTACCATTTATTAACAAGGGCCATTAGTAGTGGTATCGTCATATCAACTATACATGCAAGTACTATCCATAGCCAACCATGTATAGGTTTAAGGGATTCCATGTACCCTTCTATTAACCATATTAAACCACTTGGGGGATTCCCATGTACCCCACAAGCATAACTAATTTAATAGCCACCAAGGCTTTACCATTTAATCCTTCCAAACCATGTACACCATTTATACCATTAAAAATCATTCCAAACCATTTATGACCATGACAAACATTTAAAGCATTTATATCATTTAAACCATGCAAAACTATCCAAATCCATTTAGGGTTCCATTACCACACCAAATCATGCAAAAGTTCCAATAAAAGTTCAACAATAGAGTGAAAACATTCTTTAAGACATTTTATCAAACATATTGATGACGTACATTTACTAAGACCAAAACAACTGCATAAACCACCATAATTAGGGTTAATCAAGACCCATTTGTTAAACCATAACCAACAAGTACCAACATATGCAAACCATTACCAAGGACATGTAAAAACATAGTTTAAACCAATACCAAACCATATGCATCAAGACCCTCAACATATATTTCAAAAACCACCATTCATGATTCATAAATCAATGTTTAAAATACAATACACATGCCATTAGATGGAACTAACAATGAGGGAAGGAGAACATGTCTTCTAAAAGAAGATTTTGAAGAGTAACATGCCTCTTGATCCCTTTGAAGAAGATATGAAGAAACCCTAGCCTCCAATCTTCAAGAGTAAGTTTGAGAAAGTATTTGGAGTGTTTCCATCCTTTAATAAGTGTTATGAGAGGCCACCAAAGGTTATATAACGTGAGAACATAAGGGATTTGAAGTAGGAAATGTCTGAAATACCCTTGACTTAAAATTAAAAACAAGCCATGTCCAGGGGTACGACTTACCTATATCATCCATATCCTAGGGTACAAGTGGTACCCCAACACGTACCTAAGACCATGCCAAAACCCTACCTACTGGTTTATAAATAACACATACCTCCCTAATTTGTACCTAAGGGTACGAATGGTACACTTAATTGTACCCACTAACCGTACCTTAGGCATATTCCACAAGACAAGCCAAATAAACACCATACGACTTACCTTGCACCAGTCGTATATTCCCATACGACTCGTACCAAGATGAGTCGTATCTTGGGTAGTATCTACCCCAAACACACTGTCTAGTGTACGAGTGAACCACCAATCCTTCCTACAAGTTGTATTCAAGGGTAAGATTGGTACCCTAGAGTCGTACCAAGTCCAGTAAGTCCATAACAAAGGGAATTTTGCAAGGGTCCATGACTTAGGGTGTTTCAATCTCCCCCGCTAGGATCATTCATCCTCGAATGACGGGTAAGGGTAAGGGACAAACACGAGATAACATATTAACGTCCAATAAACTTTTCCTCAACCAAAATAGGAAGCAAGGACACACAACCAAGGCAAGAAGATCACTACATAACACAAACATGATTAACACCCCAACACCCTCATTCTGACCTCTAACTAAGTTAGAAAACAAAGATGCAATAGAAACCTTTGCTAACCTTTAACCAAGTTAGAAAACAAAGAAAGGTGTTTACGAGTACACACCTTATGCACAAATTTATGGAACAAAGAATTAACGTGGACACTTAGACTCAATGTCCCATTCCATATTCCAAATGACTTTCTCAGACTTTTAGTTCCACCATAGAACCTTTACCAAAGCCACACCTTTTGTTCACAATCGACAAACTTTCCAATCCAAGATCCTTAACGGGACATCCCTAAAGAACAAGGAATCTGAGATACCAATACCACCCAAAGGAACTAACCAACCAAGGACCATCCTCACCTTACCCTAACACAAACTCATAGAATACAGCCTGAATGGACTCGTGCAAGGGTAAGTCAAATTCAAGTTGGAATTTTCCAAGACACATCATTATGTGAGCTTGATTCTAAATATACACCACCTCCATGTTCAAGACTGTTCAAAGATAAAAGGAGTTAACTTAGTCCACTAGGCTCTACTCCTTATATCTATCCCAAAACACCACTCCGCTTCCATCACCATTATAATATAAAAACAATGAGTAAAGGACATGAACAAACCATATCCAACCACTATAACTAAAACCACCAACCAATAATTGAACATCTAAATCCATACATTACTAAGCCACGAAAATAATTAATAAAACTATGCCCTACCAGACCTATCAGGTACCAAACACAACTTATTGGTATATCTAACAACCACAATATTCAAGCCTACCACTTATATACATGCGGTATGATCTATCCATCAAAAGATCTAGCACCCTCTATTATTTCCACAAGAATTTTCCACCGCCTATTCCTTTCCTAACCATTTATCATGACAACAACCCTACCTCAATTTCCAAAACCTTAACTGTTAGTAGTCACCCTAGACTCTCCCCCACTTAGGGGCTTCTACATTCCCCATTTCAATATATCACCATATGTCCAAAACCACTACAATCCTAACATAAGAATTGTAATTTAAGAAATCAAATTACAAGAGTTATCTATGCCTCATAAGGAAAGATACCAGAGACAAGACACGACGCTATAGGCACAAAATACTTCACAACAACCACCTAGACCATAATGAAGAAACATCCCGACAAAACCATACCATAAAAGGAGTCCTTAATACTGGACACCGAAAGAAACACAACCACGCATACCATGAGTAACTTAACACAAGGTCAAGGCTCATATCCAGGGAACAAGGCGAATGCAAAATATCAACCTTAGTCATAAGTGCTATAAGAATGTATGCAACACTAGTAGAGTAATCTTTTAATTGAGATAAAGAGTATCACTAAAATATGCAACCCAACCTTCCCTTGAAGTCCACCAATATAAGGAAATTTAAGATTAACCACCAACCCTCATCCCATAACATCTACAAAAATAATTCTCTGTTCTAATGGGTATCACCAAAGAAGTACACTAGGGATGCTTGGTTCTCCTATACGCAAAACCTCATTCAACCAAATTCTACCTACAACCCATTATAGACATGTAAAAAACATAATACTAAATTGACTCCAAGGTTTCTAATTAAACCAAAACCATTCAAAATCAAAACATGGCAACCAAGGCCTTTTCAAAATCATTTGAATCCAACCAAAACAAATTCATGTTCCTTTAACCATTTATGCAATGCAAAGATTTAAGAATAGTCAAACCATATGACAAAATTATATTCAATGGCAATTTCAGAAATAGTTTGAGGGCATATAATTTCCAAAATCAAAACCAAGTAATTGAGGAATCCATAGTACCCCAAAATCTATTTAACATTCCCATGCATCCCACAATGTTCATAAACATAAACAAAGCATGAATAATGCATCATAATCCATGGAAAATCAATTAAATGAGTAATCTTGTCAAAGTCTTAAGTTGTGCCAAAACCCATATTCAAAACCACAAATTTAATAATCAATTTCATGCCAATAATAAAATGCAACTATAGGGATAAAGATACATTCAAGCTCCATGATCTAACCTATCCAATGACTACACCCTTGACCTACCAAATTACCCCCCACAATTCTTACACTGTTATTCTCGAGCTAACATATTCCCATTACCAAGATCAAGCATCTAGGTTCAAGCCTATGGTCTACCAACCACTATTCAATACCATCAAAATACCCCATATAATATGGAATATACATATAAAATCATCTGAATAGAAAGATACTCCAAATTCCCATCCACCAATCGACAACCTATCCATTCCCAGGGAAAACCATTCCACTTATGCATGCAAGAACAAAATAGTCCATATGGGAACATTAAGACTAATAGGACCTTCATCTAAGGGATACCTTAATTTCTCCTTAAGATCCTTTAACTCTACCGAAATCATTCTATAAAAAAGGAATAAGAATTGGACAAGTGTCCAAAACAAGGGCAATCCCAAGCCAACCTCCCAATTAGAAAAAACACGATGAGGGTTGTCAAGAAAACCTTAGGAAATTCATCCACAACCGAAACCAAAATAAAGAAGGACCTTCTGAGTTAGGATCATTAACATGAACCAACCAATAAAGACATCCCTTTGGAGACCAATCACCAAGTTTCAAGATATAACCTTTACCTTAAAAACTAGGGACCCGAACAAAACTATTCTCCCATTCCATAACCGACTTACTAGAGAGCCTAAAGGCAACCTTTTTTAATGGATCTGATAATCTAATAAAGAACAACATGAGTACAACCAATCTATTCCCCAAAATAACATTGAAATCCACCATATTCGAGTTACTCACAAATCCACCAACACCCCTTTTTTACCAACAGATACCACACACCCCTCATAGACTCTTTTGGAAATCACAAAG
Source organism: Capsicum pubescens (assembly GCA_030864215.1). Classification (NCBI taxonomy): domain Eukaryota; kingdom Viridiplantae; phylum Streptophyta; class Magnoliopsida; order Solanales; family Solanaceae; genus Capsicum; species Capsicum pubescens. The sequence goes on along the minus strand of CM061542.1, from coordinate 220,843,105 downwards.
TTACCTATCGATGAAGAAATAGAAGAAAAAAAGAGTCTAAAGTAACCTTGAGACCAAAATACACAACCACAAATAAGGTAAAATAAAGGATCCCAAACCAAGTGAACCACACATACTACAAAGAAAAGAGTTTTCCACATATTAATATCGGCATCAGAAGATACCCCAGACTCCCAATGGATAGTGAGAACATTGAGACAATTTTGACCAATGCTAGAACCAAAAGTAGCACCCCTCAGTGCAAAAGCTAAAGAAATAGCAACTGATATCCTATTTTCCCTGAGTACTAACCCTTATGGGACATCCCCGTAACATGACACCCAACATACTACAACAAAAATAAAGATTCCTTCTTCCCTCACAACAACCACGACGCGACCAACCATAAAATTTATAAAGAAAATAGGATGATGAAGAATAGGCCCCATTGGCCCAAGATTGGGCACCTTGTGACATAGAAGAATTTACCAATATGGAAATACCTACCTCCAAATTGAATCCAGGTAGGGGACATAAGACATAGAATAGGAGTTAGGACTCACCCAACTATTCCCTTTTGGACTATTTACCATCATAACATTGGCCTTCCTTTGGTTTAGAAGGCCGAGAACCCCTTACCTTTCCCCTTTACCAACCTTAACTTGTTCCTTCTCGTACCAATAGAATAGGACTGGTGTAATAGAGTTGTCACTATTTGTATTTATAAATTATTAGAATGATGAAACTCAGTATTGGTAACCTCTCTTTGAGGTAACCGAACAATACTATCACCTTTTAAGATAGGGTCAGTGGAGACCAGTAGGACTCTATGGGGAAAACCTGAAGCTGCAACCCTTCTCCAGGTCTGTGCCCCATAAATTGGACTAGATCCATACATGTTGTCCTCGAGTGACATATGCGAGTTTCCATGAACTTTAGATCATTGAAAAGACATAATCCAAAGAGTGAACTAAGGAAGATTCAGATAAGAGTTCAAGACCTTAGAGTCCATATCTCAAAACTAGAATAATTAAGAAAGTGAAATATTCCTAAATGCCTTGTAGCCTTCTTATTATAAGTATGGTGCACAACACACCCATAAGAAAGACTCTACTCGACACAACTTTGTGGACACCCCATGACACCGAAATCTAAGTCTTTGATACAAATTTGACAAGACCCAAACTAGGGACTTAACGTAATGGGCAATACCAAGCCTAATCAGTACCGGGAACTGCCCCCACTACCCAACCAAACCACCAAATGCATACCTTGAGTTGGCTGAAGTCCAAACATATAACAAGATAGTGTATCCAACCATATGGTGACTCTGGGATAAGTCTATATATGAGACCAATCCAACCAAGTCCAACCACTCAATGACCAACCAAACTAATGTAAAAACCCATAAACCAAAACCAATTATAATAATCCAATGCATGTATATATATATATATATGAAACATAACCAATTCATAACATACCCATGCCAACAGTTGTCCATAAAAATCCTCTAGACCAACCAAAGAGTACCTAGTCGGTACATGCCCCAGACCAAAGCAAAAACCCAAAGTCTATGAAAAACAAAAGATATGTAAAGTAAACCATGATATAAAATAGATGCCTTTCGAACGATGTAAGCTCACCACTTTAATCCAACATCGACTGTCCCCGAATCTAATCACTATGAATGAGAAGTAAAATGGTCGGTCCCTACATAGTGTGGGTAAATAGTCGCCCAAAGATGGGTTAGTGGGTGAACACTAACATGCACTCAGGATAATGGTAAAATAATGCCATTTAAAGACCAATTAAAACCATTCATAATGCATACAACCGTACATATATATATAACCATACCAAGAAAAGGAACTGAGTTTAGCATGCCTTTAAAATGTTTACCTGGGTTGTGTAGCTTTGTTTTCCAAAATCACCTATGGGTTATTTGGGTTAAGCTCTCCCTGCTAAAAGGGCCCTAGTGTGTGTAGCCATACAACTAGGGAAGAAGACTTGGGATGACTAGTACATACCCTAAATATAAAGTGGGACATCATACACATGATCACCAAGACCAATCCTCACATCGACAAATATAAATTTCTAGTTTTGGTCCCTGGGACCTCCACCTTCAAAGGCTTTGGTACACACCCCACTATTATTGCCCAATAAAAACCATTACCCAACAAATCCATTTACCATTTATTAACCAAGGCCATATTTAGTGGTATCGTCATACCGAATATATATAAAAGTACAATCCATAGCAAATCATGTATAGGCTTAAGGGATTCCATGTACCCTTTTATTAAACATAGTAAACCACTTGGGGGACAAATTTCATAGCCACCAAGGCTTTAGCATTTATTCCTTCCAAACCATGTGCACCACTTATATCGTTTAAAATCATTCCAAACCATAGATGACCATGCCAAACAATTATATCATTTATACCATTTAAACTATTTAAACCATGCAAAAACATCCAAGTACATTTAGGGTTGCATTACCAAACCAAACCATGTAAGATTTCCAATGAAAGTTTAACAACAGAGTGAAAACATTCTTTTAGGTATTTTAACAAACATGTTGAGGGTGTACCTTTAGCAAGACCAAAACTAATGCATAAACCACCATAATTAGGGTTACTTATGACCCATTTGTTAAACAATAACAAAACTATACCAACATATGCAAACCATTACCAAAAATATGTAAAAACATAGTTTAAACCAATACCAAATCATATGCATCAAGACCCTAAACATATATTTTGAAAACCACCATTTATAATTCATAAATAAATGTTTAAAACACAATACACATGGCTTTAGTTGTAACTAACAATGTGGGAAGGAGTACATGACTTTTTCAAGAAGATTCCACAGAGAAACATGACTCTTGAGCCCTTTGAAGAACACATAAAGAAACCCTAGCCTCCAATCTTCAAGAGTAAGTCTGAGAGAGCATTTGGAGTGTTTCCATCTTTAATAAGTGTTATGAGAGGAAATAAATGGTTATATATTATGTGAACATAAGGGCTTTGAAGTAGGAAATATCCAAACTACCCTTGACTTAAAATTAAAAACAAGCCACATCTAGGGGTACGACTCACCTATACCATCTGTATCCTAGGGTACGAGTTGTACCCCAACTCGTACCCAAGACCTTTCCAAGATCCTACCTATTGGTTTCTCTAAGAATCATACCTCCCTAACTCATACCTAAGGATATGAGTGGTACATTCAATCATGCTCACTAATTGTACCATGGGAAGATTCCACAAAATATCCCAAACAAGAACTAGACGACTTTCCTTGCACCACTCATATGTTCCCATATGACTCATACCAAGATGAGCCATATCTTGGGCAGTAGCAATCCCAATCACACTACTAGTATATAAGTGAACCACCAATCCATCCTATAAGACATATTAAAAGGTATGATTTGTACCCTTGAGTTTTGCCTAGTCTAGTAAGTCCAAAACCAAGGGAATTTTGCAACGGTCTAAGACTTGGGGTATTTCAGCATCCTCCATGATCTAGTGTTAAGTGGTGAGTCCAATATGGATACCTTATATTTTTAGGGCGTCTTGAGATTCGATAGTCGTATTTTTCTTTTAAGGATCGATGATTTGATTAAGTTGATTTTCCATAAGGCTCATAGCTCTGGATATTCTATCTATAGATCCAAACTAAAAACTTAGATCTACATGATTTTACTTTGTTTTAGAAGTTTCTTGTGTTATATTCTTGTTCTCTAATACCTAGAGAGTCTAGATCTACACTTGGAACAAGATTTGGTTGAGTTTGAGCTAAGAACCTCCATGGTTTAGAAGCTTTTGAGCTTAGATTCGTGTGGGTTTTTGAATTTTGGATGTGGGTTGTTGCTGAATTTTAGATATTTTAGTTCACCTTCCGAATACATCTAAGATGTATAGAGATTTGAGGAATATTTATTGGTGGAATGGAATGAAGTGAAATGTGATGGACTTTATAGCTCGTTGCCAATGTTGTCAATAGGTGAAGGCCGAACATCAGCGACCTGGGGGATTAATTTAGTGGTTACCCATTCTCGAGTGGAAATGGGAGAAGATTACCATGGACTTTGTTAGTGTTCTGCCTCATTCTTCATGTGTTTTTTATGGCATTTAGATCATTGTGGATTGGTTGACCAAGTTTGCACATTTCATTCCTATGTAGATTTCCTTTAGTGTAGAGAGATTAGCGTGTATCTACATGTGTGAGATAGTTCATTCGCAAGGTGTGCCTATATATATCATTTTGGATTAGGGTTTTGTGTTCACTTCTAGATTTTGGAGAGCTTTTTGAGAGAAGTTGGGTACTCCGGTGGATCTCAGTATGCCTTTCATCCTCAGACCCATTGCAAGTCAAAGCGGACTATTCAGGTTCTCAAAGATATGCTTTGATCCTGTGTTATGTAATTTGGAGGTCTGTGGGAGAAGCACTTAGCCTTGGTTGAGCTTACTTATAATAACAATTAGCATTTGAGTATTGAGATGAAGACTTTTAAGGATTTATATGGTATGTGATGTCATTCATATATTAGATGGTTTGAAACTTCAGAGATTAGACCCCATGGTATTGACTTACTTTAGGAGTCATGGATAGAGTCAGGGTAATTCAGGGTAGGTTGAAAGAGGCTCAGAGTAGGCAAAAGGTTTATTCAGTCCATAGGCTTCATGCTTTGATATTTGGAGTTGGTGATATGATACCCCTCCACGTATATCCCATGGAGGGTGTGATAAGGTTTGGGAGGAAAGGCAAGCTTAGCCCCAGATATATTGGACCCTTCAAGATTCTTTGCACAGTTGGCGAGGTGGATTATGAGTTATCCTTTCCTCTAGATTTTTTTTTGTCCATATGTTTTTCCATGTTTCCATGTTGTGGTGATACATTTTGAATCCATCCCATGTGCTTAGATGGGATGTTGTCCAGTCTGATGAGTGGTTGACCTTTGTGGAGGAGCTTGTGTTCGTTTTTGCAAGTGATTTTAGATGGTTGGGAACTAGGGATATTCCTATAGTTAAGGTTTAGTGGAGGCACTATCCAATAGAGGAGGCTACTTGGGACATAAAGAGCAAGATGAAAACCAAGTATCATCACTTGTTTGAGACTTCAGGTATAATCTAATCCTTGAATTTTATAGACGAAAGTCCTTTCAATAATGGATATTATAATGACCCTAGCTTTGTTATAGCTGCCCCACATCATTTGTGAATTTTTGGGACTGACTATCCTTTTGCAGGGCAGTTCATTTGGGTTTTTAGAGACAATTTCCTATTTTGAAGTCTTTGCTTGTTCAAATTGGCTACCGGGCAAAAACATCAGTCAAACAACCTTGTATGACAATTCTTACTATTCCAAAAGCTCCACAATATTTATTTTTGGCTAGGTGGACTCTTGGTTTGGGTCCCAAGACACCCGGGCTCATTTTGACCTATTGGTCAAAAAGTTAAGAAAATAGAAGTTGAGTGTGGGACTCACTTTTTATTGAAAATACCTCGCATGGAATTTTGACTTTTTCATTGAGTTTGAAACATAGAATTTTATAGGTTAGCATAGTTTTTTATGTATACAGGATTCTAGATGACTCCTGAGGGATTGCATATACGGGAGTCCAAGTCTCAGCTGTGCTGGAGCACTTGATAATAGCTATCCATGGGTCACTATTGTGATACCCATGCTAGGACATCAAGTTCTACAATTGTGGTGTAGTATGTAGTGATAGCAACTTACCTGGCATCCACCAGATGCCATGATCGCAGGGTCAGTTCACGATTGCGTTACCAGAACAATTGGGAAGGCCATAAATACCCTCTTTTTAGCCCCCTTTTGCCCATTATTTATCCATTTCAAATAGAGTTAAACCCTAAATGTACAGAAATCTTAGGATTAGATCTTGTGGGTGATTTGGGGAGCTTGGATAATTATTATTACCTAATTTCATTTGAATTTGAGGTAAAATTCCTTCTCATTCGTGGTGGATTTTCACAAATCCCTTGAACTTGGTGACATGATTTTAGCACCACTGTAGCTTGGATTTCACCCATTTTAAAGGGTAATTACATCTTGAGCATAATGTAATATTGGGTTGGCTTCAAAAATGCAATTTTAATAGACGGGACCTACATGGGATTTTTGAGTAATTTTGACCCAATGCATAATGGTGAAATATGAGTATCATTATTCTTGTGTTGCTGAGTAGCTTGTGATTTTGATAGCGTGGCACCTTGCGGAATCTTCTCAAAAGGAAAAGTTAGTGATTTAGCATATTCTTCAAGCTTTCTATGGCAACCAGGATGACTAGGTTTTGCTTCTTCTTAGACTGAGCTAGTTCATAGTATGTTTATGATATTTTGTTAGATTTGGGATGGAGTTTTGGTATTAGTGATGAACTTGGAAATGTTTAGGTTAGTTTGACCGTTTAAGCTCTTTGGAAACCGTAATTTTGGAATAATGTACGTAGTTGCTCATGCTTAGGTAAGAATTTCTATCTCAAAATTGATCATGGCTTAGTTGACATCTAAAAGTGAATTTAGATACCTTATCCTAGTTTGGGTATCATTTTCTTTAAATTTACTTTGAGGATTAGAAGTAGGCTCTTGACCTTCCTTAGGACAAGATTCATGTTAGTTCTTGTAGACTTTTATACATTTGTTATACGCATTGAAAATGCTTATCAAGGTAGTCTTGAGGAACTTGGGCACTTGATGATTATGATGGGTTATGAGTTGATTCGTATAGATTATGTTATAGTTTATGATATTGATTTTATATATATATATATATATACATGTACATACATATATATAGATACATTCATATATATATATATACACACACATACATACACATATATATACATATATTCATATATACATACATATATATATATATCGATTCACATTTGGATATTGGCCATGATGATTTTGGTGATGTATATACCCAGTTTAAGTCAGGAAGATAATTATGGCATTGATTAAATAATTAGTGGTTTGTGTCCATATATTAATTATGATGTTGATTATATAATTATCAGTTTGAGTCCGCATGTCACACTATATTTTTCATTTTGAGTTCGGACATTGAATATGATTATGATGATTTATGCACCGGTTCAAGTTTGATAAAGGAGTATGATATATAGATAGTATGGATATTGGTTCAAGTTTGGAAATGGGAAATTGTTATAGTGTGGCATAACATGGATAGATTCTAATCATATAATGGAAGTTGGTAAATGACGGTGGTTCAGTTATGCTTTACTTAATTGTGCCCTCAAGGCTTATGGGGGCTTGCATTGGGTTATTTATTTTTCTACATTTATTGGCTTATGGGGGCCAATTTTGTAGTTATAATCGCATGTGTTTGATTTCTTATGTTATGTTATGTTATTATTTTGATTATTTACTTATTCATGTACAATGATGTTGGAGTATATTCAGGTTTGCCTCTACCTTGACTTATTTATGTTATCTTTCATTTTATCATAATTATATCATGTTTAGCTCAGTTGGTCGATTATGCCTATTGAGTACCCATGGTTTTGTTACTCTTACTACACTTTTGTACTTTTTCATGCAGATCCGAGTACTAGTTGCCATCGGTTATTCATTGATCTTATTGTGTTGGATTCCAGAGAAAGGGTGAGCTCTTGGAGTCAGAGTTGCCTATTTCCTTCTATCTTATTTTTGTCTAGTCTTTTTCTTTGATACAAATTGTATTGACTATTTTAGAACTTGAGTTGTATTTATATTAGCTCGTGTACTAGATCTACTAGGTTGTGGGATTATTTTTTATGTTATGGCTACTTACTTAGACTATTTCTATTGTCTTTCTTATCTTTCAATTGTATTGGCCATTTCGCTCTTTTGGGAAAATTTTCCACCAAGTTAACCCATTTCATTTAGCTCCAAATTGTGGTTCGGCTTAATGAAGGGCTAAAGTAGGTATCATCATGACTTATAAGTCAGATTGTGACACCTCTATACCTAGCAAGGTATATTGGGCCTTTTTCTATGGGGATTGTACATTGAACTCTATGTTTATCTCACTTTTATATGTTGGTTAATAGTATCTCCCACAGTTTCAAACTTTAGTATTTGTATAACCCTCAGTTAAGTCTAGTTTATAGTATTTCAGTTATCTCAGAATATTCATGTCTAATATTTATGGTTACTAGATGGATCATCGTATCTTAGTATACATCAGCATTACTTTTGATTTAAATAATTTATCATCAGCATACTTAGTTGTAATTCACTTTATAGTTTTATAATATCATGATGTCCTACTTTCATGCTTATCATCTATAAAATCATTACATATTGCCATCCATATCAGTTTTATGTTTAGTTATTCACATTACATATCTCATTTACTCAGCACATTCAAAACTAGTGATGCATACCTCTTCTACCTAAACTTTTCATGTGATGTAGATTCAGGTACTTACTATCAAGATCATAGTCAGGCAAATCACAACTTCCATCCAGTAGGCGATGAGTTCTCTATATTCTATGACTCAAGTTAATTTATAGTTCTAGTATTTTACTTATTTTCATGTGTATTAATTAAGGATAACTAGGGGTCATGGCCCAACTACCTACAATTAGTACTAGTAGAGGCTTCATAGATAGTCAACCAGAGTTATTGTATGTATTTTCAATTTTTTCTTTCAGATTAAAGTGCTGTAAACCTCTACCAATGATGCATTGAACCAGTTTATTGAAAAGTTATGTTTCCGTTCTGTCATCTTAGCCATTATATATGTAATAATAAGTTACTTATGCATTATGCCAGTACCATATGTTAGCTAGGGATAACTTTTGGTTCTAAGCACCATGTTACGACTAGGGGATACTCTAGGGTCATGATAGCATAGGACTTGTGTTTTGATGTTGTTGTGTTACTTTGATTGTGTGTTATGTGTATCCTCTATGTTGTTATAGTGGTTTGATTAATTTAAATATTGTGACTTTCAATGAAGTTGGTAATGTAACTCTTTCATTAATTGATTGGTTAAATGAAGGGATAATAAGATAATGTAAAGCTCAAAAAGTTTTTCGAATGTAAGGTCTTTTGATTTAATAGTTAAGTGTAAAATAGGCATGAAATTTTAAAACATGGGGCTAGCGGGCATTTCTAAGACCCATAGCATGTGTGTACACAAAGATTTAGAAAGTTAAACGGTTCCTCAAGTGAAATAGGTTACATATTATTGATCATTATATTTGGATCCATATGAGGTCCGATTACTAGGTATTATATTTAGATGTTTGTGTAGACCATTATGTCGATGATGTGTTTTATTATTCCACATATAGACTGATATATATTTTATTATATACTGTGTTTTCTTCTATGGTTCGAACCTTGATGTGATAATATGATAATGAAATTCTTGATATCCTAAATGACAAGCTGAAATGGGTGAAATTTACCCTTATGTGATATTATTGATATGAGGATTTCAAAAGCTCATTTGATGACTTGATTGTCTATTTGATGGGTTAGAAGCTTAGAAGCTTACCTGGTGACTTATATGTCTCTTTGATTTATGTCAATTGTTAGGAATTAAGATGTATAAATGAGCATAGCTAAATCTGTAATAAGAGGAGGTTGGTTGAGAGGGTGGATATAGTAGACCTTGGCATGAAATTTGAATGATATGGTTTGCTAAAATCATATGAGTGAGTTACATGTTAGTTGATGATGCTGATCCTGTTTGAGGTGACTTATACACTTTAATGGCAGACTTTATTTGATTTGGTTGACTATACTAGTGATTGAATAAACTAGTTGTTGATTGAATTTCAACCTTAAATTATGATCAGTTAATTATGGTTTGACATGCTTATATACTTATTGTATGAGAGTAGTTATTAGTCGAAAGTATCCCTTGAATATGGTATAATTGAATTTCTATGGTTTGTGAAATAAGTTAGGTTGAGTCTAATTGATGATCCTTAGATGTAAGGTCTACCGAGGGAGCAAATTTATTAGATGTGTTTATACATATTCATATCCCTATAATTTTTATATGATAATACTTGATTGGTATTCCTCATTGAATGTGTAAGGTATGTTGAGTTGGTAATTTGACTAACCATAAGCTAGTTGTAAGGTTAAATGAGTACAGCTTGTCATGGTATAATAACTGATGAGCTAGTTTGTTTATGTAAGATTGATCGTTGGGTGTAAGATGTGGGTTTTCTTTCATTCTACTAGAGGTATCAAACCAGGTGATCCATTTTCTCAATCTCTCTTTTCTTTGAGTTGAAGTTCTTTCATGAATGATAAATAATCTTTATAACCATCACCAGTACCAGGTTTTCATGTGGAGAATAAGGGACCTCAGATTAATCACCTAAATCTTGCAGATGATATGATTATTTTCTTTTCTGTGAAAGAGACTACTTTGCAATTCATTATGGAAGTTTTAAGTTACTATGAAAATATCTTTGGCTAGATCATTAATAAGGATAATTCACTTTATAATCCCTTCCAAGACCCCTCATAACTTTATTAACAAAATTTAGACTATCATGGTATGTATCCAAAAAGATAGTCCTATCACTTATCTTGGCTGTCCACTTTACATAGGTAGTGAACGAGTTATCTATTTCTCTGGGATAGTGTTGAAAGTAGTGAAAAATATTAAGGGATGGCAAGGCAAAATACTCAGCTTTGGTGGTAGGGCAACATTGATTAAGTTTGTGCTTCAAGACTTGCCTATTTATATCGTATGAGTTGTATCATCTCCCATGACCACTCTTAAACATATAAAATCCATTATATCTGATTTTTTGTGGAGTTGGGGGTAGCGAGAAAAGAAAATATCATTGGTCTTGTATGGAAACTCTTTATGTTCCTTATGATGAAGAAGGTATATGAGTGGGATTGACTTTCTCTACAATACAAACAATGGTGTATTTTTAGAAACTAAATTACATTTTGGGGGGATTTTTTCAAGAGTTATATATTGTCAAAGAGACAATCCAGTGACCAAGAAGTCATTCTTGGCAGTCTTTTGTATAGACGCACATGATGAATATCATGATATAAGCTGAGAATCAGATTTAATGGATAATCCACATAGGTAGTTGTCATTTTTTTGTGGGATACCTTGTCGGAATTGTTCCTTTATAAAACTAAGGAGTGGTGCAACCAACATTTAACAACACCATGAATTTTGAGCTTTTTAAAAATTGTAATTGGAATAAAGAGAGGTTGAGGAATATTTCACCACCTCAACTTATTATTAGATTCTCAACACTTAATTCCTTTTTCAAGAAGGGTTCCATGATCAAGTAGTGCGGAAGCCTAATACTAGTGGGAAATGTTCTTCACCTTGGAAGTTAGTGAGAGAATAGAAGAACAAAACTTTAAATAATTCCTTTCCCTGGCATAATCATATTCCTTTTAAAGCTTCATTTCTATTGTGGAGGCTCTTTGAGGTAAACTACCAATATATGAGAAGATAACTTCCTTTAGTTTAGAACCAGTTGTTTGGTTTTGCTGCTATAGATGTGGTCTTTACTATCGATCACATATTTATGTCTGGGAGTTTTACAAGCATATGTGGAAGGTGTTGGCTGATCTTATAGGAATCTATTATGAGACCATCTTTTTAAGACACTTACTATGGAGGTGGTGGATATCTGACCACAAGAATGAAGTTCACAAGCTTCTATTACATGCTACACCTATTTTCATTTATTGGAACATTTAATAGAAAAGGTGATTTAGTAAGTATGTAGGAAAGAAGTCTGATACAACTAGATTTATTTATTTCATCAATGAAGATACTTCTTACTTGCTCCATACAATTTTTCCTTATTTTCATTGGCCTACTAATTGGACATATTTGATCTTAATGGTGGGAAACTATAAGCATGAAGTCAGAATTTCTGTATGTTCTAGATTAAACCTAGTTCTTATTGTGTCAAACTTAATACTGATAGAATTTGTTGCATGCAAGCGCACACACAATGTACACGGTCCACCCAAGTAATACAGTGGCCTTAAAGAAATCCAAGTATTGATCCCACAGGGACTAGGGTTAACCAACTATCCAATTCTAGTTCAACAATTAAGATTAAATCAATGCAAATGTAACCATAAGATTTTGAAAGTTATAACTTAAGGTAAACTACACAATGCAGTAAATTAAAGGTTTGAACAGTTATAGGGAGAAACCCAGGGTTAAGGTACTACGAACAATCATACCACGGTATATAATTTCATTGTTTGGGTTACTTATCTTGGTTGTTAGTTCACGGGGTCTATTCTATGACTATAGCCTTCCGAACCTCTAATCAATTATCTAACTTAGCCCCACAACTACATCGTTGAGCGGGGATGTGAGAACTAAGTCAAATGTATTCATATTTCATCCTGTACTTGAACCAAATAGGGAAATTATGTATATTCCTATGCTAAGTGAAAATCATTACTTCATTCAAGTAAGTTTATGATCCTATTATATTCATACCTTGGGTTGCCTTCCAAGCAGCACCTGATTTGGCGTTTCAGTATGACCCAACATCACTGCTCAGTCAAATTCCTTCATCCTCTTTCTCCTACTTGGAGGCTATATTCTTATTCATTTCTGACCTCTTGAGCGTGTACTCTCAAGGTTAATAGCTTTCTCAATAATAGCCTTTTTAGGCTTATCAATAATCATCACTTTGGGCTTAGTTGGTGGCTCGGTCAACTCAATGTGAATGTATGAAGAGGTCTTTGGTGGTGCTCTTTCTACCACCCTACACTTATCCCTTTCCATCAATGTAATCATACATAAATATTTGTAGTGGGAAGGTAGATTAAATGGCTTATACACTATGAAAACCACCACTTAGTCGACCAATCTCATTGTAAGAGTGCCCTCTCTCACGTCTATCAATTCTCCTCCCATTGCTAAGAATGGATGTCCAGAATGATTGGTACCCTGTTATCTGGATTGTAATCCAATACAATAAAGTCAACAGGAATTACAAACTTACCAACCTTTATGAGCATGTCTTTAATTATTTCTTCAGGCTTAACTATGGTCTTGTCTGCCAATTGAAGCATCAGAGAGAATGACCATGATTTACCAGACCATGAGTTTCGAACATTCTTAAGGGCAGCAAATTGATACTTTCCCCTAAATCACTCAAGGCATGGACCACTTTTCCATCACCAATTTTTATGGGGAGGGTGAAACTCCCTAGGTCCTTAATCTTTATGGGAATTTTTCTCATCACCCCAAGTTACACTTCTCAGTAAGTTCCACGGTATCAACTTTTGATAGCTTTATTTTGTTAGTCACCACATCCTTTAAGTACTTAGTATACATGGTCATTCTGTGTAAAATATCTAAAAGAGAAAGGTAATGTGAAGTCTCAGAACATATCAAAGAACTTGAAGCAAGCATCCTCGATGGCTTTCTTGAATCTGTATAGGAATGGTAGTGGTGGTCTATTATTCATAAATTCAAAAACTATTGTTTTTAGGTACTCATACTTCCCCAAATTAATAATATCTTTCACTATAACTTATTGTCGAACTAAATTTGTATCTGCCTCCTTATTTTTATATAGAGGTTTTTCATTAAGATCTTTACCACTCCCCAAAGTGATTTCCATAACTTTTATTGGATGCTCTGTATCACTTGGCAATCCACTGTAATTCCCCAAATATGGTACCCAGAATGCTACACGGTGCTCATGACCCCAAAGGACCACAAGATAACCCATGACTAATATTTGTACCTGTATACATCATAAAATACTTTATAATGCGGAAACATGAACTGAAAGTCCATAAGGTTCAATACTGAACATGATCTGAATGATATAACATCTGTATGGGGTAATAGAATACCCAAAACAAAACTGAACATACGAAAGTCTTAAACATAATAGTCTACAATGCCTCTAACTGACTGAACTGTCTAAGTAAGGAGTTGATGGGACATGTCCCCAACTAACTCCAACAAATAAACTAATTAATGAGATAATAGAAAAAATAATCATGTCCTGAAAATATAAGGACTCACTTCTAACTCTATCTACGGATATCTGGAATCTTTTATTGCTTTGGAGCTCGTGTCTCTGAACCTATGGTATAAGACACCATAGCGCAAATATGTCAGTACTTTTAATGTACTGGTATGCATGTAAGGTAGGCTGAATGTATGGGGTTCATATACATAAACTATAATAATAACTAACTAACTATCATGAGCGTGAGAATACATGCATGATACATAACAACTAACACTAATACTGTGATAACATGATTACTGAATCTGAATATAACAGATAACATGAGTGACTGTATCTGACAGTCCTGAATCTGATAGAACTATCTAAGTTCCGTACTGTATCTGAGTTGACAGTATCTGACAGTCCTGAAATTTGAAGAACTATCTGAGTTCTATTACTGAGACTGATTGACTATATCTAACAGTCCTGATTCTGTAACATGAAACTGTGGGAAGTAGTTATCTAACCGACATGTCCCTGGTACACCATTATCACTGAGTTAGGGTCCAATCTATAATCCCAATTAGAAGGGTACCGCACCACTGGTAAGGACAAACTGTGGGCGACCCTCATCTGATAGTGTACCATATATGAGAAAGGTGGGGCCCTTATCTGACAGTGATTATCCACCTCATCAACCCTCATCGAACAGTGTTGATATCTCAACCTATGCTGGCTACATAGTTTTGGAATGTAAGGATGACTTCTAAGGATCACACCCTCATATGATAGTGTGTGTCCCCATCCTTGGGTTCACTCGATTCTAATTTCTACTCCCATCTGAATAGACACTGAACATGATTTAACTGAACTAGACATGGGTTGAATTACTGAATTCCGTTGACTGACGGAATACTACTGATATCTGATAACTGACTGAGTTCATGAGATCATGGAGATTTCTTGATTCATAAGACTGTCTGAAGTCTAAGGACTTGTAGCTTGACTGAGAGTATCGTGAAAACATGACATGGCTATGGTCACACAACTAATATTTTGGGTACAGGTACCCCCAGGACTCGATAGAAGGAAACTAAAAAAGCATGACTTGCTCGAATACATAATAATCAGCATTATCCATTTACTAAAGTATTTCATCAAACATGTAATAGGCATAAGCTTGTAAATACATGGGGATTTCATGACAACATGCTAGTTAGGCACTTTTCCTTCATTTAGGCATTAAATCAAACATATTGTAGGCATGGTACATGTAAACATCATTGTACAACAATTAAACATCATGGTCGTATTCTAATTTCATCATTCAAGGGTTTAGTCATAGGTTTGCATGAATCTATATCTATAATAATTAAACCCACATAGAAATTATCACCCAATATGGAGTCGAATTTAATTTCTCATTTATCAACATGAACAAGAATAGCCCAATCATGAAATCAAAAAGAAAATCCATAACTTGAAGTTGTAAAAGGGATTCTTGGACTTTATGGATGAAAGGAGTCCATGAATGAACACTATGCATACCTTAGTTCATGATTTTGTGAAGATTGATGGTGAAACTTTCTTGAAATTGGATCTTCTATGAAAACCCTAGCTTGTTCTTGCGAGAAACTTGAGAGAAACTAGTATATTGTTGATGAAAAGTGGCTAAATCATGTGTTAAAGGGTTTAAATAGGGGTGGAAAGTTGACCCTCTTAACCCTAGATGCGTCATTTAATTTCAATAAAATTTCCCCCAACTGAACCCATAGCGCGACGCAGTGCTATCATGCTGGGTCATTGAAATTTGACAATTGGAAAACTGAGGGATGGCGTGATGCGGAGCCATCACGCTGCCCCTTCTTTTGCAACCTGAAACTTTGGCGTGATGCGGATGAAATCCCACTAAGACACTGGAAAAAGGACAATTCTAAATTTGGGCCCTGGTGCGACGCGCCATAATTGCGGACCCCTACTAGAATTTGCCAAATGCCATTTCCTCTTGTGGCGCGATGCACCACTGACTAATATGGCCCTGTTTTATGATGAGAACTTGAAATAGTCATAACTTCTGAACCGGTTATCGGATTTGGGCGAATCATATATCGTTGGAAAGCTTATTGAATTTCTCATATGACAAAAAGTGAAAATCTTGAAAATTCCTCATGGAATAACCATAATTCAATTTAGAAACTAATATTAAACATTTTTGGGACAAAATTAGTTAGGAAAAAGTATGGGGTATTACAATATCTCCCCCTTGAGAACATTCATCCTCAAATAAGATTGTCTGAGAGGAGAGAAAAGACAACTGACATACATACTGAACATGAATAAATGGAACATGATCTCATGACAGACGTGACTGACAAGATGAACATATAATACTGAACATGCATATCTGATGCATGTGTAACTGATTCATGAATGCATGACTGAGTGTTCTGAAGAACTAAGTTTCTCACAATGAGAATGGATGTCTGATTCATAATTATATAACTAAACTGATACATGAGTGCATGACTAAATATGCAATGGTACTTGATACCAAGTTTATAATGGGAACATGAGCAGTAAACTGCATACCAAGTTTGTGATGAACACTGAATATGAAACTGAGTAAGCTTAAGGAGAACTGTTACCTTACGCTTGATCTGAGTTGGTGGAGAAGAGGTGAGGATACTTGGTATGCATATCTTCTTCTGCTTCCCAAGTAGCTCCCTCGACAGACTAATTTCGACAAAGAACTTTAACTAGAGGGACTTCTTTGTTCCTCAATCTACAAGTCTGATAGTCTACGATTTCAACTGGAATCTCTTCATAAAAGAGAGTGTTCTAAACACCAATGATTTGAATAAGGACTACAACTGATGGGTCACCTATGCACTTCTTAAGCAAAGATACATGAAAAACTGGATGAACTAAGGCTAGATCTAAAGGCAATTCAAGCTCATAGGTTACCTTGCCAAAGCGATTGAGAATCTTGAAGAGATCGACATATAAGGGATTGAGCTTTCCCTTCTTGCCTAATCTCTTCACTCTATTCATGGGAGATATCTTTAGATAGACCTGATCACCAATCTCAAAATTGAGATCTTTTCTACAAACATCTGCATAAGACTTCTGTTGGCTATGAGCATCCCGGAGTCTTTCTCTAATCAACTAGACTATTTACATGGCATCAAATACCAAGTCAGGTCCTATAACTGAGGCTTCACTAAATTCAAACCAACCAATTGGAGATCTACATCTCATACCATAGAGATCTTCGAATAGAGCCATCCAAATACTGGAATGATAGTTGTTGTTGTATGCAAACTCAATCAAAGATAAGTGGTCATCCCAACTTTCCATGAAATTTATTGCACATGCCCTTAGCATATCTTCTAACGTCTGAATGGTCCTTTTTGCTTGACCATCTATCTGAGCATGAAAGGCTGTACTAAGATGAACTTGGGTACCAAGACCCTTTTGGAATGCTTTTCAGAAATGAGAGGTGAACTGGGTACCTCTGTCTAAGATAATAGATAGCGGAACACCGTGCAATCTGACCAACTCCTTGATGTAGATTTTGGCATAATCCTCGGCTGAATAAGAAGTATGAACTAGAAGGAAATGAGCTAATTTGGTCATTTTGTCTATAATGACCCAGACTAAATCTTGCTGATGACGAGTTCGAGGCAAGCCCATCATGAATTCCATGTTCACAACTTCCCACTTCCAAGTAGGAATACTAAACTCCTGCATAGACCCACTAGTCTTCTAATGCTCTATCTTAACCTGCTGACATGTAGAGAACTTAGCCAGAAACTCTGTAATGTCTCTCTTCATCCCACTCCACCAATAGCCCCTGGATGAATAGAGTAGTGCACACCATGTGCTTCTGCAAGAATTTTCTGCCTTAAGTCATCTACACCTGGAACACAGAGATGACCCTGAAAATGAAGGACACCATCCCCCCTTGGAAGAAAATCCTCTACTTTCTTATCCTGGACTAACTCTTTCAACTTAACAAGGCTGGGATCTCTATCTTTCTTTTCTTTCACCTCAGAAACTAAAGATGATTCTGAACTACTCTGAACCCATATATCACCCTCTTCTGTATCGACTAAGCAAACGTCTAGTCTGGAAAGCTGATGGACTTCCTGATCTAACTTATTCTTACTGTCCTCAACATGAGAAACACTACGTAAGGATAGACTACTAAGAGCGTCGTCCACTACGTTGGCCTTGCCCGGATGATAAAGGACACCCATGTCATAATCTTTCAAGAGCTGTAACTACCTTCTCTGATAAAGATTGAGATCTTTTTGAGAAAAAACATACTGAAGACTTTTATGATCAGTGAATACATCTACATGAACACCGTATAGATAATGCCTCCAAATATTTAAGGCAAAGACTACGGTTACTAACTCAAGATCATGAGTAGGATAATTCCTTTCATGGGGCTTAAGCTGTCTGTAGGCGTAGGCTATGACCTTACCATGCTTCATGAGGACACAACCCAATCCTACTATGGATGTATCATAATACACTCCAAATCTATCTGGACTATCCAAAAGAGATAATACTGGAGAAGAGGTAAGTTGAGTTTTCAACTCCTAAAAACTCTTCTCGCAAGGATCTGACCACTGAAACTTGACTTTATTTTGAGTCAATATGGACATAGGGGATGCAATAGAAGAAAATCCCTCAACAAAATGTCTTTAATATCTGGACAAACCCAAGAAACTCCTGATATCTGATGGAGAGACAGGGCGAGGTCAGTTTTTTATTGCTTTGGTCTTTTGAGGATCCACTCTAATGCCATCAACGAAAATGATATGACCAAGGAATGCTATTAAACTTAGCCAAAATTTGCACTTACTAAATTTATTGAATAGTTGTAGATCTCTGAGAGTCTGAAGTACTGTCCTGAGATGGTCTACATGATGTCACTCACTGCGGGAATAAACCA
This sequence comes from Capsicum pubescens, assembly GCA_030864215.1. Taxonomy (NCBI): domain Eukaryota; kingdom Viridiplantae; phylum Streptophyta; class Magnoliopsida; order Solanales; family Solanaceae; genus Capsicum; species Capsicum pubescens. Next base: position 220,824,167 of record CM061542.1, on the reverse strand, counting down.
TGATATCATCTATGAAGACTATGATGAACATATCCAAGTACTGCTTGAACACACGGTTCATCAAGTCCGTAAAAGCGGCTGGGGTATTGGTAAGACCAAATGACATGACTAGGAATTCAAAGTGGCCATACCGAGTATGAAAAGCTATTTTTGGAATTTCACATTCTCTGACTCTGAGCTGATGATAGTCGGATCTGAGGTCTATCTTAGAGAAATAACTGGCACCCTGAAGTTGGTCAAACAAGTCATCGATTCTAAGAAGAGGATACTTGTTCTTGACCGTGACCTTATTGAGTTGACGGTAGTCTACACACATTCTAAGAGAACCATCTTTCTTGCGCACGAATAATAATGGAGCACCCCACGAGGAAATGCTAGGCCTGATGAATCCCTTATCTAAGAGATCCTTCAGTTGTTCTTTCAGTTCTCTGAGTTCTGTAGGTGCCATTTTGTATGAAAGAATAGATATAGGCTGAGTAACTATAAGAAGATCAATGTCGAAGTCTATTTCCCTTTTTGGAGTAATTACTGGAATATCTTCGGGAAAGACATCTGAATATTCACCTACAACTAGAATTGATTCAAGGCAGGGAGTTTTGGAACTAGTGTCCTTAACTCGAACAAGATGATAGATACATCTTTTAGATATCATTATTCATGCCCGAAGGAAGGAAACAAGCTGACCTCTGAATGCTGATGTATTTCCCTTCCACTCAAGGATGGGTTCATTCAGAAACTGAAACTAGACTATTCTATTTCTGTAGTCGACTGTGGCATAGTAGAAATGAAGACAATTCATGCTGGGAATGACATCAAAACTAGTCATCTCTAATTCGACTAAGTCTGATGAAGTGACTTTCTAAAATATCATAATCGAGCAGTTCCTGTATACCCGTTGGGCTATGATGGTTTTACCCAAGGAGGTAGAGAATGAAAAGGGCTCTGCTAGGATTTCGGGACTTATTCCAAAATTGCCTTCTATATAGGGAGTAACAAAAGAAAAAGCAGCTCCTGGATCTAGCAAATCATAAACATGCACATGAAAGATCTATAACATACCAGTAACTACATCAGAAGAATTTTCCTGATCCTATTAGGTTTGAAGAGCATAGAGATAATTTTAGAGTTTCCCACTAGTAGCACTGGTGGTGGAACCCTGCTGATTTGGTCGGCCAGACTGAGCTGAGGAGCAGAGATAACTCTAATAACCTGACTGAGGGCAGTCTCTGACTCTGTGTCCTGGCTTGCCACAACCAAAATAGACATCACTACCACCTCTGCAAACACCCTTGTGGTTCTTGCCATAAGTCTGACAAAGGGGATTAGTTTGGGAATTGCTAACACTGCACTGAGACCTAGCGCCTGGCTCTCTATCTCTGTTACCCTCCCTGAACGTAGGAACTGGAGCACTGGCAAAAGAAGGGGCTGGAACTGATGACTTAGGAAGAAACTGGAAATAATTTTCTTCTTCTGATTTAGGCTGAGTGAAGTTGAAACTACCTTTCTTTGCTTTATTATTCTCCCTCTGCTTAATCTTCTTCTCCTCTATTTTATGAGCATGAGTCATGAGCTTGTCTAAAGTCAAGTCACTGTTCAGCATGGCAGATCTGCACTCATTTACCATGCTATTATTTACCCTTGAAGTGAACTTACTTATCTTGGCTCTACTGTTTGCAACCACATGAGGGATATATCTGGCTAATTGAGTAAACTTAAGGGAATACTCTTTCACCGTCATATTGCCCAGCCTGAGGTTGATGAATTTTAGCACCTTATCCTCTCTAAATTCTTGGGGAAATAATCTGTCCAAGAATGCAATGACAAACTCCTCTCACTCTATAAGACCTGCATCATCTGACCTCTCTGACTTCTACTTTTTGAACCAAGTATGAGCCACATCCTGCAACTGATATGCAGCTAGCTCAGCACTCTCAATAGTAGTAATCCCTGAGATGTCTATCACCTTCTGAACCTGATTAATGAATTCCTGAGGGTCCTTATCTACCTTAGACCTAAGAAAGGATGGAGGATTCATTCGGGTGAAGTCTCAAATTATAACTACGACTGAATTGGCCACTGGATTGGACGGAATGACTGCTGACCATTCATTTTGAGAGGCAACTGACTAAGCAATAGTAGTGAATGCAGCTCTAAACTTTGCATGAGAAACATATTCGCCCAAAGGTTCTTCGGGCTGAGGGACTGACTGATTTCCGTTTGTTCTTTTAGAAGGCATATTCTGTAGAAGAAAGGGAGAAATGTATTAGACTGAGAGATTGACTTGAGATTATGTTCACTGGCACGACATGCATACTAAAAGAGGGTAAAATATTGCTAAAACATCTTATAGCCTCCTGTAAATAAATGTGGCATGCAACACACCCATGTACAAGACTCTACTAGATGCGGTTTTCAGACTTCCTAGGACTCTAATAAACCTTAGGCTCTGATACCAAGTTTGTAACGCCCAAAATCTGGTACCCAAAATGCTACACGGTGCTCATGACCCCAAAGGACTACAAGCTAACCCATGACTGATATCTGTACCTGTATACTGCATAAAATACTTTATAATGCGGAAACATAAACTGAAAGGCAATAAGGTTCATTAATGAACATGATCTAAATGATATAAAATCTATGTGGGGTAATAGAATACCAAAAACAAAACTGAACATACTGAAGTCTGAAACATGATAATCTAAAAAGCCTCTAACTGACTGAACTGTCTGAGTAAGGAGTTGATGGGACATGTCCCCAACTAACTCCAACTAATAAACTAATTAATGAGACAATAGGGAAAATAATCATGTACTCAAAAGATAAGGACTTACTTCTAACTTTGTTTGCAGATATATGGAATCTACTGTTGCTCAGGAGCTCGTGTCTATGAACCTATGATATAAGACACCATAGCGCAAATGCGTCAGTATTTTGAACGTACTGATATGCATGTGAGGTAGGTTGAATGTATGGGGTTCATATGCATGAACAATAATAATAACTGACTAACTATCATGAGCGTGAGAATACATGTATGAGACATAACAACTGACACTAATACTGTGATAACATGATTACTGAATCTAAATATAACTGATAACATGAGTGACTGTATCTGACAGTCCTGAATCTGATGGAACTATCTGAGTTTCGTACTATATCTGAGTTGACTATATCTGACAATCCTGAAATCTAAAAAACTATCAGAGTTCTATTACTGAGACTGATTGATTATATCTGATAGTTCGGATTCTATAACATGAAACAGTGGGAAGTAGTTATCTAATTGACATGCCCTTGGTATGCCATTATGGATGAATTGGGGTCCAATCTGTAACCCCAATTGGAAGGGTGTCAATACCGTACCACCGATAAGGACAAACTATGGGTGACCCTCATCTGATAGTGTCCCCTATACAAGAATGGAGGGGACCTTATTTAACAGTGCTTAGGCACCTCATCAACCCTCATCGGACAGTGTTGATGTCTTAACCTATGCTGGCTACATAGTTCTGGAACTCAAGGATGAATTCTAAGGATCACACCTTCATTTGATAGTGTGTGTCCCTATCCTTGGGTTCACTCTTTTTACTCCCATCTGAATAGACACTGAATATTATTTAACGGAACTAGACATGGGATAAATTACTAAATTTCATTGACTAACGGAATAATACTGATATCTCACAACTGACTGAGTTCATGAGATCATGGAGATTTCCCGAGTCATAAGACTATCTAAAGTCTAAGGATTCGTAGCTTGACTAAGAGTATCATAAAAACATGACATGGCTCTGGGCACACAACTAATATTTTGGGTACAAGTACCCCCAGGACTCGATAGAAGGAAACTAACAAAGCATGACTTGCTCGAATCTATATTAATCACCATAATGCATTTACTGAAGCATTTCATCAAACATGTGATAGGCATAAGCTTGTACATACATGGGGATTTCATGACAACATGCTAGTTAGGCACTTTTCCATCATTTAGGCATTAAATCAAACATATTGTAGGCATGGTAAAGGTAAACATCATTGTACAATAAGTAAAAATCATGGTCACATTCTAATTTCATCATTCAAGGGTTTAGTCATAGGTTTGCATGAATCTATAGCTATAATAATTAAACCTACATAGAAATTATCACCCAACATGGAGTAGAATTCAATTTCTCATTTATCAACACGAACAAGAACAACCCAATTATGAAATCATAAAGAAAATCCATAACTTGAAATTGGAAAAGGGATTCTTAGACTTTATGGATGAAAGGAGTCCATGAATGAACACTATGCATACCTTAGTTTGTGATTTCTTGAAGATTCACAGTGAAACCTTCTTGAAATTAGATCTTCTATGAAAACCCGAGCTTGTTCTTGGGAGAAAATTGAGAGAAACTAGTATATTTTGGGTGAAAAGTGATTGAATCACGTGTTAAAGGGCTTAAAAGGGCTTAAATAGGGGTGGGAAGTTAACCCTTTTAACCCTAGATGCGTCATTTAATTTCAGTGAAGTTTTCCCGAACTGAACCCCTGACGCGATGCGGCGCTATCACAATGTGTCACTAGAATTTTATAATTGGGAAACTTAGGGATGGAACGACGTAGATCCATTGTGTTGACCCTTCTTTTGCGACCTGGAACTTTGGAGTGAAGCGGAGAAATCACGCTAAGACACTGGAAAAGGACAATTCTGAATTTGGACCCTGGCGCGACGCGCCATAATCGCGGACCCCTACTAGAATTTTCCAAATGTCATTTCCTCTTGTGGCGTGATGTGCCATTGACTAATATGGTGTTGTTTTACAACGGGAACTTTAAATACAACGGGAACTTTAAATAGTTGTAACTTCTGACCCCGTTATTGGATTTGGATGAATTCTATATTGTTGGAAAGATTATTGAATTTCTCATATGAAAAAAAGTGAAAATCTTAAAAATTCCTCATGGAATAACCATCATTTAATTTAGAAGTTAATACTAGACATTCTTGGGACAAAATTAGCTAGGAAAAAGTACGGGGTATTACCTCCACCTTGTGGCCTGGTATTATATGTCTGGTCTAGTTGCCCCAATTGTTTCTCTAAATTTTGTTAAGCCACTTCCTAATTGTTTATTTCAGCAGCCATTTCTTCTTCCTTGTCTAGGATCTTCTTTAAAGTTTCCTCTATATTATTAGCCTGTATATTTTGTTGTTGTTGCTGATACTACTGATTATTGCCTCAAGAGTAATTTGGTGCCTGATTTTTCCTTATATGGTTGTAGGCATTCTCATAATTTGGCTTATGTGTATCGCCCATAAAATTTATGGATTTATGATTTGCACCACACATGTTAGAAAAGTGGCCATTATTTTCACAAATCTCACACCAACCTAGGGTTTGCTGCACTGCATTCACTTGAGTCGGAGTTTGATTCATACCCAATTCGCTGAATTAGGTCATCATCTAATCTCGCATGGCTGACAATTAGGCATCTTAGGTTTTGATGCTATCAACTTCAATCATGCTCGTAGCCTTTTTCACTGAGATCCTAGGCATATTACCATGTCAATCAAGATTCCCCTGAGCTATGTGGTTTAACAAAGTATACAAGTCATCATAAGTTTTCTCCAGAGCCTGACCATCTACAGATGAATCTTGCAAAATTTTTGTGTTATGGTCAAGGGCTTTAACAAAGGTGTGAGATAATAACTCATTGGACTATTTATAATATGGATACTCCTAAATAAGATACTTGAATCCCTCCCATGTATGATACAGGTTCTTATCCAGCTTCTACTTAAGGGTTAAAATCTCACTGTGCAATCTCTCAGTCTTGTCGGATGGAAAAAAATGAATAAGGAACTCCTGGTATAAGTCATCCTAAGTTGTGATTGAACTTTTTGTCTCACGTTCAACCACTTCTTTGCTTCCCAAAGAAGTTAAAAGGGGAAGAGTGTTAGCCTCAAATAATCAGTTGACACATCCGTCAGGATAAATGTGCCACTGATCTCTGGAGAGTTTTGCAAGAGGACTTGTGGATCTATATGTGATAGCTCGATAAACTATCCACTACTATTAAGAAACTTCACCATGTTCTACTTAATTACAAATCTACCTCCAATAGCCAGTTTGCAAGCAGCGAAGGTTACATTAGTCGCAAGTGGGATTTCCACTTTACGAACTATCCTGAGGGCTGGTGGATTATTGCGCCCAAGCACACACGTAAGTGTACGTGGTGTCACCAAGTAATATAGTGGACTTAAATAAATCTGAATATTGATCCCTCAGAGACTTATGCTTACAACTATCGAATTCGAGTTCACCATTGAGATTAATTTAGTGCAAATGTAGAAAAAAATCTTTGAGAGTTATAAACTAAAAGTAATGTAAACAACGTGGTAAAGTAAAGTTCTTGGAGAATCAATTAGGAGAAACCCAGGTTTAAGGCTGTGCGAAAAATCATACTATGCTATTAAATTTCATTGATTAGGTTACCTATCTTAGTTATTGATTTGTCGAGTGTATATTATGATCAGGTTCACTTGAGCCTCTAATTACCTATCTAACTTAGACTCACAACTACATTGTTGTTCGGGGAAGTGAGAAGATTATAATCTTACTCTATTTATCCCCACATACTATCTTCTTGTTCATTCTCTCAATCTCACAAGTTGACTATGGATGTATTCTAAGGGTATATAATACTTAAAATAGTGATAAAATGATAAATAAACAACAAAATATGATATACAATCAAAACCAAATCAATTCATAGCAATTGTATTCATGTTCTTGGCCTTAACCCCGGAAAGGGGGCTTTTAGCCGCTCATGTACATGACTATAATCACAATAGATGAATACATGATAAAATCCATAAACAAACTAAAGTAATGAAATAAATCTCAATGTAAGTGTTTTAAAGCCTCCCTCCAAGTTTCCAAATCGTCCAAGGTGTTTAGCATCATGAACAAGTGTCCTATTTATAGGAGGACAAACTACCAAAATTTACCTAGGGTCCACGTCGTGCCCTCTATCGTGGTACCTAGGATGTGAGAACTGAATTAATAATATATAAAAACTTTTTTAGTTCCTTATAAATCCTCAAAGGTGTCTCACTCTCCCCATAACAGTGTATAGGGTCCATAACGCCCCATTGACTCCAAAGTGTTCATTTTACGTCAAATCTTGTCCCATTTTTTTGTCCATCCATTCCAAGTCTTGTGGTGTTGTTTACACTTGATTAACAGATTGTGTATCATACATATATAATATTTATCAACTCACCAAGAATAATATATTGTAAAACACCACGAATTATAGATGAAAACAACACAACATCCAAGACAGTGAATTAGAAACTTAAGCTAAGAATACCAGTTTTGTCCTTTTATCTGTAACTTAGTTTTGACTCTTGGCTTGATCCAATTACACTTTAAACTATATAAACAAGTTTTTCAACACATATTTACACAATCATACCATTATTAACTCATTAAATACACTAGATTCCACCGGGATCAACTAAAACAATACATAGCTCAAGTTAGTAACACTAGTTTTCTCGTTTACACTCTAAGTGACCAAATTTATTCCAAACTTGTTTGAAAAACACCTTAAACATTTTAATCAAGTAATTTTCCTCATATATGCTTATTTATACCATTATTAATACATTAAGCACACAAGAAGTCCTCATAACAAGGCTAAATAAGCATACATAACAACACTGAGGTGCATAAATCCACCTTAGATCACAACCCCACACTTAATACCTTGTTCGTCCTCAAAAAACTCTTTACTCTAAGAATAATAATCAGAGAAGACTCCATATTTCTATATTAAGAAAGTCACTCAAGCTAGTACTATAATGACTACACAAAATGCAAGTTTTACACTAAGCGTGTTATACACATGATTGAAAGCTCAAGAACACTACTCCAAAACATCCTAGACTCAATAATTGACTCATAAAGTAGGAAAACTCATACATATTTTTTAATCAAAGATGTCATACAATTCACCAAACTATTAGCAAACATGTTCCCTTTCTATAAGAGAGTTACCCATACTCACTCACATAGATGCAATGTATCACAAAATGGGTATAAGAATTAAGTTACGCTCCCTCTCACAAAGAATTCACAAGGTACACAAGATGAACCATAGGCTTTCCCTTAGTGAAGTACTCCACTAACATCAAAATGATGAATCTTAGGATAAAATAGGTCTTTAAGGGTTGTATTGTAGGCTAACAGACGAGTAGGAACTATTTTGATCAAGAATAGTGACTATCTTCCCTAAGCACTTTAATACATCACACTTTTCATTCAATTCACCTTTAAAAAACAATTTCCACCACTTCTGTCTACCCATATATTTTGTTATTCCCCATATCATTAAGCGTACACACATACAATGTGGGAGGGGGTATTGTCTATTAATACAAGATTCAATTTTGGAGCACAAATTTCTTTCACTTCCAACCTTAGAACATCAATTGTACACACCAATAACTATCACTTTGGGGCTTCAATTTCACCTTTTCCTACATAAATTTCAAACTCCTTAACTCAATTAATTTTATACTAAAGCATTTAAGAGCTTTGGATCAAATTCTGGTCAATCAAAGAAGGGAATACAGGCTACGTATGAGGCTACAAAAGAAAATACGCTAAAGTCTTAACGAGGTTAACTAGAATTATGCACAAGGGTAGATTACAAAAGGTATGGAACATGGATATCAAAGAAATGCCTATATTATCTACTAAACCCATACTTTTTATTTTGCTTTGCACATACACTAGTCAAGTTCTAGCTATAACATGCAACAAGGAATATACAAACCTCAAACACACATGGCATATGCTCAACTCAAGTAGGATCATCATATAATCTCAACCAAAAAATAGTTTGAATTCAAAACATTAATCCAATAAGTACAAGAGTCATAAACTAGAGCCTAGTAGTCTCAGAAGTAGTAATTAACACCATCAACATGCTCTTTACATTCAAAAATACTTGCATCATGCAAACACATACAACACCAATAAGAACATCTTACTTATTCTAACACAAAAATTTAAAAATTACTCCTAAGTAAAAAAAGGATATTGGGTTCAAAGGGTGCCCTCGTGGAAAAGAACCAAAAATAGCAACCGCGAGGTGGGTGAAGTGTGCACTTACTAGAATGACCCAAACAAACTAAAAACTAAAAAGAGAAAATCTTTTTGTAATTTTTAAAATTTTTCAAATTTAACCCAAAACTAAGAAAACAACTAAAACTCAAGACCCTACAACATAACTTCACCCGAAACAATGGGAATTTATCCACCCCCACTTAAAAATCTACTATGTCCCCAAAGAATACTTAAAAGTAGAGATACAATTGCTCTCTAAGGCCTCTAGGACTAGGTAGTAGAATCTTCATGAATCAAGAGGGTTTGAGGACCCAACACTTAGTCTTCGCCATGCTTCTTAGCTCAGGTTTCCAGTACTCAGACTTCTCATCAACTTGTGACTCAACAAAAATAAAAACTACATGAAGTAAAAACTAAAAAAACTGAAAATAAAATCTACCTTAACTTGGGTTGCCTCCCAAGTAGTGTCTGATTTAGTATTGTGGCACGGCCCATGTAAACTTTTTCCTCCATCTTGAGGATATGAATTTCACCCCCAACTTCACATCCATCTTTTTGATTCTCTCATAGGGTGGTTTTATAAATATTAAGGAACCAAATAATGGATGCTGAATGGTAAACCACTCAGCCTTAAAGTGAGTTATGTTTTTGTGTTGCTTGTCCAGTGCAAATTTTAGTATATAGGATTCTTGTTCCTCATCATCACACTTTTCCACTATTTCATATGACTTCACAGATATTTTATCATCTAAACATAATGTAGAAAAGTTCTTTGAATGAGGCCCAACCAATTCCACTTCTAAATTTACATCATCCACAACACACTCACTCATGTTCACTTTCTCAATATTAGTTTGAGAAAAAAATGACAGATGCGTCTCTAAGATTCTAGTGTCTGCTCCATAGATTGGCTAGTATCCTCCTCATATTGTGAAGGTCCCATCCATGTGTTTCCATCAAACTCCAGAAAAATACTCTCTTAGTGGGGTCCTCCACAAAAATAACAAAAATCATTATCACTCGTAATCTATCTATCTCAGGCTAACATATCAAGATGTGTGACAAATGAAAAAGTAAAAGAAAATAAAAATAAAAAATGCTAAACTATATATAACTCAATATATCTAAACTAAAAACAAGATAGCTGCCTATTAACATCTCTTCGAGAACAACGCCAAAAACATTTTGCATCCAAGCACACATGCAAGTGTACATGGTCTCACCAAGTAATACAGTTGCCTTAAATAAAGCTAAATATCAATCCCTAAGAGACGTGTGTTCACAACTATCCAATTCTAGTTCACTATTGAGATTAATTTAGTGCAAACGTAGCCAAAAGAATTTGAGAGTTATAAAAGGAAAGTAAAGTAAAAAATGCGGTAAAGTTCTTGGATAATTAATTAGGAGAAACCTAGGGTTAAGGCTATGAAAACAACCATACTATTATATTAAACTTCATTGATTAGGTTCCTTATCTTGGTTATTGATTCACAGGGTTTATATTATGATCATGGTCACTTGAGCCTCTAATAAGCTATCTAACTTAGACCCATAACTACATCATTGAGTGGGGATGTGAGAGCTAAGCTACTTGAATTTATATTAAATCCCGTAATGAACCAATTAGGGAACTTAGTTATATTCCTATCCTAAGTGCAAACCGCAACTTCGTTTTGTAGAAGATTATAATCCTACTCTATTCATCACCACGTACTATCTTCTTATTCCTCCTCTCGGGCTCATAAGTTGACTATGGATGTATTCTAAGGGTAGATAATCCTTAAAATAGTGATAACAAGGATAAATAAAAATAAATATTATAAATAATCAAAACCAAATCAATTCATAGTAATAGTATTCATGTTCTAGTCCTTAACCCCGGAAAGGGGGATTTTAGCCATTCATAGACTTAACTGTAATCACGATAAATGAATTCATGATAAAATCCATAAAAAAAACTAAAGTAAGGAAATAAAAACCCTAATTGAAGTGTTTTAAAGACTCTCGAATTTTCCAAGTTGTCTAAGGTGTTTAGCATCATGCACAAGTGTCCTATTTATATGAGGACAAAACTGGTGAAATTTACCTAGGGTCCAAGTCGCTCCCTCTATCGAGTTACCTAGGGTGTGCTAAGGACCCTAATCATGGATAAATACTGTATTTGGTCACCTAGGAACCCGACAAGGTGTAGAACATGTCCCATATTAGTGGCTAGGGTTAGTGACACACAATGGACTCCAAAGTGTCCGTTTTATGTCAAATCTTGTCCTGTTCTTTTGTCCATCTATTCAAAGCCTTGTGGTGTTGTTTCTTATTGATTACCAGATTTTTTCTCATCCATATATCATCATCATCAACTCATAAAGCATAATATCTCATCAAACACCACTAATTAGAGCTCAAAACAACACAACATCCAAGACGGTGAATTAGAAACTTAAGCTAAGAATACCGACTTGTCCTTTTGATCTTGAACTTAGTTTTGACTCTTGGATTGATTCAGTTACACTCTAAGACTATTAACAATTTGTTCCACACATAATTACACTATCATAACATTATGAACGTATTACATACAATAGAGTACATCGGGATCAAGTAGAACAATATGTAACTCAAACTAGTAACACTAGTTTTCTCATTTACACTCTAAGTGACCAAATTTATTCCAAACTTGTTTCAAAAACACCTTAAACATTTTAATCCAATAATTTAACCCTTATGTGCTAATTTATATCATTTTTAACACATTAAGTATACAAGAAGTCCTTATAACAGGGCTAAATAAGCATAGATAACAACACTGAGGTGCATAAATCCACCTGGTTCCTTAGGTATGGGAGAAGGAATTCCTTGTTCCTCATGAATTTGTGGGATACTGTAGAGAAGGACTGATTCTCTCCTTTATTGGAAAAATCATTGCTTGGGCTCAAGATTTGGTTCAACCAACTCCCTATCCCTTGCCAGCTTACTAGTCTGCTTAACTTGTTCCTACAAATTCAAAAGCTGAGATCAAGTGAAAAGCACCAAGGAAATAAAAAAGTAAAAGTAAAACTAAAGTATTTTCCAAATTACAAGTCCCTGGAAATGACACCAAGAAATTTTAATGCCCAAGAACACATGCAAGTGTACGTGGTCCACCCAAAAAATATAGTGTCCTTAAAGAAAGAAAATTATCAATCCCATAGGAACTAGTGTTAAGGAATTATCTGCTTCTAGTTCAACTATTAAGATTAAATCAATACAAATGTAACTACAAAGTTTGAAATTTATAACTTAACGTAAACTAAACAATACGGTAAATTAAAGGTTTTAACAGTTATGGGGAGAAATCCAGGGTTAAGGCACCGCAAACAATCATACTACAATGTAGAATTTCATTGATTAGGTTACTTATTATGGTTGCTTGTTCACAGTGTCTATACTATGACTATGACCTTCTGAACATCTAATCAATTGTCTAACTTAGCTCCGCAACTACATCATTGATAAAGGATACGGAAAATAATTCAAATACATTTGTATTTCATCCCGTACTTTAACCAAATAGATAACTTAAGTATATTCCTATCCTAAGTGTAAATCATAACTTCATTCAAGTAAGTTCATGATCCTATTTTATTCATCCCACGTTGTATCATATCATTCCTCCTTCTAGGCTCATGATAAGATTATACATGTATTATAAGGGTCGCAAATCCTTAAAATAGTGATAAAAAGGATAAATAAACAATAAACAATGATAAATAACCAAAACTAAATCAATTCAAAATAATAATACTCATTTCTTATCCTTAACCCCGAAAAGGGGTATTTAGCCACTCATGGATGTAACCATAATCACAATGAATGAATATATGTTAAATTCCATAAACAAACAAAGGTAATTGAAGAAAAATCCTAATACAAGTGTTATCTATCCTACCTTCATTTCCCAAGGTCGTCCAAGGAGTGAAACATAACAACAAAGTATCCTATTAATACTTGGACACAAGCTGTTGATTTTGACATAGGAGTGTGTCACGCCCTTATCGCGGTGCCTAAGGTTTTTGAAACTCTATAATTGCGGTTATCTACTGTAATTGGTCATTTATGAATCTCCCAAGGGCGTTCCACAGCCCTAACACGATGCCTAATGTCCATGGCAGGCCAATGACTCCAAAAAGACCATTTTTGGTCAAGTCTTGTCCTATGTATCTGTTCATCCTTTACAAGCATTGTGGTGTTGTTTATACTTGATTTAAAGCTTTTGTATCATCTATATATAATCATTATAAACTCACCAAGAATCATATATCATAAAACTCCACATATTATATCTCAAAACAACATACAATCCAAGATGATGAACTAGTAACTTAAGCTAAGAGTACTAGCTTTATCCTTTTGATCTTTAACTTAGTGTTTTGTCTCATTGGATTTTTGAAATTGAATCTAAAACAATATAAACAAGTTATTCCATACTTAATAACTCAATTATACCTTTATTAACCAATTACACACACTATAATCCATCGATATCAACTAGAATAACACACAACTCAAGCTAGTAATACTAGTTTTCTCATTTACACTCTAAGTAGCCAAAATGATTCCAACCTTTTTTGAAACACACCTTAAAAATTATAATAAAGTAATTTAACACTTATAATCTCAATTATATTATCAACACTCATTAAACATAAGAGAAATCCTTAAAATAAGACTGATTAAGCTTGGATAACAACACTGAGGTGCGTAAATCCACCTTAGATCAGAAGTGCTTAGAAAACCCTATAAACATAGGAGAAGGAGGTAAATTAAGAGATAATCAAGGTGATTTTATCTATGATTTTGTAACACTTTTGCAGTTGATTATAATAACCAAACAGAAGTTTAAGCTGTTATGTAAGGTGTAACTTGATGTCTACAACATGGATACAATAGGCTTATACTTGAAATGGACTTTGAAATACTCACAAGGTGTTTAAAATAATAATTAAACTACCTTAGAGAATCCAAATGAACTTGACATCTCACAAGAATTATGTAATATGTTTGATATCTTTTAATTTAGACACAGTGATAGTGAGGTTAATCATACAGTAGATAATTTGTTTAAATATAGTCATATGTTTCACACTACTCAATATTTTTTCCATCAACATCATCTACTAGAGAAGGCAATAAATCACTTCAATTTGGACAAGTTTGGCATGCCAAATTTTAGAAGTAAGAAGCTAAAAAGGATTAAGAAACTACCTTGAGCTTATTTTTTATGAAATCTTTTCTTAGGACTTGTAAAGGTTTTCATATTTACTTGTTTTATTTTACTAATCTTATTCACCTAATCTCTTTCTTGTCTAGTTTTTGATTTTTTTAAAAAAGTTTTCATTATTTTCTTACTTTGTAAGGGAACAATATTCTTTATTTATGGTTTTCTAATTTCTTTACACTAAGAGGATTCCTCAAATAGATGCTTAGTTTCTAGGTTTTCCTTTTAGTAATTAGGGATAATTAAGTTGGCCTATGTAGGATATCTAACTCATGAACCACCGTTCGATCAAAGGTAAGGCTTATGTCACCCACCTTGTATTACTATTTTTTTATTCCTATTTATGAGAAGGCCTAGGGGTGTTATTTTGCCCTTGTCCCCCTCAAGAGTTATTAAAAAAATAATTATTGTTGATGGTCAAAAGGCTATTGTGAATTATAACATGGTTAGGGTCTAAGCACCTTGTTAAACATTAATGAATCCTGCAATAGAGTAAGTTTAGTTTAAAATTAGTTATTATGAGGTTTAGTGTTGGATTATGGATGATGCCATGATGGTTGATGGTGATGATATTGTCGAGTTATAGTCAATGTATAGTGTTTTTTATGAAGTCTTAGAATGGCAATAGGTTTCGTGAATTTCGGTTATAGAGAATGTTGTATTTTGATAAATATGTGTAGTCAAAAATTTTGTTCTGCATAGTGAATTAGGATAGAGTTTAAGTCTCATAACTTTCTACCTAAGTTCTACTAAAAATAGGGGGTCGATATCAAACTTTCTACAACAAGAGATAGGTTATTGCATCAGCGGTTTAGTTTAGGCAGGGGTCGCCACAGTGATGTCGTTGTAGCGATCATCAAACATAAATACTCTTGAGTTTATTTTTTTATTTTGTTCCAAAAACTCAAAGGGTTCATTCTTAAACCATTATAAGAGAGTGGTTCTTCTATTATTATTGCTGAATGGTTTCTCGTTAAGGGATCAATGGTATAAGCCTAGAATCCTAAAAGGTCAATATTCTCTTATTTCATAGTTACAAAAAAGAACTTACATAAAGATATTCTTTCCCAAGTTAGGAGTCACAAGAGAAATGATCTTATTTTTTTGTAAATCTTTGGCTCTATATCTTTTTGTCTTGAAAAGCCTCAATAGAGAGGCTAAAAATAAAATATGGTTTAGTTGATAAACGATAATGGGTGGGTAAGTAAGGGTGCAATATAAGAAATTTTAAAAGTATTGTCTTTCTATCCCAACCTCTTTCTCCTCTTTACCTATGTCTATTCAGGGATGAAGGAATAGTAAATTGGAATCTAATGTAATGACCCATTATATTATTATTGAAAATATATAAGGTAAAGGTATAAGAATGTAATGACCCTCATTGCCATTTTCTACATTTTTGCACTATTTTGGCATGTAGAGCTTTCCCATATTTTCCCCAATACATTTATATCTTAGTAGAGCCGACAGTTTGATTACTAGCTAAGTTCTTTGGTTTTGGATCCAATTCCCTATTTTGAAGTTTTTGTTGCTAAAAATTAGGCATCGAGACTAAACTATAGGTAAATGGACTCGTGTGCCAATTCTAATAGTTACACTCTCTAAAATCTTAATTTTAGGCTAAGGGTACCCTTGGTTCAGGTCCTTAAGCTTTTGGACTCATTTTAGGCTATTGGGTGGAAATTAATTAAAATAGACCTTTAGGTGTAGGACCCACATTTGATTGAAACAAATTGAAATGGAAATTTTGATGGTGCCATTAAATTTAGAATGTCAAATTTTGTGTGGTATCATAGTTTGTTTGCACTCACCAAATTTTGAATGACTCCTAAGGGGTCGATTAGAGACTTAGCATTTAGCCAAGTCTGTCGGTTCCTTCAGTGTTGATGACATCACCTTAGCGGCTCCTTGGTTACATAGGCAATGTATCCTTAGTGTGCCTTGGAGCACCTAAGAAGCATAGCTACCTTGGCAAGATCATCACCTTAGTAGCGCCTTGGTCGTTTAGGCAAGGTTTCTTGGAAGTGACTTATGTCGCCTTGGCGATAAGGCTTCCTTTAGCATGTCATATCTTGGGTGATTTCTTGGCCGCTTAGGAGAGTTGGCAAGGCCATTAACTGAGTAGCGCCATGGCCGCCTAGGAGGGGCTGCCTTGGCGATCCTTATGCCACGTTGGCGACAAGGCTGTCTTGTGCATACTATTGCTTCAAAAATAACTTATGTTCCTTGGAGAGAAGGATAATTAATTTAAGACTTGGACTTATTAGTTTTGTCACTTTTTATGTCCCAAAACACCATTAAACCCTTATAGAGCTAAGACAGAATGAAGATCGATCCTTGGTATTCATAGTGAGTTGGAGATGTTATGTAGGTTATTTTCTCATCTTTATTCCAATATATTCCTTATAATTTCTCTATTTAATTCCCTAATTTAACTTTGAATCCATTGTTACTTTATGGGATAATTTAGGGCTTGTTTGTGCCTGATTTTCACCCATTTATAAGGGTAAATAGACCTTCAGTTTAAGGGATGTGTTGACGGTTTCAAAGTTGTGATTCTGCAAGCGAGCTCCATAAGAGATTTTAAGCTCAATTTTGGACTCAGATTATTTAAATGGAATATGGGTATCGTTATTCCTATATTAAACTATAGATTTTTATTTTAATAGCGTGGCGTCATCTAGAGGATTCTCAAAAGGGAGAATCTCTAATCTAGTAGACTTTATGGAGCTTTGAATGATGTCTAGGTAGGATACCCTTACTTTATACTAATATTGAGTCGTATTATGGTATTAGTATTAGTGTCATGCTAGCGAGGGCTGAGGTTTTATGACTTGGTGGTTATTTTAGTATTGTATGGGTTAAAGTTAGCCGTTTTAGGGATTTCTATTTGGACTTTAACCTTGACAACCCTCTTAATGTTCATAATGACTTCTTAGGGCTATTTTTTGGCTTATCTTACACCGTAGGGTAAAATTGTAAAGCCTTAGTCTAAGTTTGGGTAGTATCTTTCCATACATATTTTTGGGACTAGTATGGGGTCCAGTCAGCCCTCTTTATAGGTCAAACATCAAGATTTTCCCCTTGTAGACTTAGGAGACCTTCTTGGGATATTTTGTGGAATTTTGAAAATTACAATAACTTAGGACCTCTATTGGTTGTCGGTTAATCACAATACCCAAACTTGAATAGGTTTGGCCTTTAAGCTCATTTATTAGACTCATTGAGTAAACCATGATACCCTTGTAGACTCTTTGTTGAAGTTGATAGTTCGATATTAAATGGACTTTAAAGAAGTTATGGATTCATATTAAAATTATTATTTGATATTTATTAGCTATTTTTGATTCAAGTTTTGCAATTGTGATATGTTTATGGCATTATTATTATGATATCATTCTTCAATTCTAGTTTGAGTCTGGGATTATGGTTTGAATAGAATCTCAGGCATGGTGTCACTAGTGATTTTTTATTTAAAGTTATAGATGTTCTATGGATTCATAGAACTTACAATGCTTACACTTGGAGAACATGCATATACTATGGCTATTTTGTTGGATTTGATGTGTTTTTGAGTGATTTTGCAGGAAACTAGGTTTTGGATGCCAAACAGAAGAAAAAGATAAAAAAATAAAGTTTTGGGCTACTTACCGAGGAACTTACTGGGATTAGGTGCCACTTACTTAAGTATGATCCTAAGTAGGTTCCAAAACTTAAAGTCCAAAGGCTCAGGAGCAGGAAAAAAAAACCCTGACACTTACTAAGGGAACCTACGACCCTTAGGTGCCACCTACGGTCTGTAGGTGTAAGAGTAAGTTATCGAACCATGAAGTCCAGAAAGTTTTCAGCACTTTTGTAGGTTAGTTCACTTACCAAGGACCACCTACGGCTCATAGCTATTACTAATGATCTATAGGTGACCTTAGTAAGAGGTCACCGACCTCAATTTTTCCGGATCATTTCAAAATCATTCCCTAAGGTTTTCATGTAACCTACATGCACTCTTATGATGTTTTTAGTCCTTATTATGTATGTTGAGTCAAGTTTTCCTATTTTTTTAGGATTTGATTTCTAGAGTTTCTTGTAATCTATAAATACCCTTTAGACTTTGTTTGGTAGAGATATAAAAAGAGGCTGAGAGAGTCCATTTTGGAGGCTAAGTTTATATCATTCAAAATATTTGTTGATTCAAGGGCTTACTTATAATTTTGGGTTCTTATTGTTCCTAGTTTGATATTTAGTTTAAGACTTTGGGATTTCTTTATTCATTATAGTGAGATAGATTCTGTAATTTTATCGGTGGTTTCCATGATTCATCTTATAACTATGGGTGGGTAATTTCTTTATCTAGGGTTGTTGAAACCCTAGAGGATTAACGAAGTAGAGGAAGTGCCAAGTCATTCTAGATAAAGATTCTTGCATGTATTAGATTTTCTTTGTTCTTATTGTAATGACCCTTCCGGTCATTTTACATAAATCCATTTATTTTCACTGTATGACCTTCTTCATAGCTACCCCAAGTCATTTATGACTTTTTGGAAATGACAGTTTGGTTACCGAGCAGTTTATTTTGTTTTTAGAACCAATTCCCTATTGAAAGTCTTCGTTGATTCCAAATGTCCACCTAGAAAAAACTTCAATAAAACAATCTTGGATGCAAATTTTGACTGCGCCAATATCTCCAAAATATCAATTTTAGGCTATGTAGACCTTTGGTTCGGGTCCTAATGCAGCCGAGCTCATTTCGGCCTATTGGTCAGAAAGTTAAATTTAAAAATCTAGGTGTAGGACCCATATTTGGTTAAAACAACCTCATATTGAAAATCCAACTTTGCCAATGCTTCCAGAATGTCAAATTTAGTATGGTTACATTGTTCATTTGCGAAAATCAGATTTCGAATAAATCATGTGGCATTGTTGCAAACTTGGAAAAATTTCCAAGTTGCTTGCACTGGTGCCATGGTGATCGTGCAAGGATCATATGATTATGCCATGGAAATAGTGGAAAGTCCCATGGTGATCGTAGCATGTCAATCATGGTCCATGTAAGGGCGATCATGGCATCTCTTTGTCGGGACAGAGGGGGGGTCTATAAATAGATCCCAATGTCACGAATTTGGTCATTTTCCCTGCATCCTTCAGAGACAAGAACCCTAAATGGGTATGATAACTCTAAATTGAGTTTTGTTGGTAACTTGGGAGCTTGATTATCATATATTATTGTGAATATTTTTGAATTTAAGGTAAGAATCTTTCAAATTCGTGCTTAATTTCCTAATTTGGACTCAGAACCCCAAATTCACTTAGGGCTAAATTTTAGCCCCAAATTAGCTTTGTTTTCACTCATTTCTTGAGGGTTATGGTTCCGTATTCATGTATGAACATTGGGTTAATATTGGAAATGTGTTTTCCATAAGTGGGACCCACTTGGTATTTTTGGTGTCATTTTTGGACCCAAAGCACAATGGTGCACTATGGGTCTCATTATTCTCGTATTGATGAGTAGATTATGATTTTACTTGTGTGATGGCATTTTTTGGATTGTGAAATGAAGACGAGCATGTGGTGAATGACTTAAGGTTTTACGGTACGACTTTGAGGTAGGATTCTATCTACTCTTCTTCGTAAGATGATGTGTGATAAATATTGCATGCGAATATGAATGTTAAGATTGGCTATAGGCAAAATAACTTAGTATTGAATAATAAAGTTTGGGGACTAGATGAGGGTTTTAGACACATAAGGTGAAATGCTTATTACACTTTTAGGACCCTATTGCCTTCTCCCTAGATTGAACTAATTTGTAGCATGTATATGATATTATGCTAGGTTTGGGATGTGGTTTCAATGTTGGAATTATAGTTAGTATGATTAAACTTAGTTGGTCTAGTCTAGTGATCTTGAAATCGTAATTTGGCTAGAATTAACATAAATGCCCTTGTCTCTAGATAAAGTTCCTATCTTAGGTTTGGTTATGGCTTATTTGACATCTAAAGGTAGAACTAGATACCTTAGCCTAGTTTTAGGTGTAGTTTTCCTAATTATGGAAATCGAGAAATAGAAGTGGGTTTGTCCAACCCACTTAGGCTAAGACTCATGTAGGCCACTGTAGGCTTAGTTGTGGATGTTAGGTCTAGTTGAGACTAATGAGCCTTATTTATGAATTTTGCTTGGCTAATTGATGGATAATGACTTATGTCCATGATATTAGACCTATAGAGATACTATTTTCTTTTAGATATGATATTGGGACTTTAGAGATGATATTCCTCGTAGTCATGATATATGACCTATAGATACAATATGGCTCCTAGATGTGAGGTGCCTCCAATATGTGAGATAATTATAGATATTCTACAGCTTATAAATATGATTGTTGATATGAGTTTCAGATATGTATATGGGCGTAAGGCCATGATTGTAATGTTTTAATTATTCTGAATACATTATTGGGCCAAGGGCTATGTTATGATACGAGTTGACCATCCGAGAAGTGTTTATCCTTGTAAAGGGTAAGATTGTAGTTTATGAATATATATATACACGTTGATATACATATCTCTTTGGTATAGGACCGAGGAAGAAGTGGTATGATGTTTATGATTCCAATGTTTGAATACTTGTGATGGCATGCATAGATTTGGTTCATTAGTGATTGTTGCATCAATTGTTGATACGATTTCGATTAGATTATAATATTATTGTGGTTTCCACTAACTAAGGGTTAAATCCCACTTTCTACCTTAATAATGAATTTCTTCATAATAATAAATGTCAATCTTTAATGAATTACTTATTGGTAAAAGAGGTTAATAATGATAATTTAAAGACTTGACTGAGCTATGTTCCAATCTATGATCTGATACTACTAATTACTCAAGTCATGAAAGATTTTGACCCTTTCTACACTTCATAATGATTTAGTCCCTAATATCACTCCGGGCAATGGATTTATGAACTTACACGCTTTTAGCCATGGCTTCAGTCCGCGTACCTATTATATATACGTTTATGGATAATGTGATATTGATAATGAGTGATGAACTATGGAAATATAATCTACATTGCTTCTCTGTTCATGATTATTTACTTTAGCCCTCGTGGGGCTTGTACTTTACTTTATCCCTCGTATGGATCGCTCTCTATTATTGACATTGATTTGGATATTGTGATTATATGATGATCCTCGAAAAGGCCAGAGGATAGTATGATGATGTGATGGTGCTCAGCAAGGTCAGATAATATTATGATGATATTCGACAAGGTCGGAGGATATTTTGATGATGATATTGATACTGGATAAGGTCAGAGGATAATTATATTGATGTGCTGATTAGCATATCTACTGGTTCGAGTTTGGGTAGACCTATATATGGCAACTATATGTATATACCTAACAAGGCTAGAGGTTGATTATGATGATGATGATGATTATGATGATAACAGTTATGATAGAGATGGTTATGATGATGATATTATGTTATTAATTGTATACCTTGAATTCATTCATGCATGTGCATCACCTATCACCAATATGTGCCTATGTCTATCAGCAAGTATAGGATGGCTACATAGATATGGGTGATGACTATGCCTTGTGTTGTTGTATGTTGATTGA
Organism: Capsicum pubescens; assembly: GCA_030864215.1. Classification (NCBI taxonomy): domain Eukaryota; kingdom Viridiplantae; phylum Streptophyta; class Magnoliopsida; order Solanales; family Solanaceae; genus Capsicum; species Capsicum pubescens. The sequence goes on along the minus strand of CM061542.1, from coordinate 220,802,164 downwards.
ATCTTCTGAGCCTGGGGTAGTAGGGGCATGCATAGTCTTAGATTGGTGTTTGGTACTCCTAAATAGTTGATTACTTGCGGTGTTATTGATATTTTTATTATCATTATTATGATCATTGTTATGTCTAACTTATGACAAATTAGGCATTGATTTGATATCGAGATCGAGGTAGACTCTAGCCTCTTCTATCTTAAAATTTTATTAATATACATGATTAATTCATAATAAGATATATGGATATGAAACCTTGAGCATGCTAGTACTAAATCCTGATAGCATTAAAATGATCTATGTTGATATGTATATATCTAGCTATATATAGCTATGGTATTACCGTATATCCCTTCTTTCAGTTGTTCAGATTGTATATTTATTTTTTGGCCATGTGTAATGCTATATATCCTTCTTTCGTCCTTTATTTGTATATTGGTTAAGGATATATAATATAGTGTTGAGATTTCTTAGTATGGTTAGAATAAGATATTTCTTCCTTGATACCTCCTTAGTATTATTTGTTAGTCTCTTAGACATGAATAGGATAGGTTATCTTTATTATCTTATTGTCTATTTATGTGGATGCTGAACATTGGGTGTAATTTCCATTTTTTATATATATTATGCATATCTGCTTTATCTTTGGACCTTATTTGGCAGTTGCCTACTAAGTACCATTCATTTGGTGCTCATACTATATTTGTGTAGGCTACTGATAATAGTACAAGTTATCACTATTGATATGTGCATCGTGCAGAGTAGCTATGGTTGAGAGACTTAGAGTGGGCTCTTAATGTTTGGAGTATTGCTTACCTCCGTCTTATGTACTAGAATTGTCTCTATGTTGTATTCAAAGATAAGTTTTTTAGTGTAATTTATTTTATGTTTTCCTCTTTTGCACTCTTATTTTATTATTAGAAGCTCGTATGCTGGTACCACCAGGTTTTAGGACTTTATTATATATTTGATTCTCCTATTGCATCTATTTCGCATTCCCTTTAATATATATCTGGGTAGTCCATTACTAGCTATTCTGGACAGTGCATATTGGATTTCCTACTGGTGGGTTATATAGGCACCATTATAACTTGAGAAATTGGGTCGTGACAAATTAGTATCATAGCCTAGATTTCACCGGTGTATTAGTACAAAAGCTAAGTGTTTACTAGAGTCCTGGTGACTGGTGTGAAGACATTCATATCCTATCGTCAGAAGGCTACAAAGATATTTTAGGAAATTTACTTCTTGACTCCTTATTGTGCGTCTGTATTTCTATGAACCTCGAATACATTCTTTGACTCTATTTTATCCCTAAAAAATGATGCAAGATGGGTGATGTTGTCGACAGATGCAAATGAGACTTCAACATGTGTTTCCAGAGTATTAGTGCAACATTAGACTAAAGAGTCAGAGATGGATATCGAAGATCTTAAACGATAGCCAAAAGGATTTTGGGTCAGCTTAGGCTCCAGTTTATCTCATGACTACTTCAGCCGTTTAAGGTTCATCATTGAGTATCCGAGTTATGTTGTAGATCCCTCTCATCAATGGATGAAAATTGATTCATTGAGAAGTTCTTAGACCAGAATTCGGTCTATTGGTATTCATCAGGGTTCTTTATCAAATTTTAAGTACGAGATTGGGTTTCTCGATTAGGCCAGGCATACTCCTATGCTATATTTTTCTGAGTTGGACTTAGTGCATGGATTTATAAGAGGACCAGCATTGCCACTTCATTTAGCATTGGAGCATATGATAGCAATCGGGTCTTTTTATTTTAGGTTATGGATTATGTTAGGGCCACAGAGAGAGCATGTATTGGGGCTTGTGAATGTGGTGGCAAGAGTCCATGCCATCAGTATATTTCTATTGCTATATCATCTAAAAGATTGTTTTGGTTATGGCGATATGAAACTTGGGTCCAGAGAGTTCTCCAGATGTGATTTAGTTGATCCAATAGAGTTAGCATGTATTTTCCCCGCTAAGCTAGAGTTCCTAAGTTAGGCTATTATTGTGGGTAAGATTGACATTATGCTTGTGATTGCTCTCAGTGTCAGTTTTCCAGCCATTTGGGCTTAGCTTGTGTTTCTCTCTGGGATCAGAGCTTCAGAAGTTTATCACTACTATAGAGAGAATGGTTATTGGTCAAGAGAGTATCCCTGATATGACATTTCTAGTCACTTCAGCCCATTCAGATCAACCCCATGATGTTGTAGCATTTTAAGTTAGAGAGAGTGCACTTGACACCTCAGTTGATGACTTAGTCAGTCGGTCTATGTTTGGGCTCGTTCAAATTTATTCTCCCTATTCCTGCCAGGTATATAATTATGGATTTCACCGTGATAGGTAAACTTTTATTTCTCATACTTATATTTTATTATATGTATTAGGGTTTTCATACCCATTGATGATTATATGCCTTGATGAGTTGATATTAGTTATTATGCGCCTTACAATTAAATTCTAAATATGTTACTACTCAGTGGTTTATTTCTTTTTGTAGTAGATAGAATAGATTTGTGTTGATATTTTATCCCAATGGGTGTAGCTTGTGGGTTCGAGTCCCATTTATCATGCACATTTGCCTTATAATAGCCCTTGAGTGATACATGATATTGATATTCATTTTGGTACCACATATTCATTATATTGATGTTGATATTGTTATTACTATTTCTATCACTTCTTGAGGTTATTGATATTGTTGATATTATTAATCTATGTAATTGATCCTTGTTGGGTAGCTGTTTAGACTAGTGTTATCTAGTTAAAATTTTATTCTTTGTGATATTGTTCGGTGGCTTGTGTAGATGTAGCCTGAATTGATGATTTCCCCCTTATCGGGCAGAGAGGTTGATCGTTTCCCTCTTGGTTATCTATGTTAGATTAATTCATAAATGTGTTGTTGTTTCAAAGGTAAGTTGACCTTCTATGGCTCTATGTGGTTCTAGAATTGGAAATTCAGTTATATTACCCGTTATTGAGTTTTGAAATTCTTAGGCTTACCTCCTGGGTTGCGACAGATTTTTATTGTCTATCCCTTTATATTAGCCCATTTTTAAGCTTTACCAATTTTGGATCCATTCTTCATTTATGGCTATTCTACCACCCGAGAGTGATTTGACATTGAGGTTGAGATATTGTGGATTCATCTCTTAGATTTTTTGGTTTTTTCCCTCATAGTGGTCTGCCCTTGTTATTAGTGTGGAGAATGGATGCTCCTTTTGTGTTGTGATATGGTTTTTTCTAGTAGAGTTGGAGAGTTAGGGACTGGTGGCCTTTCTTATGATCGCTTCTTGAGTTGGCAAATTGGAAATTCTTTATCTTGGTTTATTGATTTTCTAGGGGTGGTCTTGACTTTGACCTTGGTTTCGAGACTGGTATATTTCTTCTTTGATGAATTAATCCTTGGGTGGATTCAGGAAATCCCCATCTTTTCAAATTTGTTTGGCCTAATGAGGCTTGGTGGAGTGTTACTCCTAAATAATATATGCCTATGACTATTTTTTCCAAGATGAAGTGTTGGATTGATTAGTTTTCGGCTTGAGTTGCATTTCTTCGAGTTACTAGAGTTTTTTCCATTACTAGCATGGTTTGCAGTCTTGGGGAAGTTCTTAAATATGCATTGATAGTTCATGCCCTCCAATGGATATGGAGTGGATCTCATGAGTTTTAGCCAATGATTTATCCTCTATTGTGATTTTTTTGCTTCAGCTATGTTTTGATTTTTGTTTTACATGATCTGGCACAGATATGTCTGATTTAAACAATATGGCCGAGGTGAGTGTTTGACGCTCGATTGGATTTATTGGCTCAAATTTGGATTTGACACCTTAGGATGGTGATTTTGGAGTTATGATAGAATTGAAGTATGTATATCCACCCGTCTTCAGGGTTGTTGGGTAGTTGAGACTGAGCGACTCAACTTTCGTATGGAGATTTTGGCTCAGAGTTAAGCCTACTCCATGGCTTTCTATTCAGTCTTCTTAACTTCGATTGGATTATAGTTGATATGTGTTCAGATGTTAGCCCATACACCCGGTAATGGTTCTTATAATTTTTGCCTCGATCTTTCAATTCTTAATAAGATTTTTGATAATGTACTCAATGGGAGTAATATACATGAGTTGGATTTAGTATGTTTCATTCTGGGTTGATGGAACATCCTAGAGCGGATTGATCATTGATGAGTAGTTATGCCTTTATCTTCTGGATTTTAGTTTGATAACCATTCGGACTGGTTTTAGCATCTGCATAGATTGCATCCCTTGATTATCTCCATTTGTGTTACCAAATAGCACCTTATGAACTTATTCTTATATTACCCATATAGACTTTTAGCGGATCAATTTTAGTTATTTTGAGTCCTCTGTGATTAGATTACGCGGACAAGACTTAGGTGGTTTTCCTCCTGGTTCAGAATAGATAGAAAATATGGATTGGTAAAATAAGGTTTTATTTGGATTTAGACTCGGTGGTATGACTCATGTATTAGGATGGTTTTAGCTCGGATGTGCCTTCATAGATTTGTGTAGATATCGAGGGGGTATCAGGGTGTTGTGGTTCAGCTTTAGATATATCATTCTTTTCGGTTCAATTAGAGTATAGTTGGTGGTAACAATTAAGTTTTGGTTGTTTGGAAGTGAAGTGAGAGTGTTGGTTGACAAAAGGATACCTGTGGCAAAATCCCTTGCAAGTGTTCTCTCTTTATAGAGGTTATCTTGGAAGTCGTGCTTAGAGCAAGTGGGCCCAATACCTCACCCCTTTGAGCTTTTGAAATTCTTTCTATTAATTGACTTTTAGGGATGAAAGTCCTTTTAGTAATGGATATTGTAATTACCCTTCTGGTTTTTTTACATAATTCCATTTATTTTCACAGCATGAGCTTCTCCATAGAGGCCTCAAGTCATTTAAGACTTGTTAGGACTGATCATTTAGTTACTGAGCAGTTCATTTGGTTTTTAGAACCAATTCCCTATTTGGAAGTCTTCACTAGTTTCAAATGGCCATCGGGCAAAACCTAATGTAAAATGATCTCGGATTCAAATTCTAACTACGCCAGCAGCTCTGGAGTATTGATATTAGGCTAGGTAGACCTTTGGTTTGGGTCCCAATGCACCTGAGATCATTTCACCTATTGGTCAAAAAGTTAAACATTTGGAAATACGAGTGTGAGTCCCACATTTGGTCAAATCGCAAATTGCAAAATCCAACTTAGCCAACGCGTCCGAAATATAAAATTTAGTGTGGTTACATAGTTTATTTGCGAAAATCTAATTCCGAATTAATCCCATGGCATCGTTTCAAACTTGGAAAAAATTCCAAGTTGATGGTACTGGTGCTATGGTGATCACCATGATCGCTCTATTACAATCGCAACAAGTCTTATGGCGAACACGACACGGAGATCACAGCCCATGTGGGAGCGATCGCGACATCTCCTTGTCTGGAGGGTCTATAAATAGACCCTAATGTCGCGAATTTGGTTATTTTCCCTTCATCCTTGAGAGCCAAGAACCCTAAATGGGTATGATAACTCTAAATTGAGGATTGTTGGTGACTTGGGAGCTTGATTATCATCTATTATCACTAATATCTTTGAATTTAAGGTAAGAATCCTTCGAATTCATGCTTGAATTTCCTAATTTTCACCAAAAACCCCAAATTTACTTAGGTCATGATTTTTTCCCCAAATTAGCTTTGTTTTCACCTATTTCTTAATGGTTATGGTTCCTTGTTCATGTATGAACATTGGGTCAACCTCGGAAATGTATTTAATGTAAGTGAGACCCATTTGGGGTTTTTGGTGTCGATTTTGGACCCAAAGAACAATCATATAATATAGGCATCGTTATTGTCGTATTAATGAGTAGATTACAATTTTAATAGTGTGATGGCATTTTTGGAATTATGAAATAAAGACGAGCATATGTGAATTATGTAAGGTTTTATGGTGCGACTTTGAGGTAGGCTTCAGTCTACTCTTCTTCGTAAGATGATGTGTGATATATATTGCGTGTAAATGTGAATGTAAAGATTGTCTATAGGTAGAATGACTTATTATTGAATATTGAAGTTCGAGTGACCTATAAAGTGAAATGCTTTATACATTTTTAGGACCTTATTGCCTTCTTCCTAGATTAGACTAATTTGTAGCATGGATACTATATGATGCTAGGTTTGGGATGTGGTTTAATTGTTGGAATCATGGTTAATATGATTAACCTTAGTTAGGCTAGTCTAGTGACCTTGAAATCGTAATTTGGGTAGAATTAACATAAATGCCCTTGTCTTTAGATGGAGTTCCTATCTTACTATTGGTTATGGCTTATTTGACATCTAGAGGTTGAACTATATACCTTAGCCTAGTTTGGGATTAGATTGACAAATTATGGAAATTGAGGATTAGATGTTGGTTCGTCCAACCTACTTAGGCCAAGACTCGTGTTAGCCCTTGTGGACTTAGTTATGGATGTTATTCCTAGATCAGACAGATGAGGCTTATTTATGAGATTTTCTTGGTGAATTGATGGATAATGATGTATTTTCCCCTTATAGTGACTAAGGACTTATGGCCATGATATTGGGCCTATAGAGATGGTATTTTCTTTTAGATATAATATTGGGCTTTTAGAGATGATATTCCCCATAGTCATTATATATGACCTATAGATACGATATGCCGTCTAGAGGCGAGATGCCCCTTATATACGAGGTGATTATAGATATACTACATCTTATAGATATGATTATTGATATGAGCTATGGATATGTATATGGTCCTAAGTCTATAAATGTACTGTTGTAATTATTTCGGACATATTATTGGACCAACGGTCATATTATTATACGAGTTGACCATCCGGGAAGTGTTTATCCATGTAAAGGGTGCAATTTTAATTTATGAATATATATATATATATATGTATATATGTGTGTGTGTGTGTGTGTGTTTATTGATATGCACATCTCTATGGTATGGGGCGGAGGAAGATGTGGTGTGATGTTTATGATTCCAATGTTTGAATACTGGTGATGGCATGCATAGATTTAGTACATTCATGATCGTTGCATCGATGGTTTATATGATTCTGATTAGATTATAATATTATTGTGGTTGCCACTAACTAAGGGTTAAAGCCCACTTTATATTTTAATAATGGGTTACTTCACAATAATAAATGTCAATCTTTAATGAATAACTTAAGTGTAAAATAGGTCAGTAATGATATTTTAAAGACTTAACTGAGATAAGTTTCAGTTTATGATCTGATACTAATAATTACTCTCGTCGTGAAAGATTCTAACCCTTTCTACACTTTATAGTGATTTAGTCCCGAAGATCACTCCAGACAATGGATTTACAAACTTACACTCCCTTAGCCATGGCTTGAGTCCGTGCACCTATTTTATATATTCTTATGGATAATGTGATATTGATGATAAGTGATAAACTATAATATAATCTTCATTTCTTCTCTATTCATGATCATTTACTTTAGCCCTCATGGGGCTTGTACTTTACTTTAGCCCTCGCGGGGCTCGCTCTTTATTATTTACATTAATTTTGATATTGTGATGATATGATGGTACTTGGCAAGGAAGGATGATAGTATGATGATGTGATGATGCCCGACAAGGACGGAGGATATTATGATGATGTGATGATGCCTGACAAGACCGGAGGATGTTATGATGATGATACTGATACCCGACAAGGCCGGAGGATGATTATATTGATCTTCCCACGTGAATATCTACCGGTTCAAGTATATATATATATGTATGTACGTATATATAAATATATATGAATATATGTACCTGGCAAGGCTAGAGGTTGATTATGATGATGATGATGGTCATAATTATGAAAATTATGATGAAGATGATTATGATAATGAGATTGTGATATTAATTGTGTATTTTGCATTTATTCTTGCATGAGCATCGCCTATCACCAGTATGTGCCTATGTCTATCAGTTAGTGATATGGGTGATAACTATGTCGTATGTTGTTGTATGTTGATTGAACCTTTTGAGACAGGGGTAGTAGGGACACACACAGGCTTGGCTAGGTTTTTAGTTGTCTAGAATAGCTGGTTACATACACTGTAATTTGTATTATTATTATCATTGTTATGAATAACTTATGACAGATTGGTCATTGATTCGGTATCAAGAATGAGGTATGATTCTGGCCTCTTCTATCCTACAATTTCATTATTATGCATGATTTATTCATGATGAGATATATGGATTAGAAACCCTGATCATCTTAGTACTAAATCCTGATAAGATTATAATGAGGCCTTAAAATAAAGATGTGATGATCTAGGTTGTGCTTTGAGTTAACCTTATATCTATATATATATGTATATATCTAGCTATATGTAGCTATGGTATTAATGTATATCCCTTCCTTCATTTGTTCAGATGATATATTAATTACTTTACCATGTATAGTGTTATATATCCTTCTTTCATCCTTTTTCGTATATTGGTAAGGGATATACGGTATAGTGTTGATATTTTTTAGTATGAATGAAATAGGATATTTCATCATTAATACTTCCTTAGTATTATTCTATTAGTCTCTTAGACATGAATAGTATTGGTTATCCTTATTATCTCATTGGCTATTTATGTGGTTGCTGAAAATTGGGTGTAGTTTCCATTCCGTTTATTTGTTATGCATATCTATTTTATCTTTGGAGCTTATTTGTCATTTGCCTACTGAGTACTATTCATTTGGTAGTCATACTATACCTCTGCAGCCTGCAGATCATAGTATGGATTATCATCGTTGATATGTGATTCGTACAAAGCTACCATGGTTCAGATTGTTAGAGTGAGTTCCTGACATTCGAAGTATTGCTTATCTCCTTCTTATGTACTAGAATTGTCTCTATGTTATATTTGGAGATAAGTTGTATCAGTGTAATTTATTTTATTTGTTCCACTTTTGCACACTTCTTATATTATTAGAAGCTCTTGTACTGATACCACTAGTTTTTTGTACTTTAATATATATTTGATTCTCCTATTTCATTTATTTTGCATTCTCTTATATATATATATATATGGGTAATCCATTACTAGTAATTTTGAACTACAGGGATTGGCTAGCCTACTGGTGGGTTATGGTTGGCGCCATTATGACCTGAGAAATTGGGTCGTGACACTTATTGATTTCTTAGTGGTGGCCAACATTAATATCCCGCCTATATTCACTACTTATTTCACAAGAGAGGTAGAGAGTAGGAAAAAAGATCACTATAGTAATTTGGAGATTAATAATCGATCTAGGCTAATTAGTATTGTCTACATAAGACGATTCTCTTTCATTAATAACTTGAGACTCAAAAGGTAATAGTTAACTGGGATCTATGATAAGGGTTAGTAAAGAGACACACTAAACTCAAAAGGTAAAGGGTGAAATTTGCCAATAAGTCCACAGGACAATTGATGGTACATAACTTATAAGATTCTGCATACAAGGTATTGGAATAGTTCGACAATGCACAATAAGTCTACGGAGTTAGAAGCCAGGGGGAATACAGCCCTAGTGTTCATCTTAGAGTCTTTACAACCAAAAGCATCCAATTCTTATTACTTCTTGCTTGTTATTTCAAATAATGCTTTTTTACTTTTCCACACTGCCTGGTTTCTTCAACAAGTTCAAGCAAGATATATGGTGTAATCCCTGTGGGATCAACCCCAACCTAGTTGGGTTACTATATTTTGACAGCGAATGCTTTATCCTTCTTAGGAGGGATAGTTTGGGCATTATCAGTTATTATTATTGGTACTCTCTTCCTTGCTTGCTTCTATCAGGCTTATGGGGGCTAGCTAGGGTATTTCCTTAATTGTTTACACATTTTAGGTTTATGGGGATCTCGTTAGGTTATATTTTAACTGCAATTATCTTAAATCAATTATTCTTGCATACTAAATGTTTTATTCATATTGGAGTATTTATTTTAAATGTAGACTTATCCCAGACTTAGTTTACTCTCTCGCATTTTATTATACTTATATATGATTTAGCTCAGTCGGCCAATGATATCTACTAAGTATTGCTGTTTTGGTACTCTTACTACACTTCTACATCTTTTTTCTAATGCAAATCCAAGTATGAGTCATTGTTACTAGCGTTTCACCTAACTTGCTTTTAAGATCGGAGATTGGGTAAGATTTTAAAGTTGGAACTAATCCCATCTCCTTCTACTATTTTAGATAGTCTTTCCTTTTGAGAATACCTATACATTGATACAATTTAGTACTCTTATTTTTCGATTTAGTGGCTTTTGTACCAACTTTACTAGGTCATAGGATACTCTTTTGTATACTTTACCCCTTTCTTTGATTTTATTTAATATCTTGCACTTACAATTATCTGTTTATAATCTAGTTGTATGCTTAAGTTTGTTTTTTCTTATGCTTTCCACTAATTATCCCAATACTAACATTCTAGGCTATGATTTTGCTTACCTACTGGTGGGTTAAAGTAGGTGCCATCATAACCTGAGAAATTAGGTCGTGACAAATTGGTTTAAGATCTTAGATCACTGGTATTGTTGGTACAAGAGCAAATGTCTAGTAGAGTACTGTGGATCAAAGCAATGCTGTTTGTATCTTATTTTTGAAAGGTTATAGGTCATTGTTTATAAAACTTAACCTTCTTCGTTCATTTTGTGTGGAGACTCTATGTTGGTTTCTAAGGTTCTCATTATTTCATTCTTTCACAAATAGTTAGGATGCAAGCTATGATGACCCATAATGAGGATGTTAAGTTTGAAGCTAGTGCACTCGTTAGGCTGACTTAGAATTCACAAACAAGATAGAGATGCAACCACATAAAGGGTCAGGTATTGGGATCATTCACTAGATCCTAACATTTGTCCCAAGCCAGATATAGCTCCAGAGGTTTCTCCACCCCAGCCATAGTGAGCCAGGGGGCCCAGACCTCACTGGGTTTATTTCTTATTCAGTGCTCTGAGATGCCTTACTTTAGTTAGGTTGTGATCCATCTAATGGTAGCTTTATATCCATCATTTGTGAAGCCAGCTATGACAATCAAGAAGCAAAACATGTTAGGCCGATTCTCTATATTGAATCCACCTTGATTTGTTGTAGCCCCAAGCGAGGATGCATTTTAGTTTTTGATAGCTTATGAGAAGAGGATCTATAATTTGGGCCTAGTTAAGGCATGTGGGGTTGACTACACTACTTTTTTGTTGGACTTGGACACCAGACATTGGTGGAAAGGTTATGTTGATTCCAAGCCAGTTGGATCTCCCTCTTTAAAATAGACTCAATTCTTTGAGCCTTTCTTAGAGAAGTATATGCCTCGTAGTCTTTGGAAGCACCTAAGAGATTAATTTACCAGGTTAGATCAAGGTTGTATAACATTTGTAGAGTATGGGGTGAGTTACTATGAGTTTTCTATACATGCTATGATAATTGTACCTATCGAGCATGAACAAAATTAGTGATTGGTTAGAGAGAGATAAGACTTCCTCTTTGCATGGCTACTCAAATTTTAGTTGCCACTGGAAAGTTTTTTATTGATATTGTTTATTATTTCTAGACTATAGAAAAGATGCATCACAAGGCCCAGGGGGTAGTGATGAGAGGCCACGTCAATAAGGTAGTTTCAGTGGGAGTTAGAGCATCTCACAATTTAGACAATGAGTCTCTCAAGGTGTAAGTCTTATTAGCACTAGGGTCAGTCTAATAGACTTGTTCATGTAGAACTCTAGATCACGAATGAAGGTCATTCTGGTTGTAGTTATTAGAGTAGCCTGAGTAGTGACCAATCTTTGAGAGATGCATATTTTGGGTCATCCAAGTGAGTTGGATATATTGGATCAACCAAATCTTTTGGATAGAGTAGAGTACATGACACTTGTTATGATAGTAGGGTTATTGGTCATTACTCCAGAGAGTGTCCCCGACGTAGGATGATTCAACCTGTAGCTCAATATGCTTAGCTGATTAAAGCAGTGCTGCCCTCAGTAAGAGGTGGTATATAGGGTTACAAGATGGTCTATAGGGTTTTTAAGGAGGTCCTCAGGAAGTAAAGTTGGTGTTCGATTAGGCACCCAGTTTAGAGATGGGCGGGATCACTTGTATGTTGTACCTAGTACGTTGGAGGTGTAGTCTTTGGATGCTATTATTACATGTATGATTTCAGTATACTGTTAGCTAGCTATTTTCTTATTTGGTCTAGGATTCACTTATTCATATGTTTCTTCTTATTATGCACTATTGTTAGAGTTGTTTTGAGAGCCTGTATTTGGTTCATTATATGTATCTACTCCCATGAGTGATTTATTAGTAGTGGATTTGATTTGCAGATCATCACTTTTTAAGAGTTTAACACTCGGGCTAGCCTTATTGTGCTAGATATGGTGGATTTCAATGGTATTCAGGGCATGGACCGGTTATCCCCCTATGATGTGGTCTTTGATTGATTTTCTAAAATCGTTACCTTAGTCATGCTTGGATTACCCTTGGTTGTGTGCAAGGTTCATATAGTCGTGCACCGATGAGAATTATTTTTTACGTTCAGGCTAGGAGTTGGTGTAGAAGGTGTGTGAGTCTTATCTTAGTTATTTTTGTAATGTTAGTACGAAGAGTCCTTCACTTGATTCTATTTTTACTAGCCATGAGTTTTTTGATGTCTTCCCTACGGACCACCTGGTCTTCCTCCTGAATGTGATATTAAGTTTGCTATTGATCTTAAGACCACGGCCCGACCTATTTCTATGGCACCTATCATATGGCTTTTGTTGAGTTAAAGAGCTAAATTCTCAACTTTAAGATCATTTGGGTAAGGGTCTTATTAGGCCAACGGTATTTCCTTAGGGTGTTCCTATCTTGTTTGTGAAGAAAAAATGGTTCCATGTGTGTGTGTGTTAGCTACAGGAGCTGAATAAGGTGAAAATGAATAATAAGTGCCATATGCCTCGTATTGATTATTTATTTCACCAGCTTTGGGGTACGATAGTGTTCTTAAGATTGACTTCAAATTTGATAACCATTAGTTGAGGATTTGGGATGAGGAAATCCCTAAGATCGCCTTCAGGACTCACAGTGGACATTATAAGTTCCTAGTGATTTCTTTCAGATTGACTAATGCCCTATCTATATTTATGGACTTAATAAATCATGTTTCAGGCCCTATTTAGACTCCTTTGTCAAAGCCTTTATTGGTGATATCCTTATTTATTCGAGGAGTACAGAGAAACACGAACAAAATTTGATGATTATGCTCCAGACTTTGAGAGATCATAGGCTTTTTGCCAAATTATCAAAGTGTGAATTTTGGTTAGAGATTGTGACATTCCTAAGGCATGTTGTATTTAAGGATGGATTATGGTGGATCTTACAAAGATAGAGGTTATTCATGATTTTCTTATACCTACATCAATTGAGGTTTGTATTTTTATTAGTTTAGTAGTCCAGTATAGGCGGTTCATCAAAAGATTTGCTACTATTGTGGCCCTTATGACCAAGTTGATTAAGAAAGAGGTCCCTTTTCAGTGTTTTGTGCAGTATGAGTCAAGCTTTCAGAAGATCAAGGACTTGCTTATTTTAACTCATATGTTGACTCTTTCAGTTAAGGGTAAGGGGTTTACAATTTACTATGATGCATTTGGTGTCGGTTTGGGTTTTTTGTTTTGATGCAATAGGGTGAATTTATTGCTTATGCATCGAGGCAACTAAAGGTATGTGGGCACAGCTACCACACTCATGATTTGGAGGTTTTGGTTGTAGACTTCGCACTTAAGATTTGGAGGCATTATATGTATGGTGTTCATTGAGAGGTCTATACTGACCATTATAGTCTTTATTACATTATGACCTAGCAGGAGCTTAATTTGAATCAGCAGAGATGGATTGAGTTGCTGAAGGGTTATTATATCTTTGTTCAACACAATCCAGGCAAGGCAAATGTGATGGCGGATATTTTGAGCTAGAAAATGATGAGTACGGGTAGTTTGGCCTTCATTTTAGTTTCAGAGTAGCCTTTGTCTTAGGACATTCAATACTTATCCAACTTGATGGTTTGACTTGATATTTCATACCCCAGGAGGCTTCTTGCAAGCGTTGAGGCTAGATCTATATTGATGGAATAGATTTGGGATTATTATTTTGAGGATAATAGACTTTATGGCATTTCTGACAAGGTGTTAAGAGGTAAGTCTAGCCAGGCTACCTTGGATTCTGAGGATATGAGATTTAATGGCTCCATTTATGTTATGAAGGTTTGATACTTGATTCAGTTGATATTACAAAAGCACATAGCTCCTAATATTCCATTCATCCTGGGATGGTTAAAATGTATAGGGATTTGAGGCAGCATTACTGGTGGAGTGGTATGAAAATGGATGTAGATGACCTTGTAGCTCAATATTTGTGTTGTCAGTAGGTAAATGCTAAGCATCAGAAATTAGGTGGATTTCTTCAAAGACTACCTATTCCCAATTGGATGTGGGAGAGGATTACTATAGACTTTGTGAGTGGTTTATCTCATACTTTCTGTGGTTCCAACAATATTTGGGTCATTGTAGATCAGTTGACAAAATTGGCTTATCTTATCCCAAATTCATATTTTCTTTGGTAAAAGGTTATCCTGTATCTATATTTGTAAGATAGTTTGCCTTCATGGAGTACCCGTGTCCATTATTTCATATAGAGGTGTAGTGTTCACTTCTAGCTTCTGAAGGACTTTTCAGGAGAATTTAGGTACTCAATTTGATCTCATCACTGCATTCCACCCCTATAGTATTGGTCAATAAGAGGACACTATTCAGGTTTTAGAGGATATGCTCCACTCATGTGTGATGGACTTTGGAGGTTAGTGGGAAGAGCACTTAGACGTAGCAGAGTTTGCTTCTAATAATAGCTCTCATTCTAGTACTGAGATAGTACTATTTCAGGCACTGTATGGTGGGCAATTTCAATCGTCAATTGGCTGGTTTGATACTTTTAAGGTTAGTCCTCATGGTACCGACTTGCTTCATGATTCGTTGGATAGTGCACAGGTGATACAAGATAGGTTACGGGTATCTTAGATTAGGAAAAAGAGTTATGCTTATCATAGGCGTTGGTCATTGAAGTTTGGAATTAATGTACGAGTTTTCCTTTGAGTATCACCCATAAAGGTGATGATAAGATTTGGAATGAGGGGAAAGCTCATCCCTAGGTATATTAGGCTATTTGAGTACCTTGGACCAATAGTGATGTAGCTTATGAGTTAGCCCTGCTCCTAAATTTTTTAGTTGTTCACCCAATTTTCTATGTTGCAGATCTAAATTCTTACCTTTGTGGAGGATCTAATACTTGTATTGGCCAGGGATGTTAGATAATTATGCTATAAAGATATTCTAGTAGTTAGTGATCGATAGAGATACCGTCTATTTGGGGAGGCTACCTGGAAGATCGAGAATGAAATACAGGCTTAGTATCCCTACCTATTCAAGCCTTCAAGTACATCTCAATCTTTTACTTTCATGGATGAAAGTCCTTTTAGTAAAGGATATTGTAATGACTTTCTAGGTTATTTTCTTTATTTCCAAATTATTCTTGTATTTAGAGCTTTCTCATAGTTGCCCTAAGTCCTTAATGACTTGCTGGAGCCGACAATTTGGTCACTAAGTAATTCCTTTGGCTTTTAGAGACAATTCGCTGTTTTGAAGTTTCCACTGTTAACAATTAGGTATTGGGCATAAACTATAGGTAAATAGGCACGTATTCCAATCCCTACATTTTTGCTATCTCAAGAACATTAATTTTAGGCTAGGGGACCCTTGGTTCGGGTCCCGAGGCTTTTGGACTCATTTTGGACTATTAGGTGAAAATTTGTTAAAATGGTCCTTTAGGTGTGAAACCCACATTTGTCATAGAAAACCTCGAATCAAAACTTGATGGCGTTGTTTAGTTCAAAATTTTGAATTTTTTGGGGTATCATAGTTCATTTGTGCTCACGGGATTCCGAATGAGTCCTGAAGGGTCGATCTATGACTTGGATTTTGCCAAGTCTGTTAGTGACTTCTGTGTTGGTGCCATAACCTTAGGAGATGCTTGGTCTCCTAGGTGATGACTCCTTAGCATGCCTTGGAGCGCCTAAGTAGCATTCCTTCTTGGCAAGGCCATCGCCTGAGCAATGTCTTGGTCGCCTGGGAAAGCCATGTGTCGCCTTTACGACTAAGTTCCATATAGAGTGCCACATCCTTAGCTATGCCTCAGCTACCTACGCGAGGTTGCCTGGGTGATGCCTTGTGCCACCTTGACAATAAAGTTGGTGGATTTAAGACTTAGCCTTCTCAATTTTTGTCACTTTTCATGTCCCAAAACTCCATTAAAAACCCTATTGAGGTAAGAGAGTATGGAGATCAATTTATGGGTGTTCAGGGTGAGTTGGAAATCTTATTTTTGTCATTTCTACATCTTTATTCCCATAATTTACCATCTAATTTCTCAATTTACTCCCCAATTTAACTTTGAATCCGTAATTACTTTATGGGCTAATTTAGGGCCCGTTTGTTCTTGGATTTCACCTAATTTAGAGGATAAATGGCCCTTGAGCTTAGGGGAATGTGTTGAGAGTTTCAAAGTTTTTACTGAGCAAGTGGGTCCCACATGAGATTTTTAGCTCGATTTTGGACTTAGAGCATCTATATGCAATATGTATATCTTTATTCTTATACTTATGCACAAATTATAATTTTGATAGTATGACATTGTGTGGAGGATTCTTGAAAGGGAAAAGCTCAAATCTAGTGGACTTTATCGAGATTTCACTTGCATCTAGGTAGGCTAGTCCCACTTCTCTCCTAAATTGGGCCTTATTATGGTATTAGTATAGTATTATGCTAGCGATAGTGGGGTTTTATGACCTGGTTATTATTTTAGCATTGTATGGGTTAAAGTAAGTCGTTTTAGGGCTTTTTCTTTGGATACGACCTTGTCACCCCTCTTAATTATCATAATAACCTTTTAGGTCTAGTTTTGCATTATTTAATACCTTAGGGTATTATTGTAAAGCCTTAGTCTAAGTTTGTGTAGGTGCTTGGCTTAGTAAGGGTTTGTGGGACTAGTAGCGGGTCCCACCAACCCTCTTTTTTTAGGTCAAACATCTAGGTTAGCCCCTTGTAGAATTAGGCAACCTTCTTTGGATATTTTGGGAAATTCTTGAACCTTAGGGTAACTTAGGCCTTCTATCAATTGTTGGTTAGTCGCGATACACGAACTAGAATATGGTTGGCCTCTAAACTCATTTATTACACTAAGTGAGTAAACCTTACTACCCTTGTAAGATATTTTTGAATTTGTTAATTTGATATTAAATAGACTTTAAGGGAGTTATGTCTTTGGAATGTTATTATTATTTGAGATTCACTTACTACTTTCAGTTCAAATTTGACTTTGTGATTTCTTTATGTCATTATTGTGATGATATCATTCTTTTCATTTCAATTTGAGTTTGTCTTTATGGATTGAATGGAATCTCAAGTATGGCATTATAGTTGATTATTATTTAAAGCTATTATTATCAATACCCTCTTCCTTGCTTGCATCTATCAGGCTTATGAGGGCTTTGCTGGTATTTCCTTACTTGTTTTCACCTTTTGGGCTTATGGGGGTCTAGTTATGTTATATTTAGACTGTAACAATCTGAAATTACTTATTCTTGCATACTTATTATTTTATCCGAATTAGAGTATTTATTTTAGATTTAGACTTATCCCTAACTTAATATACTTTCTTGTATTTTATTATGATTTTATTATGATTTAGCTTAGTCGACCAATGATGTCTACTGTGTACCCATTATTTTTGCACTCATATTAAACTTCTTCGTCTTTTTTGATATAGATGTGGGTACAAATCGCCATCACTAACGTGACATCCATCTTATTTTTGGGATACGAGATAGGGTGAGCTTTCAGAGTTGGAGCTAATCCTCTCTCCTTCTGCTATTTTGGATAGTCTTTACACTCAAGAAAACCTATACATTGATAATATTTAGTACTCTTATTTTTTAATTTAGTGGATCTTGTACCAACATTACTAAGTCATGTGATACTCTTTTGTATACTTTCCCCCTTCTCCACTTTTATTTAGTATCTTGCACTTATAATTATTTGTTTACAATCAAGTTATATGCTTTAGTTTGGTTTCTCTTATACTTTCCACCATGTATCCCATTACTAATGTTCTCGTGTATGGTTTGGCTTACTACTGGTGGATTAAAGAAGGTGTCATCATGACATAAGAAATTGGATCATGACAAAAAACCTCATTCGTCATAGCTATTAGGATCAATTCTTTAGTGTGTAAGTGTATTAGCTATGAACTAAGGTCCTGCAAATCCCTTAGCACAAGTTAAGTTGGAAGTGTTCTTACAATATGACTTTGATCTAAGTTTAAACTAGATAACTTCAAACAAGCACTCCACAAAGAATATAAAGAGTTATTAGACCCAATACCCACAAAATTAAATATCTTCGAATTTTCTTTCCAATTACACCAACCATATGTTAATCCTCTTTCAGATTAAAAACTTATGGCTTTTTTGATAAAAAATTTTGTGTTGAAAATTTGTTGTTGCTGCAGTGGGATTAGGTCGTACCAGTGGGATTTGTGTTGTTGTATCAACCCTCCGATAGTACTTATGCTAATTTTTTATTGATTTGGGGTATCTAACTCAAAAATATCATTCCAAAGCCCTAGAGGAGCAAATTTTCCAATGTCTGGGTGAAAATTCTTTGTTGAGATAAGTTTTTTGGTCATCTCTTTGTATTTCAATCCAATAACATCCTATAATCATTAGAATGATATTTAATAGTAGAATTGAGGGTTAGAAACCTAGGTTAATTAGATTTTAGGGGAAAGCCTATAGGTTAGGCTAATATCACCTGAAATTACATTAATGGAGGCATGAAGGAAAGGAAATAACAACCTTGGTGTGACTTGCTTGTTCTAGGATCTTTGGTTGAGGTAGGTTATGGTTTATTCATAGTACATTTGGGTTAGTTATGTATAATAACTATAGTTTTGATGGGAGATTTTATGTCTAGGCATATGGGAATGGAGTTTGGATGGAACGAATAGCAAATTGAATGTAGAGTAGTGGGATTTGATATATCACATGTTGCATATTGATTTCTAGTATGTATTAACCCTTTTATGTTGAGAATTTCCAATTCTTATGAACTAGAGGCAAGTTAGGTGAAAGATAAATTAGTATGAATTTCTATTTGAAGGAGTATGCAAAATAGGTGAAGGTAGTACATAAATATGGTAGTGCCTTGATACTCTGGACTAGTAGTAGTTTAGGATAGCTTAAGTTGTGATTGTTATGGAAGAGGAGCTGGTATCTTTGAAGGTATTTGGAGTGAGGTTAAAGGGGGGATGGGAGAAGTGGTAAGTAAAACTAAGTGTGGCTTGAGATTTAGAGAGGGGGTTGTTGTAGTGGAGCAAATGTTGAGAAGTTTGGTGTTCATATAGATAAAACATGAAGTTAATGTAATAAAGATATAGTTAGGTATTGATATATATTTATGTGGATCCCTTGATGGGTGTTTGTAATTGTATGACTTACTTGTTGAATTATAAAGCAAATATGTGAATGTGGGTAACATAAGAGGAATTACCAACTCATCTTTCATAAAAGGGTGAATCTAATGGTGTGTGTTTGGAATATAGAATATTCTTTTTCAAAGATTTTATGAGCATTAATTATGATAAAAAAAGGTGGTGAATATGATGTTCCATGGTTTCATGGCACTTTCAATGCTTAAAACTACGAAAATATGTAGTTACTTAGGCCATTTTGTTAGATATGATGTGTTTTGTGTTGTGTTTTGTAGGAAACCAGGTTTTGGAAGCTAAACAAAAGAAAAAAAGTTGAAGGCTGCATTTTGGACCACCTATGATGGAATCTACATAGCTTAGGTACCACCTATATGGCGTAGGTAGTAGAGTAGGCAGCAAAAATTTAGTATTCAAAGAAGTTGTAGATAATGAAGATCATTGTAACCTATGGGGGGACCACCTATGGGCCGTAGGTAGTACCTACTCCCCGTAGGTGTCAGAAAAAGTGACCACAAGTGAAAATCCTACAAAGTTTTGAAGATTGTCACCTACGTGGGGCCACCTACAGCCCGTAGATGCCACCTACAACCCGTAGATGCCACCTACGACCTCTAAGTGGCACCGTAGGTAGCCACCGACTCAGTTTTCTTCTTTTGTTTTGGAAAGGATTCCTAGGTTTTCTATGTAATCTATAAATACTTTTGATTCTTATACTCTTTTGACATTTTTTGTTAATTTACACACTTTGATTCACTTTATACTCTTACTAACATATATTGATTTCAAGATTGACTTTTGATACTGGGATTCTTGTGTTCTTGGTTTTCGGTTGATTAATTGATTTGAGACTTTGGGTTTTATTCTTTCATTATTGAGATATTGATTCTATATTTTCTTTATCAAATTCAATGGATTGTTTCGCAACTATGAGCAGTTAATTCCCTTTGCTAGGTTGTGGAAACCTAATTGGTTAACAAAGTAAGGGAAGTGTGAAATTCGACTAAACCATTTTTATTGCATGTATTGTGATCTTCTTTCTATTAATTGCTTCCTTGGATATTGCAGAATCTAGGGACTCAAATGTATTTGCGATCACCTTCATAAAGAAGGTCAAGATTTGGAAAAGAAGGTTACAACAGTGATTTGAGGCTATCAACCCCCTTCTAATAACTTGAGACCCATAAGGTGAAAGTTAAACTAGGATCAAATACAAGGGTTAGTAAGGAAACAACCTGAGACTCACAAAGTGAAGGGTGAGATTCACCAAAGACATTCACAAGATGGTTGGTGATACATAGCTTGTGTTATTTTGCATGCGTGTAATGACCCGGGACTACCCCTTAGTCGTCACATAGTGCTTACAGTCCCGAGGGACCATGAGCTAGTATCTTCTGTGAGCACTGGACAACATGATCATAAATGTCGAAGAATACTGACATGCCATAAGGTTTTAATAATTGAATTTAAACTGAAATATGAGTCTATAGAAACAACTGACTGAATCTGATAAAATAATGATAAACTGGATAACTAACTGTAATATCTGAATACTGAATAACTGACTCTAATGTCTGAAAAGCCTCTAAAACTAACTGACTGAATATAAGTTGATGGGACAGGCCCCAACTAACTCCAACTAACTACTAACCGAGACATGAAATAAAGTAAGCCTGTCCTCGAAGTATGAAGACTCACCACTGCTACTGATGAGGATCCGATAAGTCTAATCGCGAGCTGGGAACTGAATGTCAGAACCTATGATATAATACATCATAGTGCAAAAGAAAAGGTATGCGATCAGTACTTTGAATGTACTGGTATGCTAAATGATGTAGGCTCATGTTCATGGTTTCATGAACAGAACTAATAATTTATTGGATATACATGTAAAGCATGGAGTACTGAATAAAGAGCATGGAATCTGTAGATACTAAAAATGCATGAAAATTTATAAATACTGAGGATGCATGACAAGGCATATAACATGAACTGAGTAAAATCTGTAAAATGAAATACTGAAGCCTCCATCCCTACACTCGCTCGATGCTAAATCCTACTCCCAACTGAAAGACACTGAAATACTAGACTATTCTGAGTTTAACTGACTGATATCTGACTATCCTGATAATTCTCATAGTATGTTCTGTAGACAATTCTATAATGTACTGAGACTAGACTAAGTAAACAACTATGGTTTTCGGGTATTCAATACCCCTAGGACTCAAAAACAATAATAGTAAAATGACACTAAATCTTAGAAGACAAAGCATGAAGGCTTTTATGAAATCAATCACTCTTGTAGGCATTTTATCAAACACTTGGAGTTCATGGTTTATCAAATCATAGGAATGTCATGGAACTTGTAGTAAAAGCATGAATTCAACATGAATAATACTAAATCATGATTTAATTCAAGAAATGATAACAATAAAACATGGAGAATTGAATAGAAACAATAATTTCGTTGAAACATGGTATAAAATCATAGTTCAAGGAGATTCATGGGTGAAATCACAATTTAAAACATAATAACTAGAAAGATTATAACTTGGTGATTAAAATAGGTTACTTAGGCTCCATGGATGAAATGGGTCCATGGATGAACATCTAACATACCTGGGATAGTGAATTTCTTGAAGTTCTGGGTGCGTTCTTAAGGATTGGCCTTGAAATTGCAGAGCTAGGGTTCTTGATTTGGGAAAGAAAGCTTCTTGATTTAGGGGAACCTAATTAATAATGAGTTTAAAACCATTTTTAGGGCTTAAAAGCACACCTGGACGGATAAAAATTAGGGGAAAGGATTGTTTTACCCTTGGGCAAAACTTTTAATTTTCGTTGAATTTTTCCGAAATGGGCACCTAGAAACTGACAACTGGGAACTGGGATGACATCAAGATGCGAAAAAATATTGGTGCACCTTTGATTCTGATTTTCACCATTGGCGCGGCGGGCCATGATCGCGCTACCTCACTAGAATTGGATAATTATGAACTAGTCCTATAGAGCGATGCACCACTATCATGGAGAAACACTGGAAATTGACAATTTCTATTTACATTGACTCCGCGATTCTCTAAGGATCAAAATGACGGTGTTTAACGACTGAAACTTAAAATTTCCATAACTTCTTACCTGGTTATTGAATTTAGGCAAATTTTATATCGTTGGAATGCTAATTGAATTTCCTCCACAATGGCAGGCTCTAAACTAAAAAATAATAAGTATTTTGAAAATTATATATAGGAATACACATATATTGTGACTTAGATTATGCTAGGGAAATATGGGGCATTATAATGCGTGACCATGAGATAGTCAGATTGAGTACGATAAACCTATGGATTTAGAAGCCACGAAGAACACAGACCTAGTGTTTGTTTCAAGTTGTTTACAACCAAAAGCATTCAAATGTTGGTACCTAATTACTTCAAACCCCTCATTTAGTTTCTCTCCCTTCCGGCTAATTTAGCAAGTTTGAGAAATGAGTTTGACCTATTCCTTGTGGGATCAAACCCAACTATTTAGGTTACTATAATTTGACAGCGATCACATTGTATATTTTTGGAGGGTATAGTTTGTGTGATATAAATTTTGGTGTTGCTGCCAGGGAATACAGTTGCAGAGTTGTTGATTTAAGTTGTTGAGGTTTTGGGGTTTTATTTTTCTGTTATTCTTGGGGCATCTTTTGATGTATTCCTAGCACGGGAGAAGGTAATCCCTTACTCTTACTTAATCCTTATCCAGAGAGAATCCTACAATTTAATCATAGGATGGTAGAACACAAACGTACAGGTCATCTTGAGGAAATCCAGGATAATCCTAATGGCTTGCCTCCTCCTCCTCCTGGTATAGTATAGGATATGATTGATCAAACTACTAATCAATTATTAACATAAGTAAATACTGCTAATGTAAGAAGAGGTGTATACACATATTATATAGCTTAGTAGGTAGAGCTAGTAGGACAAAAATAAGGAGCATATCCTTGAGCAGAACTCGACAAAAACTAAGATAGAGGTCAAAGGGGTAGAAATCAAGTACTCCCATCCTATGAGTAACTACCACCATATCATGATTCAGAGGAGGACTTAGGATATGTTGAGCCTACCGAGATAGGAGATATAATTTCTCTTGAATTGTCACCGGGTGTGAAGTTCAACATTACTAGTGTTATGATCTAGTTATTGAATTTGAAAGGTGTGTTTGCGGGCTTACCAACGGATGATGCAAATATGCACCTTATTAATTTTGTTGGAATTTCCACTTCATACACTATATCTGGGGTAGATCAGGAAGATCTTAGATGCATGTTGTTCCTTTTCTCTCTAACTGGTAAAGCTACACTATGGTTAGAAGAGATTCCATGTGGGTCCATTACTACTTGGAATGAGTTGTAGAAGAAGTTTTTGGATTGTTTCTTCCCTCTATCCAGAATTCTACAATTGAAGAATGAGATATATAATTTCAGGTAGTTACATTATAAATCAATGTATGAGGCATGGATTTGGTTTAAAAAAAAGTTGATAATGGTGCCTAATCATACAATTGTAGGAAGCGAAATACTAGAAATATTCTATTGAGCCCTTAGCACCAGTTCAAAAGATATGGTGGACACTATTACTGGTGGAGCATTCATACACCTACGTTGGGAGGCAGCACTGGAGATATTAGATCAGATCACTCTCACCAATCAAGGGTGTCATACTTGGGAGGTAGAGAGAGGAACTACATATATGCTATTGGGGCTTCTAGTGAGCACAAAGCTATTGATGACATAGTGGTGCAAGAGGTTGCTTAGCTAAGGAAGGAAGTTAGGTTGATGACAAAGCAGTTTGTGATAATGAATTCCGAGAAGGTGAATGCAGTGGGTACTTAAGGTAGGGCCTCTAGATCATAAAATACAGATGTGGATGAAGAGGCAAATAGAGTTAGTGAGATTTCAAGCCATGGGAAAATCATCTGCTCAGGATAATCGAAACTCCAAGAAAGGGAACTAAGTTTGAAACTTTAATGAGGAAAGGTATAGATATCAAAGAACCAAGAGACATGATTACTAGATATATAAGGATGATTATAAATAGAAGGGTGGCCTATATGTTCCACCAGTCAGCTCTGATAGTGAATCAAGGATGGAGGCTATGTCGTCCAAGATAGTAAAGGGTCAGAAAGGTCAAGAAAATTTCCTTAGGGAAATTAGGGCAGACATATCAGTTTTGACCCAAAAAGTAGAATTATATGCCACTGCAATCAAGAAATTGGAGCATCAATTTAGCCAAATATCTGCATCTTTGAATCAGCAGTAGTCAGGCACCCTTCCAAGCAATACAGTGCAGAATCCTAAGAAAAATGATCATTGTTTGGACATTACCACTCGAAGTGGTAAGGCTATTATTGACCCCCGCATGCCTATGGATGATGATCCATAAAATGATAGTGTTTATATTGATGTGACACTTGAAGAAGAGTTAGAGAAGTTAGTGACTATTGCTCAGTTATCAGAAAAATTGAATGGTATTGATCATAATATTGCAAAGGATAAAGTTAAGGAAATGGTAAATGAACCGGTACTAAAGAATATTCCATGATAGCCCTTTTCTTTTCCTTATAGATTGAAGAAGAAATAAGAGGAAAGGAAATAAGAAGTTCTTATCAATGTTGAAAGAGTTGTCTATTAATATTCCTCTTATTGAGGCATTAGAGATGATGCCTAGTTATGCCAAGTTCATGAAGGATTTAGTTACTAAAAAGCGAATGGTGGGTTTTGAGCCAGCTAATAATGTTCATCATTACAGTGCTGTCAATTCCCAATTGTTGGTTTAGAAGGAGGACACCAGAGCATTTACTATGCCATATACCATTGGGTCCTTTAAATTCGCTTAGTCTTTATGTGATTTGGGAGCTACTATCAATCTAATTCCATTGTTAGTATACAATCAGTTAGGGTTGGGGATATCCGAACTTACATCTATAAGGTTATTGATGGCTGGCCGGACTGTGGAAAAATTGGTAGGTATTATTATAATGTTTTGGTGAGGGTGGAATCCCTAATATTTCCTATTGATTTTGTTATATGTGATAGTGAGGTGGACTTTAAAGTCCCCATTATCTTGGGTAGGCCCTTCTTATCTACTAGTAGAGTACTGGTCAATATGGAGTTAGGGCAGATAAAGTTCAAACTAAATAATGAGAAGGTGATCTTTAATGTCTGTCAGTCGATACAGTAGCCAAAGTATATAAAGGTGGTATCTATAAAAGACACTATTGATGATACTGATGCATTGACTATAACCATTGAGGAGAGACTTGGGGTTGAGGCACTGGGAGCGGTCATCATAAACTTTAACAACGATGGCATTGATAAGTAAGATGATATAGTGAACTTATTATATGGTAGAGGTTCCTATAGTAATGCTTTGAAAAAGCTTGACCTTGATCTGAGGAATAAAACCACTTCTCTAGTTTGCTCATATATTGAGGAGCCACCGGTCTTAGAATTTAAGGCCCTCCTATCTCACTTGAAATATGCATTTTTATGGATTTATAATACATTGTCAGTCATAATTGCGGCTGAATTATTAGAGACATGGGTTGAGGCATTAATATCAGTGTTGCAGAGATTCAAGAGAGCCATCAGATGGACCATTGCAGTCATTATAGGGATTCCACTAAGTATTTGCATTCTTATGATATAGCTTGAAGTGGAGTGTATACCCAACATCGAGTACCAGTGTAGGCTGAATTTGGATATATAAAAGGTAGTGAATAAAGAAATTATCAATTGGTTTGATTGTAAAGTGGTTTACACCATTACAAATAGCAAATAGGTCTTCCCAGTTCAATGCATACCAAAGATGGATGGGATCACTAAGGTCACTAATATGAAGAATGAATTGGTGCCTATGAGATCGATTACTAGATTTAGAGTACAAATAGATTATAAAAATCTGAATACTTGGACCCAAAAGTACCATTTCCCTATGTCTTTCATGGATCAGATACTTGAACGACTAGTAGACAAGGGTTGGTATTATTTTCTTGATGGGTACTCAGTATACAATAAGATCTCTTTGCTCTCAAGGACTAGGAAAAGGGTACTTTTACTTTCCCTTATAGGACTTTATCATTCAAGAGGATGTCAATTGGATTATGCAATACTCCTGCCACCTTTCAGAGATGTCTGATATCTATATTTTTTGACATGGTGGAAGATACTATAGAGGTATTCATGGATGACTTTTTTGTAGTTGGGACTCCTTTGATGATTGTTTGGCCCATTTGGCCAACGTACTCTAAAGATGTGAGGAGTATAATATGGTGCTGAATTAAGAGAATGGCCATTTTATAATAAAGGAAGATGTTGTTCTTTGTCATAAAATCTTAAAATTTGCTATTGAGGTGGATAGAGAAAAGATTGAGGTGATTGAAAAATTACCTCCTCCAATCTCAGTTAGAGGTATCCAAAGTTGTTGGGGTCATGTTGATTTTGTAGGAGGTTTATCAAGGACTTCTCTAAAATTTCTAATCCTCTATGTAAGCTTTTAGATAAAGAGGTGAAATTTGTATTTGATGATGCATTTCTCAAGGCCCTTGAGTGCCTTAAAGAGCGATCAATCTCAGCTCCTATTATTATATCCCCTGATTAGTCATTACTATTTGAGGTGATGTGTGATGCTAGCGGAGCTTCCTTAGGTGATGTCCTAGGCCAAAGATGTGAGAAAATCCTTCATCCGATCTATTATGCCAGCAAGGCATTAAACCCTACACAGAAGCACTATATAGTCACTGAGTAGGAGCTTCTTGTGGTGGTTTTTTCCTTTGAGAAGTTTTGATCTTATTTGATTTGGACAAAGGTCATAATTCATGCATATCATGCAACTTTGACATACCTAATATCGAAGAAGGATGATAAACCAAGTTTTGTACCGTGGATCTTCTTACTGCACGAATTTAACTTTGAGGTGAAAGATAAGAAAGGCAATAAAAACCAGGTCACTGATTAATTGTCTCGCCTTGAGGAGGAGGCAATGCAGAAGTTAGGGTATGAACTGGACATAGATGATACATTTCCAGATGAGCGGGTCTTTGCAGCATCTTAAGATTTAATCCCCTGATTTGCTGATTTATCCAACTTTTTTTCAAGTGATCTTGTTTTGAAAGATTTGTCATTCCAGCAACGAAAGTAGTTCATGCATGAGGTGAGAAAATTTTTCTGGGATAAGCCTTATCTCTTTTAGATTTGTGCAAATGGTGTAATTCGTAAGTGTATTCTTGAGGTCAAGATGATGAGCATCCTTGAGGCTTGTCATTCCTCACCAGTGAGAGCTCATCATAGTGGTACACACATAGCCTATAAGATTTTACAATGTGGGTATTATTTCCCAACTATCTTTAAGGATGCTCATGACTATGCTCAAGTGTGTGACTAGTGTCAGCGTCAAGGCAATATTTCATGGAGATATGAACTTCCCATAAAACCTATCCTTGAGTTAGAGTTGTTTGATGTATGGGGAATCAACTTCATGGGTCTATTTGTGAGCTCCTATGGGATGAAGTATATTCTAGTAGTAGTCGACTATGTTTTAAAGTGGGTAGAAATAGTTGCACTTCCCAATAATAAGGTTCGAAGTGTCACTACATTCTTGAAAAAAACATATTTCTTGATTTGGCACTCCACGTGGTATTATTAGTAATGGTGGGTCTCACTTTTGCAATCATATTTTCAAGGACCTGCTCAAAAAATACAATGTAACACATAAGGTGGAAACACTTTACCATCCTCAGATGAGTAGGAAGGTTGAGGTCTCCAATAGAGAGATCAAGTCCAGATTGGAAAAAACTGTGAATACCAACAAGACTAACTAGTTGAAACATCTGGATTTTGGCCCTAGGAAAATTCTTAAGCTTTAAGCTCACTGTCCTAGTAATGACTCATCATACAAGTCATATGGTGTAGGTACAGGTCAGGTGACACTAGTCGTTAGGTGTCCAGTAGATGGTGGTTGGGTTTTTGGTATTGATAATAACTTGGTACTATAAGTCGTTAGGGGTGGTGACGACTCATTAGGATGATCCTTAATCAAATTAGTAACCTAGTGTCTTGGCTTGGCTTGGATTAAACTATGAGTGTCTCACTAAGAGCCGTGAGGATAGGTTATGAGTGGTAGGGTTGAGTCATATATTGTTCAGTGTCTAATCCCTTGGGTTCTATCTTGGATAGGACTAGGACATATGAGTCATATGGTCAGGTCATGAGTGGAATCAAAATGGTT
The DNA here is from genome assembly GCA_030864215.1 of Capsicum pubescens. NCBI lineage: Eukaryota > Viridiplantae > Streptophyta > Magnoliopsida > Solanales > Solanaceae > Capsicum > Capsicum pubescens. Next base: position 220,773,293 of record CM061542.1, on the reverse strand, counting down.
AAATGATTAAGGATGGTTCTGAAAACGTTATGGGGTACGAAGGATCCCCCAAGTGATTTTTATAATAGAGTTTGTAGGGTATGAAGGACTCCCCTAAGTTTTGGCTGGTGATATTGATTGGAAACTATAGTTGGTATGACGATACCACTTATTAATGCCTTAATATTTAACTCCTGTAATTGGTGGTTTAGTGATGTGCTAAAGGTTTTAATTGGGCAATAATGGGGTTTTTGATAACTAGTCATGAAGGTATGGGTCTGAAGGATGGACACAAGAAACTGCATGGTTCACACTATTGAGATGATTGTATCTTTGTTTGATGTAGAGTCGGAGTATTCCCTGATCTTTCTTGATACCTCTGGTTCGTGCAGCTAACATACGAAATGGCTCTTTTAGCAGGGGAAGCTGAACCTATATAGATCGTGGGTGGATATTATGATGGTTAAGCTATACAGTCCAGGTTAATATTTTTAATGAATGCTAAACCTTACTCCCTATCCTAGAAAGATATATATATATGTTTATATATATACATATATATATATATGAGTGTGTGTGATTAGATATGGTTATTTGATTTGGTTTTGAAAGATGAAATTATTTTATCTTTATCCCTGAGTTACATGCTAGTGTTCACTTTGCTAACCATCTTCGGGTGTTGTATCCACACATGATGCAGGAACCGACCATACTACCATTCCTCCTGCTCAGGGACTTGGATTCGGGGATAGCTTTGAGTCAGATTAAAGTAATGAGCTTCCATACTCAGAAAGACCCCATTTCATGCTATGCATTTCTTTTCATTATTGTTATTTCTTTGGTTTTAATTTTTTTTATTGTTGGGGGCATGTCCCAACCAGAGAGTCTTTGATTCTTGTTAGAGGCTTTGTTGGACTAGTATGGGCATGGACGGCGGTGATATTAGTGTTAACATTGGTAATTGTATTGGCATTGGGATTGGTATTGGTTGGATATTTGGTTGTGGCCATTTGGTTATGGTTATAGACTTACTTTATTGTGTTTAGATTATTATTGTTATATCTTGTAATATATTCAAAATTCATCTAACATGGGGTGTAGGGTTGTTAATGGTGGGGTATTCGGGGTGTCTTCAGTCCTGGTTAGACTTAAGATACCCTACACGACTAGGACCTGGTTCGGGTCATGTCAGATAGGTATTAGAGATCTAGGTTTGTGGTCAATTGGGAGTTCACAAATTCGTATAGGTTAGAGTCTCTTTTAAGGGTTTGTAGCATTCCGTACTCATAAGGGAGAGGCTACGAGGCATTTAGGAATGTTTGTCATTCTTGTGTTGTATTTTTGGGCTTTAAAATCTAAGGTCCTAAAATATTCTCTGATTCCCATTTGTTCTCTTTTTAGATCATACCTCCCAGTCGATCTGAAGTTCACAAAAACTTCTCTATCCCACTCGAGGATAATGTTGATAGGACATGTCCTACTTATAGGGTCCAAACTCAATCTAGGGGTCTAGTTCCTAATTGACCTTCTGGAGTTCCATCGGTCCCCTCCAGTCCTACTCAATCTCCTCAAGGTGATGTCAAGAATGATGAGTTTCATCAGTTTATTCATATGCTAGTGCAGTTGGTAGCTTCTCAAGCTGAGCATGGTGCTTCTGTTACTTCATCTTTTGAGGCCATAAGGGTTGGCCGGTTTATGAGTTTGAACCCTTCAACCTTTACTGGAGTTAAGTTCGAGGAGGATCCTCAAAGTTTCCTTGATGAGATGGAAAAGATCTTCCGTATTATGCATGCAACTAATATGGAGGGTGTGGAGTTTGCTGCCTACCAGCTAAAAGATGTGGACTATCAGTAGTATAAGGAATGGAACTAGTCAAGGGGTGTCGATGCTGAGTCAGTCCTATGGAATGATTTTTCTACTTCTTTCCTAGATCGCTTCTTTCCTCAAGATTTGATGGAGGTGAAGACGGAAGAGTTTGTTATCCTGAAGAAAGGAAAGATGCCAGTCAAGAAGTAAGCCTTAAAGTTTCACCAGTTGTCTAGGTATGCTCCAGAGTTGGTTTCTAGGATGAGGGCTAGAATAAGAAAGTTCACTTCTGGGTTATCTCAATGCTTGATTTTATAGAGTAAGGCTGCTTTGTTTAACAAGTACATGGACATCTCCAGGTTGGTGGTGTACATGTAGCAGGTTGAGGAAGAGAAGAAACATATAGAGATAGGGTAGAGGCAGAGTAAAGAGTTTAGATTTTCTTAGCAGGGTAGTGGCCAACAACAGAGTGGCATGGAGGGTGGGAAGTGGTCCAAAAAGAAGTGGGATAATTTTGGATCTTACTCAATGGTTAGTCCTCTCAACCCAAAGTTGTCTGGTGATAGGTGTTCTCATGGTGGCAAAAGTTATAGGGCACAGGGTGCCCAATCTCAGGATAGTAGGGCCCAATTAGCTCTATCTTATCCTCTCTGCAGATTTTATGGTCTACTGTATCGGGGTTACTGCGATAAAGAAGAGGACAAGTGCTTCAATTATGGTAAGCTAGGGCACATGCTTAGAAATTTTCCAGTGGCTAAGGTTTCTTCTCGTGCAAACAAGGTTCCAGTTTCCTCTTCTTCAACTCCAACACAAAGGGGTAAGCCATCTAGCTCAGGAACTAGGCGTAACTAACTCTATACTCTTACTACTTGTTAGGAGTCTAAGGCTTTGCCTGATCTCGTTACTGGTATGTTGAAACTCTTTTCCTATGATGCATACTATTTGCTTGATTTGGATCTATTCTTTAATATGTTACCCTATTTGTAGTTGTACATTTTGGTTTCCAACCTTTTTTCTATTTCTACCCTGGTGGGTGACTCTGTGGTTGCTAAAAGAGTCTATAGGGGTTGTGTGGTATCTCTGAGTGATCGAGAGACTTTGGTTGATCTGTTTAAGTTAGACATGGTTGATTTTGATGTCATGTTGGGGATGGATTGGTAGCACTCATGCTATGTTTCTCTAGACTGTCAAACCCATAAGGTCAACTTTAAATTCCCTAATAAGCTAGTTATTTAATGGGAATATGGTTCCCTAGCTCCTAAGCGTAGGTTCATATCATATATTAGAGCCTAAAGATTAATTTCCAAGGGGAGTCTCTATCATCTAGTTTGGGTTACAGATTCTAACTCGGAGGGTCCTTCTTTATATTATATCCTGGTGGTGAATGAATTCCCTAAGGTCTTCCCTGATGACCTTCCTAGTGTACCTCCATATAGGGAGATTCATTTTGGGATTGATCTTATTTCCTACAGTCATACTATTTCTATTCCCCTGTATAGAATGGCTCTGGCTGAGTTAAAGAAGCTTAAGAAGCAATTAAGGGATCTTTTAGATAAGGGTTTCATCCATCCTAGTGTGTCTCCATAGGGTGCACCAATGTTGTTTATGTGTAATAAGGATGGTTCCCTTTAGATGTCCATTAATTACCGGCAACTGAATAAGGTGATGGTAAATAATAAGTACCCTCTTCCAAGAATAGATTATTTGTTTGATCAGCTTCAGGGTGGTAAGTTTTTCTCCAAGATTGATCTTCTGTCTGGGTATCATCAGCTAAAGATTAGGGAGGTGGATATTCCAATTACTATTTTTCATACCCATTATGGGCATTTTGAGTTTCTGGTTATGTTTTTTGAATTGACTAATGCCCCAGCAGCATTCATATATGATATTCTGGTATACTTAAAGAGCGAGGTAGATCATGTCAATCACCTTCGCATTGTATTGCAGACCCTAAAAGATCAGCAATTGTATGCCAAATTTTTGAAATGTGAATTCTGGTTGAACGTTATCACTTTTCTGGGGCATGTCATTTCAAGTGAAGGGATTATAGTGGATCTGCAGAAAGTTGCAGTGGTTAAGAAGTGGCCTAGAATCATAACCCTAACTGATATCCCTAGATTTTAGGTTTAGCTAGTTATTAAAGGAGGTTTGTGTAAAGCTTTTCGACTATAGTTACCCGTTGACTAAGTTAACTCAGAAGAAGATAAAGTTTTTGTGATCTGATGCTTTTGAGGGTAGTTGTTAGAAGCTGAGAGATAAGCTAACTTCAGCACAGGTCTTGACTTTATTTAAAGGCACTGATGGTTTTGTAATCTATTGTGATGCATCCCATATGGGGCTTGGTTGTATTTTGATGCAGCATGGCAAGATAATAGCTTATGCCTCTAGAAAATTGAAGGTATGGGACAAAAATTATCCAACTCATGACATGGAGTTATTGGCTATGGTTTTCGCATTAAAAACCTAAAGTCACTATTTGTATGGAGTACATATGGATATCTTATCAGATCATAAGAGCCTACAATATGTGTTTAATCAGAAAGAGTTTAACCTCAGACAAAGAAAATGGCTTGAGCTGCTTAAGGATTATGAAATGAGTCTTCACTACCACCCAAGTAAAGCTATCGTGGTTTTTGATACTCTTAGTAGGTTATCTACGGGGACTCTAGCTCGTGTGGATGAGGGAAAGCAATAAATGGTGAAAGATGTTCACCATTTGGCTAACCTTTGAGTTCATCTCTTAGAATCTAAGGGTGGTGGTGTATTTTTTCAGAAGTTAGCGAAGTCATCCCTAGGTTCTGAGGTGAAGGAGAAGCAAGCATTAGATCCTATCTTGATGAGGATCAAGGGTGATTTAGGTAGGAAGAAAGTAATGGCATTTGAGGTTATTTGTGATGGTACATTGCGGTACCAAGGGAGATTGTGCGTTCCAGATGTAGATGGATTGCGAGAGAGGATCTTTGTTGAGGCGCATGAGTCATTTTATACTATTCATCTTGGCTTAAAAAAATGTATCATGACCATAAAAAGATATATAGGTGGAATAACATGAAGCGAGATGTAGCTAGTTTTGTGGCTAAGTGCATGGTGTGCCAACAAGTGAAAGTTGAGAACATGAGACTCAAAGGGTAATATCAAGAAATTGAGTTGCCTATGTAGAAGTAAGAAGTTATCAACATGGATTTCATTACTGATCTTCCCCGATCTTGAAATTAGTTTGATTCTATTTGGGTCATCATGGATAGGATGACTAAGTCTGCTCACTTTTTGCCAGTGAGGACTAATTTTTCTACAGAGTATTATGCAAGGTTATACCTCTAAAAAATTGTGTAGTTGCATGGGGTACCTATTTCTATTATCTCAGATTGTGGTACACAATTTTCATTGCACTTTTGGTGGTTTTTTCAGAAAAATTTGGGGACCAAAGTGAGACCTAGTACTGATTTTCACCTACAGTAGGATGGGCAATAAAAAAAAACTATTCTGACATTGGAAAATATGCTTCGAGCTTGCGTGATTGACTATGGTGGTAGTTGAGTTGAGCATTTGCCTCTTATAGAGTTTGTATATAATAATAGCTACAACTATAGCATTGGGATGGTTATATTTGAGGCATTGTATGATCAGAGGTGTAGGTATCTTATTGGGTTGTTCGAGGTTGGTGAGGCGGTGATTCTTGGTCCAAATTTGGTTCACCAAGCCATGGAGAAAGTGAAGCTGATTTGGGATAGGCTTAAAGTATTCCAAAGTCGCGAGAAGTCCTATGCAGATATGAGGCATAGGAAGTTTGAGGTTGGGGTTAGGGTTAGGGTTAGGGTGTTCTTAAACGTGCCTCCCATAAAGGGAGTGATGCAGTTTGGGAAGAAAGGGAAGCTTAGTCCCCAGTTTATTAGTCCGTACTTTGTTTTTAGAAGGGTTGGAAATATTGTGTATGAGTTGGAGTTGTCTTCTAGTTTGAGCTCCATTCACCCGGTGTTCCATGTCACTATGTTAAGAAAGTGTGTGGGTGTTTTGTCACAAATTATTCCTATGAAGGATATTGTTATTTTGGATTCCCAATCTTATGAGGAGGTCCTTGTTGAAATGTTAGATCGGCAAGTTCATCAGTTGCGTACCAAGGATGTAGCTTCGGTAAAGATTTTATGGAGGAACCACAAGGTCAAAGAGGCTACTTGGGAAGCTGGAGAGAACATGAAGTCCAAGTATCCATTCTTATTTCCCATTATGGAAAATCAGGCTTGAGATATGTATTGTTCTTAACATCTTTGTTTTCTGTCTTTGTTAAAAGGTAGATTGTGAATTCCTTAGTAATTCGTTTTCTGTCTTAAAGGTAAATATAGAGATGTTTGGGGGTTTAATCGTGCAAGTCACTACCTTTCCCATTATTTGAGGCTGAATGATCCAAGTGGGGGAGAATTGAAACACCCTGGATTTTGGACCTTGGAAAATTCTTGAGCTTTGAGCTCAGTGTCCTAGAAATGACACATCACATGAATTGTATGGTGTAGGTACAGGTCAGGTGACCCTAGTTGTTTGGTTTCCAATGGATAGTGGTTGGTTTTTTGATCTTGTTGGTTCATTTAGGGTGGTAACAATTCGTTAGAATGATCATTAATCAAATCAATAACTTAGTTGCATGGCTTGGCTCTGAGTATGAGTGGTCCACTAAGATCCATAAAGATAGGTTATGACTGGTAGGGTTTAGTCGTATGTTATCTAGTGTCTAATCCCATGGGTTCTGTCTTGGATATGACTAGACCATATGAGTCGTATAGTCAGGTCACGAGTGGGATCATAGAGTCATATGGTGGACAGTGTATAGGTGTCCAACTCACTGTCTTGGTGATGACTCAAGGGTACATGTCGTAGGTTGTGGTCCCGAGTCAAGGGGTCAACTCATAACCATATGTGACCTTTTTTTGGCCTATAAGTTGGGGGTCTTCTGGATATTTCCCACATTAAGTCCTTTTGATACCACGATTTAAAACATCCTTTGGGAATTCATTAACACGATATTCCCATTAAAACATTCTCAAACTCTCTGTTCATGAAAAAGATAAGGTTTCATCAAGCTAATCTATTAAGGCTTTCAAGGGAGATTTTTCTTTGTGCTTTTTGGTGTCTAAGTCGTGTTATTCTTCCCTTATTGTTATTTTACTCAAGGAATATGTTTTAATGTATGGTTTTCATAGTATTGTTATGGTTTTGAAATAAAGGTTGGAGTTTTGGTAGTTCATAGATAAATATTGCTTCTTATGATTTAATTATGGTTTTGAATATGTGGTTGCATGGGTATGATAGTTGAACTTGGTAATGCTAAATTACTTTAAACTTCTGACTCTTTAAGTGGTTATTACCCCCACCTTATTTTGTAAAATTGGTTAGTAGTTTTGACAAAGGTGGGAATTTGAACTCAGGGTACAATGGAATTCCCAAAGTGTTTGGTTTGACTAATTCTTGAAACTAATGCATAGAAAAAAATGGTTAAATGGTTAACGCTGGTTCTAAAAACCTTGTGGGGTACAAGGGAATCCCCCAAGTGATTTTAATAATGGAGTCTGCAGGGTACAAAGGACTCCCCTAAGTGTTGAATGGTGACATTGCGTGCAATCTATAGTCGGTATAATGATAACACTTAATAATGCCTTAATAATTAACTCCAAGAATTGGTGGTTTAGTTATGTGCTAAAGGTTTTAATTGGGCAATAATAGGGGTTGTGATAGCTAGCCATGAATGTGTGGGTCCAAAGGACGGACACAAGAAACTAGTGATTGGCGTCATGAGGTTTGGTCTTGATGACCTATGTTCATGGTTCACACTATTGATATGATTGTATTTTGGTTTTACAAGGGATCAGGGCATTCCCTGGTCTTCCTTGGTACCTCAGGTTTGTGCGTCTAACACGATCTCAAGCCCTTTCAGCAGGAAGAGCTGAAACCATATATCTCATGAGTAGATTTTATGATGGTTAAGCTACACAATCCAGGTTAAGATTTTAAAATCATGTTACACCTTGCTCCTAACCATCTCCGGGCATTGATCCCCACGCAATGCAGGAATCGGCCATGCTACCATTCTTCCTGCTCAGTGACTTTGATTTGGGGATAGTGTTGAGTCAGATATAAGTGGTGATATTCCATACTCCGGAAGACCCTATTTCATTCTATTGACTTCTTTCCATTATTGTTATTTCTTTAGTTTTGGTTTTGGCTATGGTCCGAGGAATGTTCCGAACAAATATTCTTTGATTCTGGTTAGACTTGAGATACCCAACATAATTAGGCCCTGGTTTGGGTTATGTTACTAGTCAAGGAAGTTAGATGATCCATTGTAGGCCTACCGAATAGCTTTTAAGACCCCGATAGGTGCCTCTCCATATAAGCCTGTGTACGGCAAGTAATATCACTTGCCAGTTGAACTTGAGCATAAGGCATTATGGATGTGGAAAAAGCTCAATTTAGAGTGGGACGATGCTGTTGCCTTGAGGTTGAACAAGGTGAATGAGTCCATGCTTATGAGAGTTCTTCTCTATAAAAAAAAGGGTAAAGTTGTATCATTACAAGAAAATAAAAAAAAAAAGTGTTTGAGCCCAGTGATTTGGTTTTGTTGTATAATTCAAGACTTCACTTGTTCCTTGGTTAGTTGATGTCTAGGAAATATGGACCATTCACCATAGTTTGGGTATTCCCACATGGCACTTTTGAGATGGAATATGACGGTGAATCCCTATTCAAGGTGAATGCGCGGTGGGTGAAGGACTATATAGGAAACCTTAATGAGGTAAGAGTATGTGCAAATATGGACCTTGGTGAAGTCTAAGTAGCCAAGGCAACCGAGTCATGTCGCGATGGTAAATCAGGTATTGCTTGATATGCTTGAGATAGTTTATGATGCAACCCTGTGCTATGTATGTGTGAGATGCTTACTTTGTTCTTTTTGTGTGTTTAATCCAAAACATACCCGGTTAGTCTTGCCTATGTTGTAGGATAGTCGATTAGGAAAGGATCATAGGTCATTTTTGGAATTAGTCCACTTTTAACCTAAATGACCTTCCAGTGAATAAGTATCCCTTGATCTCTATTTTGAGCTTATATAAACTATTTTTCTTGTTTCATCTTTCACATACCCATTTTAGTTATAATGAACTTGTTTTGCCCTTGGTCCTCCTTGGACATTGTGCACCCCAACTCAAGAAAATTGCCTAAGTTGAGAGTTGTTATCATAGAGGTATGTGATTAGAAGTGGGTATGAAGAAGACTGTAAATAGGAGAAAAGAAAGTAAGGCTGGGTATGGTAAAAAATAGAAAAATACAAAGAAAAGAAAAAAAGAAATAACTAAAAAAAATAAATGAAACGACACCCAACCTAAATGAGCTGCAAAAGAATAAAAAGGGAGAAATAAGGGTGGACCAAAAGAAAAATGGTTGATAAGTGGACCCCTCATGTAATTGTAGTGCCAAGGAGGTTTAGTCACTAAATTTCCAAAGGTACCATACCATCCCCCAAGCCTACATTACAAGTTGAGTAAAGTTCTATAGTGATCCTAACCCGACTGTTTGAAAACTAAGGTAAATAAAATAAGGGCAATCCTATGGTATTCGATGCACATTGCTGAACTTCTTTGTGAGTGTGAGTGTCTCGTGATCGTCCCTGCATTAACATACATAATTCTATTGAGTAAGTGGGACTTCTTGGTTGTGAGGATACATGGGTTGTGTTGTTTACTGCTTATTTTTTTAGGTAGTATAACTTGTACATATGTGTGATTTCTCATTGCTAATGTAATGCCATACCTTGATTTCATTATGTCACTTTATCATGCTACATTGATACACACGGCTGATTTTGAAGTGTTAAAATTGAGGGGATGATGTTCTTGAGCTTAAATTGAAATTGACTATCGTAGATGTCTTAGGTTTCTCTTGGTTAAGAGTCTTTGTGTTGTTCGTTGTGTTTTTGTTGCTTGAGGACATGGTTCCTTAGGTTTCTCTTGGTTAACTATCGTTGTGTTGTTCGTTATGTTTTTGTTGCTTGAGAACATGCAAATGTTCTAATTTAAGGGTGTTGCTGTGTCATGGTTTCATGGCACTTTTGACACTTAAAATTATGAAAATATGCACTTACTAAGGCCATTTTTTTAGATTTTATTTTTTTGTATTATGTTTTGCAGTAAACTAGGTTTTGGGATCCAAATAGAAGAAAAGAAGTTGAATGCTGCATTTTGGACCACCTATGTTGGAACCTATGTGGAATAGGTGCCACATACTTAGCATAGGTAGCAGAGTAGGTAGCAAAACTTTGGGATTCAAAGAAGCTGCAGATGATGAAGTTCACTAGAACCTACGAGGGGACTACCTATGATCCACATATAGTATCTATGCCTCGTAGGTGTTAGAACAAGTAACCACAAGTAAAGATCCTGCAATGATTTATTTGAAGACTATCACCCACATGGGGCCACTTACAACCCGTAGGTGCCACCTATGGCCCGTAAGTGGCCAGCGATTCATTTTTCCTCTTTTGTTTTGGAAAGGATCCCTAGGGTTTCTATGTAATTTATAAATACTCTTTTGACATTTTTATTTAGTTTATGCACTTTGATGCACTCTATACTCTTACAAACATATATTGATTTTAGGATTACTTTTTGATCTTGGAATTTTCTTGTTTTTGGTTTTTGGTTGATTAATTAATTCGAGACCTTGGGGTTTCTTCTTTTATTATTGTGAGATTGATAATATGGTTTCTTTGTTGAATTTGATGGATTTTTTTGCAACTATGAGCAGTTAATTCCCTTTGCTAGGGTTTGTGGAACCCTAGTGGGTTTAGGTAATACCCCATATTTTTGGGCTAATCTTTTGTAATACCCCGTATAATTCTAAGCTAGAAAATGAATCATTGTTCCTACGTGTGAAACCTCCAATCCTTTAATTTATATTTGAGTACATGACTTACAATGAGTATCCTAGTGAGAAGAGAGCTTATGATGTGTTAAGCGTGTTCATAAGAGTCACTTAAAGTAAGGCAAGCTAAAGCTTTTGAATCCATCAAGTTTTAGTGTTTGGTTTTGCAAGGGTCATCTTTGAACGAGCATAATTTGATGTATATGTGGTATTTTGACAGATTTAGATCCACCAAATTGTAGAGAATCAAATTAGCTTTCCAACGATACCAATTTTACCAAAATTCGACACCCGAGCTAAAAGTTATGACTTTGCAAAGTGGTGTATCTTCCATCCAAACTGGTTTGATATGCCTTTGAAATGCTCCAGCATATTCGGCGCAGTTTGGGCGCATTTCAGGGGCATAACACACTGGTTTGATATGACTTTGAAATGCCCCAACATTTTGGATGCATTTCTGGGGCATAACACACTGGTTTGATATGCCTTTGAAATGCTCCAGCATTTTGGGCGCATTTCAGGCCACAATTTCAGGGTCAACTTCCAACGATCATAACTTGTTGTATATAATGAACTGGGAGGTATGATATATATCAAATGAAATCTATTTGAGTCTTATTTCCAATGCAATAAATTTCATCCAAATCCAACATGGAGTAAAGAGTTATTCCCAATTTACTTCAGCCTGTCAACTGAGGGATAGCTGCGACTTTGTTTTTCTCCTTAGGGGCATTTTAGTCTTTTCCCCCACCCTTATCCAACCATAAACATGGGATTTAAGTCCCAATTGACCAAAATATGGTCATTTTCTTCAATTCCCTCAAGAACCAAACACATTGGTCTCAACCAAAAAAACAAGATCCCTCAAAAGTTCATCGTGGGTTTTCAATAATTCTTCAAGATTCGGAATCCCCATTGTGAGGGCTACAAGAAGCACCCGTCAATTGTATGAATAGAGTCCCAAAAATAAGAGTTCATTCAAAGCTTCTAATTTAAGGTATGTGGGGTTTGAACAAGGACAAATCTTTCGTTCTTGTGCCCAAAACTTGATTTTTATTACAAGAGTTATTTGATTTTACATGTTTTCCTATGAAATTGAAGTTGGGTTTATACCCTATATTTCTATTCATGAGATTATGAGATTTTTATTGTTTTAGAAGTTGAATCACATGAGAATGTTTATATTTGGTTATAAATTTCCAGATTTTAAGATGATTATGAATGTTTCTTATCAAGTATAAATTTTGAGATGTTAAAATCATGAGATTCATATTGTGAGTTATTTTCCAATATATTGAAAGAGATGATTGAAAGAATTTTTAAGATTATTGTTAAGTATGAAGTTTAATATGATCTTGATGCATTAGAGCTTTTTATTTTGAGTCCTAAGTACAAGTGATGAGTTTATAAGGAGATTATGATCTCAAATTTTGTTGACAAGTTTTGATAAGTGCTTTCAAAAGAAAAGGTTGATATTTTGATATTGAGTTAAGATAGAAATCCACACTATCCATGATTTGAAGCAAAGAGAAGCATAATTTGGTCTTCATTATAGACCCTTGAGTTATTTTTAAGGTGGATTTCCAAAAAGTTCTGAGCCTAAGTATGGGACTAGTATTTAGCACCGATTGGGAAGTGTGGGTTTTGCACATCCTACTTCCCCAGAACTATGTGCCACCGTAGGATTGAGATTTATGGCCCTGAGGCCAAGATAGTGATGACTAAAGTTGAGGTTCTATTCTGATGGCAAGGGTAGAACAGCTCTCCCCGACATGGGCGAGACGTTGGACTCCATGATAGCTCACATGGTTTATGTCGGTTAGAAGAAACTCCCAAGTCCATAAGAGTCCAAAGGTTCCCAATTCCAAGTCTTATGTTTATAAAGTTTTAAGTACTTTAGTTTCAAAGAAGTTTTATCCCCTCAATAAAGAAGTATGAGTTTTGAAAGCATTGTTTAAAGATTTCTTTAGTTTATCAATTTTGAGAATAAGAGAAGAATGCAAGTTTTGAGATCAGTATAATGACTCACGAGATTTATATTACATGCTTCATCATTCATTATTTATGAGAATTGTAATTCAGATGTATTCAAGCTATGTGAGTCATTCATATTTGCATGCATGATTTTACTAAAGACTAATGATATTGTATACTTAAATGCATACACCCCCATATACTCAGCACATCCTCAAAGTGTTGATCCACATATATTTCTATGTGCTACATTGTCTCATAATATAGGTAGTTGTAGCGCATTTACCATATTCAGTCAGTTCACAGCTTCCAGTCAGTAGGCGATGAGTCCTTTTGATTCAAGGAATTGAGTTAGTTATACAGTTCGGGAAGTATTGTAATTTCTTTATTCAGTCGTATTGAGTTGGGATAGTTGGGATTCATGACTCGGCTACCTATAGTCAGTACAAGTAGAGGCTTCATAGACATCCAGTAGTGTTAATGTATTTAATTTTAGTTTTATTTGTAACATCAGAGTTGTAAACTTATAAATTTAGATGTGTATTGATCCAGTTCAAAAAAGTTTTATGTTTTCACTGATTTTGTTCAGATTTATGTATTTTATTTAGTTGCTTGTAAGTATATCAATATAAGGGTTAGTTTGGGATCACTTGTTACCTTAAGCACCTTGTGATATCTCGGGACCCATTTTGGAGGCGTTACAAACTTGGTATCAGAGCACAGAGTTCAAGAGTCCTAGGGTGTCTATGAAGCCGTGTCTAGTTGAGTCTTGTGGAATGGTACGGAGACGTCTATACTTTTCTTTGAGAGGCTACAAGCCATTTAGGAAATGTCTCTATTCTTTCAAGTCTCAGATCGTGCTATAGAAAGGTTCTCTAAGAAACTTATACAGATTCTCATCTTACTCTATTCAGGCCATCTCCACCTTATTTTCAAGATATCAGAAATAGTCAAGCTTAAATCTTTACAGATAGTGCTTTCTCAGATAGTCTCCACAGATAGTTATGGGATTGTAAGCGAGCTAAAAAGTATCCTATCAGTAGTTTTGAGTTCCGAAAATTGAAGTACTTTATTCATATTCATAAAATACGTGCACTAAGACCAAGTCAGATGTGCTTTCAGATTCCTCCTAAGAATCCATATTGTAAATATATACTTCCCTATCTATGTATTATTCTTGGGATAGAATGATCAGCAATTTACGGTTCCTCCCAGATAATGCTCTTAAATGTGCTAGCTGAAGTTTCAGAAGTTACACAAAGAGGCTTGAGAGGAGCTCTCTAGTGTGTTAAGTTCCTTAAGTTGAAAGTTATGTCCTCATTCTTATGAGTCATTCAATTAAGATAGAGTAAGATGTGTAATCTTAGATCATTGAATATAGTGTGGCAAGTTTCTATCTCTTGTAATCTTGTTATCATTGTATTGTTGAAACTTAAAGACTAGTGAAGCTATGTGGGGCTCTTTCGATTCACTAGCATAGTTGTTTTTTAATTCATCTAATTTTCTTGTTCAAAACACAAAATCAAAGTCTAGTGAAGCCATGTGAGGCTTATTTCGATTCACTAGCAACTTGTTGTTCATCTTGTTGTTCTTGTGTTGGTTGGAACTGGGGGTTTAGAGGAGTAGTGACCAGAAAAGTGGTAAGGGAAATTTATTGAATATATGTATAGACGAATCTTTTTGCATATGATTGATTTAGTAATGAAGTGATATGTCCTTGTATGTTAGTTTAGTAGAAGGTAGAGAAGGAGTTATTAGTTAAGGTGAATTGTTGTTTTCTTTAAGTATGAAAAGAGTTATTGACGGTGTTTGTTGTGAAAGAAAGTATAGGTTATTGATGAAGGTACTTCATGGATGAGTGTTGTTAATTTAAGCATCCCTGAGATTGCAAGAGGGAGTTTAGTTGAAACTTATAGAGCTATGATCTCAGTTTAGCTGTATAAAAAGGGTAGATAGTAATGATGTGAAGAAGGAGGATGTGTTAATGGATTGTAAATAAGATATGCCATATAATTATGATCGATTATTATTGTTATGAGGTTTGAGTGGGCTAGTTTCTTGATGTTTTTTTATAGCTTCCAAATGAGAATTATGTAAATGGTGGGGTTGTAAATCATGTTGAACGCGAGACAATAAGTTTGAATGATTGGTGGTCATGAAGGTGGATGTGAGGATTTCTTGGTTAATGGTACTAGTTATAGGGAAGTGATCTAATAGGCTTGAACAGTGTATGCAAGAGCTTAAGTTTAGTTAGTCGCAATTTAGTATGATGTTACAAGTATGATCTGGAAGTACGCCCCAGGTGCTATGGGGCTTCCTTATTTTTCGAGGATTATTACATGTTGTGTGGTTAGTAGTAATGTTGAGTTTCTAGGTGGAGAAAGACTAGTTAGATAATATGTGGCGTTCTTGATAGCTAAGTTAAGGAGTTATGATTGAAGATGCTGAGCCTGTTAAGTATAAAAGTTTGATCTTGTTAGCCTATTAGTATGTGTTTAGTGAGGCAGATATGTTTTTCAAGTTAAGAAAGTATACGCCTATGATGATGATTATCAAAGATAGAGGAATTTAAGGATGGTGTATAGAAGGGTGTTCATGAATGAAATCAGTAAGTTCAAAATATAGTGTATGCGTGTAAGTGTAGCATTTATGTGTAGACCGTTAGAGCAAAGATATTCTAACTCACTCCTAGGAATGTGAAATAGATCAATAAGTTTATAAGGATGTATTTAATCTAAGGGGGGGATATTATAACACCCTGTAAGATCCTAGCTTATTTCAGTTCCCAATTGCACCTAAAGGGGTCCAAAACTAAGAAAATTCTCTGCTAACTGTTAAGACTTAGTCTTTTCTAAATCCCTTAAACTTTGGGAATTTATTTGCGAACTTCCCGACCTTCAAAAGTAATTTTCAAGTTGATTCATGATCGGGGGACTCAATAGTACATCTTGGATGAGTTTCAAAATTTTGGACCACGTTTAGGGCATGTTTGGATGCCTAAACCAGTAGCATCATGCGATATGCATGCGGCTCATGCTCCAGTCCACCCCTAGTAGCATACGATAGAGCATGTGGCGCACGCTTCATTTTGGTGCTCCATAGAGTACGACGCACGCTCCATCACATGCTTTCTTATTTTCCCATCTTCTATTTCAGCGTATTTAAGGGCTAATGCTTATATACTTCATGTATATTCAAGCTCTTTCTCAATTTTTAGTAAGTAAGTAACAGCTTCACTCTATGATTTGATTTAATCCTTAGAAATCTATGGACTCTAGTCCTTTGTTGAATAACTTATGATAAATATGAACTCATGTTTCAGAGTATGATCAGTTTTTAGAACTCATGATACTAGTAAAATTCGCATTGTATCATGTATATCCTCAGTCTAGATATCTTTAATGAATCCATTCCTTTGACATTCTATTATTCAGGCCTCAGTTAAGTGTTAGATTTATGTATAGTAGTCTTTCGTGCTTCAAGTCCTTATGTATTAGTCCTTTGGTGACCTCTTCCTATGTTGAGATAGTGGCGATGATAATGGATAAGCAATGGTTTACATAAGAGGGAGTTGATGGACTTTATTAAGAATGATCAATTATACTTTTCTATCTAACGCTAATGGATGAAGGAATATTGAGGTAAATCTTTGGTACCTGGCATAGTTAGTTGAGAATTCTGGGTATGTCTTCTTAAGAATAGTGTATAAGTTGTTATTGATAGAGATTTAGAGAATATACAAAGTATGCCTTTATGGGTATTTTCCTTGAAGTTATATGTGTTTTTAATGATAGGCTTGAATGTCATGTTGGGTGTAAGTGTATGAATGCAATATGAGCTAGTGAATCTATAGTAAGAGTTTGGAGTTAGACATTGAAGTGGTAAGGTATGTTGTATCTTGTAGTTTTGAGTTAGGCTTGATCATGGTGAGAGGACGTAGTTTAGTGTAGATCTTA
Source organism: Capsicum pubescens (assembly GCA_030864215.1). NCBI lineage: Eukaryota > Viridiplantae > Streptophyta > Magnoliopsida > Solanales > Solanaceae > Capsicum > Capsicum pubescens. Next base: position 220,756,674 of record CM061542.1, on the reverse strand, counting down.
GTAGAAAGATTTAGTTGTGCCCATGTGAGAATCACAAGTTGAATCAAATGAGTATGGTATTTTAGGGGAATAGTAGAGTTGAGGGAATATTCGAGAAATGTTGCTAAGCTTGAAAGTAAGAAGTTGCATTGCCAAAAGCCTAGTAATTCTATCTTAGTTAATGAGTTATATGTCTTTATTCCATGCTATAGAGTAGTGTCAATTTTGTGATTCCTTAGTCAGATGCCTTGTTTAGATCATGCCCAAGATTCTTTACTCCCTAATATTACTAGAACTTCTTTAGAAATAGTGTTGAAGAGATACTCTAGTTAAGTATAAGTGTCCAGTATAATGCAGTCAGTATAGCCAACAGTTCAGTTGAACGGTAAGGCAGACAAGCTCGTGTGGTTTTACACCTTTTCACCCAGTCCTACTATCCAAAGTCTCATGCGTATGACCATTCCAAGATATAATCTATTCCATCCATGTAAATTGCAAATTCAGTTCATTTCGTGCATTAGTTTTAGTTACAGCTATTTAGTCATGACTCAGTTCATAAGTGTTCACTGCATAATCTCAATTTTTCCAAGTATTTTAGCTCAGACAGTGTAATACCCTTGTACGATCTAAGTCTTGTTGTCTCATGATTTGTACTTGGATCAGTTATCACTTCCCAATTCAATATGTATGATTGGATCATGAACACTCCAATTTAATCCTAAACTCTCAGCATGAATCATCTCCTTAAGGCAAGTAAAGTCAAGTCAGCTCAGAATTCAGTTTCATGATAGAAGTTTAAATGTTTCAGCTCGGCTATATCCTTTATTAGAAAACATATGTAATACCCCGAAAAATCCAAACCAATATTAGAGACATGTACCAAGCTCATGCATAGTACATCATGGTTATTTTATAGTTTTATGAGTAGGTTAGATGTATATTAAGGCTTCAAATAACTCCCAGCTATCAAACGAATCAAAACATTCCTCACCGATCGAATTCTTGAGAAAGATATTGCCATACTCAGATTCAAAAGAGAATATATCTCATTATAATTGGAATTTTTTATCTAATGACCTATCAAAATATAGATGATTGAATTAGCTTTTCAATGATACCAATTTCATCTTAATCCGATATCATAACAAAGAGTTATTCTTATTTTACTCTAGCATGTCAGGCTGGAAACTGTGTGATGACATTCGTGGTAGCATACCACATTTGTGATGCCCTATCACGAAGGTCGTCAGCCTTAGGAAGGATCCAGCTCCTGTGTGACGACATTTGTGGTAGCTTACCACATTTGTGACGCCCTACCACGAAGGTCATCAGCCTAAGGCAGAAACCAGCTCCTAAGTGACGACATTCGTGGTAGCTTACCACATTGGTGACGCCCTAACACGAAGGTCATCAGACTTAGGCCAAAACCATCAATTCTAGCTCCTGTGTGACGACATTTTTGATGGCTTATCACACTTTTGACGCCTTGTCATAAATGTCTTCAGCTATGATTTTCAGCAACTGGGAATTTATTTCATAAGGGTATTTTGATCTTTTTCTTCACCTTCCACAACTTATAACCCTAAAGAGGCATAATTTTTCCTATTTTTTCTTCAGTTAAGCATCTTAAAAACCCTCTCTTACACTCTCAACCACAAGATTAGAATTTTCTCTCAAGATCATCTCCTCAAGAGCAAGCCTAAGGAATTCTTCAAGAACCTTCAGAAATATTAGATCTCTTTCAAGATTCAATCACTAAGGTATGCGTAGTGCTCATCTATGGATCCAATCTGTTCATAGAGCTTAAGAACCATGTTTTAAATATTATTTTGTAAGCTTTTTATGGTGATATGAGTATGTACATGTTAACGATGGTTGTTTTGGTTTCAATGTGATGTCTAAAGGTGTTTTCATGGAATATATATGTTTGTTAATTGAAAACCATGAACTTTAGGTGGTTTAATAAGATGCAAGTATGAAAACCACCTATGCCTTAGAGAATTCATGCAAGGTGTTTGATAAAATGCTTAAGATCCTAGAAATTCATGTTTATATGGTTCTACGATGTCTAAATGACAAGTTCATGTTAGCTATATACTTCAATATGAATTCCATGTTTTTCATGTGTTGCTATTGTGGTGGTATGAAGCATGCAAAATAATTGAGATATACAATATGTACACGAAATATATCCATGCATTCCCTACAATGTTTAAGATGTTGAATAACTATATGAAATATGATACACCCTACTAATGATATTATGAACTGTGGACTTAAATCTTGTGATCAAGTCATGTCATGTGTGTCAGTTTTCTTCTATCGAGTCTTGGGGATATTCGTACCCGAAAAACATAGTTGTGTGCCTAGAGCCATGTCATGTTGTCATGATAATCTCAGTCAAGCTATAATATATAGAACTCAGTCAGTCATGTGACTCAGGAAACCTCAGAAAACTCATGATCTCAGTTAACTCTCAGATAATAGTACTACACGGTCAGTCAATGGAAGCTAGTTAATCTATCCATGTATAGTCAGTTGAATCATGTTTAGTATCTTCAGATGGGAGTAGAAGTTAGCACCAAGTGAACCCAAGGATGGGGACTCACCTACCAGTTTTTGGGTGTGATCCTTAGCAGTCATCCTTATGTTCCAGAACTACATAACTAGCGTAGGTTGAGACATCTTAGCCTATCAAATTAGGGTTGATGAGGTGGCTTAACCTGTTAGTTTAGGGTCCCACCATTCTTACTTTGAGTACCTGCCAGATAACGGTCACTCCCAACTGTCCTTACCAGTGGCACGGTACTGACACCCCTCCAGTCGGGGCAGAGATTGGACCCCAGCTTAGTCGTAATGGTATACATGGGGCATGCCGGTTAAACAACTACCTCCCAAAGTTTCAGTATCAGTCTCAGTAAAGAACTCAAACAATTCTTCAGATATCAGTATACCAGGACTGTTAGATACGGTCAAATTCAGTTATAGCACGAAACTCAGAGAGTTCAACCAGATTCAGGGCTGTCAGATACAGTCATCCATGTTATCAGAACTACGGTTCCAGACATGTATTAGCATACAGATTTAGCCATTACGTACTCACGATCTTAGTTACTATGTATGTATGTTTGCACTCTTACTTTCATATCAGTCAGTCAGTTAGCATTGTTCATGCATGTAAACCCTATTTATATTTAGCCTACCTCACTCTTATACTTAGTACATCACCTCGTACTGACACATTTGTGCTATGGTTATTTCTTTTCATGTTACACCATAGGTTCAGAGACACGAGCTCCAGATCATTAGTAGCCGTAACATTTCCAGTCGCAGAGATTCAGTGAGTCCTTTTCATTCGAGAAAAATATGATTGGATTTATTCATTATTATTTTAGATAGTTATCAGTTTATGGAGTTAGTTAGAGACATGTTCCTTCAACTCCTTATTTCAGACAGTACTTAGAGGCTTTCAGATTTACGCTCAGATTTAGCTTTCAGATTCAGTTTTCAGTTGTTTTGGGTATTTTTCGCCCATATTGATGTTATATTATTTTAGTTGAACCTTATGGCCTTTTCTTCATGTTTTCCGCATTATTATGTCATGAATTGCAGTATACAGGTACAAATATCAGTCATGGGTTAGCTTGTGGTCCCTCGGGGTCATAAGCATCGTGTAACGTTCTGGTTCAGAAAATTGGGGCGTTACAAACTTGGTATCAGAGCCTAAGGTTCAATAGAGTCCTAGAAATTCTGAAAACCACATCTAGTAGAGTCTTGTACATGGGTGTGTTGCGCGCCACATTTATGTACAGGAGGCTATGACATGTTTTAGGAATAGTTCCCTTTCTTTAGTATTCATGTCGTGCTAGTAAGAATAATTTCAAGTAAGTCTCTCAATCTAATCCGCTCTTCTTTTATTTCAGATACATGCCTCCAAAGAGAAGAAATCAACCAGCTCCTCATCCCGAAGATCCTTTGGGCGAACATGTTTTTCATATGGAGTTCAGGACTGCATTTACCTCTCTTGCTCAGTCTGTAGCTGCCTTGAATGAATGACCAGCAGTCGTTCTGGCCAACCCAGTGGCCAATTCAGCAGCAACTAGGATTCGGGACTTCACCCGAATGAACCCTCCATCCTTCTTTGGGTATAAGCCAGATGAGGATCCTCAGGAATTCGTTGACCAAGTCTAAAAGATCATTGATATCATGGGAGTCACTTCTTCTCAGAGTGCCAAGTTAGCTATATACCAATTGAAGGATGTCACTCACACTTGGTATAAGAAGTGGTTAGCAAAAAGGTTAGAGGATGCAGGTCCTGTTGAGCGGGAATAATTTGTCACGGCTTTCTTAGACAGATTCTTTCCCAAAGAGCTAAGAGAGGCCAAAGTTCTTAAGTTCATCAATCTCAGGCAGGGAAATATGACAGTTAGAGAGTATTCTCTTAGATTTACTTAGCTAGACAGATATGCCCCTCATGTGGTTGCAGACAACAGGGCCAAGATGAGCAAGTTCATGTCTGGGGTGAATGATAGCGTGGTAAATGAGTATAGGTATGCTATGCTGAAAAGTGATATGACTTCATCCAGGCTCATGACCCACGCTCAACAGATAAAGGATCAAAAGGTTAAGACTAGGGAGAGGCAAAACAAGAGAGCAAGAGTAGGCAGTTTTAGTTTTGCTCAGCCCAAATTAGAAGGAGGAAATCGTTCGCAGTTTCGTCCTAAGTCAGTAGTTCCAGCCCCTTCCTCCACTAGTTCCCCAGTGCCGAAGTTCAGGGACAGCAACAGAGACAAAGCACCAGGCTCTAAATCTCAGGGCAGTGTTAGCAGTGCCCAAACAAACCCTCTTTGTCGGACTTGTGGTAAGAACCACAAAGGTATTTGCAAAGTTGGTAGTGATGTCTATTTTGGTTGTTGTAAGCCAGGCTAAAGGATTAGGGAGTGTCCTCATCCAGGCCCTCAAGGTCAGCAGAATCGTTCCGCAGACCAGTCCGGTCGCCCGAACCAGCAGGGTGCCACTTCCAGTGCTACTAGTGGGCAACGCCCAAATAGACTCTATGCTCTTCAGACCCGATAGGATCAGGAAAATTCTCCTGATGTCATTACTGGTACGTTACAGATTTTCCATGTTCATGTTTATGCTTTGCTAGACCCAGGTACATCCTTGTCTTTTGTCACTCCATACATAGAAGGCGATTTTAGAATCAGTCCTAAAATTTTAGCTGAGCCCTTTTCAGTCTCTACCCCAGTGGGTAAAACCATCATAGCTCGGCGGGTATACAGGAACTTTCCAGTTATGATAGTTTAGAAATCCATGTCAGCAGATTTAGTTGAGTTAGAGATGACTGATTTTGATGTCATTCTCGGCATGGATTGTCTTCATTCCTTCTATGCCATAGTCGACTGCAAAAATAGGATAGTTCAGTTTTAGTTCCTGAATGAGCCCGTCCTAGAGTGGAAGGGTAGCACTTCGTCTTTCAGGGGTCAACTTATTTCCTTCCTTCGGGCAAGGAAAATGATTTCTAAGGGGTGTGTGTACCATATCGTGCATGTTAAGGATTCTAGATCCGAATCTCCCAGTCTCGAATCAATCCCAGTGGTTAATGAATATTCAAACGTCTTTCCCGAAGATCTTCCAGGCATTCCTCCCGAACGAGAAATAGACTTCGGCATAAACCTTATCCCAGATACTCAGCCTATTTCTATTTTTCCATACAGAATGGCACTAGAAGAACTCAAGGAACTGAAAGACCAGTTTAAGGATCTCTTATATAAGGGATTCATTAGGACTAGTGTATCCCCATGGGGTGCGCCAGTCTTATCCATGCGCAAGAAAGATGGTTCTCTCAGAATGTGTATTGATTACCGTCAGCTCAACAAAGTCATGGTCAAGAACAGGTATCCGCTGCCTAGGATAGATGATTTGTTTGACCAACTTTAGGGTTCCAGTTATTTCTCCAAGATAGACCTCAGATCAGGCTATCATCAGCTCATAGTTAGAGAATGTGATGTTCCAAAGAAAGTTTTTCGTACTCAGTATGGTCACTTTGAATTTATAGTCATATCCTTTGGTCTTACCAATGCCCCTGCAGCTTTCATGGACTTGATGAATCGGGTGTTCAAGCAGTACTTGGACACATTCATCATAGTCTTCATAGATGATATTCTGGTCTACTCTCGCATAGAGCGTGATCATTCAGACCATCTCATAATTGTTCTTCAGACTCTCAGGGATCACCAGTTGTTCGCCAAGTTCAGTAAGTAAGAATTTTGGCTAAGATCAGTAGTATTGCTTGGACACATTGTTTTCGGTGATGGCATTAGAGTAGATCCTCAGAAAACCAAAGCGGTAAGAAACTAGCCTCGCCCTATCTCTCCATCAGATATCAGGAGTTTCTTGGGCTTTGCTGGCTATTCCCGATAGTTTGTTGAGGGATTTTCTTCTATTGCATCTCCTATGTCCAGATTGACTCAGAAGAAGGTCAAGTTTCAGTGGTCAGAACCTTGCGAGTAGAGTTTTCAGGAGTTGAAGACTCGACTCACCTCAGCTCCAGTTTTAGCACTTCCTGATGGTTCCGATAGATTCGTATTATATTTTGATGCATCCAGAGTAGGTTTACATTGTGTCCTCATGCAGCATTGTAGAGTCATAGCCTACGTCTCCAGACAATTAAATCCCCATGAGAAGAATTATCCTACTCATGAACTTGAGTTAGAAGCAGTTGTCTTTGCCTTAAAGATATGGAGGCATTATCTATACGGTGTTCATGTAGACGTATTCACAGATCGTAAGAGCCTTTAGTATGTCTTTTCCCAAAAAGATCTCAATCTTCGTTAGAGAAGGTGGTTAGAGCTCTTAAAGGATTATGACATGAGTGTCCTTTATCATCCTGTCAAGTCCAATGTAGTGGCCGACGCACTCAGTAGACTATCCATGGGTAGTGATTCCCATGTTGAGGATAGTAAGAAGAAATTAGCTCAGGAGATTCATCAGCTTGCCATACTAGGCATTCGCTTAGCCAAATCTTCAGAGGGTGGTGTATGTGTTCAAAGTAGTTCAGAGTCATCTCTAGTTTTTGAGGTGAAAGAGAAGCAAGACAGGGATCCTATCCTTGTCAATCTAAAAGAATTAATTCAGAGTCAGGAAGTAGAGGTTTTCTCCCAAGGGGGAGATGGTGTTCTTCGTTGTCAGGGTCTTCTGTGTGTTCCCAGTGTAGATGAATTGAGACAACGAATTGTTGTAGAAACACATGGTACGTGATACTCTATTCATACAGGGGCCACTAACATGTACCATAATTTACGGGAGATCTATTGGTGGAGTGGGATGAAGAAGTACGTTGCAGAGTTTGTGGCTAAGTGCTTTATATGTTGGCAAATTAAGATAGAGCATCAAAAACCTAGTGGTTCCATGCAGGAGTTCACTATTCCTACTTGGAAGTGGGAAGAAGTGAACATGGAATTCGTGATGGGTTTGCCTAAAACACATCATCAGCATGATTTAGTTTGGCTCATTGTAGACAGAATAACCAAGTCAGCTCATTTCCTTCCAGTTCGTACCTCTTACTCAGCCGAGGATTATGCCAAACTCTATATCAGGGAGTTGGTCAAATTACACGGTGTTCAACTATCTATCATCTCAGACAGAGGTACCCAGTTCACCTCTTACTTTTGGAAAGCGTTCCAAAAGGGTCTTGGTACCCAAGTTCATCTCAGTACAGCATTTCATCCTCAGACAGATGTTCAAACAGAAAGGACCATTCAAACTCTATAAGATATGCTAAGGGCGTGTGCAATTGATTTCAAGGGAAACTGGGGTGACCACGTGCCTTTTATTGAGTTTGAATACAACAACAGTTATCACTCTAGTATTCAGATGGCTCTATTCGAAGCTCTCTATGTTAGGAGATATAGGTCTCTGATCGGTTGGTTTGAAGTTAGTGAGACCACAGTCATAGGGTCTGACTTATTATTTGATGCCTTAGAGAAAGTTCAGTTGATCAGAGAAAGACTCCGGGATGCTCAGAGTCGACAAAAGTCTTATGCGGATGTTCGTAGAAAGGATCACGAATTCAAGGTCGATGACTATGTCTATCTCAAGATCTCTCCTATGAAGGGAGTGAAGAGATTTGACAATAAGGAAAATCTCAGTCCCTGATATGTTGGTCTCTTTAGGATTCTCAGTCGCTTCGGCAAGGTAGCCTATGAGCTTGAATTGCCTTCAGATCTAGCCTCAGTTCATCCAGTCTTCCATGTCTCTTTGCTCAAGAAGTCCATAGGTGACCCAGCAGTTGTAGCCCCTATTCAGAGCATTGACATTCAGAATAGCCTCTCTTATGAAAAGATTTCAGACAAAATCCTCAACTATCAGACTCGTAGGCTGAGGAACAAAGAAGTCCCTCTAGTTAAGGTTCTTTGGCAGAATCAGTCCATGGAGGGAGCTACTTGGGAAGTAGAAGTAGACATGCGAGCCAAGTACCCTCATCTTTTCTCCGCTAATTCAGACTTAGCTTGAGGTAACCATTTTCCTTAAGCTTATTCAGTTACATGTTCAAAATTCCAGTATAAAATTGGTATCAAATATCAATGCATAGCTTATCATGCATTCATGAGTTCAGCTTATCAGTTATGCATCATATATGCATGTTTATTTGGGCTATATTCAGTTTAGAATTCAATTCAGTCCTAAAATCATGTTCCAGTTTAGCATGATCAGTGTATGCGTCGTTTTATCTTTTCTCCCCTCTCAAGCAGTCATCATTCGAGGATGAATGTTTCCAAGGGTGAGATATTATAACACCCCGAAAAATCCAAACCAATATTAGAGCCATGTACCAAGATCATGCATTGTACATCATGGTTCTTTTATAGTTTTATGAGTAGGTTAGATGTATATTAAGGCTTCAAATAACTTTCAGCTATCAGACGAATCAAAACATTCCTCACCGATCGAATTCTTGAGAAAGATATTGACATAGTCAGATTCAAGAGAGTATATCTCTCATTATACTTGGAATTTTTTATCTCATAACCTATCAATAGATATATAATTGAATTAGCTTTCCAACGATACCAATTTTGCCTAAATCTGATATCGGAGCAAAGAGTTATTCCTATTTTACTCCAGTATGTCAGGCTGGAAACTGTCTGACGACATTCGTGGTAGCTTACCACATTTGTGACGCCCAATAACGAAGGTCGTCAGCCTTAGGCAGGATCCAGCTCCTTTGTGATGACATTCGTGGTAGGTTACCACATTTGTAATGCCCTACCACAAAGGTCGTCAGTCTTAGGCAGAAACCAGCTCCTAAGTGACGACATTCGTGGTAGCTTACCACATTTGTGACTCCCTACCACAAAGGTCGTCAGACTTAGGCAGAAACCATCAATTCCATTTCCTGTGTGACGACATTTTTGATGGCTTACCACACTTTTGACGCCTTGTCACAAATGTCGTCAGCTATGATTTTCAGCAACTGGGAATTTATTTCATAAGGGTATTTTGGTCTTTTCCTTCACCTTCCACAACTTATAACCCTAAAGAGGCGTAATTTTTCCCATTTTTTATTTAGTTAAGCATCTTAAAAACCCTCTCTTACACTCTCAACCACAAGATTAGGGTTTTCTCTCAAGATCATCTCCTCAAGAGCAAGCCTAAGGAATTCTTCAAGAACCTTCAAAAACATTAGATCTCTTTCAAGATTCAATCACTAAGGTATGGGTATTGTTCATCTATGGATCCAATCCGTTCAAAGAGCTCAAGAACCATGTTTTAAATATTATTTTGTAAACTTTTTATGGTGATATGAGTATGTACATGTTGACAATTGTTGCTTAAGTTTCAATGTGATGTCTAAAGGTGTTTTCATGGAATATATATGTTTGTTAATTGAAAACCATGAACTTTAGGTGGTTTAATATGGTGAAAGTATTAAACTAACCTATGCCTTAAAGAATGCATGCAAGGTGTTTGATAAAATGCTTAGGATGCTAGAAATTCATGTTTGTATTGTTCTATGGTGTCTAAATGACAAGTTCATGTTAGCCATATACTTCAATATGAATTCCATGCTTTTTATGTGTTGCTATTGTGGTGGTATGAACCATGCAAAATAATGGAGATATACAATATGTACACGAAATATATCCATGCATTCCTTACAATGTTTAAGATGTTGAATAACTATATGAAATATGATACCCCCTACTTATGATATTATAAATTATTTACTTTAAACTTGTGATCAAGTCATGTCATGTGTGTCAGTTTCCTTCTATCGAGTCCTGGGGGTATTCGTACCCGAAAAACATAGTTGTGTGCCTAGATCCATGTTATGTTGTCACGATAATCTCAGTCAAGCTATAATCTATAGAACTCTGTCAGTCATGTGACTCAGGAAATCTTAAAAATCTCATGATCTCAGTTAACTCTCAGATAATAGTATTACTCCGTCAGTCAACGGAAGTCAGTTACTATGTCCATGTATAATTAGTTGAATCATGTTTAGTCTCTTCATATGGGAGTAGAAGTTATCACCGAGTGAGCCCAAGGATGGGGACTCACCTACCAATTTTAGGGTGTGATCCTTAGCAGTTATCCTTGTGTTCCAGAACTACGTAGCCAGCGTAGGTTGAGACATCTTAGCCTGTCAAATTAGGGTTGATGAGGTGTCTTAACCTGTCAGTTTAGGGTCCCACCATTCTCACTTTGAGTACCTACCAGATAAGGGTCACTCACAACTGTCCTTACCAGTGGCGCGGTATTAACACCCCTCCAGTCGAGGCAGAGATTGGACCCTAGCTTAGACGTAATGGTATACATGGGGAATGTTGGTTAAAAAACTACCTCCCACAGTTTCAATATCAGTCTCATTAAAGAACACAGACAATTCTTCAGATTTCAGTATACCAGGACTGTTAGATACGGTCAAATTCAGTTATAGCACGAAACTCAGAGAGTTCAACCAGATTTAGGGTTGTTAGATACAGTCATCCATGTTATCAAAACTATGGTTCCAGCCATGTATTAGCATACAGATTTATCCATTACGTACTCACGATCTTAGTTTCTATGTATGTATGTTTGCACTCTTACGTTCATATCAGTTAGTCAGTTAGCATTGTTCATGCATGCAAACCCTATTTATATATAGCCTACCTTTCTCATATACTCAGTAAATCCCCTCGTACTGAAGTATTTGTGCTATGGTGCTTTCTTTTCATGTTACACCATAGGTTCCGAGACACGAGCTCCAGATCGTTAGTAGCCGTAGCATTTTCAATCGCAGAGATTCAGTGAGTCCTCTTCATTCGAGGACAATATGATTGGATTTATTCATTATTATTTTAGCCAGTTATCAATTTACAGAGTTAGTTGGAGACATGTTACTTCAACTCCTTATTTCAGACAGTATTTAGAGGCTTTCGGATTTATGCTCAGATTTAGCTTTCAGATTCAGTTTTTAGTTTTTTTGGGTATTTTTTGCCCATATGGATGTTATATTATTTCATTTGAATGTTATGGCCTATTGTTCATGTTTTCTACATTATTATGTCATGAATTGCAGTATACAGGTACAGATATCAGTCAAGGGTTAGCTTGTGGTCCCTCGGGGTCATAAGCATCGTGTAGCGTTCCGGTTAAGAAAATTGGGGTTTTACAACATATCATGCTCACATTATTCCATAACTTTAAGGATTCAACAAGTTCTTATCAACATTCGAGGAGGAATTTTCCTAAGTGGGAGATAATGTAATACCCCACATGTTTGGGCTTGTATTTTGTAATACCCCATATATTTCTAAACTAGAAAATGAACCATTGTTCTTACGTGTGAAACCTCCAATCCTGTTATTCATATTTGAGTACATGACTTACAATGAGTATCCTATTTATCAGAGAGCTTATGATGTGTTAAGCGTGTTCATAAGAGTCACTTAAAGTAACTCAAGCTAGAGCTTTTGAATCCATCAAGTTTTAGTGTTTGGTTTTGCAAGGGTGATCTTTAAATGAGTGTAATTTGTAGTATATCTGGTATTTTGGAACATTTAAACCCATTAAATTGTAGAGAATAGAATTAGCTTTCCAACTATACCAATTTTACCAAAATCCGACACCCGAGCTAAAATTTATGACTTTGCAAATTTGAGTATCTTCCATCCAAACTGGTTTGATATGCCTTTGAAATGGTCCAGCATATTGGACGCATTTTAGGGGCATAACACATTGGTTTTATATGCCTTTGAAATGCTCCAGCATATTGGGTGCATTTTGGGCACATTTCTGGGGCATAACACACTGGTTTGATATGCCTTTAAAATGCTTCAGTAATTTGAGCGCATTTCAGGCCACAATTTCAAGGTCAACTGCCAATGATCATAACTTGTTGTATATAATGAACTGGGAGGGTTGCAAGAAATCAAATGAAAGCTCTATGAGACTTTTTTCCAATGCAATAAATTTTATCCAAAGCCAACATTGGGGAATTATTCCCAATTAACTTCAGCCTATCACCATGTCAACTGAGGGACAGCTGCGACTTTATTTTTTTTCTTAGGGGAATTTTAGTCTTTTCCACCACCCTTATCCATCCATAAACACAGGATTTATATCCCATTTGACAAAAATATGGTTATTTTCTTCAATTCCCTCAAGAATCAAACACATTCGTCTTAACCAAGAAACCAATATCCCTCAAAATTTCATTGTTGGTTTTCAATAATTCTTTTAGATTCAGCATCCCAATTGTGAGGGCTACAAGAATCACCCATTAATTGTACGAATAGAGTCCCGAAAATAAGAGTTCGTTCAAAGATTCTAATTTAAGGTATATGGGGTTTGAACAAGGACAAATCTTTCGTTCTTATGCCCAAAACTTGATTTTTATTACAAGAGCTATTTAATTTTACATGTTTTCCTATGAAATTGAAGTTGGGTTTATACCTTATGTTGCTATTCATGAGATTATGAGATTTTGATTGTTTTAGAAGTTGAATCACATGAGAATGTTTATATTTTGGTATATATAGTTGAAATTTCTAGATTTTAAGATGATTATGAATGTTTGTTATCAAGTATAAATTTTGAGATGTTAAAATTATGAGATTCATATTATGAGTTATTTTCCAATATATTGATTAAGATGATTGAAAGCATTTTTAAGATGATTGTTGAATATGAAGTTTAAATATGATCTTGATGCATTAAAGCTTTCTATTTTGAGTCCTAAGTACAAGTGATGAGTTTATAAGGATATTATGATCTCAAGTTTTGTGTACAAGTTTTGATAAGTGCTTTCAAAAGCAAAGGTTGATATTTTGATATTGAGTTAAGATATGAATCCACACTATCCATGATTTTAAACAAAGAGAAGAATAATTTGGTCTTCATTATAGACCCTTGAGTTATTTTTAAGGAGGATTTTCTAATAGTTTTGAGCCTAAGTATGGGAGTAGTATTTAGCACCGGGCGGGAAGTGTGTGTTTAGCGTATCCTACTTCCCCAGAACTACGTGCCACCATAGGATTGAGATTTATGGGCCTTAGGCCAAGATAGTGATCACTAAAGTTGAGGTTCTATTCTGATGGCAAGGGTAGAAAAGCTCTCCCCAATGTGGTTGTGACGTTGGACTCCGTGACAGCTCACATGGTTTATGTCGGTTAGAAGAAACTCCCAAGTCCATAATAGTCCAAAGTTTCCTAATTCCAAGTCTTAAGTTTATAAGGTTTTAAGTCCTGTAGTTTCAAAGAAGTTCTATCCCCTCAATAAAGTAGTATGAGTTTTGAAAGTATTGTTTATAGATTTCTTTAGTTTATCAGTTTTGAGAATAAGAGAAAAATGCAAATTTTGAGATCAGTATAATGACTCACGAGATTTATATTACATGTTTCACCATTCATAATTTATGAGAATTATAATTCAGATGTATTCAAGCTATGTGAGTCATTCATATTTGCATGCATGATTTTACATTAGAGTAATGATATTGTTTACTTAAATACATACACCCCTATATACTCAGTACATCCTCAAAGTGTTGATCTACATATATGTCTATGTGCTACATTGTCTCATAATGTAGGTACAAGTTATTGCGCATATACCATATTCAGTCAGTTCACAGCTTTCAGTCAGCAGGTGATGAGTCCTTTTAATTCAAGGGCTTGAGTTAGTTATACAGTTTGAGAAGTATTGTAATTTATTTATTCAGTCGTATTGAGTTGGGATAGTTGAGATTCATGACCCTTCTACCTATAGTCAGTACAAGTAGAGGCTTCATAGACTGTCAGTAGTGTTAATGTATTTAATTTCAGTTTTGTTATTAACAACAGAGTTGTAATCTTATTAATTCAGATGTGTATTGATCCAGTTCTGAAAATTTTTATGTTTCCACTAATTTTGTTTAGATTTATGTATTTTATTCATTTGCTTATAAGTATGCCAGTAGAAGGGTTAGCTTGGGATCACTTGTGACCCTAAGCACCTTGTGAAGTCTCGGGACTCATATTTGGGGCGTTATAGTTTAAAAAGTTGGGAAGTGTGAGATTTGACTAAATCGTTATTATTGCATATATTGTGATCTTCACATTGTTTTCTTTCTTGGCTGCTGCAGAAGCTAGGGATTCACCTGTATTCACAATTATCTTCACAAGAGAGGTCAAGATTGGGAAAATAAGGTTACAACCGTGATTCAAAGCTATCAATCCTTGTCTAATAACTTAAGACCTACAAAGTGAAAGTTAAACTCGGATCAAAGATAAGGGTTAGTATGGCGACAGCCTGAGACACACAAGGTAAAGGGTGAGATTTACCAAAGTCGTTCACAAAATAGATGGTGATACATAGCTTGTCAGATTCTACATACGTGACCTTAAGATAGTTGAATTGAGCATGATAAACCTAAGGAGTTAGAAGCCTAGAGGAACACAAGCCTAGTGTTTATTTCAGATAGTTTATAACCAAAAGCATTCAAATCTTGTTACTTTTACTGATTACTGCAAACCCACCCCAAATTTAATTTCCCATACTTTCAGCTACTTCAACAAGCTTGAGAAATGAGTTTCACCTATTCCCTATGGGATCGACCCAACCTAGTTGGGTTACTATAATTTGACAGTGACCACATTGTATATTCTTAGAGGGTATAGTTTGGGCGACATCAGCATAACTTAAGAACCGAAAATCAAGTTTGGTAAAGCAATTGATTGAAAGTAGTTGTAGACTTGATTTGACTCTATGCTTATATTTGAGTTTTATCATTGTGATTTTCCTCGGGAACTCTTGTTATTATTGGTTTAGTTGATGTTAAAGTTAAGTTGAAATGATAAACATGAATGTTATAAGGTTGATAAAAGGAATATGAACTTGATTATTGATACTATCATGCTTTAAGCATTATTGTTGAGGTTTTTACATGTTTTGATGATATTGGGATCTTCCTCTGCAGGTCATGTCTAAGGGTCCTTGATGTCCCTAGTATGTGTGTACACTATTTATAGGCATGCATTTTTATTGCACTTTGTCATTGCATTCTTGCATATCATCATACAAATGATTGGTTGATAATTGGGTTATCTATGTGTACATGAATTAATATGGATAACATGAGATAGATTGATAAGAAGAGGATAACCAGTGGGTAGTAAGTTGATATATTTGCAGATATGAATTGCAGGTATGTGTGAATAGAAGGTGTGTCTTGAATTTTGAATCAATCTTATTATATTTTTTGTGTGTATATACGTTAGGTGTATCAGTGTATATTTTCATGCAAATTAGTTATTGCTTTATATGTTGTCCTGTTATTGGCATTACGGATGGGTAATGGTAATTGAATAAGGAGTGAGGGTTTTCATGGAAGAGGTTTACTTAGAGAGAAGTGTAGAATTGATTTTATTGAGATAAGTGCAAGAGATATATGTTTGGTAGTTTTATTGTATTGTATTGTATTGTGTTTGGTGGTTGTATGGATGGTGAAATTTAGAGATGCATTCCTAAGGTGGATATGATGAGCATCTTAGAGGATAGTCATTCATTACCAGTTAAGAGTCATCGTGGTGGAACCCGCACAGCACATAAATTCCTGCAACGTGGGTATTATTGGACAACTATGTTCAAGGATGTTCATGACTATGGCCAATCTTGTGACCAGTGTCAGTATCAAGGCAATATTTTACGGAGACATGAACTCCCCATGACACTTATCCTGGAGTTGGAGTTGTTTGATGTATGGGGAATTGACTTCATAGGTCCATTTGTGAGCTCTATGGGATGAAGCACATTTTATTGGCAGATGACTATGTTTTGAAGTAGATGGAGGTGGTTGTGCTTCCCAACAATGAGGGTTGAAGTGTCACTATATTCTTGAAAAAAATAATATTTTCTCAATTTGGCACTCCACATACTATTATCAGTGATGGTGGGTCTCACTTCTGCAATCATCTTTTCAAGGCCCTACTTAAAGAATATGGTGTAAAACATATATTGGAAACACCTTACCAACCTCAGACGAGTGGGAAGGTTGAGGTTTCTGATAGAGATATCAAGCCCATATTAGCGAAGACTCTAAATGCCAATAGGACTAACTAGTCGATAAAGTTGGATGATGCATTGTGGGCCTACCGAACAGCTTTAAAGACCCCCATAGG
The DNA here is from genome assembly GCA_030864215.1 of Capsicum pubescens. Lineage (NCBI taxonomy): Eukaryota > Viridiplantae > Streptophyta > Magnoliopsida > Solanales > Solanaceae > Capsicum > Capsicum pubescens. The sequence goes on along the minus strand of CM061542.1, from coordinate 220,740,049 downwards.
TGACTCTCTATATCATCTTGTGTGCAGAAAGGAATGCTACTTGCTGATTAAACTTGAGCACAAGGAATTATGGGCATTGAAAAAACTCAATTTGAAGTGGCACGATGTATCTACGTTGATGCTGCGCAAGGTGAATGAGTTGGATGGATTATGGCTCTGTTCTTATGAGAGTTCTACTCTATACAAAGAAAAGATAAAGTTGTATCATGGCAACAAAATTTAGAAAAAAGTGTTTGATATGGGTGATTTGGTCATGCTATATATTCAAGACTTTGTTTATTCCCTTGCAAGTTGAAGTCCAGGTAGTACCATTTACCATGGTTCCGGTATTACCACAAGGTTCTATTAACCTAGAATGTGATGGTGAAGCCCCATTCAAGGTGAATGGGCAGTGGGTGAAGAACTATATGGGAAACCCTAATGAGGTGAAATTATGTGTTGATATAGACCTTGGTGAAGTTTGAGTAACCAAGGCAACTGTGTCGTGCCGCAATGTTAAATCAGGCGTTGCATAGGAGGTAACCCATGGGTTGGTTGGTGTAATGTGAGTATCCAACTTATCCACAATGTATCGCGATGTTAAATTAAGTGTTGCATAGGAGGTAACCATATTTTTTACTTATTACATTATAGGGTAACTTGTGTGTTCAGTGTGTAGGGGTGGAGATTGCACAAAAAGATAAAAAAAAATTGGGGTGTCAGGTCCCTACGAGCGACCCTGCATGATGTAGGGTAACCCTATGACTCATCACCTGAGTTGTGATGAGAAAGATCCTAGACCACCCCCAGTTAAGTGTTCTCTGGAGTCATAACAACTCTCAGAATAAGTCGTTATCGGTGAAAAATGACTCATCACCTTGAGTCATTATGACTAAGAACCCAAGGAATGTTCCAGTCACAATAGAGGGAGTCTATGACTTATTGTCTATCACCGTGAGTCATTATAAGGACTCTTTATTGGGCTCAACATCACGAGCCCAACGGGTCAACCCGATTATAATTGGATGAAATAAATGGTCAATTAATTCCCATTATTGATTTTCTTTCCATTTCAAACATTAGAGACTCCCTCTATTCCCAAAACTGTCTAACACTATTAAAATACACTCTACGTTCATCCCCCATCATCAAAATTCAAAATCAAGTCTCCCAAAAAGTTGTGGCTCTTAAGAACTAGGGCAAATCTAAAACTTCCTAAAGGAATCAAGCAAGCTATTCAAGTAAGTATTGTGTTTTACTTTCAATCTCTTAAGTTTATATGAAACATAATGATATAATTTGGATTCCTCAAAAAAATTGTGTGCATAGGGTGGCAAGACATGAACTAGTTCTTGAGAAGTATGTTAATAGTGAATTGAATTAAGGGATTTAATGAAATGTGTTCTTAAAATTGGATATGGGGGTGAACTAGGAGTCTATTGTACATGTGAAATCCATGGGGAATTCTGAGTATCCATTGGGTTGGGAAAAAAATGAAAATTAAACCCTCTAAACACCCATGTAATAGTAGCTACGGGTTTCATAACAACTCATAGGATCACCTCATGAGTCGTTACGTGATTCGTAGACATTGGGAACATGGGTGTAAAGAAGAGTTTGGCTTATGATCACACCACGACTCCTACTATGAGTCGTTGCCACACTATACGACTCATACTGTAGACTCATGGTAACTGGACAGGGGAGTACTTTAAAGCAAGGTTTCTGGTCAAACCATGAGTATTGGTGGTGAGTTATTTTATTACACAAAAACCCATTAGGAAGACTCATATCCTGAACAGTGAATTATACTTATGCCCTCCTTCATGCTACGAGTCTCAGTACGAATCTTAGCCTCAGGTAATGAGATATTTCCTGACTCATAGGGCGCCTAGCTGCTGTAACATACTTGTGATTTTTCTTTACTTTACCACAAGGAATCATAGTTAACTTCAAACTCCTCTATAACCAGCATGTACACATCTTCAGTCTTCTCAACTTCATCAGATTCAATGAAAGAATCTCCCCACACTGCTAGGGCTTGCCTCACTACATAATCTGCTGCAGCCTTACTTTTTTATTTTATAGAGACTTGGTCCATGTTCTTTCCTTTATCACCTGCAGTATTGAGATATTCCTGAAAATACATTTTATGCATTGCAGAGTCCTTAATGAAATGCTCAGGACTTCCACATTTATGACAAACTTCAACATTGCCACCCTTTTTGCAGCTACTTCCTGTTCTTTGAAACTGGCAACTTTTCTTCATAGCTCTAGCAATTCTTTTTGCCAAATAGGCAACATTAGTGTCTTCTTCACTTAAATCAGATTTTAAAGCCTTCAGTGCCAGAGATTTTTCCCTTTTTACTTCCTTCTTCATTTGTCCTTGTTGCTTCTTGCACTGGTGAGTCTTTAGATTACCAATGAGTTCATCCATAGTGAGAGTCTTCAAGTTTCTTGCCTCAGTAATAGCATCCACTTTGCTTTCCCGAGAGTTAGGAAGAACACCTAAAAAATTTCTCACTTGCTTATACAAAGAAATCACTTCTCCTAAACAGTGTAGCTCATTTGTGATGGAAGTGAATTTTATAGGCATTTCTTGAATTATCTTTCCCTCTTTCATGGTGAAGGTTTCATACTGAGCAGTCAGCATATCAACTTTAGAATCCTTCACATCAGTTGTTACTTCATGAGCTGTCTAGGAAATCCCAGATTTCTTTAGCATTTTCACAAGCAGAAATCCTGTTATACTCATCAGGTCCTATGCCACAGACAACCAATTTCTTTTCCTTGTAATTTTTGTCAACTTTCTTTAGATTTTCATGAGCAAACTCTCTCTTGTTTTTGACAACCATCCTTGTTATGTCTCCTTCTTTAACCTCTTTAACAGGAACATGAGGACCATTAAGTATTATATCCATCAACTCACTTTTCTTAGCCATTATGAAGTTAAACATCTTGGTTTTCCACCACCCATAGTACTTCCCATTAAATCGGGGTGGTCTAGTGGTAGATTGATCTTCTTCCAGATTAGGTGGAGGAGCCATGATAAATAAATCACTCTAGGTATGAACCTTTTAGAGTGTCCTCACTCTAATACCAATTGATAAAATGTGGGGTGTTGCACTACACTATGAGGGACCAGGTCCCTTAGAGTCAAACATAGGCAATCAAACAGTAAAGTGGTAAGGAAGCAAAACCTTGAAGGAAATTAAAGAACACAAATATTTAACATGGAAAACTCCTTGATCAAGGAAGGAAAAAACACTAATTTCCCTCACAATCACTCAATAATTCACTATAATCAACCTCTTGATTACATACTCAAAGGGAACTTAACTCTAAGCTTCATCATCTTGCAATTACTCTATTACAAACTTACATTGACAACTCTGCCAAGAACTTACCTCGATATTGATTAACTCTAACAAATATCAAACTCAGGTAACTCTACCTAAGAACTCTCAAGAACAAAAGAAAAGAGAAATCGTCATATAACACAAGTAATTCAATTCAAGACTCAAAGATGACTCGAGAACACTCACTATTTCAGCACACACAGAAACTATAAACTTGAGAAATATTGCAAAGTTGAGTTTTCACTGATTTTTTGCTTGAACAATCTGATTGAAAAAACTACCCAATTGAGAAGCATTTTTTTCTATTTATAGTGGAATAATGATTAGGGAAGAAATCTGATTAGGCCAAGTATCCTAACCGATACACATCTTACCTGCGCAGTTTGTTACACTAGATGACAAAACTGTGTAGGCCATGTGACAGCTATATATTTCCATGAAGACCTAGGGACCTGGTCCTTTGTTGTCAGTTGATCATCATCAAAACAAGATATAGCACTACTCAAGATAGATATATTTTCTTTAATCTTCGTATAATTACCCTAAGGCATCATAGTTCAAAGATGTCATTTTCATGGCCTGCGGACACCATTACATAACCTTAGGATTTACTTTCTACTTATCATGCTTTGAGACATCATTACATGGCCTTAGAATTACTTTTTGCTTATTATGGCCCTAATACATCATATCTTAAATGGGAATTTTCATCATGCTATATATTTACATCAATTACTTAGTGTTCATTCAATCCATATGTGTAACACATTGAAAAATCCAATCCAAGGCTAGAACTATGCTTCAAGTAAGTGTAGGATTAAACATAAAGTCTCAATAGTATGAGAAGTAATTTGTACTTGAACCAAGGCCACAAGAACCTCCTAGCCCATAACCTAGCCAAAACCTCCCTTACTAATTAATTTCTCAAGAAATGATCAGTTTTTCAAATAAGAATGGCTTCCAGATTCTGATGTATCTTTGATATCTAGACCCGCCAAATAATACATATTTCAATTATCTTTTCAACACATCCAGTTTTACCTTAATTTGTCATCAGGGTAAAAAGTTATTGCATTTTTAGTAAAGCACTACTCTATAGTATGATATCACAAACCAAACCACGACCATGGTTACATTGTATGATTGTACAATGGTCTCATCTTATCGATACAACCCCAAAATATTAATTTTGACAAGTGTACCTTACTACCACTAGAGGGAACCACAATCCTTCTTTAAACCCACGATCTTAGGCAAGATTGTGAGCCCTACAAATGCTCCTGATTTAACCTTTAAACCTACAAACTAAGGTATGGTCGTAGGAAGATCCCATGATCATACCAAGGCTTAACTTATTATGTTCAAAGTTTTCCTATCCATTCCTAACCACGAGTACAACCCATGACTGTAGATTGCTTCCATGATTCCCTCCAGCAATTTCTAATTACTAATTTTAATGGGGCACATCAGTATTTTTCCATTCTTTTAAAACAAAATCTCATTTTTTGGGTATTTCAAGGATTTTTATTCATATTAATATTACCCTAAAACCCTATTACTCAAAAATCCATCTAACACTTAGTTTCTAACAAAGAAAAAGGGTGATTTCTTTCCCTAAGGAAGAGCTAGGGTTCATCTCCTTTGGTCTACTAATTCCAAATATTTCTTAGGGGAGCTTATGTCCATGTATATGAGATTTCATCAATGGGTCCCTTTTTGTAATACCCCAAAGTTTCCTAACTAATTTTGTCTGAAGAATGTCAAGTATTAGCTTCGAAATTGAATGATGTTTATTCCATGAAGAATTTTCAAGATTTTCACTTTTGTCATATGGTTAATTCAATAAGATTTCCATCGATATAAAATTTTCCTAAATACAATAACTGGGTAAGAAGTTATAACTATTTCAAGTTCCCATCGTAAAACAGCACCATATTAGTCAGTGGCGCGCCGTGCCACAGGAGAAAATAAAAATTGTCAAATTCCAGTAAGGGTCCGCGATAGTGGCGCATCGCGCCAAACTTCTAGATCACAAATGAAGTGGCAAAGCGATGGCTCCTCATCGCGGCATCCCTCAATTTCCCAGTTTCCAAATTCCAGTGACACGGAGCGATAGCGCCGCGTCGCACCAGGGGTCCAATTTGGAAAAATTTCACTGAAATTAAAATATGCGTCTAGGGTTAAAAGGGTCAATTTCCCACCGCTATTTAAGCCCTTTAACACGATATTCAGCTATTTAGAACCCAAAATATACTAGTTTCTCTCAATTTTCTCTTAAGAACAAGCTAGGGTTTCAATTGGGGATTCAATTTCAAGAAAGTCTCTGTCAATCTTTGCTAAATCTAGAACTAAGGTATGCATTGTGTTGATTTATGGATTCCTTTCATCCATAAATCTCAAGAACCCTATTTTAAATTATGAATCATGATATTTATATTGTGGGTTGATTGTAACCATGTTTATCTTGTTATATGATTCCCAAGTTGGAATATTTATGTGTTTTTCATGAAACTACATTAGCAAGTGAGTGAGATCCATAAATTGAATTATTTATAATGTGTCAATTTGATGATTAGGCCTATTCCCTAAGGGTGAATGCAAGGTGTTTGATAAAATACCTAGCAGGATAGAAATTATGCACTATAGCTTAATTGTGATCCAAAATAACTTCCATGCTATTCTTATGTATTGAAATTATTTGTCGTATTGCTCATGAGTTAACCATATGAAATTATGCTATGTATACATGCTATCTTATTCACGTACCAAGCTATGATAATCAAATTCCCATGAAATATCTTCAATTATTGTATTATGGATTATTGATGTTAGTCATGTATTCAAGAATATCATGCCTTGTCAGTTTCATTCCATTGAGTCCTAGGTGTACTTGTACCTGAAAAATATAGTTGTGTACCTAGAGTCCATGTCATGTTTTCACTATATCCTCAGTCAACCCATGAACCATAGAACTCAGTCAGTTATGTGACTCAGGAAAGCTCAGTAATCTCAGTACTATTCTATCAATCAACGAAACTCAGTTAATTCAGTCCAGTTCAGTTCAGTAATCCATGATCAGTGTCTATTTAGATGGGTGTAGGAATTAGCATTGAGTTAACCCAAGGATGGGAACACACACTGTCAGATGAGGGTGTGATTCTTAGAAGTCATCCTTGTGTTCCAGAACTATATAGCCGGTATAGGTTGAGACATCAATACTGTCAGATGAGGGTCGATGAGGTGGATAAGCACTATTAGATGAGGGGCCTACCATTCTCTTTTGGGGACACTATCAGATGAGGGTCACTCACAGTTTGTCCTTATCGGTGGTGCGGTATTGACACCCTTCTAATTAGGGTTATATATTGGACCCCAACTCTGCTATAATGCGTTATTTGGGGCATGTCGGTTAGATAACTACTTCCCACAGTTTCAGTTATAGAATCAGGACTGTCAGATACAGTTAATCAATCTCAGTATTAGAACTCAGATAGTTCTACAGAATTCAGGACTATAAGATACAGTCAACTCAAAATAGTATGGAACTCAGCTAGTTCCATCAGATTCAGGACTGTCAGATATAGTCACTTATGTTATCAATTATATCAGCCATCAAAACTTAGTTATCAGTCATGTTGGTTATCAGTAAATTCATGTTGTCACAATCTCAGATATAGTTACTATGTATTCATGCATGTAATCTCATGTTCATATTAGTCAGTTAGCTAGTATTGTTCATGCATATGAACCCCATGCAGTCATCATACCTCACATTCATACCAGTATATTCAAAGTACTAATGCATTTGTGCTATGGTGTCTTATACCATAGGTTTTAGCTCCAGAGCATCAGTAGTATTCCAGTCTCAGTAGTCAAAGTTAGCAGTGAGTCTTCATCTCTCAAGGACATGATCATTTATTTATTATCTCATTAAGTAATTTATTAGTTAGAGTTAGTTGGGGACATATCCCATTAACTCCTCATTTAGACAGTTCAGTCAGTTTTGTTTTGTGTATTTTATACCCCATTCAGATGTTATATCTTTATTAGTTATGTTACAGTCTTGAACCTTATGGACTTTCAGTTCATATTTCTCTGAAATCATACAGTATATTATGCAGTATACAGGTATAGATAATAGTCATGGGTTAGCTTGTGGTCCTTCGAGGTCACGAGAACCGTATAGCATTCCGGATATGTAGGATATTATGCAGTACACAGGAACTGCCCAGTTATGATATTTTAGAAAGTCACTTCAGCAGACTTAGTCAAATTAGAGATGACTGATTTTGATGTCATTCTTGGTATGGATTGACTTCATTTCTTCTATGCCACAGTCGACTGCAAAAATAGAATAGTACAGTTCCAGTATCCGATTGAACTCGTCCTAGATATAAAGGTAGTGTATCCGCTTTCAGAGGTCAGCTTGTTTCCTATCTTTGGGCAAGGAAAATTATATCTAAGGGATGTGTCTATCATATTATTTAAGTTAAGGACTCTAGTTCTAAAAATCCCAGTCTTGAATCAGTCCCAGTCGTGAGTGAATATTTAGATATCTTTCTTGAAGATCTTCTAGGGATTCCTCCCAAAAGGGAAATGGACTTCGGCATTGATCTTCTTCTAGATACTCAGTCTATATCTATTCCTCCATATAGAATGGCACCAGCAAAACTCAGAGAACCAGTTGAAGGATCTCTTATATAAGGGATTCATCAGACCTAGTGTGTCCCCATGGGGTGCACCAGTCTTGTTCGTTCAAAAGAAAGATGGTTCTCTCAGAATATGCATAGACTACCATCAACTCAATAAAGTCACGGTCAAGAAAAAGTATCCACTTCCCAGAATCGATGACTTATTTGACCAACTTTAGGGTGCCAGTTATTTCTCTAAGACAGACCTCAGATTCGGCTATCATTAGCTCAGAGTCAAAGAATGTGACATTCCAAAAATAGCCTTTCATACTCGGTATGGTCACTTTGAATTCATAGTCATGTCCTTTGGTCTTACCAATGCCCCAGCATCTTTCATAGACTTAGTGAACCGTGTATTCAAGCAGTACTTGGACATGTTCATCATAGACTTTATAGATGATATTGTGGTCTATTCCCGCAGTGATCATGATCATTCATACCATCTCAGAATCATACTTCAGACTCTCAGACATCATCAATTATTTATCAAATTTAATAAGTGCGAATTTTAGCTAAGGTTAGTAGAATTCCTTGGCCATATCATTTTAGGTAATGGAATTAGAGTAGATCCTCAAAAGACCAAAGCGGTAAAAAACCAGCCCAGACCTATATCTCCATTAGATATCAGGAGTTTCTCAGGTTTGGCTGGCTATTACAGGCAGTTTGTTGAGGGATTTTCTTCTATTTCATCCCCTATGTCCAGATTGACTCAGAAGAAAGTGAAGTTTCAGTGGTCAGATCCTTGCGAGAAGAGTTTTTAGAAGTTGAAGACTCGACTCACCTCAGCTCCAGTCTTAGCTCTTCCAGATGGTTCAGATGGTTTCGTAGTGTATTGTGATACATCTAGAGTAGGTTTGGGTTGTGTTCTCATGAAGTATGGTAAGGTCATAGCCTACGCCTCCAGACAACTTAAACCTTATGAGAAGAAGTATCCAACTCATGATCTTGAGTTAGCATCCATAGTATTTTCCTTAAAGATTTGGAGGCATTATCTATACGGAGTTCATATAGATATGCTCAAAGATCATAAGAGCCTTCAATATGTCTTTTCTCAGAAAGATCTCAATCTTCATCAGAGAAGGTAGTTAGAGCTATTGAAAGATTACGACATGAGTGTCCTTTATCATTCGGGCAAGATATTGCAGTGGCCGATGCTCTCAGTAGACTATATATGGGTAGTGTTACCCATGTCGAGGAAAGTAACAAGAATTTAGCTCAGTAAATCCATCAGCTTTCTAGACTAGGCATTTGCTTAGTCGATACAGAAGAGGGTGATATATGGATTCAAAGTAGTTCAGAATAATCTCTAGTTTCCGAGGTAAAAGAAAAGCAAGATAGAGATCCCAGTTTAGTCAAGTTGAAAGAGTCAGTTAATGATCGGAAAGTGGAGGTTTTCTCCCAATGGGGATATGGTGTTCTATGTTGTCAGGGTCGTCTATGTGTTCCAGCTGTAGATGCCTTAAGGCAGAAAATTCTTGCAGAAGCGCATGGTGCATGCTACTATATTTATCCAAGGGCTACAAAGATATACCGCGACTTATGGGAGATCTATTGGTGAAGTGGGATGAAGAGGGATATTGCATAGTTTGTGGCTAAGTTCTCTACATGTTAGTAGGTTAAGATAGAGCATCAGAAGCCTAGTGGACCTATGTAGGAGTTTATTATTCCTACTTAGAAGTGGGAAGAAGTGAACATAGACTTCGTGATAGGTTTTCCTCGAATTCATCGTCAGCATGATTCAGTCTGGGTTGTTGTAGATAGGATTACCAAGTCGGCTCATTTTCTCCCAGTTCATACCTCTTATTCATCTGAGGATTATGCCAAACTCTACATCAGAGAGTTGGTCAGATTACACGATGTTCTGTTATCTATTATCTCGGATAGAGGTACCCAGTTCACCTCTTATTTTTGGAAAGCGTTCTAAAAGGGTTTTGGTACCTAAATTCATCTCAGTACATCTTTTTATCCTCAGATAGGTGGTCAAGCAGAAAGGACCATTTAGACCCTAGAAGATATGCTAATGGTATGTGCAATTGATTTCAAGGGTAGCTGGGATGACCACTTGCCTTTGATTGAGTTTGCATACAGCAATAGCTATCATTCCAGTATTCAGATAGATCCATTCAAAGCTCTCTATGGTAGGAGGTGCATATCTCTAATCAGTTGGTTCAAAGTTAGTGAGGCCTTAGTTATAGGTCCTGACTTAGCTATATTGTATAATTCGTAATTTTTGAACCTAAGTCATTGAATTTTTAAGTTTATTCAATTTATAGAATTGGCATAAAATTTGTATTCTTCAAAGATGACAGGCTATAAACACCTGATGACCTAGGATTTCATGCATATACTTTTGGGTACTATATCCCCCAGTTTACATTATTTTAATTATTTCAGATAATGTATATATTTTTAGTCTTCAGATTATTTTTAGCATTGAGCAATAAAGTTATTAGTGTTAATCAGTTGGGAGTAGTACTTAGAACTGAGAGGATGCAGGGATAAGGCTCACCTGCAAATTAGATTGTGACTTTAGTAAAAGTCCCAGAGTCCCAGAACTACGGTGCCACCGTAGGTTCTAAAGGGTCACCCATTAGACCAGTCTTGACACCTTAGTATTTTTGGACATCAATTTAGTAGATCCACGTTAGTCGATGTTCGTACCTTTGTCAAGGTATTGAACTCCCTTTCAACTAGGGTTATAGGTTTGACCCCATTTAGCTTAGATTAGGGTATGTCGTTATTAGTAGCTCCCATAGTCCAGACCATAGTTTATAGTTCATATCTATATTTTCTTATAAACTTGTATTCATTTATTCTATTTATCATATCGTACATTCTCATTAATTGGTCTTGCATTAGTTTATCATGTTACATGCATCACGTTCGGCCTATATCAGTTATTTTCTATGTCACATACTTAGTATATTCAAAGTAATGATCACTTACTTTCTTTGCTCTATATTATCTTATAATATAAGTTATGATGATCAACATCTGGATCACACATAGTATGATCTCTTACCATATCAGCAGTAGTATTTTTGTGAGTCCTCATCATGTAAAAGAGATAGTGTCAAAATTTCATTTTGTCTTTATTGTTCTCAATTTTTAAACAGTTGGAGTTAGGTGGGGGAATGTCCTAGCAACTCATCTTAGATTCTTGATTGGTTTTTTCTTAATCTTTATTTCATTGTTCATTTCAACTTCAGCATAAGTATTTTATTAGTTATTTTTTATATTCTTAGTGTTTTTTCCAGGACATGGGTTAGCTTGGGGTGACGTGACTTAAGCACCATGTTACGACTAGGGGTATTCTTGGGTCATAACAAACTTGGTATCAGAGTAATAGGTTTAAAGTATCCTAGGGTGTCTAAAAGCCATATCAAATAAATTCTTATTTATGTTTGTGAAGTGCACCACACTTATGACTGAGAGGCCATAAGATATTTTAGGAAAATTCACTTCTTTTAAGTTCATATCGTGCGACAAAGTGTGAGCTCTATTAAAACCTTCTTCTAACTCATTCTCTATATTTTTATAGAATATTCCTCCAAAGATAATATATGGAAGAAGGAGTGGTAACGATAGCTGGGATGAAAATCAACAAGCACCACCACTAACTCTAGAAAACCCCCTGAATGAACAAGTATCCCATGTCAAATTTAGGGCTACTTTCATAGCCTTGATTTTGTCCATGCACAAACAAAATAAGTAGCCTAATATGGCACCAGCCAACCTGACAATAAATGTGGCATCATCCAAGATTCTGAGATTTCACTCAGATGAATCCTATAGTGTTCTTTAGGTCCAAGTTTGAGGAAAATCCATTGAAGTTCATGGATAGAATACAGAAAGTAATAGATATCATGAGTTTTACCCTAAGTAGAAGTGTCTACCTTATCACTTATCAGCTATAAGTAGTAGCTCACACCTGGTATAAGCAATAGAAGGTGGATAGTGATTCAGGCATAGAACCAATAGAATGCGATGAGTTTGTTGTTATATTTATGGATAAGTTTTCCCCCTTGAGATAAGGGGGGCCAAGGTGTAGTAATTCATAAATATAAAGTAGGGTATCATGAGTGTGAAGGAGTATTCCTTAAGTTTACTCAGCCTACATGAGCAAGTTCATGTCTGCTGTTTTTGAGGATGTGGTCAAAGAGTGTAGAAGTTCTAGCTTAGTAAAGGAGATGGAAAACTATAGGTTGATATCTCATGCTCAATAGATAGAGGAAGAGAAGGTAAAGGAGAAGTAAATGGAGAATAAGAGGGACGAAATAAGTAGATTTAATTTTCCTCAATAGAGGTCAAATAGTGGAAATCATTCTCAGTTCTTTCATAAATCTTCTGCTTCTTCTCCATCTTCTGCTAATGCCATAGTGCCCTAGTTTAGGAAAGATAATAAATATAGAGAACCATTCTCTAAGTCCCAAAGTAGTATGAGTAGTATTCATACCCACCCTATATGAAAGAAATATGGTAGGAACTATAAGTGTGAGCGTATGGCTAGTAGTGATAGCCGTTTTGGGTGTGGCAAGCCAGACCACAGGCTTAGGGAATGTCTAGTGAATTTCCATAGAGATAGGGACGACCATCAGCAAAGTCATTCTAACTTTTCAAAAGATTTTGCATGTCGCTCGACTCAACCGGGTGCCTTATCTAATATAGGTAGTAGATAGTGTAAGAATAAGTTTAAAACCCTTCAGACTCGATAGGATCAGGAAGGTTCTCTTGATGTATTCACGAGTATATTACAGATTTTCCAAGTTCATAGTTATGTATTATTTTATCATGGAGCCATACTTTCTTTTGTAACTCGCTATATAGCAATAGACTTTAGTGTGAGTCCTAAAATTCTTATAGAACCTTTCATAGTCTCTACTCTAGTTGGTGACTCTATCATAGTTAGATAGGTATGTAGTAATTTTCTAATTATAGTTTCCCAAAAATTCACCTCATTTGATCTCGTAGAGGTAGACATAGTAGATTTTGATGCCATTCTTAGGATGAATTGGATAAACTCTTGCTATGCCTCTATTGATTGTAAGAAGAGAGTAGTCCAATTTCAATTTCTAAATTAACTAGTTTTAGATTTGACTGGTAGTACCTCAGTGCCTATAGGTTGATTCATCTCTTACCTTAAGGCCAAAAAGTTGATATCCAAAGGGTGTATTCATCATCTTGTTATGGTTAAGGATTCAAAATTTAAATCCCCGACTCTTCGGTCAATTCCAGTGGTAAAGAATTTCATAGGTATTTCTAGAAGATCTACCTAGAGTTCCTCCCCAATGGGAAATTGACTTTGGAATAGATCTTCTTCTAGATACCTAACCTATTTTAATTTTACCCTACAAAATAGCTCTAGTCGAGATTAAATAGTTGAAGGATCAGTTAAAGGACCTCCTATACATAGGTTTTATTAGGCCTAATCTCTCTCCATAAAGTGCTCTAATTCTTTTCATGTGTAAGAAAGATGTTTCTATTAAAATGTGCATTGACTACCATTAGTTGAAAAAGGTCATAATTAAAAATAAGTATCCTATTCACAGGTTTGATGACTTTTTTGACCAAATTCAAGGTGAAAATTATTTTTCTAAGATAGACCTCAGATCAGGCTATGATCAACTCAGAGTCAGAGAACATGACATTCTAAAATAGCTTTTAGAAATCGGTATAGTCACTTTGAATTTTTTGTTATGTCTTTTGGACTAGTGAATTCTCCTGTATATTTTACAAACTTGAAGAATAGGGTGTTCAAGAAATACTTGGACATGTTCATTATAGTCTTCATAGATGACATCCTCATTTATTATTAGAGTGAGGATGAACACGCATATCAACATTGTCTTAAAGATCATCAGCTATTTGCCAAATTTAGCAACGTGAATTTTGGTTGAAATCGGTAACATTCCTTGGTCATATTATTTCCAACAAAGTCATTCTGGTCGATCCTCAAAAGATTGAAGTAGTGAGAAATTAACCTAGACCCATCTCTCTAGTATATATCAAGAGTTTCTTGGTCTTAGCCAGTTACTATAGATAGTTTATTGAATTATTTTCCTGTACTGCTTATCCCATGTACAGGCTGACTCTGAAGAAAGTCAAATTTTAATGGTTTAATTCCTGTGAGAAGAGCTTTTAGGAGTTGAAGACTCAACTCACCATTGCTCTAGTTTCAATAATGCCCACGGGCTCAAATGGTTTTTTGTCTTAATGTGATAATTCTAGGGTTGTACTTGGTTATATGTTGATGCAGTAGGGAAAAGTTATAGCATATGCCTCTAGACAGCTCAAGACTCATGAGAAGAACTACCTGACTCATGATCATAAGTTAGCTATAGTTATTTTTGCCTTAAAGATTTGGAGGCATTACCTCTGTGGGGTTCATGTTGACAAATCATAAGAGTCCTTATAATATGTTCATTCAGAAAGACCTAAACCTCTATCCAAGGAGATGGCTAGAGTTTCTGAAGAATGTACTATCTAGGTCTAGCCAATATGAGGGTCGACACTCTTAGCATATTATTTATGGAAAGTATTACTCATTAGAGGATGAGAAGAAAGACTAGCTGGCAAGGTTCATAGATTGGCCAGAGTGGAAGTTCGGTTGGTTGACTCAGACAAAAGTAGTATTTTAGTTCTAAATAGTTTAGAATCCTCTTTGGTTACTGAGGATAAAGAAAAGCAAGATAATTTTCTTATTTTTCTTAAATTGAAAGCAGCGGTCCATAGTCAGAAGGTTAAGGTTTTCTCTTGAAACACCCCAAATTTTTTGCCCTTGGAAATTTCTTGAGCCTTGAGCACAGTGCCTTAGTTATGACTAGACCCACAGAGTCGTAGGGTGTCTTCATGACTCATTAGGACGATTCATATCCAAATCATATAAGTTTGTTGCATGATTTTACTCTGAGTATGAGTGGCTCACTATTATCCATAAGGATTTGTTATGAGTTGTGGGGTGTAAAACATAGGGTGTCCAGTATATGCCCTAAATGGGTTCTGTATTAATTACGACTGGGACCTATAAGTCATACGGTCCAATTATGAGTTTTTTGGTTAAATCATAAGGTCAGCGGTGGGTGGAGTCCTAGAGACTATCCTGGTTACGACTCATCATGACGAGTCCTAAGGAGTGGTTACGAGTCGACGGTTGACTCGTAGTAAAAGATTTTCAGCTTTTAAGTATAGGACATTCTAGAAA
The DNA here is from genome assembly GCA_030864215.1 of Capsicum pubescens. NCBI lineage: Eukaryota > Viridiplantae > Streptophyta > Magnoliopsida > Solanales > Solanaceae > Capsicum > Capsicum pubescens. Next base: position 220,724,819 of record CM061542.1, on the reverse strand, counting down.
TTTTCACTCTTACCCAACTTAAAACCCACGTCTCATAACACCTTTAGGGTATCATTAGCACTCAAAAACACATCAAAGTAACTACTCAAATACTCTCAAATCCCCAAGGTTAAGAATACTTAGGGTTTTCAATAGGTTGATTGATTTGGGATTTCATGGGTGATTTCTCTCAATACATATTACTATTTCAAGCATGTGACTCTTCCCTCATTGTTAATTTTGTAAAATCATATGTATTAAAGTGTTATTCACATGGAATTGTTTTAATTTTGAAAACAAGGGTTGTGGGTTTGAATTCTTATTGTTGAACAATGATTTCTCTTGATTTAATTATGATTATTCATTCTTTAAATAATTTTTTTAACTTGTGGGTGCATGGGTATGGTGAATGAACTAGGGAATTGTGATTTTCCCAATCTTGTGACTTTGGAAGTTGTTATGACCCCAACCCATAGTGTAAAATTGGTTTTGTGCTATAAGAAAGGTGGGAATTTGTAAATTTAACTAGTCTTGAACTATTCCATGATATAAAGAAGAATTTGAAACACAATGGTCTAATTTAATGAACAAAGGGAGTCGTTGTTCCCCCACCTTGTATTAATAAACAAAGGTAGTTATTTTTCCTAAGTCTTGGCATGTTGTTGTTATCTTGCAAGTGTAGTTTGTATGACGATACCAACAATGTATGCCTTAATGTAGAATATGGTTCATGAATGAGATTGTGTGATAAATGTTTTTACAGGGCTACAAACAGGGTTGTGTAGCTGAGTCATAAAAGTAGAGGTCTGGGTGATCGATATAGGAAATCGCATTTGCCAACGGGGATGTCAAAGTGACTAGGGAGGTTCGATCCCCCTTATTATTAGTTTATGATTTGGGAGGTTTGAGTCCTCAATAAATCGTTATGTGATCTGGTTCTTAAGTCACTTTGGTATATGTTGGAAGGTTAGAGTCCCCCATGTGCATATATATGAAATTATTCTATGATTTTTGCAGTTACAAGCACTGGGGCCCGACCAAGAGGTGAGAGATAGGGCCCATATAGACCGTGGATACTATGATATGATAGTTGAGCTACACAGTCCAGGTTAAGGTTTAAAAGTGCATGCTAAGTCTTGTTCCCTATCCTAACATATGATATATATATATATATATATATGTATGTATGTATGTATATGCATCTGATTATGTGCATGTGATGTTGGGCGTATTTATACGTCTAAGCACCATAACTTACCCATGTTTTAGCTAAGTTTTGAGGATAAAATACATAATTCCTGCACTTTTAGTCTACTTTCAATTAAGTGAGCTGACCTATGTGATTAGCATGCTTTTCAGGTACTAATACGGAAGATTTCAGCACTTTGGGGACCTGTGGACAGCAAAGGAAAACTTCACATAAAAGGGAAGGAAGCTTTTGGACTAAATGTGATGCATGGGAACTTTTTCCCGGGCAAACTCAACATTTTTAAATAGTTAAGGATGCAGTAGCAACTTAGTAGAGAAGGTTGTTATTAAAAACCTTATTGCTGAATTTTCAGCCATTATTCACATAATTCAGATTCTGTAATATTTTTGGAGAGCAGAAAACGGCTTAGCTTGAGCAACGGAGAGAGAGAAACACGTTCCTCTCTTATTGTCGCTAGTCATCTCCATCGCCGAGATTGTTCTAAGTTTTGGTATGATTATTATGTCTATTGTGATTTCCGTTGTATTCATGAGTAGCTAAACTTATCTGTTAGGGTTATGGAAACCTTGTAGTATACTCTCTATTGCTATGAGTTTGTGGATTCTTGATGTGTTATGCTACTTATATCATTAGTCTCTTCATTTTGATTGAATTCTTATGGTTGCAAACATAGAGAATACGCCATTATAGCATTAACTTGTTCGAGAGAAAAGTTACATGTTTGGAAAAGAGAGTGTGACAAGGAAATAGGGTTTCCAACCTCTATTTACACGTTAATGCCTTAACCGGATTAACTTCTTGGAGAATTTGTACCATTTGTTATACACTTTAGGCTCGAGAGAGATAAAGCAAAATAAATCCTTGATGGTTGAGAAACACTTGGATTTAGAATTAGAATACGATTCTCTATAAGTGCATGCATGTCTAAATTCCGCGCTACTCATAGTTAATAGAGAAGTAGAAGCTACAAGGTGGACATAACCCTAACTCATCATCCTCTGTGATCAAATCTTATTACTTATATCGTCTCATTCGTTACACTAATAGTATTATTGTGCACTTAAACCAAAACCCCCTTATCTTGGAATCTTCGACCAACAGTCTAATAATAATCGCAATACTTAGTGATCATAGTATTCCCTGTGGGATTCGACACCCAACCCAGTTGGGTTCTATATTTGACAGCGACCGCTTACACTTTCTAACGAGAGTTGTAATTTGGGCGTATCAGCATGGGTTTTAGATACTTTTAAATTTTTTATCGTGACTTTATGTTATCCTTATCCCTAAGTAACATTTTAGCGTTCACACCGCTAACCATCTTCAGCCGTTGTATCTCTACACGATGGAGGATTTGGCCATACTTCCACATCTCCTACTCAGTGACTTGGATTTGGGATCAGCTAGCGATTTAGATTAGAGTGGTGAGATTCCATACATTGGAAGAGCCCGTTTCATGATTATGGTTTCATTTACACATAACTATTCCTTTGGATTTGGTTTTGGGGCTATTATCGGGGGTATGTACTTACACCTTATTGATATTCAGTTTTGGATCTTGTTAGAATGTTTTGTTTGCACTACTGTTGTTATTAGATGGTATCGGTCGATCAGTTGGTCAGTCAGTCGTATGGCCAGTCAACGATGGTTGGTCATAAACTTGAAATAAAATTTTCTTAAACTATTGCACGCTATCATCTTATAAGTTTGAAATTCATCTGACATTGGGGGTATGTTGTGTTTGGGTTGGTTAGGTGTAACGCCCCGAGTCTGTACCCTGAACGCTACACGGTGCTTATAATCCCAAAGGACCACAAGCTAACCCATGACTGGTACCTACTGCATTAACTGAATAATAATACTGTAATATGTGGAAATTAGGTGAAAAACATGTCATAAGGTTCAATACTGTAATAAAACTAAATATAGTATAAAAATACCAAAACTGAAATATCTGTCTGAAAATACTCTAGTCTGAAAAGCCTCTAAACTGTCTGAAATGTGGATTTGATGGGACAAGTCCCCAACTAACTCCGTCTACTAAAATAAAACTGAAATACGGAAATAATAATCATGTCCTCGAACTATGAGGACTCACCACTAACTCTGACTGCTGAAAATTTGTAACTGCTAAGGATGATCGGGAGCCTATGTGTCTGAACTTATGATATAAGACATCATAGCACAAGAGAAAAGAATGTGTCAGTACTTTGAATGTACTGGTATGCTAAGTGAGGTAGGCTAAAATGCATGGGCTCATATGCATGAACAATACTGACTGAATGACATAAATATAACTGAATGAGAGTACATGCATGAATATGTAAACTATAACTGGAATCATGATAACACTGAATACTGAGTCTGAATATTGATTAACATATATCTGAGTATACTGATGCTAAATTACTGATAACTGAATGACTGTATCTGAAAATCTTGATTCTATGAAACTATACTGAGTTCCGTACTGAACTAAGTGACTGTGTCTGACAATCTTGAATGTGTAGAACTGAACTGAGTTTTATTTTGAGACTGGAACTGAAACTGAGACTGTAGGAGGTAATCATCTAACCGACATGCCCCTTTCTAAATAGATTGGGGTCCAACTCCTAACCCCAGTTGGAAGGGTGTCAGTACCGTGCCACAAGTAAAGACAAGCTGAGTCACCCTTATCTAGCAGGTTCTCTGAACGAGAAAGGTGGTACCCTCAACTGGCAGGTAGATCACCTCATAGACCCTAATATCTCAACCTACGTTGTCTATGTAGTTCTAGAACACAAGGACTGCTTTTAAGGTACACACCCTCTACTGGTAGGTGAGTCCCCATCCTCGGGTTCACTCAGTGCTGAATCCTACTCCCAACTGAATAAACACTGGACTAATTTCTAAATTGTTCTAAGAAGGACTGAACTGCTACTAATCATACTCTTTAACCGAACGGAACTAACTTCACTAAGTTCCGTTGACTCATGAAATACTACTGAATTCTATTAACTGACTGGATTTTCTAAGGTCTGAACTGAATACTGAACTGGATTGGACTGATACTGAGTCTACTGAGTTCTTCCTGAGTTTTGTAACTGACTAATAGTACTACTGATCGTGACATTACTCATACTATCCTAAGACTGACCATGACTCTAGGTAATCAGCTAAATTACAGGGTATTAAATACCCTCAGGACTCCATAGCATAAATTATAAGACATGGCACAATCTTGAAACATGATAAATAACTACTTGATCATCATTCATTCATTGGGACATTCTAGCAAACACTTGCATGACATGAACTTGAATACATGCTAACATGATAAAATTTCATTATTTACTTCTCATGAACAACTCATCAAATACTTGGAAGGCATTGTACATGCACATAGTACTAATCAACACATGAGCACCACAATTTCAAGGCTTTAACATGATTTCACATGATAATACATACATAATAGTTGTTTTTACATAAATCTTGCACTTAATCATGGAATAGAAATCCAATCAACATTATAATCATGAATAAATTTGAATCCAAATCATGGAAAGAATAAAATCAAGCCAATTGAAGTTTAAAAGAGTTTCTTGGACTCCAAGAGTATAAGGAACCCTTGGATGAATAGTTGACATACCTTGGTTGCTAAATTCCTGATGATTAATGGTGGAATCTTGAGCCTTGAATTTTAAATTTAATTTCCTAGGGTTTCTATTCTTGAGTGTTTTGAGAAAGAATGAATATAATCTGCTAATTGAGGGTTAAATCTCATCTTATATAGGCTGAAGGATGTGGGAAAAAGACCCAATTACCCCCAAAGATGCGGCTTTTTAATGATTGGAAATTGAACCATCGACGCGCAGACCGAAACTAAACTTAATCATGCTGACAATGAGTATGAGGCAAACCCATAACAAAGTCCATGTTCACTTATCCCCTATTCCATGTTGGAAAACTAAACTCCTACATGGATCCACTTGGCTTTTGATGCTTGATCTTAACTTGCTGACATGTTGAGCACTTAGCCACAAACTCTGTAATATCTCTCTTCATCCCACTCCATCAATAGATCTCTTGTAAATCATGGTACATCTTAGTGGCCCCTGGATGAATAGAGTAGCGCGCATCATGTTCCTCTGCAAGAATTCACAGTATCAAATAATCTACACCTGGCACACATAGCCAACCCTGGCAGCGCAACACACCATCTCCCCCTGGGAGAAAACTGATTCCTTTAACTTGACTAGACATGGATACCTATCCTGCTTTTTCTTCATCTCAGAAACTAGGGATGATTCTGAACTACTATGCACCTATACACTACCTTCTGCTAAATCGACTAAGTGAACACCTAGTCGATCAAGCTGATGAACTTCCTGAGATAACTTCTTCTTACCATCCTCCACATGAGAAACACTACCCATAGACATCCAACAGAGAGCATCAGCTACTATATTGGCTTTACTTGGATGATACAGGACACTCATGTCGTAGTCTTTCAATAACTCCAACCACCTTCTCTGACAGAGGTTTAGGTCTTTCTGATAGAACACATACTGCAGGCTCTTATGATTTGTTAACACATCAACGTGCACACTATACAAATAGTGACTCCAAATCATTAAGGCAAAAACTACTTTTGATAACTCAAGGTCATGAAAAAGATAGTTCTTTTCATGGGGCTTAAGTTGCTTTGACCTTACCTCTCTGTATCAAAACACACCCCAAACTGACTCTGGAGGTATCACAATATACCACAAACCTATCTGAACCATCTGGTAGGGTCAAAACTGGAGTTGTAGTGAGTTGAGTCTTCAACTCCTGAAAACTCATTTCACAAGAATCTGACCACTGGAATTTGACTTTGTTCTGAGTCAATCTGGACGTAGGGGATGCAATAGATAAAAATCCCTCAACAAACCATCGGTAATAGCTACCCAAGCCCAAGAAACTCCTGATATCTAATGGAGAGATGGGTCTAGGCCAGTTTCTCAGTGCTTCAGTCATTTGGGCATCAACACTAATGCCATCACCAAAAATGATATGGCCAAGGAAGGCTATTGACCTTAGCCAAAATTCACACTTGATGAATTTGGCGAATAGTTGATGGTTAATAAGAGTCTACAATACTATTCTGAGATGGTCTGCATGATCATGCTCACTGCGGGAGTAGACAAGAAGGTCATCTATAAAGACTATGAAAAATATGTCCAAGTACAGCTTGAACACACGGTTCATCAAGTCCATGAAGGCTACAGGGGCATTCGTAAGACCAAAGTACATAACAAAGAATTCGAAGTGACCATACAAAGTTCTCAAGGTTATCTTTGGGATGTTATATTCTCTGACTCAGAGATGATGATAGCCTGATATGAGGTCTATCTTTGAAAAGTAACTGGCACTCTAAAGTTGGTCAAACAAGTCATCGATTCTAGGAAGTAGATACTTTTTCTTGACCATGACTTTATTTATCTGACAGTAATCAATACACATTCTGAGAGAACCATCTTTCTTATGCACTAATAAAATTGGTGCACCCCATGGGGACACACTGGGTCTGATAAATCCCTTATCAAGGAGATCCTTTAACTGTTCTTTTAATTCTCTGAGTTCTGTAGTGCCATTCTATATGGTGTAATAGATATGGTTTGAGTATCTGAAAGAAGGTCTATTCCAAAGACAATTTCCCTTTTGGGAGGAACTCCGGGAAGATCTTCGAGAAACATATCTGGGAATTCACATGCTACTGACACTGATTCAAGAGTAGGTGTTTCTGAACTAGAGTCCTGGACACGATCGAGATGGTAGACACATCCCTTAGATATCATTTTCCTTGCCCTTAGGTAAGAAACAAGCTGACCCCTAAGTGTTGAAGTACTACCCCTCCACACAAAGATTGGTTTATTAAAATTGAAACTGGACAATTCTATTTCTGTAGTCGACTGAGGCATAGCAGGAATAAAGACAATCCATGTCAAGAATGACATCAAAATTAGCCATCTCTAATTCGAATAAATTTGCTGAAGTGACTTTCTCAGATATCATAACTGGATAGTTCCTATATACCCGCTTGTCTATGATAGATTTACCCACTGGGGTAGAGACTAAAAAAGGCTCTGCTAAAATTTTGGGACTGACTCCAAAATCAACGGCTATATATGGAGTAACAAAGGACAACGGAGCTCCTGGATCTAGCAAAGCATAAACATATAAATGGAAAACTTGTAACTACTAGTGGCTACATCAGGAGAACTTTCATGATCCTTTCAGGACTGAAGAGCATAAATATTATTTGGGCGCTACCCACTGGTGGCACTGGAAGCGGCACCCTACTGATTTGGGCGACCAAACTGAGTTGGGGGATGGTTATGCTGACCCTAAGAACCTGATTGGGGACAATCTCTGACTCTTTGGCCTGGCTTGCCACATAAGAAACACACATTGCTACCCACTCTACAGACACCCTGGTGGTTTTTGCCATATTTCTGACAAAGAGGGTTGGTTTGGGCGCTGCTGACACTACCCTGGGGTTTAGGTCCTGACGCACTATCTCTGTTGTCGTCTTTGAATTTCAGCACTGGAAGGCATTGTATATGCACATAGTACTAATCAACACACGAGCACCATAATTTCAAGGCTTCAACATGATTTCACATGATAATACATACATAATAGTTGTTTTTACATAAATCTTGCACTTAATCATGAAATAGAAATCCAATCAACATTGTAATCATGAATATATTTGAATCCAAATCATGGAAAGCATGAAATCAAGATACTTGAAGTTTAAAATAGTTTCTTGGACTCCAAGGGTAGAAGGACCCCTTGCATGGACACTTGACATACCTTGGTTTCTAAATTCCTGAAGTTTAATGGTGGAATCTTGAGCCTTGAATTAAAAATTTAATCTCCTAGGGTTCTTGAGTGTTTTGAGAAAGAATGAATATAATCTGATAATTGAGCACTAAATCTCATGATATGGGGGATAAAGAACGTAGGGAAAAGACCCAATTACCCCTAAAGACGTGGCTTTTTAATAACTAAAAATTAAACTATCGATGCGCAAACCGATGCGCCGCATCAAATACGCATCGGTTCACTAGAAATTGACACTAGGAGACAAGGAAAATATTGATCGACGCGATGGCCGATGCACCGTTCTTAGATCGCGTCGATACACTATTTTGGACTCTCAAATGTGGTTCAAATGAGGTCCAAAAATTACCAAGCTCATCCGAGAAAACCAACTTACATTCCTGATCAGGAATTAACCTAAAAATTGACATTTTAAGGTAATAGAGGTCGTGAAATAGAGTTTTCAACTTACGAAGGCCAAAATGACACTAAATTTGAATACTTAGATAAAATTTTCTAAGTCTGGGACCCTTAGGAAGCTTAAAAGATTGAGTTACGCTTAGGATTTTGTGGGGTCTTACAATATCTCCCCCTTGGGAACATTCGTCCTCGAATTAGACTGATTAAACTGAGAATACTAATAGACTAGATTTAAACACTGGACATGGACAACTGAAGCTTGATTCCATGATTGCAATTACTGATATACTGAATTATCATAATGAACATACATATCTGATGCATGAGTACATAGTTGAACATGATTCATGAATGCATGACTGAGTATGCAACGTTAATTGATACTATGTTGGTAGTTATATCTTAACATGAGACTAAGTTAAAGGAAAAACTGTTACCTTGGGCTGAGTCTGAGTTTACAGAGAAGAGGTGAGGGTACTTAGTTCGCATATTTGCTTCAGCTTCCCAAGTATCTCCCTCAACGAACTGATTCCGCCAAAGAACTTTGACTAGAGTGACTTCTTTGTTCCTTAGTCTGCGAATCTGATAGTCAAGGATTTTTACTAGAATATCTTCATAAGAGAGGATGTTCTGAACATCTATGCCCTCTATAGGGACTACAACTGCTGGGTCACCTATGCATTTCTTAAGCAAGGAGACATGGAACAAAGGATGCACTGAAGCTAAGTCTGAAGGCAACTCAAGCTCGTAAGCTACCTTTCCAAACCTCTTCACTTCTTTCATAGGAGATATTTTCAAATACATAAAATCACCAATCTCTAACTCGAGATCCTTTTTGCATATATCTGTATACAATTTTTGTTGGCTCTGAGCTGTCTTAAGACTTTCCCTGAACAACTGAACTTTCTCTAAGGTATCAAATACCAAGTCAGTCCCTACCACTATGGCCTCACCCAATTCAAACCAACTAATGGGAGATCTATACCACATCCCATAAAGTGCCTCAAACGGAGCCATCTGAATTTTGGAATGATAGTAGTTGTTATATGCAAAATTAATCAAAGGCAAGTGGTCATCCAAACTACCTTTAAAGTCCATTGTACACGCTCGTATAAAGTCAGAATAGGCCTTTCTGCTTGACCATCTGTCTAAGGATGAAAGGATATACTGAGGTGAACTCGGGTACCAAGACCCTTTTGGAACTCCTTCCAGAAATGAGAGGTGAATTGGGTACCTCAATCTAAGATAATGGACAACGGAACACTAAGCAACCTAACTAACTCCCTGATATAGAGTTTGATGTAGTCCTCGACTGAATAAGAGGTATGTACTGGTAGGAAATGGTCTGATTTGGTCATCCTATTTACAATGACCCAAACTGAATCATGTTGACGACGACTATAAGGCATACCCATCACAAAGTCCATATTCACTTTTTCCCATTTCTAGGTGGGAATACTGAACTCCTGCATGGACCCACTTGGTTTCTGATGCTCAATCTTAACCTGATGACATGTTGAGTATTTAGCAATAAATTCTGCAATATCTATATTCATCCCACTCCACCAATAGATCTCCCCAAAATCATGGTACATCTTAGTGTCCCCTGGATAAATAGAGTAGCGTGCACCATGCGCTTCTGTAAGAACTCACTATCTCAAATCATCTATACCTGGTACATATAGCCGACCCTGGCAGCACAACACACCATCTCCCCCTTGGGAGAAAACCTCTACTTTTTGATCTCTGACTAATTCCTTCAACTTGACTAGACTGGGATCCCTATCCTGCTTTTCCTTCACCTCAAAAACTAGGTATGATTCTAAACTACTCTGCACCCATATACTACCTTCTGCTGAATCGACTAAGCAAATACCTAGTCGGTCAAGTTGATGAACTTCCTAAGCTAACTTCTTCTTACCATCCTCCTTATGAGCAACACTACCCATAGACATCCTACTGAGAGTAGTAGCCACTACATTGGATTTAACCGGATGATACACGATACTCATGTTATAGTCTTTCAATAACTCCAACCACCTTCTCTGATAGAGGTTTAGGTCTTTCTGAGAGAACACATACTGCAAGCTCTTATGGTCTGTGAACACATAAACGTGCACACTCTACAAATAGTGCCTCCAAATCTTTAAGAAAAAAACAACTGCTGCAAACTCAAGATCGTGAGTAGGATAGTTTTTTTCATAGGACTTAAGCTATTATGGCCTTACCTCTCTGTATCAAAACACACCCTAAAATGACTCTGGAGGCATCACAATATACCATAAACCCATCTGAACCATCTGGTAAGGTTAAAATTAGAGCTGTAGTGAGTCGAGTCTTCAACTCTTGAAAACTCTTTTCACAAGAATCTGACCACTGGAATTTGACTTTCTTCTGAGTCAATCTGGACATAGGGGATGCAATAGATAAAAGTCCCTCAACAAACTGTTGGTAATAGCCAGGAAATCCTAAGAAACTCCTAATATCTAATGGAGAGATAGGTCTAGTCCAGTTTCTCACTGCTTTAGTCTTTTGGGGACCAATACTAATTCTATCACCGAAAATGATATGGCTAAGAAAGTCTACAGAACTTAGCCAAAATTTGCACTTGCTGAATTTGGAGAATAGCTGATGGTTTTTGAGATTCTATAATACTATTATGAGATAGTCTGCATGATCATGCTAACTGCAGGAGTAGACAAGAATGTCATCTATGAAGAATATAACGAACATGTCCAAGTACACCTTGAACAAATGGTTCATCAAGTCCATGAAGGCTGCAGGGGCATTCGTAAGACCAAAGGACATGACTAAGAATTCAAAGTGACAATACCAAATTCTGAAGGTTGTCTTCAGGATATCACATTCTCTGACTCTGAGCTGATGATAGCCTGATCTGAGGTCTATCTTAGAAAAGTAACTGGCACCCTGAAGTTGGTTAAACAAGTCATCGATTCTTGGAAGCGGATACTTGTTCTTGACTGTGAATTTATTTAGCTGACAATAATCAATATATATTTTGAGAGAACCATCTTTCTTACGCACTAATAAAATTGGTGCACCTCACGGGGATATACCGGGTATGATCAATCCCATATTTATGAGATCTTTTAACTGTTCTTTTAATTCTCTGAGTTTTAGAAGTGCCATTTTGTATGGTGAAATAGATATGGGTTGAGTATCTAGAAGAAGGTCTATTCTGAAGTCAATTTCCCTTTCGAGAGGAACTCCAGGAACATCTTTGAGAAACACATCTAGGAATTCACATGCTACTAACATTGATTCAAGTGTAAGGGTTTCTGAACTAGAGTCTTGGACTCGAACGAGATGGTAGACAATCCCTTAGATATCATTTTCCTTGACCTTAGGTAAGAAACAAACTGACCCCTAAGTAATAAAGTACTAACCCTCTACTCAAGGACGAGTTCATTCGAAAACTAAAACTGAATAATTCTATTTCTGTAGTCGACTAAGGTATAGCAGGAATAAAGCCAATCCATCTAAGAATGACATCAAATTCAGTAATCTTTAATTTGACTAAGTCTGCTGAAGTGACTTTCTGAGATATCATAACTGGAATGTTCATGTATACCCGCCGGGATATGATAGTTTTACCCACAGGGGTAGAGACTGAGAAAGGCTCTGCTAAAATTTTGGGACTGACTCCAAAATCAATGGTTATATATAGAGTAACAAAGTACAATGAATCTCCTGGATCTATCAAAGCATAAACATGTAAATGAAAAACTTGTGACGTACCAGTGACTACATTAGGAGAACTTTCCTGATCCTGACGGGACTGAAGAGCGCTTATTTGGGCGATCGAACTGAGATGGGGGACGGTTATACTGACCCTGAGAACCTGACTGGGGAGAATCTCTTACTCTGTGTCCTATCTTGTCACACCCAAAACACATATCGCTGCCCACTCTATAGACACCCTGGTGGTTTCTGCCATATTTTTAACAAAGGGGATTGGCTCGGGCGCTGCTGACACTACCCTGGGGTTTAGGGACTGACGCCCTATCTCTGTTTCCATCTATAAAATTCAGCACAGGACCACTAGATGATGATGGAGATGGAACTGAGGATTTCGGGCAAAACTGAGAATGATTCCCATACTCAGTTAACCTACCCATTCTCGCTCTCTTGTTATTCCTCATTTTCTCCCTATTCTTAACCTCCTCTATCTGCTAAGCATGGACTATGAGCCTGGATATGTCCATATCCTTAATCAACATTATAGTCCTATACTCCTTGACCATAGTATTAGATACGCCAGACACAAACTTACTCATCTTAGATCTGCTATCTGCTACGACATGAGAAGCATATCTGGCTAAGTGAGTAAGCCTAAGAGATTACTCTTGTACCATCATGTTTCCCTACTTCAGATTTTTAAACTCCAAAATCTTTTCTTCACTTAAATCTAGCGTGAAGAACCTATCCAGAAGCAAACTCCTCCCATTCTATGGGCCCTGCATCTGCGACCCTTTCTGCTTTCCACTATTTTAACCATTAGTGGGTAATATCCAGCAACTAATATGTGGCCAACTCAGCACTATCAACAGCAGTCACCCCCATAATATATGTAACTTTCTACACCTGATCAAGAAACTCCTGAGGGTCATCATCTGACTTAGACCCAATAAAATATAGAGGGTTCATTCGGGAAAAATCCTGAATCCTGGCAACTATATTATTGGCCACTAGATTGGCCAAAACAGAAGTTGGACATTCATTCTAGGCTACTACATAATGAGCTAAGGTGGTGAAAGTTGCTCTGAACTCAATGTGGGAGACAGGTTCGTCCAGAGGATCTGGGTGAATGGACTGGGGTTGTGGCTGGTGTCCCATTCCTCTTTCCTTGGTCTTCTTTGGAGGCATATTCTATAAATGAAAGAGAAATTTGGATTAGAAAGAAAGTTTAACTGGAGGTCCTGCTCACTCACACGACATGAATACTTAAAGAAGGGAAACTTTTCCTAAAACACCTCGCAGCCTCCTATCCATAAGTGTGGTGCTCTACACACCCATACACAAGTCTCTACTAGATATAGATTTCGGACTTCCTAGGACTCTATTGAACCATAGTCTCTGATATAAAGTTTGTAACACCCCGAATCTATACCCCGAACTCTACATGGTGCTCATAATCCCGAAGGACCACAAGCTAACCCATGACTAGCACCTATTGCATTAACTGAATGGTAATACTGTAAAATGCAGAAATTAGGCAGAAAATATGCCATTAGGTTCAAAACTATAATTTAAATGAAAATGGTATAATAATACCAAAATTCAAACATCTGTCTGAAAATGCTCTAGTCTGAAAAGCCACTAAATTTTCAAAAATGTGGAGTTGATGGGACAAGTCCCCAACTAACTCTGGATATTGAAATAAAATTAAAATTTGTAAATGATAATCATGTCCTCGAACTATGAGGACTTACCACTAACTCTGACTGCTGAAAATCAGTAACTGATAGGGATGATCAGGAGCTCGTGCGTCTGAACTTATGATATAAGACATCATAGCGTAAGAGAAAAGTATGCGTCAGTACTTTGAATGTACTAGATTTCTAAGTGAGGTAGGCTAAAATGCATAGGTTCATATGCATGAATAATACTGACTGAATGACATGAATATAACTGAATGAGAGTACATGCATAAATACGTAAAATGTAGTTAAGATCGTGATAATACTAACTACTAAGTCTGAATATTGATTAACTGATATCTGAGTATATTGATACTGAATTACAAATAACTAAATAACTGTATTTGATAGTCTTGATACTGTGGAACTATACTGAGTTTCATACTGAACTGAGTGACTGTGTCTGATAGTCCTAAATCTATAGAACTAAACTGAGTACTATTCTGAAACTAGAACTGAAACTGACACTATGGGAGGTAATCATTTAACCGATATTCCCCTTTCTAAATAGATTGGGGTCCAACCAATAACCCCTGTTGGAAGGGTGTCAGTATCATGCCATGAGTAAAGACAAGTTGAGTCACCCTCATCTGGCAGAAGCTCTGAACGAGAATAGTGGTACCCTCAACTGGTAAGTATATCACCTCATCAACCCTCAACTAGCAGGTTAATGTCCCAACCTATGCTGGATACATAGTTTTGGAACACAAGGACTACTTCTAAGGCTCACACCATCTACTGACAGGTGATTCCTCATCCTTGGATTCACTCAATGCTAAATCCTACTCCCAACTAAATAGACACTAGACTGATTTCAAAACTGTTCTAAGTTGGACTGAATTGCTACTAATTATACTATTTATATGAACTGAATTGAGTTCACTGAGTTCTATTAACTGACAAAATACTATTAAATTCTGTTAACTAACTAAATTTACTAAGGTTTGAACTGAATGCTAAACTGGACTGGACTGATACTGAGTTCTTCCTTAGTTATGTAACTGATTGAGAGTACTACTGATCGTGACATGACTGATACTATCCTGAGACTGACCATGACTCTAGGTAATCAGCTAAATATAGGGTATTAAATACCCCCAGGGCTAGATAGTATAAATTATAAGACATGGCACAATCTTGTAATATGATAAATAACTACTTGATCATCATTCATTCATTGGGACATTCTAGCAAACACTTGCATGACATGAACTTGAATACATGCTAACATGACATAATTTCATTAGTTACTTCTCATGAACAACTCATCAAACACTTGGAAGGGATTGTATATGCACATAGTACTAATCAACACATGAGCACCATAATTTCAAGGTTTTAACATGATTTCACATGATAATACATAGATAATAGTTGTTTTTACGTAAATCTTGCACTTAATCATGGAATAGAAATCCAATCAACATTATAATTATGAATATATTTAAATCCAAATCATAGAAATCATGAAATCAAGATACTTGAAGTTTAAAAGAGTTTATTGGACTCCAAGGGTGGAAGGAACCCTTGGATGAACACTTGACATACCTTGGTTGCTAAATTCCTGAAGATTAATGGTTGAATCTAGAGCCTAGAATTTGAAATTTAATCTCCTAGGGTTTCTGTTCTCGAGTGTTTTGAGAGAGAATGAATATAATTTGCTAATTGAGGGCTAAATATAACGTTATGGGGGATGAAGGATGTGGGTAAAAGACCCAACTACCCCCTAAAGATGCGGTTTTTTAATGACTGAAAATTAAACCATCAATGCGCAGACCGACGTGTCGCATCCAGTTTGCATTGGTTCACAGGAAACTGCCACTGGGGGACAAGGAAAATATTGATCGACGTGATGGCCGATGCGCCACACCTAGATCACGTTGATACACTATTTTGGATTTCCAAACGTGGTTCAAACGAGGTCCCAAAAATATAAAACTCGTCCGAAAATACCTACTGACATTCCTGATCATGAATTAACCTAAAGATTGACATTTTAAGGTCATAAACATCATGAAATAGAGTTACCAACTTACGAAGGCCAAAATGACACTAAGTTTGAATACTTAGCGAATTTTTTCTAAGTATCCCCTTAGCAAGCTTAAAAGACTGAGTTAAGCTTAGGATTTTGCGGGATCTTATAATATCTCCCCTTTGGGAATATTCATCCTCGAATGAGACTGATTAAACTAAGAATACTGATAGACTGTATTTAGACACTGGACATGCACAACTAAAGCATGATTTCATGACTGAAATTACTGATATACTGAATTATCATACTGAACATGCATATCTGAGGCATGAGTACATAGATGAACATGATTCATGAACGCATTACTTAGTATGCAATGTAAATTGATACTACATTGGTATCTATATCTGAATATGAGACTGAGTAAGTTTAAGAAAAAACTATTACCTTAGGTTGAGTCTGAGTTTGCGGAGAAGAGGTGAGGATACTTGGTTCCTATATTTGTTTCCGCTTCCAAAGTAGCTCCCTCAACGGACTAATTCCACCAAAGAACTTTGACTAAAGGGACTTCTTTGTTCCTCAGTCTGAAAATTTGATAGTCGATGATTTTGACTGGAATCTCTTCATAAGAGAGGCTGCTCTGAACATCTATGCCCTCTATAGGGACTACAACTACTGGGTCACCTATGCATTTCTTAAGCAAGGAGACATGGAACACTAGATGCACTGAAGGCAACTCAAGCTCAAAAGCTACCTTTCTAAAACAACTGAGAATTCGATAAGGACCAACATATCGGGGACTGAGTTTCCCGTTCTTGCCAAACCTCTTCACTTCTTTCATAGGAGAGATTTTCAAATACAAAAAATCATCAATCTTGAACTCAATATCCTTTCTGCGTACATCTGCGTATGATTTTTGTTGGGTCTGAGCTGTCTTAAGCCTTTCCCTAATCAACTTAACTTTTTCTAAGGTATCAAATTCCAAGTCAGGACTTACTACTGCATCCTTATCCACTTCAAACCAACCAATTAAAGATCTACACCTTCTCCCATAAAGCACCTCAAGAGGAGCCATCTGAATTCTAGAATGATAGTTGTTGTTAAATGCGAATTAAATCAAAGGCAAGTGGTTATCCCAACTACCTTTAAAGTCTATCGTACACGTTCACAGCATATCTTCTAAAGTCTGAATGGTCCTTTCTTCTTGACCATCTTCCTGAGGATGAAAGGCTGTAATAAGGTAAACACAGGTACAAATACCCTTTTGGAACGCCTTCCAGAAATAAAAGGTGAATTGGGTACCTCAATCTGAGATAATAGACAATGGAACATCGTGCAACCTGACCAACTCCCTGATATAGAGTTTGGTAGTGTCCTCGACTAAATAAGAGGTATGGACTTGTAGGAAATGAGTTGATTTTTTCATCCTGTCCACAATAAACCAAACTGAATCATGCCAACGACGAGTACGAGGCAAACCCGTCACAAAGTCTATGTTCACTTCTTCCCATTTCTAGGTGGGAATACTGAACTCCTGCATGGACCTACTTGGCTTCTGATGCTCAATCTTAACCTTCTGACATGTTGAGCACTTATCCATAAACTCTGCAATATCTCTCTTCATCCCACTCCATCAATAAATCTCTTGTAAATCACACTATATCTTAGTGTCCTTAGATGAATAGAGTAGTGCGCACCATGCGTCTCTGCTAGAATTCACGGACTTAAATTATCTACACCTGGAATACATATCCGACTCTAGCAGCACAACACACCATCTCTCCCTTGGGAGAAAACCTCAACTTTCTGATCTATGACTGATTCCTTCAACTTAACTAAACTGGAATCCCTATCCTATTTTTTCTTTACCTCAAACTACTCTTCACCCATACACTACCTTCTGTGGAATCGCCTAAGCAAAAACCTAGTCAGGCAAGATAATGAACTTCCTGAGCTAACTTCTTCTTAACATACTCCACATGAGCAATACTACCCATAGACATCCTACTAAGAGCATAAGCGACTACATTGGCTTTACCCGGACAATATAGAACACTCATGTCGTAGTCTTTCATCAACTCTAACCACCTTATTGGACGGAGGTTTAGGTATTTCTGAGAGAACACATACTGCAAGATTTTATGGTCCATGAACACATCAACGTGCACACCATACAAATAGTGCCTCCAAATCTTTAAGGCAAAAACTACTGCTGCTAACTCAAGATCATGAGTAGGATAGTTTTTTTCATGGGGCTTAATTTGTCTAGAGGCGTAGGCTATGAACTTACCTCTATACATCAAAACACACATCAAATCGACTCTGGAGGCATCACAATATACCACAAACCCATCTGAGCCATCTGGTAGGGTCAAAACTGGAGTTGTAGTGAGTTGATTCTTCAACTCCTGAATACTGTTTTCACAAGAATCTGACCACTGGAATTTGACTTTTTTCTGAGTCAATATGGACATAGGGGATGCAATAGATGAAAATCCCTCAATAAACCATCGGTAATAGCCATCCAATCCTAAGAAACTCCTGATATCTGATGGGGAGATGGGTCTAGGCCAGTTTCACAGTGCTTCGATCTATTGGGGATCAACTCTAATGCCATCACCAGAAATAATATGGCCAAGGAAGGCTACTGACCTTATCCAAAATTTGCACTTGCTAAATTTGGCGAATAGCTGAATGTTTTTGAGAGTCTGCAATACTATTCTGAGATGGTATGCATGATCATGCTCACTGTGGGAGTAGACAAGAATGTCATCTATGAAGACTATGATGAACATGTCTAAGTACTACTTGAACACACGGTTCATCAAGTCCACGAAGGCTGCAGGGGTATTCATAAGGCCAAAGGACATGACTAAGAATTCGAAGTGATCATACCGAGTTTTGAAGATTGTCTTCGGGATGTCACATCTCTGACTCTGAGCTGATGATATCCTGATCTGAGGTCTATCTTAGAAAAGTAATTAGCACCCTGAAGTTGGTCAAATAAGTCATCAATTCTGGGAAGTGGATACTTGTTCTTGATCGTGCCTTTATTTAGCTGACGGTAATCAATACACATTCTGAGAGAACCATCTTTCTTACGCACTAAAAAAACTGGTGCACCCAACAGGGACACACTGGGTCTAATGAATACCTTATCTAGGAAATTCTTTAACTGTTCTTTTAATTCTCTGAGTTTTGCAGGTGTCATTCTATATGGTGTAATAGATATGGTTTGAGTATCTGAAAGAAGGTTTATTCCAAAGTCAATTTCACTTTCGAGAGGAACTCCGGGAAGATCTTCGAGAAACATATCTGGGAATTCATATGCTACTGACACTAATTTAAGAGTAAGGGTCTCTGAACTAGAGTCCTGGGCATAATTGAGATGGTAGACACATCCCTTAGATATCATTTCCTTGCCCTTAGGTAAGAAATAAGTTGACCCCTAAGTGCTGAAGTACTACTCTTCCACACAAGGACTGGTTTATTCAAAAACTAAAATTGGACAATTTTATTTTTGCAGTCGACTGAGGCATAGCAGGAATGAAGACAATCTATGCCGAGAATGACATCAAAATTAGTCATCTCTAATTCGACTAAGTTTGCTGAAGTGACTTTCTCAGATATCATAACCAGATAGTTCCTATATACCCATTGGGCTATGATAGATTTACCCACTGGGATAGAGACTGAGAAAGGCTCTGCTAAAATTTTAGGACTGACTCTGAAATCAATGGCTATATATATAGTAAGAAAGGATAACGAAGCTCCTGGATCTAGCAAAGCATAAACATGTAAATGGAAAACTTGTAATGTACTATTGACTACATCAGGGGAACTTCCTTGATCCTGCTGGGACTGAAAAGGATAGAGTCTGTTTAGGCGCTGCCCACTAGTGGCATTGGAAACAACACCCTGTTGATTCGGGAGACTGGACTGAGCTGGGGGAGGTTATGCTGACCTTGAGAACCTAACTGGGGACAATCTCTGACTCGTTGGCCTGGTTTTCCATACCCATAACACACATCGTTTCCCTCTCTGCAGACACCTTGGTGGTTTCTACAATATTTCTAACAAAGGGGATTGGTTTGGGCGCTTCTGACACTGCCCTGTAGTTTAGGGCCTGACGCCCTATCTTTGTTGCCATGTCTGAATTACGGCACTGGAGCACTGGATGAAGATGGAGATAGAACTGAGGATTTTATACGAAATGAAGAACGATTCCCACCCTCTGACGTAGGATGAGTGAAGTTGAAACTACCCGTTCTCGCTCTCTTATTCTCTCTCTCCTTATCCTTATTCTTAGCCTCTTCTATCTACAAAGCATGGACCATGAGCCTAGATATGTCCATCTCGTCAATCAACATTGCGATCCTACACTCCTAGACCACACTATTAGATATGTCAGACACAAACTTACTCATCTTAGATCTGCTATATGCTACCACATAAGGAGCATATCTGGCTAAGTGAGTAAACTTAAAAGAATACTCTTGTACCGTCATGTTACCCTGCTTTAGATTTATAAACTCCAAAACCTTCGCTTCCTTCAAATCTAGCGGGAAGAACCTATCCTGAAAAGCATTGGCAAACTTCTCCCATTCTATGGGCCCTACATCTGCAGCCCTTTTTGCTTTTCACTATTTGAACCATAAGTGGGCCACATCCCATAACTGATATACAGCCAACTCAGCACTCTCAATAGTAGTTACCCCCATAATATCTATAAATTTTTTACACCTGATCAAGAACCTCCTAAGGGTCCTCTTCAGACTTAGACCCTGTAAAAGATAGAGGGTTCATTCGGGTGAAATTCCAAATCCTGGAAGCAGCAGTATTGGACACTGGGTTGGATGAAATAGTAGCTAGACATTCATTTGAGGTTGTCATAGAATGAGCTAGGATGGTGAAAGCTGCTCTGAACTCAGTGTGGGAGACAAGTTCATCCAGAGGATCTAGCTGAATGGGCTGGGGTTCTGGTTGGTCTCTTGTTCTTTTACCCTTAGTCCTATTTTGAGGCATATTCTGTAAACAAAAGAAAAAATTGAATTAGACAGAGAGTTTAACTGGAGCTTGTGCTCACTCACACGACATGAATATTGAAAGAAGGAAAACTTTTCCTAAAACACGTCGCAGCCTCCTATCCATAAATGTGGTGTGCTATACATCCATGCACAAAACTCTACTAGATGTAGATTTCAAACTTCCTAGGATTCTGTTGAACTTTAGGCTCTGATACTAAGTTTGTAATGCCCCGAGTCTATACCCCAGACGCTACACGGTGCTCATAATCTCGAAGGACCACAAGCTAACCCATGACTGGTACCTTCTGCATTAACTGAATAATAATAATGTAATATGCAGAAATTAAGCAGAAAACATGCCATAAGTTTCAATAGTGTAATAAAACTGAATACAGTATAACAATACCAAAATTGAAACATCTGTCTCAAAATACTTTAGTCTGCAAAGCCTCTAAACTGTCTTAAATGTGGAGTTGATGGGACAAGTCCTCAACTAACTTTGACTACTGAAATATGGAAATGATAATCATGCCCTCAAATTATGAGGACTTACCACTAACTTTGACTACTGAAAATCTATAACTGTTAGGGATGATTGGGAGCCCTTGCATCTGAACCTATGATATAAGACATCATAGTGCAAGAGAAAAGTTTGTGTCAGTACTTTGAATGTACCGGTATGCTAAGTGAGATAAGCTGAAATGCATGGGTTCATATGCATGAACAATACTAACTGAATGACATGAATATAACTGAATGAGAGTACATGCATGAATACGTAAATTGTAACTGAGATCATGATAACACTAAATACTGGGTCTGAATACTGATTAACTGATATTGAATTACTGATAACTGAATAACTGTATCTGATAGTATTGATTATGTGGAACTATACTGAGTTCTGTACTGAATTGAGAGACTGTGTCTGACAGTCTTAAATCTGTAGAACTGAACTAAGTTTTATTCTAAAACTGGAACTGAAACTAAGATAATGGGAGGCAATCATCTAACTGACATGCCCTTTTCTGAATAGATTTAGTTCTAACATGTAACCCATGTTGGAAGGATATCAGTACCGTGCCATAGATAAAGACAATCTGAGTCACCCTCATCTGGCAGGTACTCTGAACGAAAACGGTGATACCCTCAACTGGGAGGTAGATTACCTCATCAACCCTCAACTGGCAGGTTGATGTATCAACTGGCAGGTTGATGTATCAACCTATGCTGGCTACATAGTTATAGAACACAAGGACTACTTCTAAGGCTCACACCGTCTAATGGAAGGTGAGTCACCATCCTTGGGTTCACTCGATGTTGAATCCTACTTCCAACTGAATAGAGACTAGACTGATTTCTAAACTGTTCTAAGCTGGACTGAACTGCTACTGATTATACTATTTAACTAAACTGGATTGAGTTCACTGAGTTTTGTTGGCTGATGGAATACTATTAAATTCTGTTAACTGACTGAATTTATTGAGGTCTGAACTGAATACTGAACTGGACTGGACTGATACTGAGTTTTTCCTGAATTCTGTAACTGAATAAGAGTACTACTGATCGTGACATGACTGATACTATCCTAAGACTGACCATGGCTCTAGGTAATCAGCTAAATTATAGGGTATTAAATATCCCCAGGACTCGATAGCATAAATTATAAGACATGGCACAATCTTGAAACATGATAAATAACTACTTGATCATCATTCCTTCTTTGGGAAATTCTAGCAAACACTTGCATGATATGAACTTAAATACATGCTAACATGATATAATATCATTATTTACTTCTCATGAACAACTCATCAAACACTTGAAAGGCATTGTATATTCACATAGTACTAATCAACACATGAGCACCACAATTTCAAGGCTTTAAAATGTTTTCACATTATTATACATACATAATAGTTGTTTTTACATAAATCTTTCACTAATTCATGGAATAGAAATCCAATCAACATTTTAATCATGAATATATTTGAATCCAAATCATGGAAAGTATGAAATTATACTTAAAGTTTAAAAGAGTTTCTTGGACTCCAAGGGTGGAAGGAACCTTGGATGAACACTTGACATACCTTGGTTGCTAAATTCCTAAAGATTAATGGTGGAATCTTAAGCCTTGTATTTGAAATTTAATCTCCTAGGGTTTCTATTCTTGAGTATTTTGAGAAAGAATGAATATAATTTTCTAATTGAGGGCTAAATATTGTGTTATGGCGGCTAAAGAATGTGGGAAAAAGACTCAATTACCCCCAAATACACAGCTTTTTAATGACTAAAAATTAAACCATCGACGCACAGACTGATGCGCTACGTCGTTGGAATCGATGTGATAGCCAACGCGCCATGTCAAGTCCATGTTGGTTCACTGGAAATTTCCACTGGGAGCTAAGGAAAATATTGATCGACGCGATGGCCGACGCGCCGCATCGAGATCGCATCGATACACTATTTTGGATTTTCAAACGTGGTTTAAACGAGGTTTATAAAATATGAAACTCATCCGAAAACACCTACTGACATTCCTGATCATGAATTAACCTAAATATTGACATTTTAAGGTCATAGAGGTCGTGAAATAGAGTTGTCAACTTATGAAGGACAATATAACACTAAGTTTGAATACTTTGCTATAATTTTCTAAGTCTGGGACCCCTTAGCAAGCTTAAAAGACTGAGTTAAGCTTAGGATTTTATGGGGTCTTACTTTAGGTGAAAGCAGTGATCTCCGGTCCATGTGGAACTTGAGATACCCACACGGCCAGGCCCTGGTTTGGGTAGTGACGTCTCTCAAAGGGGAGACGGTGTTCTTTGATAACAAGGTAGACTATGTGTTTTGGATATAGATGACTTAAGAAAGCAAATATTAGTGGATCCTAATAATTCTCAATATTCTATTAACCTAGGATACACTAAGATATACCATGATTTATGAGAAGCCTATTGGTGGAATGGTATAAAGAAGGATATCGCATAATTTATGGCTAAGTGTCTGAATTGTTAGCAGGTTAATTTTGAGAACTTAAGACCTGGTGGAACACTTTAATACATCACTATTCCTACTTGAAAGTGGAAGGTAGTGACTATGGACTTTATTAAAGGGTTGTTGCATACTCATCGACAGCATGATTCCCTTTAGGTTAATGTGGACCAAATGAATAAGTCAGCCTATTTTTTTTAGTTAACACTTCAGATTCAGTCGAGGGCTGCTAAACTTCACCTTAAGAAGTTGGTGAAATTGATTTAATTCCCTTCAACTATCATTTCAAATATACTCAGATACCTCTCAGTTTTATAAGGCATTTCTGAAAGGTTTTGGTATTTAAGTTCATCTCAATACAACTTTTTACCCACAAACAAGTGGTTGGGAAGAAAGGACCATTCGAACATTAGAGGATATGTTGAGAGCATGTGTGATCAATTTTAAGGGTAGTTTGGATGATCATCTACTTTTAATCGAGTTTGCATATAATAACAAATATTACTCTAGTATTCAGATGGTCCTATTTGAGTCACTTGTTAGTAGGTAGTGTATATTTCCTATTAGTTGGTTTGAATTTGATGAATCTATATTAATAGGGCCAAACTCATTTCATAAGGCAATGGAAAAAGTTTAGTTGATTAGATAAAGGCTAAGAATGGCTTAGAGCCATCAGAAGTCCTATGCAAATGTGAGAAGAAGGGAACTCGAGTTTGTTGTTGATGATTTTTGTACTTGAAAGTTTCATCTATGAAGGGGGTAAAGAGATTTGGAAATAAAGGAAAACTCAGTCCCTGCTTTATTGGTCTTTATGATATTGTAGGTCATTTTGGAAAAGTAGCCTATGAGTTTGATTTATCGGCAGACTTAGCAATAGAGCAGTCAATCATTTATGTTTCCTTTCTAAAAACGTGCATAGGTGATCCTGTATCTATCCTATGAAGAGGTTCTTATTGAAATCCTTGATCTTCAGGTGTGTAGGTTAAGGAATAAAGAGATCATGTTGGTAAAGATTCTTTGCAAAAATCAGTCAATTGAGAGAGCTATGTAGGAAGCAGAGGTAGGTATGATGACCAAGTACCTTAACCTCTTCTTTTTTAACTCAATCCTAGATTGAGGTAATAGTTTCCTTTAATTAATTCTTTCTATTTTATGTTATCTAGTTACTCCCATGTCATATCATGCATCCATGAGTCCAGTTCATTCCATATTTCAGTTACCAACTCAATACCATGTTAGTGGTCATTCTTAGAAATTCAATGTAGGAATTTCAGGTATAGATAGTGTTATAGGGTTCCAATAATATCAGGAGAAGTGGTGAAGAATATGTGGGAATTGCATATTTTTCCCCTAACCTTCTAGCTCAATCAATATCTATTTGGGGATGAATAACTATAAGGGGGAGATATTATAACACTTCAAACAATCCAAGCTAAGGCTAGAACCATGCTTCAAGTACTTATAGGATTAAACATCAATTTTTAATAGTATGAGATGGAATTTGGCCATGTACCAAGGACACAAGAACCTCCTGGTCATTAACAAAGCCAAAACCTCTCTTACCAATCGATTCCTCAAGAAAGAATTAGCTTCAAACGATCTTAACTTCTATATTTTGATACATTTTGGATCTTTAGACCCACCAAATGATAGATATTTGAATTATCTTTCCAAAGCATCTTGTTTTTCCTGAATCTGACATCTGGAGGGAAAGTTATGGCCTTTTTAGTAAGGCATTACTATGCAACGAGATATTAAGAGTCAAACCATGACCGTGGTTAAATTGTATGACCATACAATGGTCTCATCTGATCGAGACAACACCCAACATTGAAAAGTTGACAAGTGTACCTTCCTACCATGAGAAGGAACCATGATCGTTCTTTGAACCCACGATCCTAGGCACAATTGTGAGTCCCACAGATTCTCCTGATTTAACCTACAAACTAAGGTACGACCATTGGTGGATCCCATAATTGTACCAAGTTTTGTATGATCATGTTCAAAGAGTTCTCATTTAGCTCTCAACCACGACTTCAACCCACGATTGTAGGTTGGTCCAACGATTGTGGGAAGGTCTTATACGTCCATCCTAGTAATTTCCAGTTACAAATTATAAAGGAGAATATCAATCTTTTCCCACTCTTTTAACATCAATAACACGTCATTTTGGATATTTCAAGGATTTTTATTTGGGTTAATATTACCCTAAGCCCTCATTACTCAGAAAAACATCTGAACCTTAACTTTTAACAAACAAAAGGGGTGATTTCTTTTCCTAAGGCAGTGCTATGATTTATCTTCTTCAGGATACTAATTCTAAAGAATTCTTTAGGATTCTCATCTCCAAGTATGTGGATTTTATCAATGTGTCCCCTTTCACCCGTTGAGTCTTAAATTTAACCCAATTCTTTAGTTCAGTTCCTTCTTCAAAATTTAAGGTTTATGGATATTGGCAAATTTATTGATAACTTAGTATGTTGTTGTCATTGAGTTATAATCCTTATTTTATCATGAATTCCAATATTATTAAATAACCATGATTACAAACCCTATCTATATTGTAAAATCCATGATTGTTGGACCTGGGTCATTGAATTCTTTAAGTTCGTTCAGTTTACAGAATTGGTATAATAGTTACATTCTTCAAAGATGGTGGGTTATAAACACTCGATATCCTATAATTTCATGCATATACCTTTTGGTACTATATCCTCCAGTTTACATGCTTTGAATACTTTAATATAGTGTATTTATTTAAAGTCGTAAGATTATTAGTAGCATTGAGCATTATAGTTATAGTGTTATTCAGTTGGGAGTAGTACTTAGCGCCGAGTGAACACGGGGATAAAGGCTCACCCACCAATTAGGTTGATACCTTTAGTAGAAGTCCATAAGTCCCAGAACTAAGGTACCGACATAGGTTCTAAGGGTCACCCATCAGACCAGGCTTGAAACCTTAGTTCTTTTGGACATTAGTTTTGTAGATCCACGTCAGTTAGTGTTCATATCCTTGGCAAGATACTACACCCTTCCATCTAAGGTTATAGGTTAGACCTCGGTTAGCTCAGAATGGGGTATGTCATTTATTAATATCTCTCACTTTCCATTCCACTATTTACAGTTCAGATCCAGATGTTTGCATGACCTTATATTCTGTTATTCAGTTTATCATACAGAACATGCTCGTTACTTGGTCTTGCATCAGTTTATCACGTTACATGCATCGCGTTTAGCCTATATCAGTTATTTTCTATCTCATATACTTAGTACATTCAAAGTACTTATCGCATACTTTATTTGTGCTATATTGTCTTATAATATAGGTTTTAATGCTCAATATTTGGATTACACATAGTACGTCTATTACCATATCAGCAACATCATATTAGTGAGTCCTTGTCATGTGAGGGCCAGTGTCGGCATTTTATTTTGTCTTTGTCATTCCCAAATTTTAGAGAGTTTGAGTTAGTTGGGGCCTTATCCCAGTAACTCATCTTAGTAGAGGCTTTTCAGGCTTATAGTTAGATGTTCAGCTTGTGATCTCAAATTTTGTTATTGTTGATTGTTTTTTTTTAATATTCATTTCATTATTCAATTTATCTTTTGAATAAATGTTTTATCAGTTATTTTTTATATTCTTAGTGTTTGTCAAGCCATAGGTTAGCTTAGGGTCACTTGTGACTCTAAGCACCGTGTTACAACTAGGGTTAGTCTTGAGTTATAACAGGCATTCTCTAATAATTTTTATCTATTAATACTAGAAAACATGTAGGTAATGATGGAACAATGACTTAAGAAGGGGAACAATTTTCACCTTCATTTTCAAAATAGAATTCTTATCCCTCTATCACTCCAATCCAACTTGAAATACTTTACCTGTCATTTTACACGTCTCGTCATGTCATTGCTTCAAACCCCATCTACTCCAATATTATTGACCCATGATACCATTATTGTTGCCCATATCCCTTATTATCAACATCCTTTAGGAATATCATTAGTCCCTAAATCTAGAACTACACACGACCTGATTCTCATAAACCCGAGATAATTCGACTTAAAACCAAAGTTTCGACCATACTATTTTAACAACCACCTTCTTTTTGCTTTGATTCCAATAACCGGTCCACTCGATTAGACAAAATTGACTACTATGTCAACGTTCATTGCTCAATAAATCTTTTATCATTCCTAAGAAACGGAAAGGCAGCTGTTGACACCAAGTTTAACCTCGTGATATTCCTCCCATGTTGCTATCTTTATAAAAAATTATTAGTTTTGGGTATCAATATTTCTTTACTTATTATTTTAGTATCAGATAAACCTTGACGTGTCACATTCATGTTTTTGAAGTATGCAATTTAGTTTATCATTGAAATTTATATTTTCTCAAATATAATATTTTACATAATTTTATTAATATTTATTAATTTATTTTCGCAAAATAAAAATACTTAGTATAAATTACAAACACATTGTCTTTTATTATTATCATTATCATTATTATTATTATTATATGTATAATTTATTTCAAAAATATTTACACGATCTTGTTATTGATTGTTGTTGTCTCCTAATTACATAGTACTTATTAAATGGAAGTCTAATTCAATTGAATTTTCCTAGTTTATTACTCTCTCCGTTCCACAATAAGTTAATTGTTGGATTTTGGCATACATATTAAGAAAAAAAAAAGCAAAGACGTAAATTTATCATGTTTTTCCATTTTTACCCTCTTCAAAAAACAAAGACACATGATACATCACTCCCAATGCACATTTAATGGAGGGTAGATTTGGAAAAAATTTCCAACATTTACCTTGAATTGTGAACCATTCACTTATTTTGAAATACTAAAATAGCTCCAACAATTCACTTATTATGAAACGGAGGGAGTATATTCTAGCCATTTTTGTGCCAATTTCAGCCTAAATTGATTAAAATGAGACCCCAAATAGAAATTTTCGTTCAATTTTAATTAAACCCAATCTATGATCCAAATTAGGATGACCCAGATCCTACCCATTTCTGTAATTTAAATCTCATACGTTCATCATATGATCCAACTGTACATGATTAATCCCCACATTTTCTTTCCTTTTAATTAAAACCAACCCCCAAACCTAAAAACCCTAAATCGTTATCTCTCTCAACCAGCCACCCACTTTCTCTCTCCCTAGCATCTCTCTCTCTACACTAAAATCTCCACTATAATTGCTCTTCCATGCCAGCGCCACTGGCGAGCCTACGTTGGTGAGCCTCTTATCTACCTCCTCTAGCCACCATCTCTCTCCTTTCTATCAAAAACCCATCTCTAACCAGCAGAAATCCCATAATATGCCTTACCACCACATTCGTTTCCTCCGGTCAACAAAAGCCTTCATCGGTGAGCCACACCACCCGTCCCTCTCCCTTTCCTCTCTTTTTCACTTTTCTCTTCAACCCAAAAATCCCCAGGAATTCGCTTCTCGAACAAACTTCAAGAGGATCTAATGAAGCAAGAAACAAGGTTGAAAGCATCAATAACTGATATGGGAATTCCTAGCTCGAGACCTTTCACACAAAGACAAGCACGTGAGTTACAATGACTCCAAGCCTTTTTCACATTCTAGTCCATGTGTGAGGCCCTTTGAGCCCATCTAAGGGCCTATATTTAATAAAATGTGAAGAGGCCCACCAAGACACCCCAAACCCACCCACTTAAATGCCAAGGGTATTTTGGTCTTTGTCCCTCCTTTCTAAGTGACTATATAATCCATGTAATAGGCCTAGTCTTTCTTTAGTTCATTCCTATTATTCAAGAAACAAAATACTTGTAAATTTTTTACTTCTCTTTCTCATTTGGAAAGGCCAAAACCAAATTCTCACTAGTAGAGTGATACTAGTGTTGTATCTTGGATAGAAACTAGGTTCTTGGGGTTCTTTAAGTTCCTCTTAGTCCAAGTAAGAACTTGGCATTGATATTTATTAGTCTTAGGGTCCTTTCTCTTGTTAGGGTTTTTAGATTAATGAATATTGTGTGTCAAGTTTCTATCTCTTTCTTTGTAAATCTTGTTAACATTGTGTTGTTGAATATAAAAGTCTAGTGAAACCGTATGGGGCTCTTTCGATTCACTAGCAATATTGTCTTTGTTGTTCTTGTTGTTAAACTGACTTTTCTAGCTCAAACAAGTGTTGCAAGTCTAGTGAAGCCGTATGTGACCATTTTCGATTCACTAGCACTTTGTTGTTCATGTTGTTGTTCTTGTGTTGGTTGGAATATCTTGATACACACTTAGTATTGTATCATTTGGTATCAAAGCCATCTTTGGTATTGTTCTTACAATACCAATATTGGTCTTTCTTGCTAAGAAGATCGAAAAAAAAAAGCTGAAAACTGAAAAAGAAAATTCCAGAAAAGTGCAAATCTGTCCATTTTGTGTTCTTGGCCGAAAATTGTGTTGTTGTTATCTTGGCCTAGATTTTTTTGTTGTGTGTCTAGAACTTGTAGTATTTTATTTGTTTAGAGTTTTTTTAGTGTTTTTTTCTTTCTCATCAACACTAAAAAGTGTCCAAATCTAAGATTGAACTTGAACTTGTTGAAGTTGTAGATGTGAACAAGGTGTGGCCGAGTTGGATGTTGTTGTTACCTAAATCTTGGCCGATTTGATGGTCTTGTTGTAGTGGAGTTGGAAACTGAAATTATTTTTTTTTCTTGGAGTTTTTGTTTTCTTAAGGTTCTTCACCCTTTCATCATCTTGTTAATCCTTAAACTGCAAACTAGATCTAAAAAGGTGAAAGACAAGTTTGTAGTAGTTGTTAGTGAAAGACTTGTCCCTATCACTTCAAAGACTTTTCATCTACTTTTCCTTGATTTAAGGACCTTGTTTCAAGGAGAAAGTTCAAAGAAGTCAAGTTTTGCTTTTGAAATTTGAACAAAAAGACTCCAAGACCACTTTTCCCTCCATTAACCAAATCCACCAATTCCAAATTGTATATTGATCAAGACTTGAAATTGGGAAATAAAATTTTGATAAAACTCGAGGCCAATAGTGGACTGTCACATCAATAAAGTACTGTTCATGCTATATTTTTGAATTCAAATTTTAGATTTCTTAGTTTCATTTTATTGTTTCCTAGTTTCGTTTGTTTGCTCGACACTAATTGACAACCTAGTAATACCCTACTAGCTTGTAAGTTAGTTTTGTGTACGTTCTGCGTGTTAATGTTGTTTGTTTGTGTTCTTTTGTCGTTTGAATACATTGTAACTCTTGGCTCTAGTACGATGAGAATTCTTTGACTTTCTTACAAAAATCCATTCTGGGCAAGAGCATACTCATACCTTACGGATTCCCGGGTTCCTAGCAAATCTACAACACTTGTGGAACTTGAGTGTGAGTAAACTAAAAAAGTGTGAGTGAGGAGAGGGATTTTAAACTAACTTTTTTGTTTCTTGTGTAGGTGATACCTTAATAATGGAGGGAACCACATTTCAAACCGTGGATTCTAATGAAATGGAGAATATGAGGGTCACTCTTGAGGCTATGACCCGAGCTCTTAAAAGGTTGAGTACGGAAGTGGGAGCCATAAGGGGAGAAGTGACGACTATTAGTGGGAGGTTAGAACAAGTGGAGATTCAAAGGAACTCTCGTCCTTCTACTCCTCGACATGTTTCATCAAGTGGACATGATAGAAATTCCTCCGCCACCGTTACTCCCGAAACATGGCCACAATTGCCAAATCCTTCACTAGTTCCACTAAATGCCGCAAGCCAAACCACTTATAACCCTCTAAATCGAGACTCCAATAGACCAACTCATTCCCAAATTCCTCAAGTTCTGTAAGAGGTACTCGGACATCAAATGCCTCCACAAAATCCAAACCCCCCTTCCAAGCTCCACTAAACCAAAGACCACCACCTCCACAAAATCCAATTCCTCCTAATCAAGTTCCAAATGTCCAATACCGTTCTGTCCACCTTGAGTAATATGGTAGAGAGGATTATAAAAGGTATGGAGCCTTTGATGATGCCTACATGAGGGAGGAAGAGATGAGAGGGGGTCGTGTGGATCCAAAGAGATACCGAGGGTATGGAGAAAGGGGAAACCAACACCTAGAGAGACGCGTAGGCATCAATACCATCAAATTGAGCCTACCTATCCTTACGGGTGAAAGTGACCCTGAGGTGTATCTTGTTTTGGAGTCGGCGTGTGATAAAGTATTTTAAGTGAATGATATCTCAAGGGAGAAGAAGAGTTGTTATGCCATAGATGCTAACACTTGGTGGGAATACGTCATGCGGTTCGACAACGAGTTTGTAGAGGGACAACCACCACCATGGTTTCAGTTGAGGTACCTAATGAGGCAACGGTATCTTTCCGAAAGTTATCGTCATGAGTTACTTTCTAGGTTGTACAATTTGCGACAAGGGAATCGAAGTGTTATGGCATACTATGACGAGTTTCAATAACTCATGTTGAATCTTGATCATCAGGGAGAACAAATTAGCCATGACATTATTCGGTTTAAGTGTGGGTTGAACAAAGATATCTCCACCCATTTGACGCTTCACAAGTTTGATACCGTTGAAGGGATTTTCCAAGAGGCTCTTGAGATTGAAAGGGATCTTAAAAAGAGGTCGTCGGTCAAGGAAAAGGGACCATCAACCTCGGGTTGGCCAAGGAGAAAAGATATTGTTCAACCATCTTCGGGTTGGCCTAAAAGAAGGACCAAACCACCACTACAAGGCTGCCCGAGACTAAAACAGTCCACAAATTTTCTCTCCGACAAGAAGCTCACAAGTATCCTAATCCTAAAGGGTTCCAATGTTTCAAGTGCCAAGGTTGGGGACATAAATCCAATAAATGTTCAAATCGGCATAATGTGATCCTAAGGGAAGGGAGATTATATTACCTTGGTGAGAAAGTGGGTCTTGAAAAAAAAGAGAATGAGGTCGAGCCTCAAGATGGAGAGAAACCCAAAAATGATCCACATAATAATGATGATGATTGTGAGGATGCTTATCCGCAAGAAGGGGAGTGCGTGGTTCCAAACTTTGTAGTGAGGTGTGCCATGATTAGTAAGGCAATAGATGATCCGAGCCAACGGGAGAATCTATTCCATACTAAATGTTTTGTAAAGGGAAGTGTGTGCACTATGGTGATAGATAGTAGAAGTTGTGCGAATGTGGTTAGTGTTGCAATGGTGAACTTCTTGAAATTGTCGACTACACTTCACACTAGTCCCTACAAGTTACAATGGTTGAATGAATGCGGCAAGTTAAAGGTCACAAGGCAATGTGTGATACATTTTAAGGTAGCCAACTAGCATGACGAGGTACTTTATGATGTGATACCAATGCAATCTTGTCACTTGTTATTAGGAAGGCCTTGCCAATACGATAGGTCGACCAAACATGATGGAAGGTCCAATCGGTATACACTTGAGAAGGATGGCCGCAAGGTAGATATTCATCCATTATTGCCTTCCCAAGTGAATGAATTACACCAAAAGATGCAGAATTGAGGAAAAAGAGAAAGAAGGCCGAGAGTGAGGGGAACCCAAGAGTAAGGGAGTAGGGGAAACCGAGGGGCTCCTAATTTCTAAGGGGCAAGAAAGTGTGGTGATGATGGCTAGGAGGAAAGAATTATTTGTGGATCATGACGAGGACACTCTGATGCTCCTCTTGTCTTATTGTTTTAATACTAACGCCACTAACATTTCCATTTCTCCTCCTATTTCTCATGTTTTGCAGGATTACGAGGATGTCTTCCCAAAGGAATTACCACAAGGATTGCCCCCACTTCGGGGAATTGAACACCAAATAAATTTTGTGTCGGGTTCATAATTGCCCAACAAACCAGCTTATAAGAGCAACCCGATGGATCTAAGGAATTGCAATGCCAAGTTGAGGAACTCCTCAACAAAGGATATATCAAGGAGAGTATGAGCCCTTGTGC